>CP106726.1:12421310-13060742 GCA_025506655.1 Gossypium rotundifolium
TTTCAAGTGGAATTGCTATGTTTATGTTGTTTTTTATGTTTTAGAATTTAATTGTTAATTTATCTATTTTTAGTTAATTTTAGTTGTTTTTAGTGTTTAGGATGTTTTAATCTCATTTGAGCTTAATGTATAGGTTGAAAAGAGTTAGTAGCAAGTAGACCATTGACGAATTTGCTTATCGAGTTTGAAGAAATCAACAAATTATAGGAAATTACGACAACGTCGCGACGAATAAGGATTCGCGTCGCGACGGTTGTGTGAAATTTCTCGATTAATGAAAGACAATTTGGTCGTTTTTTGAATTCAAAAGAGGACTTATAAATACTTCTTTGTCAAAGGAAAATTTCACTTCATTCTTAGCTTTTATAAATTTGTAGAGAACTTTTGTAGTTTGAAGTAGCTATGCTTAGCGATTAGTGGTGTAAGATTAGATACTTGTAGGGTTAAACCCGAAGTAAGCAACTAACACGAATGAAAAACGAGAAAAAATTGGATATAAATATTTATGTAGAAAAATCTCTCTAAAGTGGGCAAAAAAAAAAATCAAAATGAAGTACAAGATGGAGAAACAAATAAACTCGAACTTGAAATAATACAAAGTTCTCCCAAAAATTCCACAAACTCTAATAATTTTGTTGTTGAATCAAAATCTCTAGGATTGCTAAAAACCCTATTTATAGGCTAAAATTTGCGACTTAATTCCATTAGAATATCTTAAAGTTATTAGAATTTGACTACGAAAAAATAATAGAGTTAAATTAAGAGAAAAACCCAATTGAGTAAAGAACACGTCGCTATCGGCTCGTAGAGACATCACTTATCACGTTGTCGAGACGTCGACTCTATTCCAGACGAAATACGAGTCACACTCCACAATATTTAATGTGTTGAGAGTGAATGTGTTATTGCTGATGATATAAATGTATGTTAGTGACTATAACCCATAAACATAATTAAAGCTATAGGAAAATTAGAGATCAAAACCTAGTTGATTGTACCAATTAGAGAATAGTTATAGTTTTTAAATTATAAACACTGAAACCATTTAAACACTATTTATTAATAGGGGAATTCATAGTTTGGTTAAAACCGAATTGATTGACTAAATCGATCTAATTCGATTAACCGGTCGATGGCTGAATTTAATACGGTCAAAACCCGGTTAATGATTTTTTGAAATTTCGATTATCGGCTAATTTAATTTAAAATTAGGTAATTAAACGAAATAAATATATATTTTTATATTGACAATGTATTTTCTAGACTAAATCAGTCGGTTGGATTACGAACATATCGAGGTATTAGTTTAGAGAGTGATAAAAAATTGATTGATTCACAAATAGGTATAGATCAGTTGATTGAGTTAAAAAATTGGTAAAATTAGATTTTATATATTTTATATATTTTTATTTTAAATAATTTATTTACTTTAAATCGAAAGAATTAATTAAATTGTTCAAATCGAAAATTAATAAACTGACCGATTTAACAATCAATCCGATTTCAGAAGGGAATTGTGAGTTGTAATAATTTTATGGTTAATAGGTTTCAATCCTGTTGTTGAATGTTTTCATCAAGAAAAAAAAAAAATTTAAAAGGTACCTCTCCTTCTCAAGTAATCACGCATATATGTTTCATGCTTTTTGCTTACCACCACAAAGAAGGTTGTCCCTACTCAAGGTGAAGCAAGAATAAATTTTTAGGAGAGCCGGATGAAATTTTAATTTTTTATAGTTTATATCTTTATAATTTATAAAGGATTAAATTAAATTTTTATAATTTTAAGGGGGCCAAAGTATAATTTTACCTTTACTAATTTAAAAATTTTAAAAAAATTTAAAGGCCTAAATAGTAATTTTACATTTTAGGGGGCGGGGCTCATGTCAACCCCCTGGCTTCGCTCTTGTCCCTACTCAAAAGATATAATAATAATAATAATAATAATAAAATAATTAAAAAATTGAATTGGATTGATTGATTAAATTAACTACTAATTATATCGGTGATTCAATATAAGAAAAATTGGTTTAATCTTCGATTCGATTTTTTAGACAATCATTTATAATGTGTTTATTTGGTTAAAATATATTATTAGTCTTTATATTTTAATAAAATTTGAGATTTAATCCTTATATTTAAAATTTTAAAAATTATTTAAAATCTCAGTCTAATCATTAAAATCATATGTATTTTCTATCAAAAATTGTTAACTTGTCATTCGATTAAGCTCTCCTCATGTGATGCGGCACATTATTGACGAAAAATAAACATGTTTAACTTGACAAATTTTGACAAAATCTGCCAACGATGATAATGATTAGACTATAATTTTTAAATTGAAAAAAAAAATAAGATGATTGAATTTTTAAATTTAAATTCTGTAAAAGTACAGGGACTAATAACATATTTTAACCTTAATTTCTTTTTAGCTAAAACTCATATGTCATTGCATAAACTTCATAGCTCAATCATAGCTTTTAGTTGCTAAATCAAAATGGTTTAGGGTCAATTAACTTGCAAAATATATAGCTTGTATTACTCTTAATGAAGAAGTAGTTTGGCTATATTATCAAAGTTTAAAATTATTAGTGAGCCGATTGAGTATTAACTTTTATTGGTATTGGTATTATTTTCAGTACACGAAGACATAGATTCGAGTGCGCTGAAGCGTATTTATCATTCTATTTAAAAATTAGAATGAATTATAGATAGTATTAAATATTGTATCAACTTAAAAATTTTCGAATATTTTCACAATCGAATTAAATTTTCAAAAAGAAAAAATCATTAATTAGTGAAGAACTTGTGGTTCATTTGAGATCACTACCTAATAAAAGCAACACACTCATTGGCAGCTCCTGATTCCCTTTCCAAGCTTTGATATGATTGACATTTTATCTGCCGACAATCTAATGAGGCTTCTTGCCAAAGTCAAAATTAGAAATCATGATCTTACACTTCTTCTTATTATTATGATGATGATGATGATGATGATATGATTTGCATATAATGGGTATTTAAATTGAAATCCCAAAGTTTCTCTTATCCAAACCCTATTATCTTTTACTTTTATAATTTATTAAAGGGTAATTTATATTTTAGTCCCTTAACTATAAAAATTTATAAAATAATCACTTCATTATTTAATTTTATCTTTTTTATCACCTAACTTCTTGGATTTTAGGTGTCTCCGTTTTTACGTTAGCCAGATGGTGACCAAAAAAGACAATTAAATAGTTAGATAACCATTTTTGTAATTTTTCATAGTTAAGTAGTAAAAAAAACATAATTAGGTGACCTCTCCTGTAGTTTACCCTTTAATAAACAATTGGTTTTCTCAAATTTACTAACTTTGTATTTGTTTTATTAGTTTTAGTATTAAACTTAGAAAATAAATTTTCGCGATATAATTTTAAAATGTCGTGTTATTACAATTTAACAATATTTTAAAAAATTGGACAAAAGTGTAATGAAATCCAAGTGTTGGGACTTTGACTGCTACACATTCGAACAACGGATGTTTGACTTTTGATTTAATCTTGTTATTGCAGCAAATGAAAAAATATGGACGTTGAAGATGGGATTAATTAGATTATCTTTCATTTTATTAACATACCACTACAAAAGCAACTTGATCAATGCTCATCTAATGTGTGTTAACTCATACTTAATCTCTTTAAGATAAATCCGCTCTTCCAATATGATTCTATTTTATCTCACGGTAATCACTACATCTTCCTTCATGAAAAGTCAATTACTATCAAATAGTAACGAAGTCATTCATCAAAAATACGAACAACCCGTTGCCATGTTTACTTTTCATCTATCATGTAATGTTAAATAGAGGATATCATTCACCCGTGTCTTGGGCTATAAATTTCACTATTATGAATGATGATACATACTGCAGAAGTCGTTTACCCAACTCACCAGCTTTCGATTTTTTATCTATTTAAACTTAGGCTTTTACTTACATCAAAGTAAACAAGTCACACATACATAGTTTGTCATCAACTCAGGAATAAGGTATGCCAGACTTTGAACGTCACAAGTGAATAAAATCAATGAACGAATTCCGATGTACTGTCAGTCCAGTTAGTCATATCTATGTATTTATTTTTTAGGAGTTATCCGGCCCGATGCCCAAGATAAAGCATCTCCCCAATTGGATTTGATAGACGACATATTAGCCTTTTAATCGGTTTGCTCATTTTCGATTATTTCCAATTAGACTAAGGGCATGTTTAGGTCCGTCTACTAATACAAGTTGTCTTTCCGTATTACGATCCGACCATGTAATATCACTTAATATTAGTTTAAACACTAGACAACCAGTGAGCCAATATTTACTTTTATTTTGCGTTGCATGTAAAAATCATGTCAGGACAATATACAAATGGTACTAACGTAAATCATGTATAATTTTATTAAACCAATACGTTCGAAAAAATTACAAGTATATATAGGTGAAAATACTACACTTATAGTACCATATCTAATAGTTTAACTTTTAATTTAATCTCGTTATTGCAGCAAATGAATAAATATGGACATTCAAGATGAGATTAATGAATAAATATGTTCATCCTCATCCGTATCATTATTTCTTGAAAGAGTTTTGAAGATGTTGGAAGACTTATTTATGAAAAACTGATTGAATTATTAAAAATTTAACAACACTGACATGGCAATTCGCATGGAAGTGCACGCGTACTTTATTGTTAACGTAAATAATTCAAAATATATATTAACGAGATTTATTGAAATTTTAATATTTTTAAAAATTTTATAAAGCACACTTAAATTGCCATACAAACTGTCAGATCAATATTATTAAAATTTTAATAATCCAATTAATTTATTGTTAAAAATAACCACATAATTTTAAAAATTAAAGGTAAAAATAATTTTTTAAAGAAATAAGAGCAAAACTACACTAAAAATAAACATTCAAAGCAAACTTTATTAATAATGATAATTATTTGATGCAAAAGTGTTTACCATGGTGGAGTATATACACGTGCATGCATAAAACAACCATGAATAGATCCAAAATATTGTGTGCTGGAATTGGGTCCTAGCATCAATGCTGTCCATGTATTTGCCATCATTTACCTGTCTACATGAGCACCGATATTGTTTGAATCGAACCAAATTGATAAATCAGATAGTTAAATAAAAAAATTAATCTAGATATTAATTTACAAAAATAAAAATTAATTGATTTGTAAATCAATACATATTGATCGAATCGAATTAAATAAATTTTTTTTAAATTTTTTGAATAATTACAAATAAATTAAAAATCAATAATGCGACCAATCACCAACACTTTAAATTGAATCTAGTTTAGGCTGAGAAAGATTAGATGAATAATGACGCCACGTTATCAGATCCCTTCCAATATATTTACGCCACATCAATATTTTTATCCTGAATTTCAGATTTTATCTTAAATTTTAGGATTTTAATTTGGATTTGATTTTTTCGAATAAAAATGCTAAAATTCGGGATAAAATGTTGATGCCAAGATAAATCTATCGAAAAGTGATATAAACGACGCGACGCCATCGTTTCATTCAATCATTTCCCACCTAGGCCTAGCTTCTTAACTCTTTGAAGAACCTAAAAGAGTCCATTATTGAACTCATGTTCTTGTCACGTGTCCACCCATATCCCTTCATGAATGTTTGGAAAATGTTGTGTTGGAATGATAATGGTCCAAACCACACATGTTTTGATTTTTCAAGTTGGTTCCTATAATCCGTAAAAGTTCTGGGTTTAGTCTCTATATTTTAATTTAATTAATGTTAGTCCTTATACTTTTCAATTTAGTCGATTTTAATCCTTGTACTTTTTGAATTTTAAAATTTTACTCCTGACTCAAACTGTAACTGTTAAATTCATTTGGTTAAAGTCAATTACTAGTCCTATACTGCACGTACATTTGTAGATTTAGTATATACATATATATATATATTCCCTAATTGAATCATTTCAAGTCCCTATTCTTATTCGAATTTTAAATTTTCAATATTGACGCAAATGACAGCTGTTAATCCATTAATTGGATTTTTAGTTAGTACTATGTGAAAATAACAAGCTAACATGGTATTAAACATATGATAATATGTTTGTCCCATCAGATTTTCGAAATAACAGAACTTAATGTGTTGAACAATTATTATTAGGTGATGACTGAAATTTTAAATTTTAAAAAGTTCAATGACTAAAATTGACCAAAATTAAAATATAAGGACTAATAAAAACTATGTCATAGGTTCAGGGGCGAAGCCAAAGGGGCTCGCATTAGCCCCAACCCCCCTAATATGTAAAACTGCTATTTAGTCCTTTAAATTTTTTTAAAAATTTTAAATTAATAAATGTAAAATTACACTTTGACCCCTTAAAATTATAAAAATTTGATTTAATCATTTACAAATTATAAAGATATAAACTATAAAAAATTAAAGTTTCATCCGACCCCCTTAAAAAATTGTTCTGGCTTCGCCCCTGCATAGGTTTTATTTTTATTTTATTTTGACAGCCTAATATTCTCCTCTAAGGTACTTTGTTTCTTAGAACATGTCATTTTGTTATTACACATTCAGTTTTTGTCTTGTCTGAAGCTTTCCTCATCATCTCCACCATTATTCACATCTCCTCTCTTAAATTTTAACTTAATTTGGTGTTATATTTAATTTATTTATCTTTATATTAACTCATCGACGGAGCAAATGTCACGAGTCACCTAAGCATCATCTTAATTAAAAAGTTACCAAAATACTCCTATGCAAAGTCACTTATGTCGCAATGAATTTTGAACATTTAACTTTATCATTTCAACCGCAATATTATTTAATTTTTGCATGAACTTTTATTAAATATATTGTTACATTTTTTTTTCTCTCACGACGACGTGTGTGTATCATAATTTAATATATATTCATTTCAAATTTTAACTTTCAGAATTACTATGGTTAAATTTAGGCATAATGACAGTTTTTATTTAATTTTTATCTCTTTTAATCTTTAAATTTGTATTTTTGTCAAATCACTTTAAAATAGATAGAAAAGTTAACCTTTGTTAACTTTGTTGATATAGCATATATGTGGAAAGTCCGCGGGTGACATGTCAGCATTTAATTAATTTTTAAAAATATTTTTTAATGATTTTATATTTTTAAAAATTCAAAAGTATAGGGACTAATAGCAAAATTAAACCTTACTAATTTAACCATATCTAGTTTAAGTGATTAATGTGGAGATATTTCTTTTATCATAGGTGTTAACTTTCTTTGTTAATAAAAACTTAAGAAATGGTCGATTGAGTCTTAACTCGATTAGCATTGATATTGTTGCTAATGCAAGAGAACGTGGGTTCAAGTGCGCTAAAATGCACTATCTTTCAATTTTAGGGTTTGGAAAGAGTTAAGGATAATTTTAGGCATTGAATAAAATCGAGCAGATATAATAAAAGCGATTAATAGTGAAATAAAAAAAACAATAAATGTGCCCAAAAAAACTTAACAATTTCCCATAATAAATCAAATCAAACATGAAATCAACTTTGTTTCTTTGTCCAAAATGGAAAAAAAATCATTTATATTTTAGAGTGCATTATTGAAGAATCAACTACAACTAGCACTAGCACCAGCACTAGGGGAATCGTTAAAATGTCAATGAATTGACAACTAGGATTCAAATAATGTACATTTTTTTTATCTCGATTAGTCTCTAAACATGATAATTGTTATCACGGAGTATGATTTTTTTTCAAATTAGTCCTTGAATTTGACAATTGTACCCACGTTAGAATCTAAACTGTTAGTCTTAGTGCTGTTCACAAATTTGGAGTTAGTTCCTGTAATTTCATTTCTAAGAATTTAGTTTCTTTACTTTTAATTGTTCATACTGTTAAATTGTCTTTATTTGATCTATTGGCGTGACATTTTGAAATAAAAAAATACTCACATGATAGTAATGTAATTAAAAATACGACACGTTGTAATGAATTTGAATTTGACAGACTGATTTTAACAGTGTTAACAGTTGGACTTGAATTTTAAAATTTGAAAAGTACAAAGACTAAATCCAAATTTATGAAGAGTGTAGGGACTTATGGTAGTTTTTAACCAAAAAAATTCAAACCCCAAGTAGAAACAATTTCCGAGTTCAAGTATTAACTTAGACCAACAAAAATTTAAGCCTCGGAACAATTGCCAAATTTAAGGACTAATTCAAGTACAAATATGAAAATAATTACTAAATTTAGGGGTAAAATGTGCAATAATCCAATTTAAAATTCAAAACACTATTTTTCTTGGGATGTCAGCTATATTATTATAAATTTAGTTATATGTAAGAAACTCAACAGTTGAAGTTGCCGGGTCAAATCCACATACTTCCCAAAAAGGGTTAATACACTTTTCGAGACTTCAACTTGACAATTATTTCTATATTAGTACCTTAACTTAGCAGTTGTTCTCATATTGAGGTTTAAAGTTTTTCTGTCCAACTTTTTCAAAGAAATATAAAGGATCGACTTGTATAAAGAAAATTATCAAGGTCTAATATGGGAACAATTTCCAAGTTCAATGATTAATTTGGATTAAAAGAAGTTTAGGCTTTAATGTGGAAAATTTACTAAGTTTAGGGACTAACTTGAAAAAAAACTCAGATTCTAATGTGAAAAAGTTCAGGCCCCAAAGGCAAATTAACCCACCATAAAATTCAAAACACTAAATTTCTTGGAATGTCGGCTATATTATATATATTATATGTAAGAAATTTAGCAGTTGAAGTTGCTGGTTCATCTCCAAAAAAACTTCCCAAAACAGCATCATTTTTTTTCCTCTTCTCTGCAATTTTTCTCAGCTGAAACAAATCTAGAAAGACCCAATTTGAAGATTGCAAATTCAAATTATTGAGTCACACTTTCATTTTGTAAAAAGGTCTTTTCCTTTTATTCGTTTCATTTTTCTAGAAAGTTGAAGGTTTTGGATCTGAAATTTTGGGTCATTTTGACTTTGTTTGATTTGAGATAAGAATTGGGTTTTTGCTTTTGATTTAGATTTTTCAGTACTTTCTGAAGAAGAACAAAAAAAAAAATGAGTTGGAAAAGCAAAGGGTTTGATCCAAATCCAAAATCTATGTTAACAAAAAAGTTGACTCTTTTGCTTTGCATTGGCTGTTTTTGTGCTGGAATGCTCTTTTCTGATAGGTAAATTTCTTTTAATTTTCATTTCTTGATTTGGTTCTAGCTTGTATTTGCAGTTTGATGAATTAGGTGATTGTGTGTGTGTATATATATATATATATAACTTAGTGAAAGCAATAGCTGTTTTTCTTTGTTTTAATTAGTTCCATGGACCATGTTTAAATCACTTTTTTACTAGGTTTATTGCTATATATTTGTGTGTATTATTTTAGTGGCAATGATTATGAAAACTTTTGATGAATAATCATTAATTTTTGGGGATTTTCTTTTTGTTTTTACATTTACATTTATATGTGCTATGTAATTAATGAACCCACTTTGTTTAGTGGTGTGTAATGCTAAGATCTGCACTTCATATAGCATTATGAAGGGTTTCATGTCCTTGTTTTATGCTTCTTTCATGGTGGGTTCAAAGTTTTAGCCATCATCAAGATCTTTCCCTATTCACTTTCACGGTGAGGATTGGTTAATGTCCTCTGAAAATGGTGTTTAGCTAATGATATCCATTTGACATTTCATTTTGTTTTCTGTCCTTACATCGAATTTGTTCAAGAATCAATGGATGTTCTCTGTCCCGAATCGAGAAGCTACCTTTATATCTTCAGTCATAGTTTGTTATATTCTTACCAATGCGAATGCCGAACTAATTAGATCTTTGGGGGTATCAGAATGTGGACAGTGCCGGAGGCCGAGGATAAAACCATACCACGAGCAATGGGTGTTAAAGATGAAAGACTAAAGTTAATTTCAGAGGGTTGTGATCCGATACGAGTGAGTTTTTTATTCAAATACTCGATAATTTGGTCGCCTTTTGTTAAGTTCTTGTTAGCTTACACGATGGATTCATATTAACAGAAGGATGTGAAGCATGAATCAAAGGATATACTCAGTGAAGTTTCGAGGACTCATAATGCTATACAGTAAGTTCATATCCGTGCTTAGCTTTTCTACTTACCCCTTCGATTTCGTTGTGGAAGGTGTATTTTTTTTTATAGACTATAAAAATGCAGAACGTTGGACAAAACAATATCGAATTTGGAGATGGAGTTAGCGGCTACAAGGGCAGTGCAAGAATCAATAATTAACGGTTCTCCCATTTCCGACGAACTGAAAATCCCCGAAACAAATGGGAAACGGAAATACTTAATGGTTGTAGGCATCAATACCGCTTTTAGTAGCAGAAAACGAAGAGATTCAGTTCGTGCTACTTGGATGCCTCAAGGTGAAGAAAGAAAGAAGCTTGAAGAGGAGAAGGGAATCGTAATGCGATTCGTAATCGGCCATAGGTATGTACTTTATCGATTTCAAAGCTAAGTTTTGTGGACAGAAGCTTTATGAATCCTTTTGTCCAATCGATAGTGCTACCTCCGGGGGTATCCTCGATAGAGCTATTGAAGCAGAAGACCGAAAGCATGGGGACTTTCTGCGGCTGGTACTACCCTCAACCTTTCTCGTTTTTCAGTTTTATGTATATATCTCGGGAACAGCTATGTAGCCTTAATTTTTATTGTAAAAATTTTTTGTTCCGAGCAGGAGCACGTTGAGGGTTATCTCGAATTATCAGCCAAGACAAAGACATACTTCGCCACTGCTGCTGCTTTGTGGGATGCTGATTTCTATGTCAAAGTCGATGATGATGTGCATGTAAATATAGGTACATATACAACATTTTCTTCCCCATTCTCTTTTTTTCTTCTTTCATGAGAACAGTCTTTTAAACCGGTAAACATTAAGCCTCATATTCTTTACTATATTTTCCATTTTCGTGTGGCGGCCAAAATGTTTTCCTTCAATTGTACGTAATTTTGATTGTTATAGTAATAGATTTAGCATTTAATGTTTACATTTAAGCATTTACACAAACGTTCCCGGATAAATTAGAACCAAATTGACAGAATGTATAAACTTTGTAGGCTAAATTTATTATTCTACCAATTAAAATTATGTACAATTGATAGAAAACATTATCGCCGTGATTAATTGTCCTTAGTTGCTCACTTTCGAAATTGACAGGATTAAATTGTTTTAATTTTTTTGAGAGGGACTGGAGAGGTCTTTTTACCGATTGGATACTCATTTTTGGTGTTTTTTTTCTTGGATAATGAAAAACACTAAGAAAATGTGTCTGGTTAACATATATAAACAAAATTTGCTTTTGCAGCAACACTTGGAGCAACTTTGGCTCGACATCGAACCAAGCCCCGGGTTTATATCGGTTGTATGAAATCCGGTCCTGTTCTTGCCCAAAAGTAAGTCCAAGGTCATGTTTCTAACAAAGAAACCTAAATTTATGTTTGCTCACTTTTGTTCTTGTCCATGGATAGGGGAGTAAGATACCACGAACCCGAATATTGGAAATTCGGTGAGGAAGGAAACAAGTATTTCCGGCACGCAACGGGGCAACTATACGCCATCTCTAAAGATTTAGCTTCCTATATATCAATTAACCAGTAAGCTTTGCATCTTCTAAACAAAATGTTGTATCTTTGTGTTTGAAGTTCATTTGTGCTTATTACTAATTTTCCAGGCATGTGCTGCATAAGTATGCCAATGAAGATGTTTCGTTGGGATCGTGGTTTATAGGGTTGGATGTCGAGCATATAGATGACCGAAGCCTATGCTGTGGCACCACAGGTAACATCCTAAACTAAATGCAGTACTTGTTTCCATCTGGTCTTTGGAATCATCTTATCAAGGAACTTGTTATCCATAAGTGGTTCTCACCAGTCATACGGAGGCCCTTGTGTTAAGAGTTGAATTACATTTCATCCCCTCTTTTGGGCAAATTGGTCCTTTCACGGTAGATCAAAGAGCAAACAGATTCTTCTGTTAAAAATTTGATTTATTTCTACTATTAAAAGCTGGTCCTTATGCATCAGCATAAGATACATGTGACTATCCGGTTATTTCATAAGCTACGCCATTTTTTAACAGTAGAAATTAATGAAACTTTTAACAGATCAACCAGTTTTTGCTTATGTTTTGAATAAATAGGGCAAAATGCAATCTGACTCCTAATACGGAGGTTTCCATGGTGCTTTTGCCTAATATTTTCCATCACCGGCAATATTTTTAAACCTATGTTGCTCAGACGTTAATTTTTTTCCCTTGAAATACTCGTGTTCAACACATGAACATAAGGATATGACCTGAAAGGATCATCCATAAACAAGGATCATCCATAAAATCTCTCATTCCCAAATCTGAGCAACATAGCTTTAAAAAGGCACCTATCGGTTCTATGATCCCAATTGTTTGGTAACATCCCCGGACTTCCTCCGGGGACCGTATGTGTATATGTGTGTGTGTGAAAAGACAAGAATAGATAATAAATACCATATGTTCAAGGAGTATGTTACAAAACCAGGATTTGGAAACAAAAAGATCGATGACGAAAAACATTTGCTGCAGATTGCGAGTGGAAGGCTCAAGCGGGCAACGCTTGTGTTGCTTCGTTCGATTGGACCTGCAGCGGGATATGCAAGTCTGTTGAGAGGATGAAAGACGTTCACCGACGGTGTGGGGAAGGCAAGAATGCTTTGTGGAGTGAAGCTTAGTCAGTTTTCCTCCGAACTCCGGTGGAAGCAAAGCAAAGTAAACAAAATAGCCATAGGAGCTTTTTTTTGGCCTTCATGGGAATACATTGTAAAAACCAGTGAGGTGTGTAATTAAAAAAATTCAATTCTTTAGGGGGGAAGGGGTGGGGAGTTTTGTAAGTGTGAAAGGCAACTCCACAATAAGTGCCATTAGTTTAGCCATAAAGCTTTTGCTTCTTTTTATATATATATATATATATATATATACACACCAAATTAGTGGCTTTTTTTCATTACAGTTTTTGACTGATATTTCTCCCTTCTTCATGATTGTGGGTGAAATTGAAGATGAAATGCTTCCATTTTGATGTCTTCATTTCTTCATCTTTAAGCATCACAGCTTCCATTTTGATGCCTTCATTTCTTCATCTTTAAGCATCACCATCTAAGAATACATACATATAAAGAGTTAGGTTAAATTATGAAAGTTAAATTCTACTCATAGCTCGGATTTATTCCTATACTTTAATTTGATCAATTCTAGTCCTTGTAGTTTTCGAATTTTAAAATTTTAGTAGTTTGTTTGGCTAAATTCAATTATTATTCTTGTGTACTATACATTCATTTGTAAATTTAATCCGTATTATTCGATTGGATAATCCTAAGTTTTTATATATCATTACTCGTATGGTAATATATTTGTCGTATTAAATTTTGAGAATAGCATAACTTAATATATTTAACAACTATTATTTGGTGAAGGCTGGAACCTTAAAATTTGAAAAAGCGCGTGAATTAAAATTGATCAAATTAAAGTATAGAGACTAAATCCATAACTTTTACAATATACAGTTAGGGGTGTTCATGGTTTGATTAAAATCGAACTAACCGACCAAACTAATCTAATTCAGTTAATCGGTCAATAGCCGAATTTAATTCGGTTGGAGGTCGGTTAATGATTTTTTGAAATTGCGGTTATTGATAAATTCAATTCGAAATTAGGTAATTAACTGAAATAAATAATATATAATATATTTTTTATATTAGCAATGTATTTTTTGAACTATTATTTTTTTATATTAATCGAAATAAATAATATATTATATATAATATTTTTTAACTATTAAAAAATGAACACTAACAATATATTTTTTATATGTTTTATACCTCTCTTTTATTTCTTAAGGTATCTACTAGAGCGAGCCTAGTAACTTGTTCTATACTTATTATAAATACATGTTAATTGATTAACCAAACGAATTAACCGAAATATTTCGATTGATTCTTGTTGTAAACCATTTTTTGTTTGGAAACGGGCCGACTTTAAAAAGAAAATGTAGTCGCCACCAATCATTTTGAAGTGTGATTGGGTCACTTTAGAAAATATTTTGGTCTACAATTTTAAGAAAATGGGCTCGAGTCGGTTACATACGAGGAAGGATTAGCACCCTCAACGCCCAAAATTGGTACCGTGTTGATTGATTAATGTCCTAAATATCGAAAAATAAAAAAAATTTTAAAGTATGGAAAATGTTCGGATGACTCGTATTGATATCGAAACTCTCTTGTTCAAAAGTGAAATATCATGTCCAAAGACGATAGGACACGATGCTTCAAACTCGATACCAAGATCATTTTATGATTTCCAAAATATATGCAAGGCAACTTGAAAAGGGTATTTCACTATTTGGCTAAACTAAAAACCGAAAACCAAAGACGATTGGGAACGATCTCTAATTTTCAAACATGAAATATTGCCTTATTTAGGAAAACACGATAAAGAATCTTTGAAGGATATTTAGTTGTTTAGATGAATGTAAAATCGAAACCCAAAGACGATTGAGCACGAATTTCTTGAACTTCCAAACACGAAACATTGCCAAAAATATGATCAAAATCTTTAAAGGATATTTAGTGATCTAGACGAACGAAAAGTCGAAATCCAAAGACGATTGGGCACGATTTCCAAGTTCAGATATCTAAATATTACCTTTGTGAAACCCTTTTATGAATTTTGGAATAAAATAAAATGTTGAAATGTAAATGCATTAATAACAAAGGATAATAATAGTAGATACGAAAGGAAGAACGAAAAATAAACGATAATATTATAAATAAAAATATGTGATCAATAAAACAAACAATAATAATAATATATACACATGGCAAAAAAAAATGATAGTGGTAGTAACGAAAATAATAATGATAATAAAACACTAATAAATATGATAATAAATAAAATGACAATAAGTAAAATAAAAGTAAAAAAAATTTAGTAATAAAACAATGTAACGATAGATATAGTAATAATAAATATAGTACAATAACAATATATATGTAAACTAATAATAAAAAAGAAAATCACTAAATAATATTGGCAAGAATAAAAATAATAAGAATACTAAAATAATAATGTAAATTATAAAAGTAATAAGAGTACTAATAATAATAACAAATATAATACTAATAATAAATATAATCATAGTCATAATAATATGTATATAATAAGAATAATAATAATAAATAATAAATAATAAGAAAATAAGATAATAATAGTATTAATAAAACAAGAATAATAAAAATACTAAATATAATAATATATATATATATATATATAACATAGTAGTAATAGTAAAAATAACACTAAAATGATAACAATAATAAAAACATGACAAGAATAAAATAATAAACAAAGGAAAATAAGAAAAGGGACTAAATTGTTAAAATGAAAATTAAGGTAATTTTAAAGAAAATAGAAGGATTAGGGAATTGCAACACGCGAGAAACCTAGGGGGCCAAAAAAGAATAAACCCTCCCATCAAACGGGCGTTTAAACCGAGGACTCAATTGAAATCGAAGCAAATTTTAAATGATTCAGAATAAGAAAACCCGATTCGAATCAGAAAAGCGGAGGGCTAAACGCGCAATTAGCCCCTCCAAAGTAAAACACGCGGATCTTAGCCCTCGTGCAGGGTCGGGTCATGGTCGAGGCCCAAAACGACGTCGTTTGGCCTCGACCTCAAGCTCAAAACGACGTGCTTAGTTCTTCTATAAAACAAAATTTTCCTAAAAAAACATTTTCCTTCTTTCTCAAAAAAAAACCAAACAAACTCTCTCAAAACTCTCTCTCTCCCCTCTCCCACCGATGGACGCCGGCCATCGTCTGTCACGACGATCAAATAGCACCGAATGCCACGGCCACCGCTCACTTGGTGGTGAAATCTGGAAAAAGGTGCGTTTTCCTTTTTTTAAAAAATATTTGGGACTTTAGTGTTTAAAAAACAAAAGATACAAGAGGTAAGTGAAAGAAAAAATATCGATTCAAAGTTATAAAAAAAACAAAAATAAACAAAACGAAAAAGAAAAACAATGAACCTTTTTTCTTTTCTCAGATTTCTAACTGCTCATTATAAGTATTTTTCCTATCCAAAAAAACCTAACCCCACCCCGATCTAAAAAAAGAAAAAATTCCCCTATTTACAGGTTTGATTTCGGCTTTTAAAGCCTCTTTTACAAACAGTTTTTCCAATTTTGCGTAAACGTATGCGGATAAAGACGATCATGTTAGTAGTTAGCGTATGAGGAGGGCAACAAGAAAGAGGCATGCGGCTAGGGTTTCCTCCCTTTCTTTTTTTGGCTGAAAATTAGTTTAGTTTTGGGCCATTTTGGGCTGCTAGGGTTTAGTCTGATAAATTTGGATTTTGGGCTGAAAAATTGGGCCTTACAACTGTATTTGAAAAAAATTTCGACTTGGTTAAAAGTTAAAGACTTTTACATTTCGGGTAATTCGATTAATAGTAATTCGGTTCGATTAATAACCAAATCGATCATTTGAACACCCATATATACCGTGACTAATAGCAAAATTTAACCCTAAAGCCAAGTTTGTTGTATTGTTTTGATTTCCCATTTGAAGTGGAGACAAAAATTTGGTTCAAAATTGAGCTCTATCAATCACTACAAATCATTTTATTATTGGTATAATGTCAAATTTAGTCTTTGACATTTATTTTTTATCAATTTGGTCTTTTTTTAGTCAAATTTGACCCTCAACCTTTTAAAAGTGTCAAATTTGACAATCGACTTTTTTTATTAAAAAAAAGTGAAAATGGTTTTCCTTCTTGAGATTACTAACTAAAATGTTAATTTTTTTTAATTTTATGAACTTTTTATATATTTTTAATTTTGATTTTTTTGAAATATTTGTTTACTAACGTATACATAAACCGTCATGTGAATTGTCAAGCCAACAACGTTAAAAATTAATGTTTTAGTCATCATTTATATTAAAAAAAAATATAACTCTTTTTCAAAAGATTAAGTTTAAATTTAACTTTTAAAAATAATAACCCAATTGATAAAAAATATAAATATTAAATATTAAAATTATTATTATACCGATAACATTTAATAAATACACTTGTACAAACCAGAATCATCAAAGAGTAAAAAAAAACAGTAGTGGAATCAAACAATCATGGTCATTTTGCATCATCCATTAAAGTGAAAACAAATACCTACCAAACTATCATTACTTCCAAAAGGAAAGCACAGCCCCACTGGTTCTCACTCATCCCACTAACATATCAAACCTAACATCATTCATCCCATCGCTGCGTATTATCTTTCGATTTATGAATTTTAATGTCTATTAGTAATAATAAGAAATGTATAAGTAGATCCGAATGCGTTAAAACGCATTATCTTATTCTTTATCGGTTGGGGAGGGGTTATGAGTAGCTTTAAACATTGTGTCAAAAAAAAACAAATACGACCTAAACCTATAATGAGATTATTCTATGAGTATTATCTTCCGATTTATAAATTTCGAGACTTATAAGTAGTAGTAAGAAATGTATAGAAAAAAGGAAAATGTTTAAAGCCTAATAAAAACGATTTTTACATTATACTTTAGGAAGAATAGGATGAAACCAATACTCGGATCTTAAACTTAACAACTCGTTTATCTTAACTATTTTTTCGATTGCATCGTCCCGTTTAATCAGTTGAATAAACTGAATAAATTAAACCGAAAATAACGAAAAATTCAATCGATCTACTTCTGATTAGATTGTTTCATCTATAACTTCTTACCACTCGATTCAACAAGCATAGATACAAATCTTGAACATCCAAAAGCTTCCCTTTCATACCATAATACAGTCTACAAAACCCCATATCTATCCCCCACCACTTGTTCACTTTACCATTCAACAAAACCATTCCATTTTCTTCTCTATCTTAAACCTTGTTGTTTTGTTGCAAAAGATGAGTAACAACAGCATTGCAGAAAGCTCAAACACCCAAAACCCAATCCTCAAATTGCTAGATTGTTCCCTTAGGGTTTCAGTGATTCCACTAAGTGTTGCAACCATTTGGTTAACTGTAACTAACAAGCAAGACAACAGCATCTACGGAGATGTCAAATTCGACAATCTTTTGGGTCTCAAGTAAGTCATCTTATCAACTTCTTTACTAGGTTGACACATTAACGAGGATGACGTGAGTTTAAACTCGTTTTTCTTCTTATTTAAAGATTAGGAAAGAATTATGAGTCGAGAACTAGACAAAAATCAACTTCTATACAATGTTGATTGAGCCGTAGCTCATTCGACACCCTTGCTATTGCAACAACGAGGAAGACATAGATTCGAACGCTCTTAAATACGTTTTTCCTCTAATTTAAAGATCAGAAAGAGATTATAAATAACGAAGTATTGAAATTTGATTCGCAGATACATGGTTTGCACCAGCGCCATATGTGCTGCTTATGCTTTATTTGCTGCCATTGCCTCTTGGATCAGATATTTTGTCACTAAAGCTTGGCTCTTCTTTGTCTCTGATCAGGTTTTTTCAATCTTTACCTTAATTTTCATGTATGATTCTTTGTCTCTTACTCTTTTTTTTTTATTTAAAAATTTCAAATCCAATTATTAATTTTGTTAGTATTTTCTGTCGAAATATGTCAACTTGGCATATGTATCAAACTATTCTCGTATGCCGATCCGAATGATTGACAAATTCTGACAGAAATTACAAACAGCGATAATGATTGGGTTAGAATTTTTAAATCGAAAAAAGTAAGAGGATTGAATCCCTAAACTATTAGTAAGTTTAAGTTTGTCACCCACTTTCAAAAAATTACAAAATACTCACTAGCAGGGGCGAAGCCAGAATAATCTTTTAGGGGGCCGAATGAAATTTTAATTTTTTATAGTTTATATCTTTATAATTTTTAAAGGATTAAATTAAATTTTTATAATTTTAGGGTAGGGACCTTTAAAGGCCTAAATAGTAATTTTACATTTTAGGGGCCCCACGACTTCGCCCATGCTCACTAGATTAAGTACCGAGACTGATAACATATTTTAACCTTTTTGTTGTTTTGGTACTACAGATTGTAGCATATTTAATGGTGACATCAGGGGCAGCAGTGATGGAAATATTGTACTTAGCATATAATGGGGACCAAAAAGTCACATGGAGTGAAGCCTGCGATAGTTATGGAAAATTCTGCAATAAAACGAAAGTAGCTTTGATCCTCCATGCCTTGGTTCTTTGCTGCTTCCTTGTTTTGGCTCTCATCTCTGCTTATAGGGTTTTTAGCAAATTTGACCCTCCTTTTGTTTCTAAACAAGATAATGAAGAAAGGACTTAATTGCAAAATGGCACAAACATTTGTCTTTGTTTTGCATTAATATATATACTCTTTATAGATGCTTTGGGGCTTAAACTAATAAAGTGGATTATATTCCATAGAGAGATATGTATGTGAATGTTTTTACATGAATATTATCAATTATTTTAAGTTTATTTATTTATTTATTTATATGTTTGAAGGATAATATCTCGTGTTTGTGTTTATATACGAGTTAAAAGAAGATAGTTTAGCAAAAATGAATAGACGAAACTAAACTTAAAAAATATCATGGAGGACCTTGTATTAGGAGTTAAATTATATTTTGTCCCCCTTCATTCAAAAAACGTGCAAATTAATTCTTGTACGTTGGATCAAGGAGTAAACCAATCCTTTCGGTTAAAAATTTCATTCGTTTTTACAATTAAAAAATGGTGTGGCTGGCGAAATAACTAGACAGTCACATGTGGCATTAGGAGTGAGTATTCGATCGAGTCGAGTCGAATCGAGTAAAAAATTTTCGAGTTAGTCCAGTTAACAAATTCTATTTTAGCAACCGAACTCAATTTGAATTTTTTTCGAATCAAATCGAATCGAGTCAAAAAATTTAGAGTCAAATTGAGTCGAGTTAACGATTCTTATCATTTATACTTAATATTGCGATTAGATGGACCGATTATTTAACTAGTAGACGAAGTACAATATTATTTAACTACATGAACAATATAATGATTTTGCCTCTTAACTTCATGAGTAAACATTTATCAAAACAATGTAGTTTTACCTTTTAACTTAGTTATTTTGAATTTTATCAAAACGATGTAGCTTTATCTTTTCTTATTCAGATTTTCGAATAACTCGAATTGTGTAATTCATATTCGAGTTAAACCGAAAAACTTAATTTTTTTATTCGAGTTGATCCGAATAACTTGATTAACTCAAATAACTCGAACTATTTAATTCAAAATTTAAATTTTTTATCGAGTTTTTCGAATCGAATCGGATTTTTCTCACCCCTATGTGGCATGCTATGTGTACCTCATGCTGACATAGAGAGGCTAGTTTTTAATTGTAAAAATGGATTGAATTTTTAACAAAATAACCAAAATACCCTTTTATCTAATATACAAGAACTAATTTCCCCATTTTTTGAGTACAAGCGGCAAAATAGAATCCAACTTTTAGTACAAAGGTTTCATGGTACTGGCTCAATAGTAAGTTTTTAGAACCAATCAGTAGTTAAATTAGTCAGGTCTCCAATTCAATTGGTCCATACTGATTCTCGAGTTAATCGATCTAATGTCTTTCTCCGGACTTATACCTCAATCGGTTTCAAGTCTTATCAATGGATTGAAAAGAAACTATCATCAATTAAACCTCTCTTCTAAAATCAAACAAAAGTGGTATTATTCTTGTCTGGAATATGCAAATTGAACTCTAATCTGTTAAAATAAAATGGCAGCAGCTTAAAATTAAAGCAACAGCTAATCAATTTCAAATTTCAATTGAAAACAAAATTAAAACTTTCTTAAATTTGTAATAAATACATAGCTACAAAAAAGAAAAAATAGATAAATCCGTCACAGCACTCAAAGCTGCAAAGCCAGATCTGGCTGCTGGGAATCAACCAAAACACCTGACGATTGTTTCACCGGTGACCCTGGAGATTGGAACCCGATATTAAGATCCGGAGGAAGTGAATCCTGCTTCTGTCTCGGCTGTGCTCGAGGGCTAAGACCTTGCCAATGAGGCTGGACTTGGAACCGAGACAAGTCGGTCGCCACGAGTTGAGGGAAAACCATGGGTCGGTTTTGGAACTGAGCTTCGTTCATCATGCGAACGTGTTGCGGTGGGAAACCATGGAGGGGAAAATTATTCTTCTCTGGCTGAGGTTGAAAATGCATCCCTGCAGGAAGAGGGAATTGCCCTCGAACTTGCGGAGCTTGTGGATGAAGTTCCCTAGCCGGGTTGTATAACGAATCAGCGGATATCTTTCCTTTCGAAGTGCCAGAGTTTTCATTTGCTTCCTTAAAGGTTCCAGCTCCTATAGACATCCATGCACGAGCAGCGACAGCGGCAGCATTTCTGGACTCATCTCTTCTAATAGGTGGAACAGATGGCATAGCTGGTGGAGTAAACAAAGATGGCCTCCCTTCTGATGTTGACCCATTTGCGGGACAAAATGAAGAGGATTTCGGTTCAGAAACGGGGACATCGAGAGGATGTGGCTTAGCAGGAATTGGAGTCCTATAAGTTCCAACATCCTTTCGAACATCAGTTGCAGGAACCGGGGTCGTCCTATGAGTAGCATCATCCTTTCGAGGATGAACATCAGCAGCATGCTGCAACTTTGTGAAAAGGGCTGATTCCTCAGGAGCACGAGTCTCGAACGTTAATACTGGTGTTGGAAGTGGTTCATACTCTCCGACCCACCCACGACCAAACTTACAGCCAACAGGCAGTGCTTGCTCAATCCTGCGGGATGCAACTTTCCATGCAACAGGTCCAAGCGTTGCAGCAAAGCGAGCAAGACTCCTAGCATACGAAAGTTCTGCTTGAAGCCCAACCTGAATCAGAAAAGAAAAATAACTAAAAAGGCTAATAATAATTGAAGATGATAAAATCAGTTTGCTTGTTACGTACAGCAACCAGCTGCTTGATTTCAGCCTCAAAGGTCGTAAATATCGAATCTGATCTAACCACCGGTTGATTAGATATGTTATATGTTGCACGACGATTATCATCAAGTGCAGTCGTCCTCCTTCCAAATTTAGAAACAAGACCCTTCCCTAAGACACGAAAGAATAATTTAAGATCTAAAACAAAACTGCCACATGTATAAGGCTCTTCTCAACAATTAAAAAGCCACTATCGAAAGTGGAACAATGGGTTCGAAAGGGAACTCAATACCTGATGATAGTTCTTCAGTTTTCTCTCGATTATAATCAGGCATGGATGAATTACCATCTACAAGTATATCAGTATGGCTAGGCCTCCCACAAGCATTAGCTTGGATAGCGCCGGAAGTGTTCAGGATATCTCCAGAAGTGGCAAGAATGGCCCCTGAAGAGAAATCAGAACCAACAGGTTCCTGCGTTGTAAGGTATAAAGGTTTTCTGGTTTGCTTCTTTGCTAAGAAGTTTGATTTTGTTTTCTGTTCAATCTTGCTATCTTTCTCAGACCGTTCTACATCGATCCTCAACTTCTCAAACTTTTTAATGGCCAGCTCTTGAATGGACCTTGCCTTCGCAAAATAACTTATAGTCAGAACTCGGAAACCCAAAAGATACTCAAAAGTAAACTAAAATTTGGAAGGAATAAAGAGGGAAAAGAAACATTATACCTGTTTATGGTATACTGTATCTGGCGCATTGTATTGCATTGCGTTTGAGCATATTAAGAAGACATCACTCTGCATCCAAGAAAAAATAAGCATAAAAATCCAAGAGAAGACAAATGCGAAAGCTGGGATTACTGTGGACCAAAATGCTACATTTTAGTTCATTCGGTGATATTGTTCACACTACTCAATGTAAACACAAAGCAGAGGCAACTCCATCTACAGGCACCAAAACCGAAATCTATTTACGTAACCAAAAAATTCAGCTAATTGCAAAATGCTAAAAAAAATAAAAGCCTATGACAACAAGATGATGAAGTAAAAACCAAAACTGAACATATCACTCAGTTCCACAAAGTCGATAACCAATTAACCAAACAAGATCAAATGAAAGATGAAGCTCTGAATCAGAGGCAACCTATCTCAATTGACACGGTGGAAGGTACTTTTTGGTTTTTGCAAGCTCATTTAGAAAGTTTCACCTTCACCAAAGTGTTCTAATCTGAAAATTTGCAACCTCAGCAGCCATCAAAAGGAGTTACTTTTATGCTTTCAAGATACCTTAAACTAATCTGTTATCTTAGTGAGGAAAGCAAATGCAATAGGACCACCATAAAAACTCTAACCACCACTATTTGCCAATTGAAAACAATGTTGGTAAAATTATGATGAATATTAGCAACTCTCCAACAGAATACACCAAAATGCCACATTCAACACTTGAGCCATGCCAACCAAACCTTTCATCTTTATCACAACGATTTTCAAGTTCCAATATGTCAGATCTTTTATTGCGTTATAGCAATCCAGAACGCCCTTGCCCAAAAACCATAAAACATTGCCGATGCCAAAACAGTTAAGAGGAAAATGCACAAGCATCTATGAAGATTGAAAAAAATCCACATCAGTTCTATGCAATTTCCACTTTCTCAAATTTGATGAACACCATGTAGCATCTTTAGAACAAGAATACACTTTGGGGGCTGCAATGCAGAACGATTTCTC
Source organism: Gossypium rotundifolium (assembly GCA_025506655.1). Taxonomy (NCBI): domain Eukaryota; kingdom Viridiplantae; phylum Streptophyta; class Magnoliopsida; order Malvales; family Malvaceae; genus Gossypium; species Gossypium rotundifolium. Next base: position 12,445,049 of record CP106726.1, read on the forward strand.
CAATAAATACTAGAGCTGAACTTAAGGAGGCCTCTTCTTTTCCCAAATCAACTAATTTCATACCATGTTCCAAGGGGTAGAAAATTAGAAGAAAGCAACACCTCCTTTTAAAATACCGACTAGTAAAAACTGAAATGAAGTTTCAAATTATCCCAAACCCCAAGAGAACTTCAACTAAGAAGAGAAATAGCAGAAAGCAACATATCCTTGTAAATCACCAATACAAGTCACAAGAAAACTGGTAAATCTCAAAAGAATTTCTGAATTATCCCAAACCTCAAGTTCCAAGAGAACTTCAGCTACATAAACCAAGCCTAAGAACACCATGAACACATACCTCAAATTGTTCCAGTGTCGAATAAGATCCATTTGCCAACTTCTTCCTCACCGTGGCAAAGTCCATTGGATGCTCAATCACATCATGGTAATCAGGAAGCTGCAAAATCAATAAAAACTTACTAAGACGAAATAAATTAAACTCAAAACAAACCAGAATTCCCAATAGGAACGTGCTGCCAACACTTTTGAAGTAAATTCTGCTTACCTCCTCAGGATCAACGGGTTCCGCATATACACCATAAGTGTCTTTCCTGCCATGATTCACACCCAATCCAGCATAAGCAACACCAAGTAGAGAAAAGAATGACGAAAAAGAAAAGAAAAAATGGAGTACAAGACTCACTTCTGAAGTTTATCAAGAATCAATTCCAGTATCTTCTTATCAGGTAATGGAACCACTGATGGAGGATCGGATGGCGTCCCTAATAAAAACCAATCAAAATCCATATCAAAATTCCACATTCTTAAACTGAAACACTGAATTCTCAAAACCCAGCACTCACATTACAACAAAGCTCCATAAACAGAGCAAAAATCGAAGACCTAACAATAAATCAAAAACAAACCTGGAACCGAGTCCTGCCCTTTGGATTCCCCTTTTCTCCCTCTCATCTGTCAAACCAAAAAAAAATCCTAAACTTCAGAACACTCGAAACCTTAAAAGAACACAAATCATCAAAATATAAAAGCTTACACTCAAACCAGAACCCATCTATAAAATCTCCCACAAGCTACATATAATAGATGGATGAAGAGAGAAAAGAGAATGAGAATGAGACAGTGACAGTGACAGGAGACAGTGACAGCTAAAGGAGACAATATAGGTACACTCGAACATTACAGACAGAGAGTAGAACACAGAGATTTAGAGAGAGAAACAGATGGTTTAGAGGGAGAGAGAGATAAATAGAGAGAGAAAGGTGGGAGCGTGATCAGATTCCGTTAGAAGATTTTTTTGGGGGGTTTTTTTTGACAGTTGACCCTTAAAACCGTTAATTTTCTCCTAAATTCTCTCGTTCCCTCCAAAGTCCCAAACAATAAATAGTTGCTTGCTTTCAGCTTTTACTTCTCCTTTGATAGATCAGTAGAGTGTACAAATGATTTGATACAAACCTCGGCATCCACATCAACACGGCCATCGTCATCATCATCTTCATCATCATCAACTTGTCGGTCTTCTTCTTCTTCTTCTTCTTCATCATCAACTCCATCACTAACGTTGATTCTTCTCTTTTTAATCTTTCTCTTCCTTCTCTCACTTTCCTCTTCCTCATCTTCATCATCTTCTTCCTCCTCCACTTCCTCCTTCGCCGTTCGCCTCCCACGGGCGGCGGACGACGAAACAACACCTCGGCCACGGCTCGGCGGTAAAGAAACAGGAGGAGAAGGCGGTTCAGCTTCTTGACCTTGATTAAGTTTAAGAATAAGCTTAAGCTTCTTCTCTCGCCTCCTCTCTTCTTCCTCGTCTTCTTCCTCGAAGTCTTCGTCCAGGTAATCATCGTAATCGATGTTATACCTCACATTTCTCCGCCGGTGACTCCGCCGCAGCTCCGATTCCGTCGCTGCTGCCGGCGAACTTCCCCTTTTAGCCAGATCCGCCTTCGATGGCCTCCCTTTCTTCTTCCTCTTCACGATCTGCCCCATCTCTTTACACCTTTTCTCTCTCTCAAAAAAAAAAAAAAAAAAACCCTCACACACTCTCCTCTCTCTCTTCTGTTGTTTTTATTTTTATTTTTATTTTTATTTCCACTTTCTCTCTCTTAAATTTTTTTTGATTCCATTTATTTTTTTTTCCAGATAGTGCCTTGGCCTTTTTCCCGAGATTTCCGACCCTATATCCGAGGCTGTAGGTTCGTCTATAAATAAAAAATGAATGTGATGTTTGTTTTTTCTTTTTCAACTTTCTTGCTGTCTCAATGACATATCGGGAGTGTATAAAACGACACCCAAATACGCCGTTTTGGAAACTCCCTGATTAGGGTTCGGCGTGTCCCGTTATGTGCGGCTCCATCGCTCACCTCATCTCTATTCCTTTTCTTTCATATTAAGTCTTTTTTTTTCTTTAGCGCGTGTGTAACACGCTCGTTTTATGCAATGACATTTTTCCTCGTTCTGATAAAAATTACTATGGAATTCTAAAATTTTTCAGGTAAGTTCATCGATTCAATCGATTTATCATTAATTTTTTATCTAATCATAATTGTTATATACGTGTTTTCGAGTTATATTCTAATTTTCGTCTATTTATACTTTATATTGATTTAATTTTAATTTTAATTTCTCGAGTTATAATCAATTTTAGTCTAATTATTAACAATGATAAAACTATAATTGTTAATATTAAATATATAATTAACTAATGGTATGGAAAATACGAGACTTTAAGATAAAAGCATTAACATTTAATCATCTAGCAAAAGCTAAAAGTGCATTTAGTTAGAAGTGATTTCCTACCATATCCACTATAGACGCGTTTTCCTTTCTCTCTAAAATCGATCTAATTTGATGAAATTCGTAAAAATAACCTCATCCGATAATTATAATTTTTTAATCACTGGATTAGACTTTTTTGAAAAAATTCTATTTTTAGGGTTGGTTTTGGTTTTTTTTAATAAGGATATGATTTTATAGGATTTTGAGGTTTTTTAAGTTTATTATATATTCTTTAGTTTTTAAATAAAATTTTAGATGTAAAATTAATAATTATTTAATTTGATATTTACAAGTATCGTATTTACACAAATCGTGTATTCGAATTATAAAATTTAATTCGATTCATAATCAAAACTCCAACAACTCGATTTGATTAAATCTTAGTTTGTAATTTTTGTTCGATTTTTTTGAATGCAACTGAATGTTGATAAACTTTTTTATGGGAAGTTGAAATCGATCAGATTTTTCAGTGCATTAATTTTAAACCTTCACTTCATTTTTCTTCAAAAAATATATCACGGGAATCTTGGGATACCTGATGGGTGAGTGGGAGAAAGTGGGGAGTTAAAAGTGCTAGAAGGAAAACGTTCCACGTAAGACGCATTTTCAGTGCATTCTCAAAAAATGCATGATATAAATTAAATAGAGAAACTAATTTACGAAAATCTTAAGATAATTTTAATAAAAATAAAAATAAAAAGAGAGTTGAGAGTAGAGGTGTGCATGGGTTGGCGGCCCGACCCTACCAAGGCCCCTTGAAATGTGGGAGGTTTGGGCAAAATATAGGCCCTAAAATGGGCTTGGATAAAAAATAAGGCCCGTTTAAAAAATGGGCGGGCTCGGTAAAGCATTTTTGGCCGGGCTCTACCAAATTAATTTATTAAAGGCAAAAAATATTTTTAAATATTATTTTCTTATTGTTTTATCTTTATTTTGCTACCATTTTACTATTATGTTTCTATTATTTTGTTGTTATTGTTTAGATATTATATAAAACTTATTTTATTGTTAATTTTGTTATTATTTTAAAGACATTTGTTAATTTTGTTATTATTTTAGAAGCATTTGCTTGTTAAGTTACATCTATTTTAGTGTTATTTAAGTCTACATATTTTTAAAATTTATTTTTAATTTGTTGAAAAATATTTATTTTGATTTTTAATATTTTGATGTATTATATATATTTAAAATTATATAAAATAATATAAAAATTAATACGGGTGGGTCCGGCCGGGCCTGATTTTAGTTTTTTTATATGGGTCGGGCTTGGGCAAAATTTTAGGCCCATTTTTGGGCCCGGCCCGGCCCGAGCCCAATGGACGGGCTTAAATTTTTAGTTTAGCCCAATCCAAACCTAGCCCGGCTCGGCCCATGCACACCTCTAGTTGAGAGAAATAAAATTTGATTCAGAAATTAGGAGGGAATTGAGAGAGATTCGAAAATGTGAAAAAAACTTGAGATTAAATTAAAAAAATAAAATAAAGAGGGTGATATAGAAATTAAAAAATGACTGTCGGGAGGAGCCGTTAGTTTCAACGGTTAAGAGGAGTCGTTGCTCTCCAATAGCTATTTAATTAGCCATTGGAAAAAGAGTCGTTAGGAGTAAACGTTTTCGTTATTTCAACCTAATCCCATCATTTTTACAAAACATTAACCTAATCCAATAAATATTTAGCAACCTTACTTATACTTTCCAAAAATGGAAGGTTTTATGTGACGCGCCACCAAGTGCGAGTGATATTCTCAAATCAAATTTGAAAATGTCCGCCTACACTTTGACTATTAGACCCAGTCTCCCACTAAAAAACTGCTCGGTTTCGTCCTCGCTGTAAAAGGACTGAGTTGTCAATTCACCAAAACAGAGCTTTTCTTGCCCTTTTTCGCTGCAGCGTTCACATTGAATCATGACCGTCCAAATGACCGACGACGTCAATAAAACCAACGGTGGTGATGAGCAGCATCAACGAAGGTGGAAAACTCCCGAATTGCAGCTCCTTCGTATGATTCAATTTCTAGATGGATGCTTCATTATTTGAGGTATCTATACCACATATAATTATACTACATTCAATGTATTTAAATAAATTTTAAAAAAATATTTTATATTTTTAAAATAGTTGTAAACTATAGGGAATTAATTGCCGCCAACATTGCGAGCGGGATTCTAGGCTACTTTACGGATTCTGAGTGGGAAAGACGCTCTTGAGAAAAGCTTTGAGATAGGTTCCGGATTCCTAAAATCTGATAGTCTTTACCCAGTGAAATGGAGGAGAAGCCTATGAAGACGAGAAACCGCTGCCGGTGGAGCGCCACTACACTTTCTTGCTAGTCCCACCCCAGAAGACCTATTCTAGGAGTGCTAAAAGTAAAGCATACTAAAGTATTATTCCCTAAGCCCATTAGAGTATTCCCCCATCAGTGCTTATCTCTTTTCTTTTTCACTCACAATCGGGAGAAGCCTACTATAAATCTGCCATAATCAACTCCTTGCTAGTCAGATATGGGGATTAGCATGGGGAAAAAAAGCCCTTATTTATTACCTCCTATTGACCTCCTTCGAAAAGAACTGTAAATATGCGGAAATAGGATATTGCACTGGAAATCTCCTAATACAAAAGGAAATATGAACTTCCAATGACGCTGACAAGGGGCTTTCTCGACCACAGCATACGGTGACGATGAAAGAGATACTTATATATAGTACGGAAATCTAGTCCCTCTTCCGTTGTTGAGCTTTCTCCTCCCTCGAATACTTTTTAAACTTAGGGAGACGATGAAAGAATAATAGCCCATAATCTTATCTTTCCCTTGTCTGATCTCACTGGCTAAGTCTCTTTCCTTGTAATACGAATAAGTCCGTCCATATCAAAGTAAGTACAGTCACTTCATTCCTCTATTATATTGTTCGAGTCATTTCATCCATCTCCTTATTAAGAAGAGTTATTTCATCCCAAGAATTGCTTTCGATGTCAAGAGTTCCTCTTCATCTTCCTAAGACGAGGATAAGGTAATGGAATTAGAATGCCGATGCTTTTCACAGACGGAGATGGACGAGAGAAGTTTTGTCACCAAAGACGAGACGAGGTAAGTAAGAACGCTAGTGTTATGGACCCAATCAACACAGCCTCCATTCATTTATCGAGTCGGTATCATAAGTCATACAATCTGCATACTCACGAGCATGGTAGTTGGTATGGGCTAATATCGGTCGATGTATTGTTCCGATTTTAAATCAGTATAAACTGTTTAAGTTTCATTTCGGTCAAAATATTTTGATTGTTTCGATTCGTTTCAACTAATATATATTTTTTCACAAGCAGCTTTAAAAAATTAACATGTGTCTCTCTCTCTTTTTTAATAGGAAGTCCATGTACCAGTAGTCAGATTGCATTTTACTCTCTCTACCCAAAGAAATGGGCAATTTAGTCTGCGGATGTTAAATCAAAGAACAAATCGATCCTTTTTATTAAAAACTAACGTGGCTAAAGAACTAACTAGACCTTATCTTGATGTATGAGTAGAACTGGATGAAAATTTTAACAGATGGACTAGTTTGTTCTTTGATCTAACGTACAGGGACTAACTTTTTTTTTTAGTAGAAAGAGCAAAATACAATCAAACTCCTAGCACAAAGGCCTCCATGATACTTTTACTATAAATCCATTAAACCGCGGTTTAATCCATAGAAGTATTAAATTTAATTTTTTTATTTAAAAATTATATAAAATATGGGTCATCGAAATAAAAATAGTAATCATTTAACATAAGGGCATGGGAAGCTAGAATAATTTTTAAGGCGAATAAAATTTTATTTTTTATATTCTATATATTTATAATTTTAAAAATTAAATTAAATTTTTATAATTTCAGGAGGTTAAAATGTAATTTTATCATTAATAATTTAAAATTTTTAAAAAATTAAAGGGTCTAAATAATATTTTTTTATTTTAGGGGGTCGGGGTTCCTGTAAACCCTCTAAATTCGCCTCTGCTTAAGGATATATTAGTAATTTTTTTATTTAAATTGGGATTTTGTTAATCCTTTATTAATAATATAAATTTAAAATTTAGGGTGTAAAGATTTGAGAAAAAATGGGCTAAGCTGGTCTATCTTTTTCTCGCTTCAGCGGAAAAAAAAGCTTTGCATTACTGTGAATATACGGCTTGTACGCTGTCGTTTTTCTAACTGACTCTCTGACAGAGTCAGCTAATATGAACCGTCGGATCGCTCTGATTTGATGGTAAGCCTGTGCTGGAATCAATCACGACCGTTCTTTTTCAATTTCCTCTTACGTTTGGTTCAAATGGTGGGCCCAATGCATAACTATTCTGAAATATATTGGTAAATCGAATTATTATACCCTGGGTCCCACATGCTGACGTGGTTTAGGTATAAATGGTCAACTTATTAATGGTTTTAAAATTTAAATTAGGTTGAGAATAGTATACACTTATTTTTTTAGTATTATTAATAAATAAAATTAAATATTGAATTAAAATAGTGGATTAAGTCTTAGCTATAAGTAGTTATAGGGGTGTGTAAAATTTAGGTAAAATAAAAAAATTTAGTTAACCGACCAAATTCGGTTAATCGATTGATTAATCGAATTTTTTCGGTCGGGGTCGGTTAATTATTTTGTAATTTTTTGATTAACGATTAATTCGGTTCGAAACCGGTCGATTAACCGAAATTTTTTGGCTTAACCCAAAAAATTAATAAATAAAATTATAATATATAAATAGGCCTACTATTCATCTAAACCCAATCCAAACTCAAATATTCAACCCAACCCAATTACCCAATTAAAAAATTACAAATAATTTAATAAATAAATAAAATTCTAAAATTAAAACTAAAATTATGTAATTTTTTTAATTATGTAGTGATTTATTTCGGTAATTGGTAATCGGATAATTTGATTAATTCGGTTAATTCGATTAATTGGTTCATTTTATCCAAAATAAAAACATATAATTTTCGGTTAATTCGTTAATTGGTTAATTGGTTAATTTTAACCAAAATAAAAACATATAATTTTCGATTAATTCGTTAATCGATCAATTAACCGAAAAATTTCGATTCGTTAATTTTTTAAAAAATTTCGGTTCGTTAACGGTTAAAAATTTTGAAAAGTCGTTAATTCGGTTAATGTTATTTCGGGTCGGTTAACCAATTGAACACTCCTAAGTAGTTATATATAATCGAACTTATGATGAGATTGTTCAAAAAATATTAAATAAAAATATGTTATTGTAATAAATAATATGTATAATGATAATTTTAATTATTAGTATTTGTATTTTTGTCAATATTTTAAAGAGAATCAAATTTTACCATCAACTTCTTAAAATAGTTGAATTGTTGTTTTTTAATAGAAATGCATACTAAAACGTTAAAATTTTAAACATGACAACTCACGTGTACTTTATGCTATTTTATTTTTATAATTTTAAATTTTTAATATTTTTGTAATTTTAAATTATTTACTGACTTGACATATAAAACAAATAGTACCATGTCAGGCAGAGGCAAATTCAGGGGGTTGGCAGTGGCCCCGATCACCCCCAAATAGAAAATTGTTATTTTGGCCCTTTAGAAATTTATAAAATTTTAAATTAGTAAAGTTAAAATTACACTTTGGCCTCCTAAAATTATGAAAATTTAATTTAATCATTCAAAAATTATAAAGATACAGACTATTTAAAATTAAAATTTCATTTTGACCCCCTTAATTTTTTTTTTTTTGCTTCGCCCCCGATGTCAATATAAAGTATACATAGATTAATATGCGAGTTGCAGGCCAATATCATTAAAAAATTAACGTTTCAGTCGTATTTTATTCCCGTTAAAAATAATTTTACTTTTTTTTAATATTAATCAAATTTAACTAAAAAAATTATGCTAAATTGATAAATATGTAAAGGTGGAATTCATTATGCCTAAATAATATGCTATCTAATCTTAAAAAGTTGTTGATGGCCAAAGGAAATGTAAAAGTTATTCTAAGGATATTTGTGAGTAATATTCAATTTGAAAAGCAAAAGAAAAAAAATAAAAGCTTAATTTATCCAAATATTTTTATTTTATATTATTTTTAATAAAAGTCTTGCTTTCCACGTATGTGTAAGTCTCACAGTGGCGTAGCCAGGGGGTTGGCATGCGTCCCGGCCTCCCTAAAATGTAAAATTACTTAAAAAGTCTTTAGAATTTTTAAAAAATTTTAAATTAATAAAGGTAAAATTGTACTTCGGCCTCCCTTAAAATTAAAAAAATTCAATTTAATCCTTTACAAATTATAAAGAGATAGACTATAAAAAATTAAAATTTTATCCAAATTTCTAAAAATTATTCTGCTTCATCAAGTCTCACATATAATATATGATTTTATTTTTTTAAAGATATGATAATGAAATATTTCAACTATAAAAATAATATTAATATTATATTAGGATGATTCTAAAAGTATAGTTTTAGACACTAATAAAATAGTGACACGTCATAAAATTTTAAAGATAATGAAGAATAATTATACACTCATCTATATTTAATATTTTCTCAAACTTAATTTAACTTTGATTAAATTACTTAAAATAATTAAAATTTTAAATTATAAACAAACATCTTTTTTTTTCTTTTGCAAACTTTAATCATTTTGATTTTTTTTCTTACCCTGAACCCCGAACCCAAAATCTTGAATCTTAAACTTTAAACCTTGGACCTTAAGGTTTAAGGTTTGGCTTTAGGTTTAAGGTACAATGGTTTAAGGTTATGAGTTACGAGCTTATGGTTTAGGGTTCGAGTTTATGGTTTAAAGGTGCATAGTTACATGTTCGAATTTAGGGTTTAGGATTTATGGTTTAAAGTTTGAGTTTTTAAAATTATGGTTAAAGGTTTGGGGTTAATGGTCAAGGTTATGAGTTTGAGTATAGGATTTCAACTTCTAAGTTTTGGATTTAAGGTAAAAAAAAAATAGCAAAATTATGATAAATAATTTTGATACATAAAGGTTTACATTTCAACAATTTTTCTACGTCATTGATACATGAATTTGATAACTTTTTACCCTACAGCTAAACTCATAACCCTGAACAATAAATCCTAAACCATAAACTCTAAATCCAAAATCTAGAAGCTCTTGAAACATGCGGGATAAGAGTTTTGGGTGGAACGATGGAATTGATCTAGTTGGTTGGGTCAGTAAGGGTGCCACTTTGGGATTGTGAAGCCATGACGTCCACGCTCACCGTACCGATTGTTGATACAGTGGTACAATAAGGAGGAGATGTGGAGGAAAGATTGGTGGTCACTGCGGAGGTCGGTTCACCTGGACAGAGGGAAGAGTCGGAGGTAGAAAAGACTAGAGAAGAGGAGGGTGTCAAAGCTAAGGGCTGTACAGACCCATTTGCCCGGCCCAAACTCGTTTACAACCCAAACCTAAAACAACCTAAACCCAAAACAAGGAACAGGCCCGAATGGCCCAATATTAAACAATTTTCAGCCAAATCAAAAAACAGAACCCTAACCCTAACCCTAAGCGCCGCACCACCTACCCCCACCTGCTCTACCCACCGCCCACCTACCCTCTGACCACCGTCGCCTCGGCCACCGACCCTCACCTGCCCTCCACTTGCGCCTGCAAAATAGAAAAGGAGAAGAAACAGAGATTTAAACAGTAGCACATTCGGCTATAAAGCCATGAAAAACAAATGATGTGGGGGGTTTTTTTTTTTCTTCTCTTCGGAAATAGATATAAAAAAAAATAGAGAGGTTCAAAGTTTTTTTCTTTTTATGAATACAAAAAACAGAGATTTAAACAAGAAGAAAGATAGATCTGCAAATACAAAACAAAAGAGCGCAACATTTAAGCACTCAAAACGCCACCGAAGAAGGCAAAAAAAAAAAAAGAGTTCAAACAGAGGTGATTTCGATTTTTTTATTTTTATTTTTATTTTTTTCTTTTTCGAATTCCCTTTTATTGAGCGCTAACATACAAATAATACATAAATAACAATATAATAAAACAGAATAAAATATAAAAATTACCTTTCTTGACTTAGGCCACCGTATTTAGTGTGTGTGATGATGGCGAACTTCCCTGCAGAGAAAAAAAAGCGAAGGAGAAGTTTTTTTAAAAGCAATGACAAAGTGATTTTTTTTGGGGGATTAGGGCCTTATATAGCCCCACAAAACGACGTCATTTTGGGGGCTGGCCTTTAGCCCCAAAACGACGTCGTTTTGCCCCTATCCGACCCGAATCCGACCCGTCCGACTTAGGATCCGCGCATTTTTGAACGGAAGGGCTAATTGCACTTTTAGCCCTTCCGCTTTTTTATTATCTTCAATCGTATTTTTATTATTTTAAAATATGGCCCAAAAATTTAGTCTGGTTTTCAATCCGGCCCCCTCTTCTTTGCGTTTAGTAGGAAGGGATTATTGCGTATGGTCCTCCATCTCCTCCGCGTGTGCAAATCGGTCCTTTTCTTTTATTTTATTTACCAATCGACCCCAAACTTTGCTTTATTTATTATTTGACCCCGAACCTTATTTTATTCATAATTTAACCTTAAAATTCGTTTTAATTTCAATTTAATCCCTTTAGGTTAATTCGCTTTTATTCTTTTATTATTAATATTATTATTATATTATTATTATTTTACTATATTACTACATTATATCATTACTACTATTATTATTTTATTATTTTCTTTCACTACTAGTATTATTTTCATTTTATTAACACGTATTTATTTACATTTTTACTATTATTTCGTTTTTATTATTACTATAATTATTATTATTATTATTATTTAGTTTTTTATTATTATTTCTATTATTGTTTTGTTACCATATTATTATCACGATTATTATTTTTATCTTTATTATTACTATTGTTATTACTATTATATTATTAACATATTATTATTTAATTTTATTATTGTTATCCTTATTAATGATTTTCACTTTTATTATTATTATTATTATTTATCATTATTTTATTATTATTATTATTAACTACTATTCTTATTTCTTTTACTTTTATCGTTATTATAAATGTGTCACTATCGTTACTCTTTATTTTACCATTATCATTACTATCATTATTTTATCATCAAGTTAATTAACTTAGCATTTTTACATATATCATAATTATTTTTTTATGCAATCTAGCTTCGTAATTTATTTCTTTTATCGGATTGTGTTGCGTTAACCTTTGCTCAAGTCATCAAGTTTTTTTTAATTCGAGTGAATCGAGCCCTAACTTACTAGGTTCCGATCTTTCTCGTTTAAATTAAACAACGGGATATCTCTTTCAAAATCACAAAATTCCAATTTTAAATTGACATTCCGTATTAGCAATTCGGGTGAATCGAGCCCTAACTTACTGGGATCCGGTTTCTTCTCGTTCAAAGCTAAATAACGGGGTATCTCTTTTGAAATTGCAATTTAAAAACAAAATACTTAACCTCGGAAATTTGAAATGTCGTACCCTAACTTACTGGACTCGACATCTAGATACTTCGAGATAAGTTTCTTTTTTTCCTAAAAATAGAGGCAATCTTCCGTATTTGAAATCTTGAGGAATCGAGCCCTAACTTACTGGGTCTCGGTTTCTCATTTGACTAACAACGGAGATCCTCTTCAAAAAATAAAATTAAGTTTTAAAAGGCGAGCTTAGTTTGAGAGTCTAAAGTATTGCGCCCTAACTTACTGGACTTGATGCTTTATCTCCTCGAAAATAAGCGAGTCTTAACGTCCCTTCCAATTTTGAAAATAAAAGCATTGTATTTTTGAACCCCTCTAAAGTTTTCAACAAATAGGACATCAATCAATCAGTTTGGTACCAATTTTGGGCGTGTCGAGGGTGCTAATCCTTCCTCGCATGTAATCGACCTCCGAACCCGTTTTCTCAAAGTTCGTGGACCAAAAAGCACTGTTTTAGTAAATTAAATGTTTTGTTAAAACAAGGGTGATCCGATCACACCAAATAAAGATCGGTGGCGACTCCCTTCCTTTTCTTTTTTTAAAAAAAATCGAGTCGAATGGCGTCGATTCTTTATTTCATCCAAAAAATGGTTCTGACGACTTGGCGACTCCATTGGGGACGAAGGTCGAGCCATAGATTGATTGATTTTTGTCCTTTTGATTAAAATGATTTGAAAATCACGCTTCTCTTAATACACCTTCAATATTAGCCTCGTAAATACTTTGGCATTACATTGCATGACCGTTGTGGTCACACCTTTAAGTGGGAGCGAAGCTATGCGTTCGTGAGGTTTTCACCTCGCATGGGCTAGTGGATCGCTTTGAATACATCCGTACCTATGTCTTCGTGAAGTTTTCACTTCGCATGGCCATAGGAAATGTATTCCCGAACCGAACTTCGGTCCGTATGAGCCTATCTGGGGTGAGGATCGAGAATCTATTGGTTCGGTACCTCTAACTTTAGAACTAAGCCACATATAGCAAACCCAAGAGCCCACCTTAGGTAGAGCTATGTCAAACCTTAGTGGTCACCTGTAGGTGTTTGCTTATTTTACTTGCTTTATATTCCATGATACTAACTTGTTGTGTTTCATTCTTTTGTGCATATCATTTCATATTTTAAGAGGCATCGATTCACGGTCAGTTTCTGAGTTAGAAAACTGGTTATGGAAAGCGAATTCCTTGATAAAGTAGAAGACAATGCGGTCGCCCGCACATGGTTAGAGCCAAGCCAATTAGAAAACAAGGGACTAAAAGATAGAATAGTTGAGCTTGGGCGGTCTCTACACTACTATCGAAGTCAAGACTCGGAAAGCCAACTGAAGTCAAGCCTGAACAGAATTAAGGAAATGAAAGGTAAAGTTGAAGAGCTAGAATCGGCATTACAAAGTAGCGAGCTCTGGATTGAGCTTCTGGAAACTAGAGAAAGGCGCTGGGAGAAGAAGCTTCGCCATTCTTGCGACCAAGTTAGAAGTCGGAACTACCTCATGGGTGAAGCGACAATCCAGATTCGAGGGGTAGCTGATCACCTACAGACTTTGGCTGCGAAAGTGACATATTGAGCATGGGATACGAGCTACCGCCGTGTCATGATCAAGAGCTAACCTCCCTGCTTGGAAAAATCAAAACCTTAGGCCTTAGGGCGAAAGCATATTTGTGATCTGCTTTATGTAAAGGGTTTTGCCTTCTAATAAAGTTTTCTAAAATGAAGTTGATCAGAATCGATGTCCTCTTTCTGCATTCATGCATTTGCATCACATTACATCATATGCATTTAAGTTCATAGAGAGAGCCTAATTAGTTAAAATTAATACAGAGAGAGAGAAAAGGAAAATCTAGAAACTGAAAACCATTACAGTACACGTGCCAAGACAAAGAAAATGGATCAAAGATTTGAACAATTCCAGAAAGACCTGCAAGACAAGATGCAAGAGCAAATGGCAAAACTCCAACAAGAGATGAGGGATCAGATGTTGGAGGCTCAAAAGAGCACGATGGCTCAAATGGCCCAAATGTTGAGTGGGGCAATGGACAAAGTTAAAGGTCCCATGGCAATTACAGGGGAAGAGAGCGAAGACATTCCTCTGGGTTTTACCCCACCACGTGCGCCAGCACAGCATGAAGAGTATCCCCAAAGGCCATCTGTCACGATTAGGCCTCAACTGGGGCAAGCTGATACTAGACTGCCCACAAACTTTCAAACTGGCTCAGGTACTAACCCAGGAGATAGTTCAGCTAACCCGGTGGTCCTTGACGAAATGGCAAAAATAGACCAAGCAAGAATCGACCTGTCAAGACAACTTGAGGACCGTTGCAAGTGGTTAGAAGAGAAGTTTAAAGAAATAGAGCTCGACGACCACCGTCACGGGGTGACGCTAAGGACTTAAGTTTGGTCCCGGACTTGGTACTTCCGCCAAAGTTCAAAATGCCCGAATTTGAAAAATACGGTGGGAATAGTGTCCAGGAGGCCCACATCACAATGTTCTCTGAGCGGATGGCGGGGCACCTTAATAATAATCAGTTATTGATTCACTGTTTTCAAGATAGTCCGGTAGGTCGCCGCCAAATGGTATAATCAGCTTAGTCGTGCCCAGATCAAGACATGGAAGGACCTGGCACAGGCCTTCATGAAACATTATGGCCATGTGGCTGATATTGCTCCTGATAGAATCACGCTCCAAAATATGGAAAAAAAGCCGAGCGAAAGTTTCAGACAATATGCGCAAAGGTGGATGGAGGTCGCCATGCAGGTCCAACCACCCCTTTTAGAAAAGGAAACTACCATGCTCTTCATCAACACCCTGAAGGCACCTTTCATAACCCATATGATGGGAGTACCACTAAGAGCTTTGCCGACATGGTAATGGCAGGGAAATGATCGAACATGCAATCGATCTGTAAGATTGAAGTAGGGAAACCAGTAGAAGGCCTGCTTCTAGAAGAAAGGATGACGAGGTGAATAATACAAACATGAGGGACCCAAATCACCTCACCGAGTATCAAGGTTCATCAAGGAAAGAATCTCGCACAAGGAAAAAGCGTTGAAAAGCTCCAATTTACGTCAATCCTATGACATATAAGGAGTTGTATCAAAGTTTATTTGATGCACACGTTGTGTCCCCAATATCCAAAACCGATGTAACCTCCATACCCAAATGGTATGACCCAAACACTCGAGTGTGAGTACCACGCAGGATTACGGGCCATTCGATGAAAATTACCTTACTTTCAAGAAATTGGTGGAAAATCTCATCAACATGGGTATTGTGAAGTTCGATGGCGAGCAATGGTATACCGAAGGAACCGAGGAATAAAAGTTTTCCGAGCATCGCCTTTATGTACTTGGGAGTGTTTTGAACAATGAGACTATGGAAAAACATGTATTTTAAAGCTAATCTAGAGTAATGTGTAAACACACTTGTTGCTTCAAGCACGGAAGCAATAAGATTTCTTTTGAGAAGTAGGCTTGTGTCCAAAATTTTTATTTCAATAAAATGCATCTTTCTAAGTAAATATTTTCATTCTTTACATTTCATACGGAATATTCTTTCACTCATGACCATATCATACGAATAATCATCCTTAGGATAATTTATTCTTTGGATTTTACGCCCACAATAGGCCCCAGGATATCAATGACATGAGCGATATTCATCGACTCCATTTTAGTGAGATATGTATCTAGAGGATCGAGGGCTTTGAAGATGACAAAGATTACGACTTACTTCCCCAATGTAGATCCTACCTTATGAAGTGTCAGCAGACGCTATGAACTAACGAAGGAAATGAAGATGGAAGCGTGGCTCCCCGTAGGAATAAGGCAAGGCATCGTTGAGCTATTTTCAGGAATTCGAGATGTTTTCGCACGATCATATCGAGGCATGCCAAACTACTAAAACATGGGTATACTGTTAAGGTTGGGGTTTAAAGAACCCATGTTTTACAACAGCCTAGCTAATCAAGAGGCTCGGGCTATTGGTTCACCAAGAAAGGAAAATAGCACCTGTTATCGAGGAAAACTGTACTTTCTCTATTTTCCCTATATGAAGCATGGATGTTAATAAACCAGTCTCCTCAAAAGCTTTTTCGTTGGTTACCTCACTGAGAGGGTGAAGGTCGCTTCATATGCTAAAATTACAAAGTCGACAGTCATCAAAAAAAAAACATTCAAGATTTTTTGAAAAAATGGCTGAGAATTGTAAAGGTTGGCATAGAGAAGTTGCCATTTACTTTTTTTTGGTTCTTTGAACGTGGGCCAGGACCTTTGCCGAGGCATCTTTCCCATTAATTTATGAAAGGGAAACAATTGTTGGGAGATAAGATTTCTTTTCCCCAAACTTGGATTGAATTAGATAAAGCAGAATGCCTCCGGTAAGCTCGATTGAAAGTATTCAGCAGGGTCAAATGTACCGAAAATAGATACGGGCTTGACGAAAAGGTTCGCTCAAGAGAATTTCAGGAAGATGACCTAGCATTAAGAGATTCTTCTTATCCAAAAGAACTCCAAAGAAAAGTAAATGCCTTATCTGACAAAGAAGGCTGTTACAGGGAAACATGAGTGTTAACCAAGATGGATGACAAGGACACCTTAATCCGGTGAGTTCAGATTCAATAAAAAAGGTTTTCCAAAAAAATAAGAAAAAGAAAAAAGAAAAAGGAGAGGCCAAGGCGAAAACCCGCAAAGGGCGCTTTGAGACCAAAGGGTATTTGAGTTGAAAACCCGAGAAGGGCAGCTCAAAATTTTGATCGAAAGTAGGGCATGCAGTAGTCTTGTTACGCTCAAAGAAGTATGTTACGTCTTGGGGCATCGACAAAGTACTCTGGATCCCCTAAACACGTATTAAGCTCAAAATGGTCCTCAAGAAGTTGGAACAGAGAAGCTCAAGCTGCGATATCTGGGGCACTTAGTTTTCATTTTACCCATTTTGTTACTTGTGGTTATTTTATTCCTTTCAAAAAACCACCGATAAAATTTCTTCTTAATTACCTTTGCTAGCATTGTTTAATTTGTTTGTTTCGAGTTATGCTCCCAATCAATTTCCTTTTTGTCCATTGTTACAATCTTTTTCAAGTATTTTGCATTGAAATAACGATTAGTGGACTAATAATACTTTCATAAAAGGAGTTTTGCATATTACTCTGGAAGCTTCTGAATAATACAAGGACCTGAAACAGGACTATTGTTTAGAACTCACTCAGCTCAAGGTTTGGAAATATTGGAGAAAGATGATTATCTCTTTGGACCTTTTATTGGTTGAACAAAATAACAATACATTTCGCCATTCTCGAGAAAAGAAAAATGATACTCTGCATTTATGCACATATCAGGCTTACACATCTGGCCATTACACCTGTGAATGATGTAACAGATCAAATTGATCCTATACCTTAGAGTTACAGCAGGATGGATGGAAGAAACCAAATGTTATTCTCCTAGAGTTGCAGTGAGAGATGCAAGCTTTATGTCTCAGAAGGTACAGTGGAAGGGACCACGAATTTCTGATGAGGCAAGCTTGTTGAGCATAATATGATCATTTCTTTGGGTTTTCTATCAGAGATACTGGCTGAACGAGAAAGCATGATAGCGTATCAGTGATAGAACATTAATGGACTACGAACAATTATGACCCTAAGCATTTAAAAAAGGGGGTCGTTTCATTTTGCAACACGTTAGGAGCATTCGACTCATTGCATCCTAATCATCATAAAAAGACCATTCTCATGACATTCTGCATTCATGCAAAAGTCATCCATTGTCATTTAGTTAGGATTCATTCTGATCATTACATCCTAATCATTGTAAAAAGACCATTCTCACGACATTCTGCATTCATGAAAGTGTCGTCCATAACGCGTGTAGTTAGGAGATTTTGAGTCATTTTGATCATAGCATCTTCATCATTTGCATAAGCATAAGCACATTCATTCTATAGGACAGGTTCCTCAAAGAACGGTATAACGATATTGAAGTTCAGATTTCGTTCCCTCGAGATGATAGTGGAGCGGACTGAAGATTGAAGTCTTCCTGAAAATAGTAAGGAAGCACATTGGAAAGTTCAGATTTCGTTCCCTCGAGATGATAGGGGAGCAGACTGAAGATTGAAGTCTTCCTGAAGATAGTAAGGAAGCACATTGAAAAGTTCAGATTTCGTTCCCTCGAGATGATAGGGGAGCAGACTGAAGATTGAAGTCTTCCTGAAAATAGTAAGGAAGCACATTGGAAAGTTCAGATTCCGTTCCCTCGAGATGATAGGGGAGCAAACTGAAGATTGAAGTCTTCCTAAATATAGTAAGGAAGCAAATTGGAAAGTTTAGATTTTGTGCCCTAGAGATGATAGTGGGGCAGACTGAAGAATGAAGTCTTCCTGAATATAGTAAGGAAGCACATTGAAAAGTTCAAATTTCGTTCCTTCGAGATGGTAGAGGAGCAGGCTGAAGATTGAAGCCTTCCTGAAAGCAGTAAGGAAGCAAATTGGAAAGTTCTGAATTCTTATTTCCTCGACGTTCCAGTGGAGTAGGTTGAGATTACAAATCACGTCTCCCTGAGTTAACAATGAGGTTACATCCTTATTCCTTTAAAGTTTCAGTAGAGAAGATGGAGATTACAAATCTCTTCTCCCTGAATTCTTATTTCCTCGAAGTTCCAGTGGAGTAGGTTGAGATTACAAATCCCGCCTCCCTGAGTTAACAATGAGGATCAATCATTATTTCTTTGGAGTTTCAGTAAGAGAAGATGGAGATTACAAATCTCTTCTCCCTGAATTCTTATTTCCTCGAAGTTCCAGTGGAGTAGGTTGAGATTACAAATCCCGTCTCCCTGAGTTAACAATGAGGATCAATCATTATTTCTTTGGAGTTTCAGTAAGAGAAGATGGAGATTACAAATCTCTTCTCCCTGAATTCTTATTTCCTCAAAGTTCCCGTGGAGTAGGTTGAGATTACAAATCCCGTCTCCCTGAGTTAACAATGTGGTTAAGTCCTTATTTCTTTGAAGTTTTGGTAAAGAAGATGGAGACTACGAATCTCTTCTCCCTGAATTCTTATTTCTTCGAAGTTCCCATGAAGTAAGAAGTAAATCAAAGAAATCAGTCTGGTGGTCCCTGAGTTTGTAGGGATCATATTGAAGAAAGTAGATTTGACCTTCCTGAAGTTGCAGGGAGCAGATCGAAGACTCAGTCTGGTGATCCTTGAGTTTGCAAGGATCAGATTGAAGATTACAGATTTGACATTCCTGAAGTTGCAGGAAGCATATCGAAGATATCAGTCTGGTGATCCCCGAGTTTGCGAGGATCAGATTGAAGATAGCAGATTTGACCTTCCTAAAGTTGCAGGAAGCAGATCGAAGATATCAGTCTGGTGATCCTTGAGTTTGCAAGAATCAGATTGAAGATAGCAGATTTGACATTCCTGAAGTTGCAGGAAGCAGATCGAAGATATCAGTCTGGTGGTCCTTGAGTTTGCAAGGATCAGATTAAAGATAGCAGTTTTGACGTTTCTGAATTTGCAAAAGTAGATCAAAGACAACAAATCTGGCAATCCTGGTATTTCAGGAGCAGATCGAAGTGAAAAAGTCTGGCAATCCTGATGTTTTAGGAGCAGATTGAAGAAAATAAGTCTAGCGATCCTGATGTTTCAGGAGCAGATCAAAGACAAAAAGTCTGGCAATCCTGATGTTTCAGGAGCAGATCGAAGATAACAAGTCTGGCGATCCTGATGTTACAGGAGCGGATTGCAGGAGCAGGTCGAAGATACAAGGCGCAACAGAATAAATTGGAACTACAAGTCCTATCTCACCAAAGCAACGGTGGAATAGAATCGAAACGACTAGATGCGGTGGGTGAATGGGGCAATCTGAAGAAAAGAGCACCAAAAGAAGTTAAGGCCCACTGAGACCGGTCAAAATGGGTCTTTCTTATGTCTTTGCTCTATTGCCGTTACACGACAATGAGCAAAAGAGGGCATTATCTGAACCCATTTGCCCGGCCCAAACTCGTTTACAACCCAAACCTAAAACAACCTAAACCCAAAACAAGGAACAGGCCCGAATGGCCCAATATTAAACAATTTTCACCAAATCAAAAAATGAACCCTAACCCTAACCTAAGCGCCGCACCACCTACCCCCCACCCGCTTCACCCACCGCCCACCTACCTCCGACCACCGTAGCCTCGGCCACCGACCTCACCGCCTCCACTTGCGCCTGCAAAATAGAAAAGGAGAAGAAACAGAGATTTAAACAGTAGCACATTCGGCTATAAAGCCATGAAAAACAAATGATGTGGGGGGTTTTTTTTTTTCTTCTCTTCGGAAATAGATATAAAAAAAATAGAGAGGTTCAAAGTTTTTTTCCTTTTATGAATACAAAAAACAGAGATTTAAACAAGAAGAAAGATAGATCTGCAAATACAAAACAAAAGAGCGCAACATTTAAGCACTCAAAACGCCACCGAAGAAGGCAAAAAAAAAAGAGTTCAAACAGAGGTGATTTCGATTTTTTATTTTTATTTTTTTTTTCTTTTTCGAATTCCCTTTTATTGAGCGCTAACATACAAATAATACATAAATAACAATATAATAAGAACGGGAATAAAAATATAAAAAAAATTACCTTTCTTGACTTTCGCCATCATGACGCGATTGGCAATGGGCGGTCTTGTGTGATGGCCGAGCTTCCCCTGCAGAGAAAAAACGAAGGAGAAGTTTTTTTAAAAGCAATGACAAAGTGATTTTTTGGGGATTAGGCCTTATATAGCCCACAAAACGTCGTTTTGGGGTCGGGCTTTAGCCCCAAAACGACGTCGTTTTGCCCCTATCCGACCCGAATCCGACCCGTCCGACCTAGGATCCGCGCGTTTTTGAACGGAAGGGCTAATTGCACTTTTAGCCCTTCCGCTTTTTTATTATCTTCAATCGTATTTTTATTATTTTAAAATATGGCCCAAAAATTTAGTCTGGTTTTCAATCCGGTCCCCCTGCTGCTGTGCGTTTCGGTCGGAAGGGATTATTGCGCGTATGGTCCCTCCATCTCCTCCGCGTGTGCAAATCGGTCCTTTTCTTTTATTTTTATTTACCAATCGACCCCAAACTTTGCTTTATTTATTATTTGACCCCCGAACCTTATTTTATTCATAATTTAACCCTAAAATTCCATTTTAATTTCAATTTAATCCCCTTTAGGTTAATTCGCGTTTTTATTCTTTTATTATTAATACTATTATTATTATATTTTATTATTTTACTATATTACTACATTATATCATTACTACTATTATTATTTTATTATTTTCTTTCACTACTAGTATTATTTTCATTTTATTAACACGTATTTATTTACATTTTTACTATTATTTCGTTTTTATTATTACTATAATTATTATTATTATTATTTAGTTTTTTATTACTATTTCTATTATTGTTTTGTTACCATATTATTATCACGATTATTATTTTTATCTTTATTATTACTATTGTTATTACTATTATATTATTAACATATTATTATTTAATTTTATTATTATTATCCTTATTAATGATTTTCACTTTTATTATTATTATTATTATTTATCATTATTTTATTATTATTATTATTAACTACTATTCTTATTTCTTTTACTTTTATCGTTATTATAAATGTGTCACTATCGTTACTCTTTATTTTACCATTATCATTACTATCATTATTTTATCATCAAGTTAATTAACTTAGCATTTTACATATATCATAATTATTTTTTATGCAATCTAGCTTCGTAATTTATTTCTTTTATCGGATTGTGTTGCGTTAACCTTTGCTCAAGTCATCAAGTTTTTTTAATTGAGTGAATCGAGCCCTAACTTCTGGGTTCGATCTTTCTCGTTTAAATTAAACAACGGGATATCTCTTTCAAAATCACAAAATTCCAATTTTAAATTGACATTCCGTATTAGCAATTCGGGTGAATCGAGCCCTAACTTACTGGGATCCGGTTTCTTCTCGTTCAAAGCTAAATAACGGGGTATCTCTTTTGAAATTGCAATTTAAAAACAAAATACTTAACCTCGGAAATTTGAAATGTCGTACCCTAACTTACTGGACTCGACATCTAGATACTTCGAGATAAGTTTCTTTTTTTCCTAAAAATAGAGGCAATCTTCCGTATTTGAAATCTTGAGGAATCGAGCCCTAACTTACTGGGTCCCGGTGTCTCATTTGACTAACAACGGGAGATCCTCTTCAAAAAAATAAAAATTAAGTTTTAAAAGACGAGCTTAGTTTCGAGAGTCTAAAGTATTGCGCCCTAACTTACTGGACTTGATGCTTTATCTCCTCGAAAATAAGCGAGTCTTAACGTCCCTTCCAATTTTGAAAATAAAAGCATTGTATTTTCGAACCCCTCTAAAGTTTTCAACAAATATGACATCAATCAATCAGTTTGGTACCAATTTTGGGCGTGTCGAGGGTGCTAATCTTTCCTCGCATGTAATCGACCTCCGAACTCGTTTTCTCAAAGTTCGTGGACCAAAAAGCACTGTTTTAGTAAATTAAATGTTTTATTAAAACAAGGGTGATCCGATCACACCAAATAAAGATCGGTGGCGACTCCCTTCCTTTTCTTTTTTTAAAAAAAAATCGAGTCGACCGCGTCGTTTACTGTTTCATCCAAAAAAATGGTTACGACAAGGGCTGAAGGTATATTGACAGAGTGTTGGCTTGGTATCTTAGAAGAGACCATCCTTTCTTCATCGTTCGTGGAGGTATTTATAGGTGAGGGTCTCGTGCAAGGTGATGTTAACGTATTGAACTCGCCATCTAGCCATTATTACGAAACATATGGGGCGAATATCTTCGATGGAATAAGGATGTCTATGATGGGACAAATATTCGCTTTGACTTGATGGTATAAAACAATTGAGACCACATGGAGTTTGGTAACAAACAACTTTATGTTCCCAATGAAAGCTTGGAGACCCAGGCGAAACATAGCTTACACCTGTTCAGATTATTGTCCCAAAAAGGAGGGTACGGGAGACTTCCTGGTTTGTTGGCAACTGACTTATTCATTGGGTGCATTTCTGGCTTGCCACATGGCCTCACACGAATGGAGGTATAAGAAGTCCTTAACATCTATAGTTTTTGTCAATTTAGTTCTTACTTTTTAAAAGTACATAAAATTATAAAAGAAAATAATTTTTATATTTTTAATAAATATCCTTAAAAATTCAACTTTTATACATTAAAATTTCACTTAAAAATATAAAAAAAAGTTTCAAAATTTTAAAATGGTATTCTAGTAATAAGGGTTTGATATAATATTTGAATTAAATTAAAATATATACTTATTCAAATTCAATTTTAATACAAATAAAACGAATAGCTCAAAATTTAGAAGAATATTGTTTTCGGTTTAAGGACTAAATAATAATTTCTTTTTAAATTTTAATTTTTTTTATTAAAACCCTTACCTAAACACTCAGCATAGTGGAATACTTCTTTGATTATATCTTATCGTACTCAGGTTGAAGCGTCAACCTCTTAAGACCTTTGCTACTCTATAGAATATTAATGACTCGGATATTAATTAATTATATTGGTGAATATTTCTAAGAGGTCCCTCTATTATAGAAATTTGATTAAATTAGTCCCTTTACTATTAAATAGATCGATTTAGTCCATGTACCATGTTCAAATTTTTATAGTTCTGGAACTTTTTTTGTTTGAAATTGAAATGCAATTAAATAATAACAAATTTCAATATATTTTCATATAGTAAATGTTAATTCTGTTATAATTTGGACTTATTTGAATTTTTTTAGTAGTATAGAAGCTAAATTGATCATTTAATGATAGGGGAACTAATTTGATCCGGTTCATATAATACAAGGATCTTCCATTTGCTAACAAATCGAGTTTACAAACGACTCTTCAATGGTTTCACCGAGTTAGATTTACTTTCCGATGAATTAAACCGGTTTAAATATATTGCAATAATTAACACATATGTACCAACAGATATAGCACATAATTCAAAGATACAAGTTGTGTCGCATACCTTAAGTTCCTTTGCAAAGCATTACTAATAATTTTTTTTGTTGAAATTAGGGTATTCATTGTCGACCTCAATGATTAATTCCCTTGTCGTTGGTGTTCTTTGCTGAGACAAGCAGCTAGCCACAGAATGTGCTCCATCTCATGAGTGAGGATCAAACCCTCAATCGTATTATTAAATGATGAGGTGAGCAACCACCACGCCATACCTCGTGGGTTATCAAAGCTTTCATACTTAGAATTTAGTAAGCATATATGAACACATATAAGCCTTTCTTCATTAGGCATGCTCCAAGTCCTTAGAATTTTTATATATTTGTAATTTAATCCCTCTATTTTTATTTTTAAAAAATAGTAAATAAAAGGACTAAATTTTAATGTAAAAAAAATACAAAAAACTTCAAAGTATATTTTGACCAACACTGTAATTTCAATCCACTGAGGAATGAAATGAGTTTGGTGTTCATAGAAATTAAACTGAGCCAACAATTTCAGGAAACTAATATGGGCTTAAACTCAAAACCCAAGGCCCATTTTCCCACCAAGTGTTAAAATAACTATGGGCTTGATTTGGATATGCTAGCCCAAACAATGATGCATTTACATGGTCTAATTGTGGTTTTAGTCCTTATACTAATTTGGTGTCTTTTTTTTAATATTATTAGTAGGTCCAAATTGATAACACTATTAACTTTATTTTTTTTTTGATAACTTTCTTATAGTAAGGATAGCCCGAATAACTTTTATATGTAAAAAAATCTTGTCACCATTTTAATAACAGTTAGTACTGTTATCAATTTACAAACGAACTTCGACCTAACTTGCAATGTGAAATATAAATTTTGATTATGGAAAATTATGACACATAAATGGAAAATTAACTCTATATCGATTCGATCATGGTTCTCATTATAAGAATTCTCACTATATATTATTGTAAAATTTTGAATAAATTTATTATCACGAATCAACTTTATATCGATTTGATCATGGTTCGTAAAAATATTTACTTTACAAAAATTGAAAAATTAATCCATTTACTCTAATCTGTCAGGTTTTCGTACTCGTACTTTATAAAAATTGAGAAGTTAATTCAATTGTCGGTAAACATATGAACTCGAACTACCAGTTGATATAAATTGTTGAACTATTGATTTCAAATCAATGATTTAGCGATTAAATTTAACCATATTAAATAATTAGACTATTTTCTCAATTTTCATAAAGTAAAAATTACAAATTTTGAAAAAAAAAACTATTTTTAGTATTTGAAAAGTAATAATTTTGAATACTATACTACAGTGGCGAAGTCAAGAGAGCTGGTAGGGGCCTGGCCCCCCTAAAATGGAAAAAATTAGTAACGATAAATTTACATTTTAGTCCCCATAAATAATAAAATTTTAATCAAATCCTTTAAAAACTATAAAAATATAGACTATTAAAATAGTGATATTGCATTTTTACTATCGTAAAAATATACAATTTAATTCCGCCCTCCAAAATTTTCTGGCTCCGCCATTGCTATACTAGACGATCTACTTTTATAATTTTAATATACGTATCGTGTTTATCTAAACTATGTTTAACTCTTTAATTGAGTTTGTGTCACAAGTCAATCAAACATCGACTCAATTAGAAAATGACTAAAAAACTCATTCTTTTACAAAATGATAAATATTATTATTACGACATTTTTCTTTTTATATTTTTATATAAAATTTATAAAATCAATTTGAACCCAAAAAATAAATACTTACACATAATGGGATTTGAGCTTAAAACACTATAATCTTCGATTTTTATTTTATTTTTCTGCAAAATATACTCTTTAAAATTAAATTTTATTATTTCAACCAAAATCCCGTTTATTTATTTTATATAATTTTGTAAATATATTTTCTACATATATAAATGATCAAATGTGGACAAATCTGGTCCATACTGGAATCAATATGGTATATATGATTTTCTGAAATCTTTTGAACCTGAAATTCTTTTCATGGTTGTAAATGTTGAATTTTCCCTTTTTTATGCTTAAAAAATTCCACAAAAACAGGCAATAAGACAATGATGATAGAAAGCACAATTGGAATTTATGTGACATGTGACCAAATCTGATTTCTTACTTTCACACACACACTCCGATTTCTTAAATTTTGCTTCGAGATTTAATTTAGTATTTAAATTTTTTATTCCAGTTCGGTACACGAGTTTAACTTTCAAATTGATACTTGAATCTAACGATATCGTATGGGTAAACAAATATGGGTACTTAATTGAGACGGAAAAACTTCATGTACTGAATTGAACATTAAAACTAAAGTCAGGTACTTAAATGAGATAAAGGAAAACTCAAAGTATTAAATTGAAAAAAAAAAACTTAGGTGCCAAACTGAATATTGAAGCCAAACTTAAATACTAAATTGAGATAAAAACATTGAAATCAAACTCAAATACCGAATAATTTAGTAACCCAATTTTTATTTTTTTTCATTTCATTGTGCAATAGGGTTCTTGATTATGAATAATATTTGACAGGTGCTCATGGGTTGGGTCTGGTTGGATTTGAGCTCGGCTTAAGCATGATATTAACATACTTTATATTTGTCCAAGTCTGGCCTGATTCGAAATATGAGCATAAAATTTTGTCTAAACCCGCCTCTATTTACATGATATTATTTTATTTTTATATTTAATAACTTTTTTTTATATAGTCGTCTTAACATTATTTTAATGTTTACATTAGAGCAACTTTATATATTTAGTATAGGTTTTTTTTTAATGTGTTATAAATTACATAATTTAAAGTATTATAAACTTAAAAACGATCCATGCCAGGCCAAGCTCGGGTTTTGACTGTTGAAGCCCGAGTTCGATTCATATTCTAAATGGGCTTAATTTTTTTACCTATACCTATTTTTTGGGCCTAATATTTTTACCCAAACCCTTCTAAATTTCAAGCAGATATAACCCGAGCCGTGAACAAATTTAGTTATTTAACAAACTAATAATAAAAAATAATTGATGATTAATCAATCAATGCCTCTACCTAGTTCTGGTATGAAAACACAATGGATAACGCGTTGATAAATCTGCCATTGTTTGAACAGATATGAATATACAATCATAAGCCATTCCAATTTGTTGACATTCTCCAATTTTGTTGAAGTTTTCATGCTAGAAACAGTCTCCCTTCTTCACATTTAGGGTTGGTAATATTTTAATCATTCCATGAATATCGAATCGATCTGTCTTGAATGAATAAAAAGTTCGAAATATTGGGTATAGAGCGATTATAGCAATCGATGAATATTTACTCGTTTTTAAAAAGTTTGAAATATTGGAAATAACTGACAAAATCAGATTGAAGCGGAGCAGTACAGGGTGGGGATGAATGCATCCAACATCTATGAAGATGATAATGGTTTTCAAGATCACACATTCGCAGCGGAATAGGGTAGGTGATAGAGTAGAGCATGCCAACTGTGGAGTGATAATGCATTTGGCAATATTCACTCTCGTCCCGTTCTATTATCATCCCTATTCACATTATAAATAGAACTAGCTAATTTTATAAATTAAAAAAAGATTAGGATTCAAATCTTCTTGTTCGAAGCAAATTTAATATAAATTAAAATTTTTTAAAAAATTTTCTTTTGTTCAATAAGTATTAATATATATTATTTTATATCGATATGAAAAAGATATCGAATTGATTCAATATTTTACACGCATAATAAGTACAATTATATTGATAAATTTTATAATTGAATCATTAAAATATTAATCATACCATGAGCGAAGCCGGACAAATTTTCAAGAGGACCGAATGAAATTTTAATTTTTATAGTCTATATCTTTATAAATTTTAAATGATTAAATCAAATTTTTATAATTTTAGGAAAGTCAAATATAATTTTACTTTTACTAAATTAAAATTTTAAAAAATTTAAAGGATATAAACATCAATTTTCCATTTAAAAAGCTGAGATCCTTACTAGCTCCCTTAAATTCCTATCTAAATCATAAAAAAAAAAAAAATTCCTCTCATTTCATTCCATGAATGTGAAACTGAGGTGTTTGAACTTCAATCATTAATTAATTAATTAAATATTTTGTGTGCGGTCCGATGCATTATGGGATAGATAAGGTGATGGTCCCACCAATTGTGGACATGGCTGAACCATGATGTCTCCACCGGCTTAGCCATCTTTTTCGGGTCAATGGGTATGGAATTAGTGTAGTGGGTCGTGCCAGCCTTGCAAAATCATTTTACCTTTAACACTCCCAACAATGGCTCCATATTTTTGGTCAACTTGTTGCTTTCACAAAATTGTTTTACTTAAAGGTCCCTCCAAATTTTATCTTTTTTTATCACTTTTAAATTCATTTTACGATGAAAAATTATTCGAATCCGTGATTATTCATCTTAATAAATTCTCTTTTAAAGAATGCAATATGCTTTACTATTAGAGTTATTCATAGACCAACCAAGCCTAATTTAGGTCGGATTCATATAATATATTTAGACCAAATATTCAAACTCGGGTTCGGCTCGGTCCGAGAAATAGGTTTACTTTTTTTCCAAGTCTGACTCAATTTAAGAAAGGTAAACCTAAGTTCAACCCGACCAACCCATATTCAGTGGCGTAGCCAGGGGGGCTGGCATGGGCCCCGGCCCTCCCTAAAATGTAAAATTGTTTAAAAGGCCCTTAAACTTTTTTAAAAATTTTAAATTAATAAAGGTAAAATTACACTTCGGCCCCCCTGAAATTATAAAAATTTATTTTAATCCTTTACTAATTATAAAGATATAAATTATAAAAAATTAAAATTTTATCCGCCGCCTAAAAATTGTTACGCTTCACCCCCTTATATTTGATTTTTTCTAAGATTGGTTTTTATTTGAATATACTAAAAAAAGCTAAAATAAAAGTTTTTAACATATTAAAAATACATCCAAAAGTATTTACGTTAAAAACACTATCATAAATATAATAATGCTTTGTTATATTAAAAACACAAATAAATATAATAAATATTTTATTGTATTAAATTATTTTAAAATTTTATATTTTGGGTTGAGTTATTTAGTTGAGTAATTTTTTTTTTAGGTTTTAGGTAATGAGTTTAAATGTTATTGGATTGATGATTTAATATAAATAAATATAATAATTATTAAACATATATATTAATATAATATTTTTTGTAACATAATATATTTGGGCGGACTAAACCCTATTCGACCTATATAGAAAAATAAGCGTTAAATTTTACCCAAACCCATTTTTCAGACCTCGTATTTTTGTTCAAACCCATTCATTTTTTAAGCAGGCTTTTAGGCCTAGACGGGTGTCCCGTCTATGAGTATATATGATTATTGTATATATATATATATATATATATTATAAATAATATACTTTAATAGCATATATTTTATTTAAAAATACTTGAAATTTAATTAGTTTTGGCCCTTATACCGTGCTGAAACTTGAGATTTAATCTATATATGTCTATTTACTTTTGTAATGCCATTAGTTAGTCTAAAGAGTTAATCTTGTAAAATATTTTGATTAAAATGTCGACGTTAATTTTCCTTAAAAATCATATTAAAAAATTATTTTATCATGACAAATTCGAATGGGTATTTTAAGAAAAAACCAACACCAGTATTTTCAATTTTATTTTATTGTTACATGACTTAATATTTATTTAATTTTAAAATGTCATAATGATGAATTTAATAGAAAGATTTTAATTGTCATAACAATTGAATCTGATTTTTATTTCGAAAAGTAGAGAACTAAATTCCAATGTACCAATTGCATAAAAAAATTTGAGATTTAATTCCTATACTTTAATTTCTAACATAATTCGGTCTCTATATTTTATTTTTGCCTATATAAAAATTCAATAATATTGTATCTATAGCTTAAAAATCAACACAAAATCCCAACATACCAATTATTGCCTTTTATATATCTATAACTATTTTTTTTTGTGTTTGTATGAATTTATGTACAATATTTGCTGTTGTTTGGAAGATTTCTAAAATATTTCTTGAAAATTGTTTTCGATGAAACAAACATACATTTGAGATTTATGATAAAGAGTTTAAATGTAATGAATTGATTACAAAGTGATGTTAAGGATTAAATTGTAAATTTTGTAAAATTTATAATTGAAACAAGAGAAGTGATATGTATGAAAATTTGTTACGTGAAATAAGATATTATAATGAATTATTTCATTAAAGTGCTTATATGTTGAAAAATAAATTAGATGGCAATAGGGACTAAATTGAAAATTGTATAAAATTTTAAGTGTGAAACAATTTAATACGTGAATGAGAAAATTATGATAAAAGTTTAATGAATGTGTTTATGAGATGATGAAATATGCATAAAGTATTGTAAAATTGAAATTGTGAAAAAATATGAAAATAATTTTATGATGACAAGGACTAAATTGTTAAAATTGAGAAAATATGTGGATAAAATAATGAAGTGAAATACATAGAAATTTGATATGTGAAACAAGATATCGAGATAAATTATTTGATTAAAGTGTAACGAGAAATAAAATTGATTTAATATGTTTAAGAATATCCTAAGTGGACAACACGCTTATGAAAAGGTCATTAGGCAAGCACTGATCGAGTTGCTTTCGTAATGATATGCGATTAGGGAGACAGGAGCGAAGCCAGAAGAATTATTTAGGGGGGCCGGATAAAATTTTAATTTTTTATAGTTTATATTTTTATAATTTGTAAAGGATTAAATAGAATTTTTATAATTTTAAGGGGGGCCAAATGTAATTTTACATTTATTAATTTAAAATTTTTAAAAAATTCTAAGGGCCAAAATTGTAATTTTACATTTTAGGGGGGCCAGGGCCCATGTCAGCCCCCCTAGCTACGCCCCTGCAGGGAGATCTCAGTCACAATGCTATAGTAGAATGATCTCGTGACTAAATGAATTTATAATTAATAGGCGAAAAACTGAAACCTAATTAAAAACACACTTTATCCCATACTACCAAAAGTGGCATACCAACAAGCAAAATAAATAATAATATTTTTAATGTGTGTAGAATAACCTACTAGAAGAATTGGTTTAAAGTTTAAACCTAACCCAAAAAATAGAAAAAAATATTAAAGAGATAATTCTAAGAAGCTACTGAAAATCGAACCCCACACACGTATAAATGTAAAAATCACGAATTTAGAATATATGTGCAGATAATAAACTGTATATATTAAAAAATATATAAAATTTATTTTTGGTTTTGCGGTAAATTTAAATTTTTACCAATTTAATTAGTACAGGTTTAAATTTTACCATACACGTATTTTAAAATGTCCTCAAATAATATAAATAAATTTAAAGACTTTAACTCGTGACACCAAGTCAGTCAAAGACTTTATTAATAGTATAAATAAATAAAAACTCGAGCCTCAAATTCAAAACTAAAACTTGGTTTGTTGTTTTACCCCTAAAATTTTCTATGGAATTCAACCAAATCTCCATGATTACCTAAATTCACATAAATTTACTGCTTTATGTCTGTCACCTAACCTTTTCTTGTTAATCTGCATTAACCCAAATTAAATTTAAATATAAGCATAAGGGGCTAATTTAGAAGCTAAAATACAATTTTATCATGTATTAATTTATGAGGATTAAATAGTTTTTTTTTTTAATTCTCGAGAGATCAGAATACAAATTTACTATATATAAATTTATAATTTAATAATTATCAAGGGGGCCGAATTGAAATTTTCCATTTTCTTTTTGGTTTGAGGTTAGGGGTCAGGCTCTACCTACCCTTTACATTCACACCTGACAATCGAGACTATAAACGAGTAATCAAACTAAAACCCACATATGACTTAGAAATCCGTACATATAATTGCACGTAATAAGTCTCAAATTTAAATCTACGTATCAAAATTTAGTTGACAAATTTTGAAGAAAAATATGTAATTGATATATGTTGGGGATTTTAATGCTAAAATCATAAAGTTTGTATATCACAAATGATATCAAGTAAATGCATGTGAAACAGGCAAAAAGACTAGTGTTATAATTGGTGATTTTCATATTTTTTTATTTTAAATATTTAATAGTATTTTTATAAAAATATTAGAATCAAAAAGCGGGTTGGAATAAAAAATAAATTTATTTAAGATATGAGTCGATTCGAGTTTTAATATTTAAAACTTGAGTTTTAATTAATCGACTCGTTCTATTTTTAAGTTTATAATATGTTAGTTTTCTTTAAAATTATGATATGTACATCTTTCAACGGATTTGAACCGATTACATACAAATTATATGGACGAGTTTAGATAAAATTTAACACTCATATTTTGGGTCGGATCAAGTTCGAACGACTATATATAATATTGATAGGAAAGTAGTTAGTACCGTATTAGTGAACGTATTATTTTCCTATTGGTATTGATGCATATTTATTTGTTTTCTTTCGTAAATGTTTACTTTCTTTCCGTGTCATATGTCTAATTCTAAAACTTTACAATATATATATATATATATAAAAGATTTCAAAATTTAATTTTTTTCATTTTAAGTCAAATATTTTAGTATAAATAAAACGAATAATACCAATATAGAATTGACTTCCTTAATTAATAATTCTAAATTAAATATGACTCGACATAACAATTTTAGTTAACTGCTATTGGCCTAAATCATTTACACGTGTTAGCATACCAAAACTTATTTAATATGTAATAATTTTTTATAGGTTACGATTATATCTCTTTTTTTTTATATATAATGCTTAGAATTACTCATAATCTCACTCTAACCCATAAATGGGAGGATAATGCGCTTCAGCAATATCGAACCCACATCCTCCTATATTAATAATGTTCATGTCAATCGAACTAAGACTTAATCTGCTCGAAAAAACATTGGGTGTGGGGTTTCCATTTAGTTGCTTAAGCTACGCCGTTGAATTTGTCACCCTCCCCTAATTTCACACCACAAGAAACTACTAGAATCATATAAACAAAGTATAAACTTTCCCATCATTCTTCCCTCCTATCAAATTTTAATTTATATAAACAGGTAATTTTCGGGTAATTTAGATTCGAATTATGAAAATAATATTGTTAAGAAGAACAATCACGACCACCGAAAGATTTAGTTTTTGAATGGTGATTTAAATCGTGAAAATGACTTTGTTGGGAGGAATAACCATGACTACAGAAAGATCGATTTAATCTTCATGAATGATAAAATAATTTTGAAACTAAATTCACCGTTAACACTCAAATATTTGAATCGATTATCGATGCGTTATAGGAAGTAGACAAGATATTTAAACCCATGTCATCAAAATCAGGGGCGAAGTCAACAAAAATTGGTTTAACGGAACTTTGAAGTTCAAAGTGCAATTTTACCATTATACAACTTCAAAGGGACTAAATGAGATATTTGCCATTTTTAAGGGTCAAAGACATAACCTTTAACTTGTTGATCACAATAAAGTTCCCACCTTTTCAGTCATGAAAGCCAATCTAAAATCCACTTTTGAACTAAAAAAAGTAGAGAAATCTGTCAGCCATGAAACCTTCTATAAAAGCACAAAAGCATTCATTTCAGTCCTCACCCATCAAACCTTAAAACATTTTTTTTTTTCAAACAAAGAGAGAGTTCTCTTTGTTTTCTTTGTTTGAAGAACCCTAGTAATGGTGAAAATGGATGCGAATAACTTCATCTTCTTCCTCACTATATGTGTATTGAGTTGGAGAATGGAGTTGTTGAAAGCTCAAATGGTGCCGGCGGTGTATGTGTTCGGAGATTCGTTGGTTGATGTCGGGAACAACAATTTTTTACCTGTTTCATTCGCTAAGGCAAATTTTCCACACAACGGTGTCGATTTTCCGACCCGAAAACCAACCGGAAGGTTTTGTAATGGCAAGAATGCTGCTGATTTTCTTGGTAAGTAGCTTCTTTTTATTACTTTACCAATTAATCTTCATCTTTAGATTATATATATATATATATATATAACTGGTAAATGAGTGGTAGAAACTAGAAATAGCTGTAAGGTACTTCAAAGGGATAGAAGAGCTGCTAGTATCATGCATTGCAAATAAACAGTTTCTTTTTTGGGTTAATTTCACCAAACGTCCTCAAACTATTACATGAAACTTAGTTTGATATTTGAACTAGAATATTATTTAAGGAGGCTAAAATTGAATACTTTTTTTTTTTTTTTTTTTGGGGGGGGGGGAGGGTAAGGTATACTTTTACCATTATGTTTATTTGTAATTTCATAAAATTTTAAAGGGGCTAAAGGGAGAATTTTACCATGTTAATGGGCAGATAGAATTGAATCTTCAAAATATTAGTATTGTATCAATTAGGTCCTTTTCATTCGGCTTGGTCATTAGTTTAGGCGTTAAATGCTGGTCCAGATTCGACATGGAGCATATTTAAAATATGTTGGTCAAACTATAAACACGTATTTATTTTCTGTACGTACGGATAGTTTGGATCTGATGTATTTTTAAAATGCTCCATATCATATTTGGGTGGTCATTTAACACTCCAACTAATGATTAAACTAATGGGAAGATCTGATTAATACAAAACCGATACTTCAAGGGATTAAATTAAAATATTTTAAAATTTAAAAACCGATTTAATTATAACCATAATTTAAAGATGTTCGATGCAATTAACCCTTTAAACCTTCATGTCTTCATGGCATTCACGTTTCTGTCTCTACATTTCCTTTTTTTTTTTTTTTTTTTTATAAGACAGAAAAATATAGAAATTTCAAATAAATTAATGCCAACGTTTTGTTTGGGACACATGATAATGAATATTAAACACAACGTGACAAATAAATTAAAACACGACATTAAAATGATATAAACAACATAAATACATAAATGTCTTAAAATATTTATTATTATAAAACATAAATATCAAACTGTAGTTATAAATTTATATATATATATATATAAATAGTCGAGTCTTAACTCGATTGGAATGAGTATTATTGTCAATACAGGAGAACGTGAGTTCGAGTATGCTGAAGCGCATTATCCTTCTATTTATAAGTTAGGCCAACACGATTAACGCGAATTAAACCCAATCTACACTTGGGTTCGATTAATTAAAATTTTTAATTTATAATATATGCATAGAAATAAATTTTTAGGGTCAAATTGACTCACATATTTTTATAAAATTAAATTAAATTTGATTATTGAATTTTTTGAGGATTAAATTATAATTTTATAAATTTTGGGATTTAAAACAATTACTTCATTTTAAGGGCTAGGGTTATAACTCCCACCTTCTTCGTGTGCATATATTATTATTGTATTTACAGAATGCAGATAATTAATTATTGGGTTTGTTCGAGAGATATCTTAAGAAATAAAAATATAAAAATATATAATTATAATTTATTTGCTCAAAGAATTAACGTATTTCAAACAAATAAAATTGTTCAAATAAAGTCTCATATTTGACTTGTACTAGAATTTTGTGTTTACTGTACTGCACATGTATGTGTTTTAACATTTGATTTGTATGAAATTTTGGGCAGCTGAAAAATTAGGGTTACCCAGTTCACCACCCTATCTTTCTTTATCAATCAACAGTATTACTTCCCACTTAACCGGTGTTAGCTTCGCCTCCGGCGGTGCCGGAATCTTCAACGGCACCGATCATGTCTTTGTAAGTTGGAAAATAACATATTGTTGTATTCATTTTTTTTTTTGTCTTTATATATATTTGTTTATGAATCGAGTTATTCACCTAAACCTAATGATTCATTGAAATTTATAAGTATAAAAATATTAGGCCTATTAAAAATATGAGCCAAACTCATGCTCAAATCTTAAAGATTCAAACTCGTCCTGATCCGTTTTTAATTTTATAATAGATTATATTATATTATTTTTATATATTATATAATTTATAACACAAATTAAATATATAGAATATATAATACTATATTCTTACATTAAAAAAATTAAGTTATTATATATATAAAAAAATATAAATATTTATTTTAAAAGAATAGTGAAGCCTATAATAGGATTGAATTAACCAATTATAAATATAAACAAACTTAAATAAAATTTTAGATTTATATTTTGAACAAATATAAATTTTATTAATATCAAAAGTCTTACTTAAATCCAGCTTTATCCATAAACACATTTACTTGTCTAATTTCGTTGTGTTTGCTTACAAAATCATTAAGAATAGCGTGAAGCCCACACTGGGCTGTGTTGAAAACAAAACTAAAATTGCGGTGAGCGTGGATCGAACACGCGACCTTCAGATCTTCAGTCTGACGCTCTCCCAACTGAGCTATCCCCGCCGACTGATACTTTTATTTCTAATTTTGCTAATATTATAGGGTCAAGCAATGCCACTGTCAGACCAAGTGGACGATTTCATGTCGGTGAATAAAATCCTGATGAAGCGGGAAGTTCTGCAGCACAAAATCACACGTCAAAATCTCTGTTCGCTTTCGTTATTGGGAGTAACGATCTCTTCGATTACTTTGGATCTTCAAAGCTTAGAAAGCAGAACACCCCACAACAATATGTAGATTTGATGGTTACCACTCTAAAGCAACAACTCATGGTAACTTAACTACCTTCTTAAACCATTATAAATTTGGATAATTTAAGCTGAAGTTTAAGCTTAAATCATTTTAAGTTACTTGTTCGAGTTATATCAAGTTGATTACTTAGAATTTTGATTGGATAAATATAAGTTTTGAGTTTATACAATTAACTCGAGTTTAGCTAAATTCAAATTTAAGTTAATATAATCTAATTTTGGGTTCAAGTCAGAACTTACATATCTACCTATATACATGGATTATGTGTGTTAATGTTGTAAGTTGATCTTAAAATTTACTATTTTGGCAGAGACTATACGCAGTGGGTGCACAGAAGTTCTTTTTGGCTGGTGTAGGAGCCATAGGATGCATCCCGTTACAAAGAGCTAAAAACAAAAACCATGGATGCAATGCAGAACATAATTTTTGGGCTGTCAAGTACAATGATGGGCTAAAGGCGATGTTGAATGAACTAAAATCCGAGCTTCAAGGCTTCAACTACTCGTACACTGATACTTATGGTATCATGCAAACCGTCATCCAAAACGCATCTACTTACGGTACTAATTACCACCTTTATTTTATTATTATTTTTTAAAATTATCTAGTCTTGCTATAGATTTAGGAGCAAATTAATATTTTTTTTACTATAAAAATGAAGAATTTAATCAATGTCCATTTAATTTTGAAATAAATAGGTAAAAAATTGTAAATGATGATAAAGTTCAATATTAACAAATACTAAATTGTCGTGTTTTAGATAAAGAGAAAGGATTGAATGAAATAGTGACGCCACGTCATCTGTATTCCATTTCTAATAGATTTATGCCACATCAGTATTTTTATCTAGAATTTCAGCATTTTATCTTGAATTTCAAGATTTTAATTTGGATTTGATTTTTTTCAAGATAAAAATGCTGAAATTCTAGATAAAAATGCTGATGTGGCATAAATCTATTGGAAAGGGATACAGGTGATGTGGCGTCACTATTTCGTTCAATCCTTTCCCTTAGATAAATTATATTAGAATGATTTCTAAAAATTCACTTTTTACCCATCTAATAAAAATGTTTCAAAAGAATATCATACACTTTTAACATTAGAACAATTCTCCTCAATAATATTTTAATTTTAATTAGTATTGATTGATTAAATATAATTTTAACAAATAGTAATAGTAATTTAGAAGATTTATAATTTTAAGAAAATGATTAGATTAAGATTTAGGGTTTAAAGAGGGTTAGGGTTTTAAATTTTATATCAAAATATATTAAAGTTTTTAAATTTTAGAGTTAAAACAATAATAAGAGTTAATTTGATTTTTGATATATTATATTATTCATGCACTCTAAAAATATGATGTGCTATGTTATTATTGGTTGCCTAAAAGTGATTTTAGGTGAATTATTTAACCTCATTTTAAAACAGAACAAGTAATTTTAACATTCAAATTCACCATCTAAAATTCTACTTATTTGCTTCAAAATTAATTATAGAGAAACTAAATAGCTAGTTTTTATAATAAAGAGATTAATTTGCTCTTCAACCTATAGGACAAGGATCAATTAGGTATTTAACCCTTTTTTTTGGTCATAATTGTCTCTTTTTTTAAGGAAAAAAATAAAAGAAGAGAGAAGAGTTTACCCTTTTATTTGCCATTTTTGAGCAGGGTTCAATGAGATAGAAGCTGCTTGTTGTGGACTTGGTGAATTGAGAACTAAAGTTCCTTGTTTACCGTTTGCAACACAATGTTCCAATAGGACAGACCATATGTTTTGGGACTTGTATCATCCATCCGAGGCAACCGCTCGCATTGTTGTGGATACTCTTTTTGATGGTCCTTCTCAATATTGTGTCCCAATCAATGTTCGGTAGCTAGTTTCGGGTTAACTCTGCTTGTTATAAAAATAATATAACATGTGTGAGTGTTAAGTAAGAGTATATCTTCAATACAAATATATAATTGATTATTTGTTCGATATAAATGTTGAACACTGATATTTTTTTCTTGAGAGAAAATAAAAGGTGTATCAACATAATATTAGGAAAAAAAAAGCATAGCAAATAAATTTTATCCAATGAAATTGTGTTCAACAGAATGCTGTGTTATTTGTAGTAAAAATAAAAATAAAAATACAATGTGATGAAAATGAAATAACCTATCAACTAAAATTGCTTAAGGGGTTCATTGTTTTCTTTATATGATGTATTGGTCTGAGAATACAGGTTGTTTTCACAAAGAACTATGTATGCAACATCTATATTCGACAAATATTCGGACATGAGTAATGTATATCATCCTTTATTATATAAAAAATTAAAAAAATACATATATTTGTGAATGAAAATTGACACATATTCATATTTGACATATATGAAGCACAAACACTTCTATAAGGAGAGTGTTAAAGTGTCGGACACGACTCTGACATGACAAAATACGTGTATCCTTAAATATCTATGTTCAATTGATAACTATGTATCTGATAACTATGTTCGACAAATACTCAAATGTGGGTAAAGTATATGATCCTTAGATGTATGAAAACCTAACAAAATACCTATACTCATGTATGAAAATTGATAAGAGCCCATCAAGGGATTTTTTTTCCTTTTACTTCTAAATCCAGAATCAACAATGAGTAACTTTGTTCTAATGGATGTTCAATTGATAAGTATAAATAACTTTTTTATATTATATTGTTATATAAAAATTTAATATCCTAACTTTTTGGAAACTTCGATATTTCTGTTTTCATGTCGTGTTATATCTGTATTACATCTGTATTACGTATTCAGACTAGCAAAGAGCCAAAATGTAAAATGTACCAAAACTGAAGAATATACATGCCAGTGCAAGGACATACCTTTCATGATTTAGAATTAAAGTATTCATATATCTTGGAAGAAGGCATTGAGGTCACCCTTATGTAAATCATAGGCCAACATCTTGTCAACTGCAGTCTGAATTTAGGCCCAATCAATGAGACAGAATGTATTAATAAAACATGAAATAAACAATAGGATAGTCTTATACTTTTTTTTTTTTTTTAAGTCGTGAAAGTAGAACCTTATATTGCTGGTCTTTGGCTGATATTTTCTCATTGCATAATCGTTCCACGTTTTTATTATTTTCAATGGCATCCAAGATTAATGTTGCTCTGTTAATCACTTCATCTGGGACACCTACATGATGAAAAGAGGAATCATGCAATTCCTTCATGATCAATAATTTTAGGTTTTTAGATTCATTTGGCTTTCAAAAATTTGTATGTGGTTAAAGTATCAAAATAATCTTGGTCAGAATAGCAATTTAGTCTTGTACAACTATGTTACATTCGGGTGTAGGTGTCAGGGTGACGGATATGTATCTTACAAATTAAAATATCATTAGATTTTTTTAAAGTTTTTTTATGTATTTAAAGAATTTTTTAAAATCATATCTCTACATCAATATATCTAATTTAAGATTCAGATATGAATAAAAAAAAAGTCCAAATAATAGAGCTATACTACGGAACATTTGATGTTGGTGCAAGGAAATAAAATTGGTAATGGTGTATATGAAAAATCGTCTATTGACTAGTGAAATCTAATAGTGAGACCTGTAAATAGAACTAAAGCAGTAAATGAATATAATTTATCAGAGTCCACGTCAGCATTTAGACGATCTTCAATTAGCACTTTTAACAAATTTACTATGATATACTTTAACTTGCACTTTTTAAAATTTAAAATTTATTCTCTATATTTTTATTTTTAAGAATTTAGTCACTTTATTTTTAAATTTCAAAATTAAAGTCCAATTATTAACATTGTTAAATTTTTATTAAATTCAAGTTAATTACATTATTATTATTTACTTATATGGCTACTAAATGAGTATTTTTGTTTATTTCAAAATGTCACACAAGTAACAAATTTAATCAAAAAATTAACAGTGTTAACATTTGAACTTAAATTTTGAAATCTAAAAATAGAGTGACTAAATTCTTAAAATAAAAATAAATGGACTAAATTTTAAATTTTTAAAAAGTATAAAGACTTATGACATATTTTAACCATAATTATATCACTCAGTTCTATCATATAGGACTTGATTGCCCATTTTTACCATAATTAAAAGGCATAATGACTTATTTTGGTCCTTTAACTTTATAAAAAACTTAATTTAACTCCTTTAACCATTGAATTTGTATTATTTGTCAAATCACCCCAAAATAGATTGAAAAGTTAACACCTATTAATTTTGCAGACGTGATATCCACATATATGCCACGTCAACAATTAATTAATTAATTAAAAATTTAAAAACATTTTTATATTTTTTTCAATTTTATATATTTTAATAATGTTAAAATTAATTTTATAATTTTTATAATTTTGAAATTTAAAATTTTAAATTAATTAATTGATGATGTGGCACTTACGTGGTAATCCACATATATGACGCATTAGTAAAATTAATAGATATTAATTTTTCCATCCATTATGGAGTGATTTCACAAATAAGGTAACTTCAAGAGCTAAAAGAGGTAAAAAAAAATTACATGAAGTACTTTTTTAAAATTTAAAGGCCAAATAAATCATTATGCCTAATTAAAAAACTGCCTACATGCTTTAACTATCTCTATATATATAGTGATGAAAGCAACAAACTCAATTTTAGGAGATTCGAAACATACCTGCTAGTAATGCACAATGTAGCCCTACAGGAAATATGAAGTAATTCAGACGATTTTCAGTTAAGATTTCTATCATGAATCCCCAAGTTATATAAACTAAAAATAATAGAGAGAGAAAAAATCACCATAGCTCAGAGCTGCGTGTCCGGGAACTAACCTGCAAGAATGCATATGCAATTGCTGTCTTGAATATTAAATTAAACTATATGTAAAGTATAAAGACAATGGAATTAATAGATCTGACCCAAAAACTGCAAATATGAAGTTATTTATGATACATCTAGGTGGTTCGATACAATGTATATTAACACACCAAACCAGCTAGGTTGGTCTTTGGTAACAATTAAGAACAGACAAAGGGTTATTATACCATTTGATATATGAGTTGGCTTTAAGGTTCAATTTGGTACATGAGTTTAGCTTCAATGTTCAATTTGATACTTATACTAAACGATATCATGTGGCCCAATGGATATTTGACAAATGTTTTTAGTAAAAAAAAATATAGAAGTATCAAATTGAAAAAACTCAGGTACCAAACTGAACATTGAAGCTAAACTCAAGTATTAAATTGGGACAAAAAAAAAACGTCGGTACCAAATTGAACATCGAAATCAAACTCAGGGACCAAATAGAATATTAGCCCTTAGAAAAACACTAGCAAGAAATCAGTAAGGGTCCTAGGTTGTCATCTCCTCCTTTCTGAGCCTATCAGATGGTATAAAGTTATAGTCATTAATGGAAGATTTTAACATGTTACTGTGATTCCTGTAACGTGATATAAATGCAACAGAACTGTACCGATACAGAAAGATGATGTCTTCAACATTTGCAGAGTTCTCGTCAGGCCGTAGCACACTCATAGTGTAAAAGTTGATTTTCTCAGACTGAAAATGATTGTAGAATGGAAAAGTTTTAAGTAAAAATAAAGGTAAAAGGCCAATGTTCTTTTTTTTTTTTTCTCTAGCTGAATATGTCATTTAATTGTGCTGCAAGTATGCAATAATGTGTACCTTTGGTAAGCAACTTTCATTAAATAACTCAGTCAAGTGAGTGCACACCAGAACCTGTAAATACAATATAACCTCATAATCCGAATAATTTACTGATAACTATTACAGTAAATACACAGCCAATCATTCACTATGCACTCTGTTTTTTGCTTAAATCCTTTCATAACTTCGTTAACCACCGTGAATGTTATGTTTCATTAAATCTACAGCCAAGTAATGTGTATGCCTCCCTGAGCTTGGAAAAAGTGTAGTAAATGATAAAGCCAAGTAATTAAACAGGCTAAGAAAAACACTTTGCAGTTTTAGTGCTTAGCCTCAGATGAGAGTACACCTATGTTACCCAAACTCAAGGGTGAATGTTGATATAAATATGCTTAACTTTTTCAAGCTTTTCTATATGTTTTGAAGATCATACTTTTATAACTGTTGAGGGGAGATCGGACTCGCTCTAGTAGAAATTTTAGAAGTGTCATCAATTGGAAGCTGACGGACCACTTAACGGTGGAGGTATTGTGCTTGGATGTCTGTGTTTGGTTTTATGCCCAGGTTTTATCTCCAGACTCCGTAGAGAGACCTTGATGGGTTCACGAAATGGAAGCGCCTTGCCTGCCAAGGAAATGTAAGTATTTGGCCTTGGTGGGGTTCGAACCCATGCCCTTGTATGGCATTAGTGGGTCAGAATGGTACCACTTGACCTAGCCCACCAAGGCCAAATGCTCATATTTCCTTGGTGGGTGAAGTGCTCTTACTCCGTGAACCTCTTGAGAGTTCTCTGTGAAGTTGGGAGACAAAACAGGATAAAATCGAGCACAAACACTCTAGGCACAATACCTCCATCGTTGAGGGGTCCGTCGGCTCTCAACGGACGACACTTAAAAACTTCTCTTAGAGAGAGTCTGACCTCCCCTCAACAATAACCATGTTCAATTACATACTAGAGATGGATGCTTTAGGAGTGATGAAGAGTCAGGGTAACATAGGGCTACTCCACATCACAGCAAAACAAGTATAGACTGAAAATGGTTACATTAACATCCAGTGACTAGTAGATAGTAATAATTCTGACCAGAGTAAGTTAGAGCTAATGTGCACCCATCAGATTATAACAATAGGCGGTAATTTGGTGGAAGAGTAGATCAGAAAACCTTCGGTGGAACATCTAAGTTGGCGAAGTGCTTTATGGTCCCACCAAGAAGACCAATGCCATCTAAATTACAAATTGATAGGATAACTCAGTGAATATATTTGTAGTACTGCAAAACCAGACATTAAATATCTGTGCGATAAGGTTAAAGGGAAGGTACCAACCTTCTGTCAGGGTTCCTTTACCAAATTCATCCAGCAAACATAAAGACCTTGAAGTTGCCTGCCTGTAAAATTTTTCAACGTCATGCACAAAGCAATTTCTCTAATATCTGAATTCACATTTACAAATTAGCTTTAAAATCCAAGTCCATTTATTATCAGCATTAAATCTGAATTCGAATTAAATAAATTATATGCAGCATATCCAAATATGCTAAATAACTGAATTTAGTAAGTCAAAATTTAAATTACAAATTTTAGAAATAAAGCGAATAATCAATTAAGATATTTGAATTTGAATCCCTTACCGACAAAAGTAAA
The DNA here is from genome assembly GCA_025506655.1 of Gossypium rotundifolium. Classification (NCBI taxonomy): domain Eukaryota; kingdom Viridiplantae; phylum Streptophyta; class Magnoliopsida; order Malvales; family Malvaceae; genus Gossypium; species Gossypium rotundifolium. The sequence continues at coordinate 12,489,280 of CP106726.1, forward strand.
GTGGATCCAAATAATGAATATCCGAATTCATTATTTGAAAAAGTAAAACGTATTTGAATAATGAATATCCATGGTTAATATTTGCATTCCCTCTGAATCTACTGCAAATAGTAACTAAAATATCCAAATCTGAATCTGCAAAATGCAAATCAAATATCCAAAATCCGCACTATCTATTACCATCCCTAATCACGACATGCCATTCCATGAGAGACTACGGAGCCATCATTATCATTCTAATCTGGTATACCTTAGCATCATTCCCACTTGATGTAGATCTATCATAAATGTGGACTGTTCTGCAGTCATAAGCTTGCCTCCCATTGCACAGAATATCCTATGAAAATGGGAAACATGATTGACTGTGACCGACTCGATAAGTACTAACAGAGATTTGCAATTTTAATTTTAAGGAAGAATTAGCAACAAGCGCATCACATACCTATCAGTCAATCCAACTGTTGCAGCATCAGCAGGTACAAAACTTCCAATATGAGAAAGGAAAACAATTAAAGCCACCTAGGAAAACCATAATTTAGTAAGTACAATTTATTTGAAACCTTTTTAAATGGATGATTAAGTAGGCTATTAAAGTAGTTATTTTCTAAGAATCATGGATTTAACATTTCAAATTAATATTCCAATAAAGAAATAAATGCTGTACGGACAGCCAACAAAGAGGAGAAATAAGTTCTGTTACTACTGTCATGTTATGCAGGAGGAAAACAAAAACATAATCAATCTATTTTTCACCAATCACCTATTTAAGGACAAACAAATTTGATAACGTTTTCTAACACAGTCATATTGGAGATCAAAAGGAATCTCATAGAAACAAGTAAAAACATAGAAAAATCCATCAAAACTTAGCAAATATGCGCAGACAAGCACGTGCTTAATAGAAATATGCTTCTACTAGAAAAGTACACCAGACTGACCTGCTTTATGTAGATGCTTTTCCCTGAATAATTAGGACCAGTGATGATATGAATCCTTCCTGAAAATAACAGAACCTTGTAGATTTGGACAAAACCACTTCATAATGAAATATTTGGAACAGGCTTTTTGTGATTAATTGATTAAATGTTTTATCGTGAGATTTTTGCATGTTACAGTTGAACCTTTAACTCAATTTACCTTCATCAAGAATCTTTGTGTCATTGGGGATAAATGTATCCACTGTCATTTCCTGCAAAACATGCCTGTAGCACAAGTCTAAAGTTGTTAATTCTTGTTGGAAAAAGAAAGAAAAACATCATTAATTCTAATAATAAGATCTCTTAAGAGGTTTTCTAAATGAAAAAAGTGTGAAATTGTAAGTAGATGGCTCGTTCCTTCCATTTTGTATATCAAGAATGGTCTCCATGGTTAAAGTAGGCCTCACATAATTGTTCTGGCGAGCAACCATTGCCAACGACAAAAAGCTAAGATCAACATGAAAGATATTATGGTTAGTATAGTTACCTCAGACACATTCATGTTTACAGAGAGAAGAAAATGAGAAATAGAAATAAAGTGAACTTTTTATAATTCTTACCAGTCAAGTTCAGACACAAAGTTCACAGCCTTATGCAGTTGTGTTGAGAATGTTAGTACACGTAAGACCAAGTCTCTGATAATCGCCCTCTCCATATCTTCATTAATGAATTTAAGAAGTAATTTGTTAGACGTCAAATAATTATAATATAATTATATCTCTCTCTCAACGAGTCTAAGATCTGGAATTCCCTTCGACGAGTTCCACTTGTTCACTATAGGTCATTTGCGTGGAAGAAGCACGTGGAAAAGCCCCGCTAAGTCAAACGATTTCCCTACAAATCGTCCAGTGTCTCGATCCATAACTAGGACCGTAACATAATTTTACAAAGAAATTCGCTACTAAGTAATTACGCTATCTTTCACTAGCTAACAGCAGCATGGTTGGGATATAGCTTGTTGAGATGGGTTGCAAGATGAAACTTGTAAACATATAACAGACCAGGCATTAACTACTTAAAAGTAAATTAGAAAGCGTACCTAGAACTTTATGATAAATGTCTCCAAGAAGGCTATCCAATTCTCGTGTCTTTGCTGTACGATAAAAGAATCTCTTTGTTTCCCCATCAGCATCAGAGAACTGAGTTTTCGTAGAATATTCTCTGATTAGATGTGATATACATGGGAATAACATTCGCATTCATTTAAATCTAATGCATATATCAACTCAGTTTGCCTTGAAAATTTAACGTTAGACAATTACGAATTTAGGAAGCCATATGATGCATGCATCAACTTACTGAAAATTCAAGATCTTGAATTTTCGATTGTGTGATTTCATCGGGTTGTTCTTCAAAAAAACACATCAAGTATCCTAGACAGACAAACAAAGATTATCACGCTAAATGTTAATTAAGGTGTACTTCCAGTAGATTAAGATTGTGTTTAATATCACAGGAAATACGTTGACACATGGATATGCTGAAGAGACACAGAACAACCTATTTGATGTATATACACAATACAAGGAGAAAACTTCTCTTTGCATAAATGAGGAAGTTGCTTGAGCTCTAACGATGAAACCTGTGAAGATGCTAAATAATGTAAATAACTCTGTAGAAAACCTCAAATGGTACTTTGAATTCATCATAAATGCTTTATACTCACACCTCTTCTAGAAATTCGGGCAATTCCTCGTATATCTGTCTCAGCTCATCCAACTGTGCACAGATGGAAATAAACACTAAGGTTGGAAGTTTTATGTAAGGACTCGAACTTTCCTAGAAAAAACATGCTATCCTCATCACAGAAAAATCAGAATTAATGTCCAACCTCATCACAGAAACCCTCTTTCACTAGTGTCTCATAACCCTTCTCTTTCCTTCTGTTTACATCAATAACACCAATGACCTATAACACAGAATGTGTCAGTTTAAAGAAGAAAGTTATAAGGCAGGCAACAGGAAAACTCAGCATTTTTCTACTGACTATATTCTTCCTATTTAAAGGTCACTGAAATGAGAAATAGAACCAAATCTACATGAAGCAAAACAAGAGACACGAGGAGAAAAAGAAAGTAGCATAATCGGTTATTAGTTCCTATTTCCACACTAAATTCTCAGTTGTAAAGCATCTCCTTGTCAAACCTCATAAAGGATTTAATTGGGATATGTCTAAACCAAGCAGCAATTTTTAGCATCAGCCTGTCAATGAATATTAAAAGTGAAAATGACTAACCAATTCATAGACATATGCCAGCTCTGCGGTGAGGCATGAACTAGCCTGGAGAAAAGATCAGATAGGTAAAAATTTCACATCCAACCTAATGGAAAGAGGACATTAATTCATGAATAACAAGTTTGATACCTTAGCAACAATGTCTACGTTCAAGCACTCCATATGCTCTCTAAGGTTTTCAGGAATACCTACTTCAAATATCTTGTTCACATGCAAGAGCGAACAGACACTCTACAAGAAAACAAAGTAGGTTTGGAAAATTAAGTTGAACTGTGCTGCATAAATCTAAAAGAACTCCATGCTTTTTGTGAGATAATTCTTTCAGGACAAAATTAAACCACTAACTGAAATGACTCCTGAAACCGAGAACAATTTGCTCCATGTTTTTCCATACAGTTCATGTTTCTCAAACTCAAATGCTGTATGCAGCCACATTTCTCAAATTCAAATTGAATCACTAACTGAAATGACTCCTGAAATTGAGAACCATTTGCTCCACATTTCTTCATACAGTTATGTTTCTCAAACTCAAAAGTTGTATGTAGCTAAGGAAACAATAATTCTAATTAAACTGAAATCATTAAAATAGTCCTCAAGTATTGATGTTATATCTAGATGATCATCTTACCAAGAACGGATCTATAACTTGATATATATCAATTGACAGACAAGAGAATCAAATGACAGCATGGCAATGTTAATATGCAATACCTTTAGAAAAGCAATCCAGTCACTACTTGTACACATAGAGCTTGGTGAGTTGAATTTCTTCCACACGAAAACAAAATAAAAATCCATCAGAAAAATAAATTGGCTGAGTTAGCATCTAAAAGTATTTCATTTCAGAAAAGTAAAAATATGAAAAACTTTGAGGAAAAAAGTTGTACTTAATGCAACATAATCACTTCATTTTTCCACGTGTAGGAATTGTAAGTGAACCATAAAAAACATTAAACTGTAGTGGTCATACCTTTAGTAGGTGAGGGACATCCTTCATGGATTTCAGAGTTTCACATAAAGAAACCATCAGTTCTTCGGAAGAAAGAAAGAATGATATCTTAATCCTGTTAAAGGCTATGAGTTTCGATAATAACAGATTAAGATTATAGCTGGAAGACCAAATATAGGATTCCTCACGATAATGTTGGTTCTGATATTATGTGTTTGAAATGCCACCATAATGAATTTTTTATTCAGGAAATGCAAGCACTTTCTAGATATGATTGAAGAATAAAGGGATACGACATTGAGACGATTGTTCAAGTTTTCCAGGTCGAGTATTGGCCTGAGGAACCAGTTTCTATAGCAAAGAAAGCCATTGTCCAAGTGTTTGGATTAGATTAGATATAATATAAGCAGCAATAATTTAACAGATTTCTCGAGTTCGATCGAGTACCTCAAAAGACGTCTCCCCATTGGTGTCACACACTGAGTTTAAAGAGAAAGTGAATTATTCCACTGTGAGAAAAGATGCAATAATATGAAAATTAAAGTAACTTTACAAACCTTGTTCATGATTCCAAACACCGAGAACCTAAAAAGGAAAGGAAACTATTAGAGATATGGTGAGGTTAAAACATCTAAAAGTATACCCAGAAAGAACTTATACTTGCAGTATTATGGATGTAATTACCCTTCTTTTGCTCTACCAATTCCCATATGACTCGGATGTTTATCTACTTGAAAGATCTGCAATGCCTCATGTGCTGCAGCATCAAGCTTAAGAAACTTGTCCCTATTTTTTAGTTGTCAAGGAATGCAATATTGAGTTCTGGTTTCTAAATCTATTGTTATTTTTCCAAATAGAACGTAAATTTTGACTTGAAAAATCAGAAGAACAGATGCTCTGAGCATTGTGATCAATTCATATAAAATGATACAATGAAATTTCAGTAACAGAATCGATTGTAATTGAAGCAGTCCTAGACTCCATTTGCTCAAGGGTATCTACAATCCTTTCATTCTCTAATATAGCAAGAAGGCCCCCACTTACACGAACTTGGATATCACTTCCCATGTCCATCATAGAACTTAGCTGCAATTGTTTAAAAGGCAATAAGAGCATGCATATATCAACAGAACTGATATTATGCTCACTAGAGTGTCCTTACTGTAATGAGAAAAGATTACTGGGATTGACAACCCCAAAAAAGGAGGATCAAACACGCCAGTAGAGGTTATATACTAAAAAACCTTTTTTCTTTAGTTTCTTAATGTCAGGATCATGTTAAGAACACGTCTCATTTCTTCAAAGATTGAAACAAAGAAGCTATACTGAGCAGAACATTGCCTTGTTTTCTCATCATGTTTAGTTCTAAACTATTTACATTAATATACTAATTATGAATGAAGTAGTATTTTCATAATATTCCACTGCAACCTCGAAACTTCCACATCACTATGTTATAAAAATATTTACAAATTGCATAAAAATCTTTAACCATGACTAAACGCTGAAATTATGTAAACTTAGTGCAAATGAAATTCTTATTAGATATTACAGCTAATGGAGTATCCTGGTTAAGAGATTATGTTATCAAAGACAGGTGGCGTTAATAATCATATGTGAAAGGAGCGGGGGGAGGAGGGGGGCTCATATTTTGATGACTTACATAGCTAATTCTCTCCTTGATGTTTAATCCATCATCCATTCCTGTTACTCGAAGGTATATCAACCTATAAAAGGCAAATAAGAAACCAGAAAAAAAAAGGTGAGGAGAAATATCAATGACTAAAGCTGGAATCGAAGAATATCATTTTAGGTATGAATGATAAGAAAGATATTCCATTCAGGAAAGCAAAATAAAATGAATCAAGCTACTGTATAAAATGAGTAAGTAGGGTACTACAGTTAGTCCTATATGAAAAAGTTCACAATAAGAACTAATGTCCCGAATGAATATAAATTCTTCCAATCAATCCATAACAGCAGCAGATATGAAGCATGTACGTGCATATTACAATATTAGTTTACTGGAACGAACCATTTACAACATCTCCCATAAGTTTGTTGCTATGCTTCATATGAAAGAATGATGGAGGAGCTTTCCAGTCAAGCATCCAATGAATAACTCATATGGTCAAGTATCTTTAGGGAGATTTATTAAAAGAATCTTGGGCTTCTGTTGCTGCTGTAGAGGGCTGGGATTGGGTGTAGTATTTTGAGATTACCAACGACACAAAACTGAACCCCAAGTTAAGTGCTTTAGTTTATAAATTTAGTTATCCTAGCAGTTCATTTGTGCAATCCATTTGTACCTGTGCCATGCTTGTTCATAAGTGAATATCGAACTTTTAACAAGCTTCACTGTGGGAGTCTCTGTCATCCCATCTGCATCACTTTAGAAAGTAAGTAAAGTTCACAAGCTAATAAGAAAGTTTATATAACAACCAAACCAAGAGAAGTTACCACTTCGTTGTAAAGCTGACAGAAAGGTTTCTTCAGTTTTTGTACTTGTATATATAATCACCGGCTTGGCTTGATATTTCACTGAAATTGAGCAAAACAAAAAAAACCAGATATGATCAATTAGAAGTTAAAAACAGACTAAACGAATACAAAAAATCTGAAGCCATAGGAAATGGGAGAAAAGATTATGAAGGCAAGCAATGATAATTCTAATTAATTTGAACTTTTCCTCAAAAGCCAGTTCCTTTCATAGACATGAAACTCATACCAAGTTCAATCAGTGGGAAGTCTGAGCTACCATCATCCCAAACTTCAAGTAAATTAAGCTGACGAATGATGGAATCGTAGTAAGAAATTCCAATTCTGCACAACAGAGTTTGAAAAACGAAAAAAAAAAAATCGCCCAGTTGATACCTTTCACCATAATCAACAGCTTTAACGAAATCTACCTCTGCTACTTTCTTAATTTCATGTTTGCACTTACTTGTCAGTACTTGTTAAAACTTTCCTTTTTCTTTTCTACATTTTAAAGGCACAATAAGGAAATGGAAAATAACTCGAAATCAAAGATAAAGCTCACCGATGTCCCTGGTGAATGCAAGCCATGTAGACCTGCATAATATAGATCCATCCAAACAGATGCATTAGCAAGAAAATCAATCGTAACAGCTTTACGCGGAACAAAACTTTCCTAAGATCAAAACAAACTTAAAACTTAAAAGGTAACATTATCTATGATCAAACAAATGTCAATAATTAGTATGAATAGAATTTTACATTAAAATAAACGCGGTTGCATGATTTGAATGTTTAGGAATTTTTTTGAATTAAGCAAATGGATTAATGAATAATCGAAGATTGAGGTGTTAAAAAGTCGTTTGGAATATACATCTGATTCAACTCTGTTTGGATCATTGGAAAATGCAATGAAAATTATAAAATCAAAACAATGAAAACCAAAATCAAACAAACTTCAAAAATATACTGCAACAAAAGAAAAATCAAGGTCTCCTGTCCTTAGATAGCCAAATAGAGAACTTTTAAAACTTGAACGTTGAGCGTTTCGGTTTTTTTCCTTTGAAAAACGAATCAAACAAGCGAGAAAATCATTTCAAGTTCTTTTGCATTGTTTTTTTTCTTTCTTTCTTATCCTCAGATTTTCGCAGCAACCAAACAGATCTTACAGAAAAAAAAAAAAGAAGATAAAATCGCAGGCATTTTAAGCTTGGAAATCAAATGGACCTGAGGGAGGGCTTCGGTTTCATCCATGTCTTCATCCATTGTTTGGGCGCTTAAATTTGATCACTAATTAATGAGAAAAAAGAGAGGGAATTTTTGTTCTTTTATAGTACAGCCTCGAATATGCTTGGAGATTAAGCGGGATATTCAACGGTCTAGTTCTATAATTGAAGTAACAAAAAAATGGTTAAAATATGCTATTAGTCCCTGTACTTATCCAAAATTTAATATTTAGTTCTTGTACTTTAAAAGTTAAAATTTCAATCCTTTTACTTTTTCAATTTAATTATTCTAGCCCAATCATTATTTTTGTTTGTAATTTTTTCAAAATTTATCAACTTAACATATTTATTTCTTGTCAATCATATGCAACGTCATATCGAGTAGTCTAATTAACATATCAAGTTGACAAATTTTGACTAAAAATACTAACAATATCAATGATTAGATTGAAAATTTTAAATTAGAAAAATAAGAAGACTTAATTTTAATTTTAAAATGGACTAAATTTTAAACTTTGTCCAAATATAGAGAATAAATGCATATTTTAAACAAAAAAAAACCTATACTTCACACTTATTTAGTAAAAAGTATAAAATGTAAAATATACATTTAAAATTTTAAATTATTGATGGTTTTATTTTTATTCACACTTATTTTGTAAAAAGAATATAAAATGTAAATATACACACGGTGAAGCCAAAACAATTTTTAGGGCGGATGAAATTTTAATTATTTATAGTTTATATCTTTATATTTTGTAAAAGATTAAATCAAATTTTTATAATTTTAGGGGGCTAAAGTGTAATTTTACCTTTACTAATTTAAAATTTTAAAAAATTAATGGCCTAAATAACAATTTTACATTTTATATACATATAATTTTTATATTATTTGTGGCTTTATTTATTTGTTTATTAGTTAGATAAAATGTAAAAAAGAAGAAATTGATTGAGTCTTAACTCGATTGATATTAGCATTATTATCAGTGTAAAAAAATGTAAGTTCAAGCATGTTGAAGCGTGTTTATCTTTTTTTTATGAAAATTTTAGGATGTTCAAAGCAGAGGCAAAGCCAGAACAAATTTTTAAGGGGGCCGAATGAAATTTTAATTTTTTATAGTCTATATCTAAATAATTTTTAAAGGATTAAATCGATTTTTTATAATTTTAAGAGGCCAAAGTATAATTTTACGTTTACTAATTTAAAATTATTTAAAAAAATTAAAGGACTAAATAAAATTTTACATTTTAGGGGCCTCAGCTCCCCTAAATCCGCCCCTGGTTCAAAGATAGAAGATAAGAGGTGATATTACCATTGGTGAAAGAAGGATTATTATTAGCAAAAAAAAAAAGCGAGAAATGATCAACAAAAACATCCTTAATCCTATCAAAGCAGGGGCGAAGCCAGAATAATTTTTTAGGGGTGGATAAAATTTTAATTTTTTATAGTTTATATTTTTATAATTTGTAAAGGATTAAATCGAATTTTTATAATTTTAGGGGGGCCAAAGTATAATTTTACTTTTATTAATTTAAAATTTTTTAAAAATTTTAAAGGCGAAATTATAATTTTACATTTTAGGGGGGGCCGGGCCCATGCCGTTGAATGAACCATATTCTTATTAATTCCATATTATTATTCTGAATGAACCATATTCGATTATTAATTCTTTTTCTCTTCACTATTTATGCCGTTGAATGTGTTCAAGGTCCATTGCTTCTTCAAGTTCAAGCTTTATTTTCCTCAAAAGGTTTTTATTAGGGGTGTGCAAAATTCGGGTAAAATCAAAAAATTTTGGTTAACCTACAGAATTCGATTAATCGGTCGATTAACCGAATTTTTCGGTTGGGGGTCAGTTAATTATTTTGTGATTTTTCAGTTAACAGTTAATTAGGTTTGAAACTAATCGGTTAACCAAAATTTTTCGGTTTAACCAAAAAAATTAATAAATAAAATTACAAATATATAAATAGGCCCACTATTCATCTAAACTCAATTCCTAAACCTAATCCAAACCCAAATATCCAACCCAACCCAATTACACAATCAAAAAAATTACAAATAATTTAATAAATAAAAAAATTCTAAAACTAAAACTAAAATTATGTAATTTTTTTTAATTATGTAGTGATTCATTTCGGGTAATTTAGATAATTCGGATAATTCGGTTAATTCGAGTAATTCGGTTAATTCGGTTAATTCGGTTAATTTTTAACCAAAAATAAAAAATATATAATTTTCAGTTAATTCGGTTAACCGACCAAATTAACCGAAAAAATTTCAGTTCGATTAATTTTTTTGAAAAAATTTCAGTTCGGTTAATTCGGTTAACCGATTAAACACCCTTAATTTTTATTGATACTAATTGACGTGTTTTAGTTGCTAGTCTTCTTTTCCAAGTTGTTGCCCCATTCAACAATCTTAAAAGAGAGTCAAGTCATAGTCTTTTAAGTTGAATTCTTGAATGACATTTTAAGTGTAAAACTTTGCCAAATTTTTCTTTCATGAATTCTATCAAATAAAAGTCTACAATGATTTTACTTAGGGTCTTCTTGGATGAGCGTGCGTTTACTTACTATTAGTATAAAAATATCAATAATGATAAAATTAAATATTATAACAATACTGTAACGTGAGACAAAAAGAAATTAAACGTCTAAAGAAGCCTTTAAAATAAACAAAAGCCTCATTAGTCATGCATTAGTGGGAGCATTTATGTTATTACGTAACTGTCCAATTGCTATGCAACTTACATATATTTGCAAATTTTCAATAAAATCAATTAAAGTTTTTCGGTTATCTTATTGTTCAAACTCTATCCTCTCGATCTTTTGCTTCAGTTCTTTTGTCTTTACTTTTGTTTTACTTGGTTTTGCTGCCAAAATCCCCAACACAACCAAGGCCCCTCCACTCTATTAACAAGTGAATAAGCGAACATGTCAAAAGCAAGGCAATAGGCGGACTTAACCGAATATTCACCATTCTTATCAAAGTGTCAGATAAGCCTATCGGGAGGGCGTAACGAGCTAAGTGGAACAACCATAATCCGTCGCACGTCACAAGGGGCGAAGACACCCTCGACCAAACCTCGATCCCAACCCCACTGATCATCACGAAACAAGTCACATACCAATATACCATCGGTAACGTATACTCAAGTAGTGAAGTTGTCAATTAGAGTATCTAAATTTATACAAGGGAGATGTGTTATATGTATATCGTAGATGCAATTATTGAAAATGTAAAATAGAGAAGGTTCAAGCCATCCGTTGACAATATAAAATGTAAGAGATGCGATCCATTCGTTGATAATATGAAACGTAAGAAATACATACTATTCATTAGAATTAAAGAATGCATACTGTTCGTTAAAATGTAAGCAAGAGGATCATTCATTGTTATAAATATAGCTTTTCGCCTACTTTTTTTACGAGAATATTGAATTAAGTGCTTACAGAAGGTGGTATTATAGTGTTGATCGGGAGAAATAAAGTGCGAATGCTCGTAGTTATAAAATTTATTTGTTAACGCTAATTTTAATTTTTTTAAGAAGATATTGTTGTAACCATTTTTTTTAAAACAAAAAGGGGTTCAACTTTGGTTTTTTAAAACGAAAAAAGACAGGAAGTCGCCACCAATCCTTTTTTGTTGAGGTGTGATCGGGTCACCTCGTAAAACGGTTGTTTTTAATAAATAGTTTGATTTATCAAAACAACGATTTTGGTCTACGAAATCCAGAAAACGAGTTCGGGAGTCGGTTACCCATGAGGAAGGGTTAGCACCCTCGATTCGCCCAAAATTGGTACCAAAATCATTAATTAGTGTCTTAATGTTGGAAGTTTGAAAAGGTTTTAAAATACGGATCCTTTAAAAGGTATTAGGATATTTGAGATTTCTTTGTTCCGAGAGGGTACAAACATCACATCCAACACGTTAGGACATGATACTCTAAACCTTCATAATCAAAGCTATCTCATGATTTTACAAAGTTTATCAAAAGGATGTTTAGTTATTTAGTCAAACGGAAAATCGCAACCCAGCACGTTAGGGCACTATTCCCCGAATTCCTAAATACAAAACATTGCCTTTATTTTAAAGCCTTTAAATGGAGTGTAGCAATTTTACAAAATGCACCGTATCGTATTAATTTAAAGAAAAGGCTCGAGTCAAAACTTGAGATTTTTTGTCCCGAAAAGATATAAACATCACATCCAAAGACGTTAGGACACGATGTTTCAATCTCTCGTAATCAAAGTCGTCTCGTGATTTCTGAAACTTCGTAAAAGGGATGTTAAGTTATTTAGTTAAACGGAAAATCGCAACCCAAAGACGTTAGGGCACTATTTCTCGAATTCCTAAATACGAAACATCACCTTTATTCTAAAACCTTTAAATGAAATATGATGATTTTCAAAATATATTTTTGTGTAGTAATAATATGAAGTTAAGAAAAATAAACGAGATATAAATATAGTAAATATAAGAGTACTAATAATAATAATAATAATATGATAATGATATAAAACAATGATAATACTATACCAATATGAATAATACATATATAATATTAGTAGTAAAATAGAATAATAAAATTATAGTGATGAAAATTAAATAATAAAACAATAAACTATAAAATAACGGTAATAATGTGAAAATAATGATATAAATGATAATCAAGTGAAAATAAAAATAATGCATTAATACTAACAAATAATAATAAAACAATAATAATAATAAAAATGGTAATAATATTAGTGATAGTAAAAAGATATATAATAGTAAATATAATAAACATATAAATATCAATAATAATAGCAAAACGATAAAATAATAATAATAATAATAATAATAATAATAATAATAATAATAATAATAATAGTGGTAATAAATTTTAGCTAGGTTTAAAATAATGAAAACAATAAAAAAGGGACTAAATTAAATTAAAACACAAAATTTCTGGGCAAATTTAAAATAAAAGAAAGATTAGGGGCCTATTTACACGCGCGAAAGGACTGGAGGGACCAAATAGGTAATAAACCCCTTCGGCCAAAACGCGCAGCAGCAAGGAGGACTAAATTGCGAACCGGAATAAATCATAGGGTCAAATTTGAAAACCAAAAAAGATCTGATTGCAAAGGTTTGAAAAAGCGGAAGGGCCAAAATGGCAAATAACCCATTGATTTAAAAACGCGCGGATCCTGAGGCGGGTCTGGTCAACACGCGGATCCTAGGGACAAAACGACGTCGTTTTGGGCATTAAAAAACCCAAAACGACATCGTTTGAGGGCTATTAAGGCCCTAAAGTCGAAAAAAATCATTTTGAGTGAGATTTAAAAAAATTTCCTTTCTCCTTTTTTTTCTCGCAGGGGAGAGCCTCCCGTGAGTGGGCATTGATTCACCGTCGTCGTGGCCAAGCATCGGCCACGCATTACCGGTGGTCGAAAAGGTAAAATTTTATTTTTTTTAATATTTTTAGGGAAAATATTATATTTAATATATATTAATAAAAAAACGATAAATGATAAAAGATAAAATTGCCGAAAATAAGAAAAAAAGAATAAAAAAGAATAAAAAGAACTTCGCAAATGGAATCACCTCTGTCCTCTGTTTTTTATTCTTTTTTGTTTAATCTCTGTTCTTGAGTTTGTATTGATTTTTTTTTGCTTGCTATTTTTGTTGCTTTTGAACGTTTGAATCTCTATATTTTTTTTATTTTTTTGAAAAAAAAGGACCCCTTTTACAATATTTGAATCGACTTTTATAGCCTTTTACAATTTGTTTGCTGTCACTTTTTGTTTCTTCTGCCATTACTGTTGTTGTGTGTTCTCTTGTTCTTGCAGGGTATGGGCGAGGCGCTGAAGGCGGTGGAGCGGAGTTAGGGACTGGGGCTTGGTCAATGAAGCAGTGGAGGTTGTGGTGGCGAAGCAAGTGGCTAGTGGTTAGGTTTTTCTTTGGTTTTGGGTATTAAATTTGGCGAATTGGGTTTTAGGGTTTATTTTATTTTTTGGGTTTAATGGGTTTTTAATTTTGGTTTGGGTAGTTGGGCTTCAGGTTTTAATGGGCCCGAGCAGAATTGGGCTTGTACAGCTGCCCCTCTTTGCTCATTGTCGTGCAACGGGAATGGTGCAAAGACTTTCAAAAGGCCAATTTTGCCTGGTCTCACCGAGTCTTGACTTCTTTGGTGCTCTTCTTCTTCAGGTAGCCTTGTTTTAGTCCACTATACCTTGTTGCTTTGACCCACTCCACCGCTACTTCGACGAGATGGGATCTTTGGCTTCAATTTGCTCTTGCTGCGACTTCAATGGGATGTGACTTGTTTATTTTAGATTGCTCCACTGCATCTTCATAGAGATGAGGTCTTTGGTCTTCAGCCTATTCCACTGCTAGTTAAGGCAATATGACTCAAGCTTAACCATGCTCCCTACTAGTTAGGGAGCCAAGATTTGCCTTCGGTCTTGCCCCACTATTGGTCAGGGCGACCAGACCTACAATTTTTGACCCATTCCACTGCTGGTCAGTGGCAATAGGGCGGTGGCCTAAATCATGTTCCCTACTGGTTAGGAAACCAAGATTCGCCTTCGATCTCGCCCCACTACTGGTTAGGGCTACAAAATCTACAATTTTTGACCTATTCCACTGCTGGTCAGTGGCAATAGGGCGGTGGCCTAAATCATGTTCCCTACTGGTTAGAGAGCCAAGATTCGCCTTCGATCTCGCCCCACTACTGGTTAGGGCGACAAAATCTACAATTTTGACCTATTCCACTGCTGGTCAGGGGTAATAGGATGGTGGCCTAAATCATGTTCCCTACTGGTTAGGGAGCCAAGGTTTGCCTTTGATCTTGCCCCACTACTGGCTAGGGCAACCAGACCTACAATTTTTGACCCATTCCACTGCTGGTCAGTGGCAATAGGGCGGTGGCCTAAATAATGTTCCCTACTGGTTAGGGAGCCAAGATGCGCCTTCGATCTCGCCCCACTACTGGTTAGGGCGACAAGATCTACAATTTTTGACCTATTCCACTGCTGGTCAGGGACATAGGACGGTGGTCTAAATCATGTTCCCTACTGGTTGAGAGCCAAGATTTACCTTCGATCTTGCCCCACTACTGGTTAGGGTGACAAGATCTACAATTTTTGACCTATTCCACTGCTGGTCAGTGGCAATATGATGGTATTCCACCTATTCCACTGCTGGTCAGTGGCAATAGGGTAATCTTCAACTTATTCCACTGCTGGTCAGTGGCAATAAGACAATCTTCCACCTATTCCACTGCTGATCAGTGGCAATAGCATGGTTTTCAACCTATTCCACCACTGGTCAGTGGCAATAGAATGATGGCTTCACCAGTGTTGCTATACCATCTTCTAGGGACATATCCTGTAAACTTGATTTTATATGCTTGTGTTTATGCCAAATGATGCGGATGCTGTGGTCGGAATGACTCAAATGCTCCTGACTACGTGTGATATGGATGACACTTACATGAATGCAGAATGTCATGAGAATGATTATTTTTCATTAAGATGCAATGATTGTAATAAATCGAACGCTCCTAACTAATTGATATTATGAAGGACATTTGCATGAATGCGGGATGTCATGAGAATGATATCTTTTTACAAGCTTAGGGCTGTAATTGCTCGTTCGCTCGTCAAGGTCACGGCATAGACGTAACATCTTGTCTGATATCTATGACAGCGAATCTGAAGAAATAATCATAATTTTAGACTCCTCTTCCTCGAACGTTTCCAACCCCTAAGTGTGGTGGTTCCTAAACAACAATCCTATTTTAGGTTCCTGCGTTGTTTAGAGGCTTCCAGAGTAATAGGTGGGACTCATTTTATGGAAGCATTATGGGTCCATGGGTCGTTATTTCAATTGCAAACAACTTAAAGATTTAAAATAACAATGGAATTTATGAAGAATGGAATTGGATTAAATCAAAAAAAGTAAACATTATTGGAATACAAAAAATGGGTAAAAAGAAAAGTAGGTGCCCGAGATATTGCAGTCTGAGCTTCACCACTGAATCCTTCCGAAGATCGTTTTGAGCTGAATAGACGTTGGAAGATCTGCAGTGCTTTGTAGAGGTTCTGAGGTGTAACATTTCTCCCTTTTTGCTAATTCTAGGAGAACAAAATCGTCACATACCCTTCCTTTTGTTAGAATTTGACCCGCCCTTGTCGGGTTTTCGACTCAAAACCCCTTTGGTCTCAAAAAAGGCTAAAAAGGCTCACAGAATCGAGAGCTAAAAAGGCTCACAGAGGGACTCGAATGTAGAATATATGCCTCACCTCCACTGAGAGCTTAAAGGGTTCGCGAAGAGGCCCGAATGTAGAAGATATTCCTCACCTTCGTCGAGAGCCCAAAGGGTTCACAAAGGGGCTCGGATGAAAATATATTTATATATATAACTTTTTGTGACTTGAAAATTTTCACAGTCTAATAAACAGAAAAGTTATAATTAAATAACATTTTTTTTAGTTCAATGATGATCAAACCCAAGACCAATAAATCATAACTTGTGTTCAAATAATTGCATGCTTAATACGCATATTATCTATAACCTACTATTAAAGTTATCCCTCACTTAATGAAAAGCCATGATTTGAGTTTGGAAGGCCAAAATAATTTCATGACAACTAAGCAATGTATTTTTTTCACCATGGTGAGAGTAATATTTAAGTCATTTTATTATAATATTTATAATATTAAGTTATTATAAAATGTAATTATTTAAAATTAAATGATTATTATTAAAGTGTCTAAAGTTATTGCAATGTGTCAATGGAAGTGTCTACTTTCACCACCACTGTTACAGAGTGTAACTTGTCATATTTCAATGATTGATAAATTATTAAAACAAAATTTTGGGTTATGTTGATATCATGAGTAGGGGTGAGCAAAATCCGATTCGATTCAAAAAACTTGATAAAAAATTTAAATTTTGAATTAATTAGTTCGAGTTATTTCAGTTAATCAAGTTATTCGGTTCAACTCGTATAAAAAATTAAGTTTTTCGGTTTAACTCGAATATGAATTGCATAATTCAAGTTATCCGAAAATCCGAATAAGAAAAGACAAAACTACGTCGTTTTAATAAATGTTTACTTTTTTAAAAGTTAAAATTCAAAATAATTAAGTTAAAAGGCAAAACTATGTCGTTTTGATAAATGTTTACCCATTAAGTTAAGAGGCAAAATCATTATATTGTTCATGTAGTTAAATAATCTTGTACTTCGTCTACTAGTTAATAATCGGTCCATCTAATCGCAGCATTAAGTATAAATAATAGGATTTGTTAACTCGACTCGATTTGACTCGAAATTTTTTGACTCGATTCAATTCGATTCCAAAAAAATTCAAATTAAGTTTGGTTGCTAAAATAGGATTTGTTAACTCGACTAACTCGAAAATTTTTTACTCGATTCGACTCGACTCGATCGAATACTCACCACTAATCATGAGATTATTCAAGCCCACAAATGAAGATCAATTCACTTGGTGAAACATATCTTGAGGATTAGATCGGATTGATTGCACCAAATTCCTTGGATCAAAAATGATAAATCGATTCATTTGTCATTATTATTGTACTGTATTTAGCTATTTTAGTTATTGTTTAGAAGGGATCCTGATTGATATTTAATATGTCAGCAAGTCCCGAAATTTCCTATACATTTGAGAGACTTGTATAGGTTTATGCACAAAGTATTAAGAATACTTACTAGTTCATTGGGGAACATTTCTTTTATGCATTTGAGACTGTAAAACGTTTTGTTATTGGTTTAACAAACTAAGTTCTTAGGGAGAGAATCTGACGGTGAGAGCTTTAGTTCTTGAAGTACAAAAGTGAGGATTCTTCACTGGGCGTGTGTTAGAACTAGGATCACTGGTTGTATTGAGTTCAAATATAGCAAATTTATCTCATTGAGCTAGACTTTACAGATGTAGGAAAATCAAACAGCGTAAACAATTTCTTATCCCCTATTTTATTGAGGTTGTCATAATTAGGAGTGTTCAATTGGTTAACTGACCCGAAATAACATTAACCGAATTAACCGACCTTTCAAAATTTTTAACCGTTAACCGAACCGAATTTTTTCAAAAAATTAACCGAACCGAAATTTTTTCGGTTAATTCGGTCCGAATTAACCGAAAATTATATGTTTTTTATTTTTGGTTAAAAATTAACCGAATTAATCGAATTACCCGAATTAACCGAATTAACCGAATTATCCGAAATGAATCACTACATAATTTAAAAAAATTACATAATTTTAGTTTTAGTCTTAGAATTTTTTTATTTATTAAATTATTTGTAATTTTTTTGATTGGG
Source organism: Gossypium rotundifolium (assembly GCA_025506655.1). NCBI lineage: Eukaryota > Viridiplantae > Streptophyta > Magnoliopsida > Malvales > Malvaceae > Gossypium > Gossypium rotundifolium. The sequence continues at coordinate 12,507,486 of CP106726.1, forward strand.
TAATTGGGTTGGGTTGGATATTTGGGTTTGGATTGGGTTTAGGGATTGGGTTTAGATGAATAGTGGGCCTATTTATATATTATAATTTTATTTATTAATTTTTTCGGTTAACCTGAAAATTTTCGGTTAACCGACCGGTTTCGAACCGAATTAACCGTTAACCGAAAAATCACAAAATAATTAACCGACCCCCGATCGAAAAAATTCGGTTAACAGACCGATTAACCGAATTCGGTCGATTAACAGAATTTTTTCGATTTTACCCGAATTTTGCACACCCCTAGTCGTAATTATGGCAGAAGTTCCCATTTCTACTATCACATCTACCCATATTTTATTTCATGCATTTACCAACTGGCCCAAGTTAACAATTATAATAAATTACATAAAATATGAAATAAACTAAAAATCATATAAAACAATATGAAATGATTAAAGCATAAGGTAACATGAAAATGATACAAATACAAAAATTTGTTAAATTTGCATTTAACAAATTATTCACATGTAAAATTTTATAATAAATATTAAAATTATGTAAAATATGACATAAATTTAAATCAAACATGAACGCATAAATTATTCTTTAAATTGAGCCGCATACGTAAAACACATTATGATACAAAATAACATAAATCGACACGCATTACAAAAGTCATTCAAATCTATATAAAACATGTAACAATATATTTTCCGTATTTAATTTTTTATCAATAGTAAATTCATATTTAATATATATTTTTATATTTTATAAAGAATTTGACACATTAAAATATTTTATGTCAATTTTAACAAATATATTTATTTATATTAATATTTTATCGTTTCATGTTTTGATTATTTTTCATATTGATTTTGTGTTATTCAATTAAATTATTTCATTTTTGTATTTTTAAGTTTATTTTAAATTATCATATCAAATATGATAGTATGCTGGCAGTAAAGTGCAGGCATGTATTTTATATTACATTTAAAATTTTCATACATCTAATAATTTATAGTGTATTTATATTTAAGTAATTAATACATAAAAATAAGTGGTGAAGTTAGGAGCTGACATGAGTCGACTCCTCTAAAATAGTAAAATTACATTTTAATTTCTAAAATAATAAAATTTAATCTAATCTTTTAAAAATTATAAAAATATAAGGTATTAAAATAATAAAATTACATTTTATAACTTCCTTAAAAGAGACTCAAGACTTTAAGTTGAATTCTCGAATGACAATTTTAAGTCTAAAACTTGTTTTAAATCAAAGTCCACATTCTATAATTGCTTTTACCGAAGCAAACGAAGTCTCATTTCAATATCTTTTATATTTATTATTATTATTATTTAAAATTCAGGAAAATATTGACGTAATATTTAAAATAATAATTAATACATGTTCTCTTATTAAGTTGAAGCAATTTTAAATAATAACAATATAATTATTTTAATTAATTTTTAGGCGTAATAAAAATTTAGCTCTTAATGTTTAAATTTATTTTCATTTTAGTCATTATTCTTTATTTGAATTAGATTTGACCTCAACTTTTTAAAAAGAATAAAATTATTTTTTAAAGAAAATGTTGACTAGAATGTTAAATTTTAAACATGGTAACTCGTATGATAATCCAAGAGTACTTCATGTTAATTTTTTAATATTTTTTATAGTTTTTACTTATTTATTAATGTGATATATAAGACAAATAATGTCATCTTAGTATGTTGCCATGCCAACATCATTATTTTAGTTAGCATTTCCATTAAAGAAAAAATTAATCTTTTTGAAAGATTAATAGTCAATTTTAATAAAAAAGGACCAAATTAATAAAATATGTAAATATTAATGACTGAATTTATCATTATACTAATTTTTATTATATAAAAGTGTTTAGCATGTTAGGTGTTACGTGACATCTAAAACGTGTTGACCAAAAAAAAATTCTTAATTCAAATCGAGTGGGGGTAATGCTTCTAAGTTACGGTGGTTAAAATAATTAGGTTAAATTATTTCATAATAAATCCTTATATTTTTCATAATTTTAGAATTTAGTTTATTTATTTTTATTTTTCAAATTTAATCTTTTAAAATTCAAGTGTAATTGTTAATATTATAAAATTCAAGTTTATTACGATGTTCTTTTTTTAGTTACATTGCTATTAAGTGTGTATTTTTTTATTTCAAAATATTACACCAATAAATGTAACAAAAAAATTTAATAAGTGTTAATAATTAGACTTAAAATTTAAAATCTAAAAAGTAAATGAACTAAATTCTTAAAAAAAAAAATAAGGACTAAAATTTTAAAGTTTTGAAAGGTATAGGGACCTATGACATATTTTAACCAAATAATTAATAATATGCTTTTTGAAACTAATGATTTTTGCAATTGACGACAATGAATTTGTGCTTTTGTCCTTTAAGTTTATTTATGCATAATTACATATAAAAAATGATTTATAGATCCGACCTTGTTTTTTCATTTTTTTAATATTAGATTTATAACTCTTAATTTTTTTATTAGATTTATAACGAATCTTAACTCGAATGGCATGAATATTGTTACCAGGGGCAAAGCTAGAAGAATTTTGTAGGGGGGCGGATAAAATTTTAATTTTTTATAGTTTATATTTTTATAATTTGTAAATGATTAAATATAATTTTATAATTTTAGGGGGGCTAAAGTACAATTTTACCTTTACTAATTTAAAATTTTTAAAAAATTCTAAGGCCAAAATTATAATTTTACATTTTAAGGGGGGTCGAGGCCCATGCTAGCCCCCTGGCTACACCCCTGATTGTTACCAATATAGGAGAACATGGATTCGAATGTTCTGAAACGTATTATATTCCTATTTATAGGTTATTAAAGGAAATAGTTAACATGATCTTCATTAACTTGTGCGTTGATCCCCTTTAAAGTAGTGCTTTTGCAAGCCATCCGCCCTAAATGTCTCTAGGAAGCGTCATTTGTTCTCCTTAGAGCAAGCCGTCCACCCACTTTTTTGTATGAATCGTCTTTCAGTGTGAATGCACTTCATAAACAACAATTAGTCTATTTAAGCATAACAACCTCATACAGATAGAGGGCCGTGATTATCCTTTGCGTATTTAGCGGGACTTACTACCACGTCATACTAATGTTTAAGGGGACCTTTCCTATACATACATTGAGGAAAGATGAAGAAATGATCAATCTTTTAGCATCTTAGGGTAACTCTAAGCAATTGTCTTCTTAATCAGCCTGTTCTCTTATCCTTATTTCAGCTCTCAACCTCTTTTGGTGAATTGGCCTCCATTGGACCACCTTGTCCTCCACCTTTGTTGTACTTTGTATCAATTGCTTTCAAAATATATTCGTATAGGACTGAAGTGTTAAGATTTAAACTCATAATAAATTTAAGAGAGAAGTGCATAATACAAATCATAAATAATACATGTAAGATCAACTAGAACTAAAATGGTAAAAGTACCATGGAAGCCCTTGTAGTAAAAGTCAGTTTGGATTTTCCCTCATCTACTAAAAAAATGGCAATTTAGTCAATGTACATTAGATCAAAGAGCAATTTGATCATTCTATTAAAAAATTAATCCATTTCTACTATTAAAATTTGGTCATTGCATGCTAAAATGTGATACATATGGCACGCCACGTATAATTGTCTAGTTATTCTGTCAGCAACATTAGTTTTTAACAGTAAAATTAATAGAATTTTTAACAAAAATGGTCAATTTGCTCATAAATCTAATGTATAAGGACTGATTTGTCTATTTTTTAGTAAAAGGGCAATATGCAATCTAACTCCTAATACATGGATTCCACAATTTTTTGAACTAGAATCCACTTAATATGAAAGCACAATCCCAAAAATAGAAAAGGTAAATTTTGCATCATAGCCCCTTAAAAAATTAAATAAATTACAAGTTAATGATCATTTTACACTTTGATCCCTCCAAAAAATTATAATTAATCTCTAACCTCCCAAAGTAATTTTCTAACTTTGTCATTGAGTACAGTGGATTGAAAAACATAATATATTTGACCTAAATCAGAATAAATTTACGTACGGTGAGATTGAATATCACCTTAATTTTATTTTAATTTTTAAAATTTAAACTAATTCAATAATACTCCAAATCTTAGCAATTTTTTGTAATAAAGTCAAAATTAATTTTTTTTATACAATCTTATCCAAGTTAACGTCAATGTTACATAAAATATCATCAACTTAACTTACCTTAATTATAAAAATAAATCAAATTTTAAAATATATTTACATAAATATATTATTTATTATTTAATATATTTATTATATTTATTATTTAATTTTTAAAATTTAAAATCCTTCCATTTTCCACTCAACTTTCTTTTCCATCCAAACAGATCTCCCGCTTTGCCTGCAAATGCCGTCCTTTTGGTCCTTCCAATATTAAGAACACCTCTCATTTTCCCTCTTAACTCTCCAAATCTTAACGTGCGCTCCCTCAGCGCACCACATGGCAGCTCCTTCATTTGTCTCCAAAGCAAGAACCGCTTTCAACTCTGCAGCTGCCAAAGCCGAGCGAGTTTTCACTGATTTTAAATCCGATTTTGGTAAATAAAAGAAAATTTTTTTTGATCCTCTATATTTTTGCCTCTTAATATCCATCGCTAATTTCATTTTTGCGCTTTGCTAATTTTAGATTAAAAAAATTGTCCGGCTTTTAGGTGATTGATGTAAATGTTTATAACGGGAATTTGATTCTTTTTTCTTATCCATTTCGTTGAAGATTCTGATAAGTTATTGCCGAAGAAATTCAAAAACGAATCTCTTACGAACGAAGGCGAGTCTAAGGTAATTTTTTTAATTGATTTTTTTTTTTTTTTAATTTAGAAGGTCGTCGGAACTAAGGCACAATGCGCTTCTTTGTTTGGCTGCTGAGAAAATGAAGTAGATTGTAGAATTCATTTCTTTGAAGTTTCGTTGAGAAAAATGAAGTAAATCGAGTTCGAAGAGTTTAGCTTAATTTGTTTCTAATGGAACCAGAGGCTTTGTGATTTGTATAATTTTTTTTTTTAGTTTCCTGCACTTTCTCTGCAACCAAACAAGCTTTAAATGCTTAAAATTATGCTGAATACTTAATAATTATTATGCAATTTAAAAAAAAAGAATTATTTATTTCTTTTTTCCCAGAAAATTCACGTGAAATAATAAAAAAAGTATTTTTCAATCCATATTTACTAATTTTAGTTTTAAATTTGGTGTGGTTTGACGCAGAGCTTTGACGAGGTAAAGAATTCTAGGTGGAGACCCTCAAATTTAGGGACAAAGCAAGAATGGCAGGAAAGGTTTAGAAATTTACGGATAGGGAGAAAAGGCGTTGAAGACACCGAGAAAGTTGAAATTTCTATAATGGCTGTTCCATTCTATGATGAAAACATATATTTGCTCAACATGAAAAATGACACGGAAGCAAAGGTACATTTGTGATTTTATATATTTTTTTCTTCCCCACGGTTCAGGGTTACTGTTATGGAAATTAAAATGTTTATTTTCCTGTTATTATTTAAAATTAAATGGATTTATTGATGAAATTGTTTCCTTACAGCTTTTAGAAGCAATACCTTCTGTAGATGTTTTAAATAGCACCAACACGAATAGCATTCCTCCAACATCTGTACTCAAACAATTGGCTGTAGCTATTGAGTAAGTTTTAGCCGTTAATTTGCTCCCAATACTTGAATTCGGTTTTTCTTTATCTGCCCTTGTTGGTATTTAAAATTATAGGATGCCTCATGGCTGATTTGTGAATTGCATTGTTGTAATGATGGCTACGGTTTAATCTTTTGGAGCAAAATGAGTTTAATGCTTACTGGTCAAATGTGTAATCTGTTGATTAATCATATTTCAGCTTGTACATGGTGTTCTTATATTTCTGTACTTTCCTTCTGGTCCCAGGGCTGGAAAAAATTTTAAGACGGTGAAAGATCTTTTGGCATCTTTTGGAAATTCTTCACCAAGTAAGGAAAAGGCAGGCTTGAGCTTCTCTACAGTCAAGTCGTTAGTTATTCGTGAGAAAGAGAATAAACTTGCATCTGGCTTTGGTGATGACAAGAAAGTCCTTGCTTTGATTAATTCACTGTTTGATGCAGGTAGATTCATATATGTCGCTGATAAGACATGTGCTTTTGTTCGGAGACATGTTTCTTCTTTGAACTTTCAAATTTTCTTGTGATGTTCTTCCACTTTCATTGTAATATCTGCAAGATATTTGCAGATGGAAAATTCCTCCAACGGAAGCTTGTATCTGATTCAAACACATGTACACCAAAGATACCTTTTATTAAAGACATTCATGGTGCTCCTCCACATGGCTTTGTTGTTAAGCTTTCTGAAGTCATTGGAAGCTTTAGATCCCTTCACAAGATGGCACTCTTTTGGTGCAGGGTTGTTATCGAAGTAAGTGGATTATATGTTACTTCTATCCAAAATAACACAAATGGTCAATTTCAAAAGAAAAATTCACTGAGTTTACACTTTGGAACTTTTTGTCCCAATAAAAACTAGTATCAGAAACTTATCTAATGAAGTTCAAGGTATTGTCATTGCATGATATTATAATAACCACTTCTAGCATAACAACATCCTGACACGTATTGTCATTGCATGATATTATAATAACCACTTCTAGCATAACAACATGCTGACACTTGGGTGCATCTTAGTAGTTGCAATTTTTCATACCACAAGTTATCTTCAAGTAAACTAAAGTCCTTCAGATTCACATGCTAATGCATTTAGAGTTTTTTCTTTCTTCACATTGTTGTTAATCTTCATCTGATGTGAAGTGTTTGGAATCCTTTACACAAGCAGCTGAGAAGATTTTGGTCTGAAGAAAAACATCTGCCAGGCATTCCTGTGAATGAGATTCCAGATCTAAATGCATGTCTTCTCTATCAACAATTACAGGTTATTAACTGTTGTCTATCAAGAAAAAGACAACATTATATTGCCACTGAATCATTTGATTCAGAAATGATGGAAGCTGGTTCAAATGTTAAAGAATCAGATGTTTCTAAGGGCACAATATCTGTCAGCTCTGCGTTGTATTCTCGACTTAAGACCGGAGAACTTGTTCTTCGGCAGGGAGCTAATCAACTGATTGAAAACTTGGCAATGTTGGAAACTGGTGAACCTATATACTCACCTATTACCCAGGTCTGGTTGCAAATTCTGCCAATAGATTACCTACCTTCCAAGCGTAATCCCATGATTTAGTGTATTTATGTATATATCTGCAGGAAGGACCTTTGCTTACAGAAGATCTTATCAGGGAAACGGAGGAATTAGTGCTTCGTACTGGGAGGTCACTATTTTGGCTCCTTAACCTTAAAGCTCATCATTTAACCCTTACTAATATGATTTTCTTTTGATGATCATCGTCTTAATTTGTTTACTGCATAAAATGAATAAAATTTGTTCATAAATCTTATCATATATTATGATTCTCCTGTATTCTTTAAAACAATGAACTTAACGTGCAGGATCTTTTCCATCTTTCTGTTGTATGCATCATAAGAATTTGAGTGAAACATAGGAACATAATTCAGAATCTTCGAAGTCTTTTGTCTGTTACCATAATACTCTGTATAGTTACATTATTCTTGTTGTTTTTTACTCATTGCCTTGTCTATTGTGGGTCAGTGTTGGCGCTGGGTGCTCTCGGCTACTCTCTGACATGCAGGCTTTCAAGGTGATATTTTAGCACAAAGAAAAATCCTCTATCTTTACTACTGTTGTAGATATATATGGATGCAACAGAAAACTCTTCCTAGTTTCAATGCATAATCTTTTTTTTCTCTTTAACACTTGTGTTAGGCGGCAAATCCTGGCTGTATTTTAGAAGATTTTGTTAGGTGGCACTCTCCTCCTGATTGGATTGAAGCTGAGCCAAGCGACAAGGTTCCGGGTGCAAGAGGTCAACTAAGTAGTAGAATGCAGAAAGGAGGTTCTTTTTTTTTTCATTATCCCAGTTTCCTAAAGTTCACTTTTAGTTTCTTCTCAGTCAGGTCTTGCTATTAAGGAGAGAACATCAGTTCATTGATTGTGTAGAGGAGCATGTTTATGTCCTTGTGTGATTCGTATTAGAAGCATGTCTCATGTAGAAGATACTCTTCTAGTTGTTTATATTCTTAACCTGCAGAGAGTGTCATATCTCGGACTTATGCTATAGTTGGCTCTAATATGTGAATTATACATATTTGTTAGGTAATTTGTGGCGTGAACTATGGGAGACATCCAAACCCGTACCGGCTATTAAACAAACACCTCTCTATGATGAGGATTTGGCAGTGTATGTTGGATTCATAAATTTTGATGCTACGAATCTTAAATTTTCTATTACGGGAGCATTGATCTTACGAGATTAGCTTGTTTTATGGTTGCTTTAGGGATGGAATTCTGAATTTCTTCGAGAACATTCCCATTTCTGAGCTTTTTCAACAATTGTTTCTTGCTCTTGTGAGTGTTTTAATCTAATTTGAGATTATCTTTTCTCTATTTAATGTCTCTTATTACCAATCTGCCGTTCAGTTTATGTATCCAAACTGTGGGAAAAGGGAAGTTTCTGTTTTTCTACTTTGTTTCTAGAACATGATTTGACAACTATGTCCAACACAGGGTATATTTAATTTTTCTAAAGTCTTCATATGTATTTCGTGGGTTCTAGGAGGATCATATCTTTATACCCATGTCCGGATACGCATCGAACATGAGTGTTGAACACATGCATTTTAAGAATGAAGATACGAAACAACATATTTTGACACAAACTATGTTGCTTTGAAAAATACCTGTGTTCAATGCATACATAAACTTGTTTTTAGGAAAATGACCCTCCAACTATTCTATAAATGCATGGAAAAACTTAGAAAAAAAACTAAATGTACTTGTTCAGATACATATCGACATTTGACACCCATGCTTGAGTCTGAGTAACATAGAATGTGAATATCAATAATTGGCTGTTATTTTCTTATTTTTAGGTTGCATATTATTACTTTTACCACTCATTCTTTATAATGCTAATTTCTCATTTGCGTAATGTTCAGCTCAGTTTGGGATTCGTATTAGCCGAGGACAAACTCTCTGCTAATGAAAACTTGTCAAAGCTGTTTTATGAGTGCAAAGACTATGTTGTTGCAACTTGCCAGAGAAATACCTGGAACGATAAAGTGGACGATCTTTGCCAGGTAGGTTTCTATTGTACACACATGCCTCGAGCTAGATTGTTTCATTTAGTTCATGTCATTGTTTACAAAGGAAACATTGGTTTCTTCGCATGCAAGAAAACCGAGCTGGGCTCGTTATCATGTTTTCTATTCCGTTGTCACTTAAAGGATTGCTATTTCCCTTGATAAATTGTCTTTTGGCTCATCAATCACATGAATATTTTGCTTCTTCTTCGAATGTATACATTTGATGATGTTCGAAAGTGAATTCTATTTATAGGTATACGAAACTGTGGAAACAATGTTAGTGTCTCCCGAAGAAGTCCTAAAGGCAATAAAGCAGGCGGATGAGACACCAACACAGGAAAATGAAAGCCCCACCCGGGGTGAGCTAAAAATTCGATTTCTGAGGCTCGGACTCAATTTTGGTAACAAGGATAAACAGCAGAAAAAAACACCGACGTCGGCAAAAGAACCGAAGAAGAATTCAGACGAGAATCCTTCTCGTCCATTCGCTAGCTTTTTCGATACCAAGTCATCTTTATTTGCAAAGATGTCACCTAAAGCTAAGAATCTCCCACAAGTTGACAAACCTCCAGCCATAGATGAAAGTAATTTGACGGTGGCTTGATTGTATTGATCAAACAAATATCTATTCTTTTCGGCCTTACGCTTTTAATGAGTTGGGTCAAACTTAAAACGGCGTAGTTTTGCAGGTAATTGTAAATTATTGTGAAATGAGATGATGGCTTTCCATCCGAAGAAGTAATTTTTTTAAGAAGAAATTAATATTCTTCTTTATCTCGAGCATGTTCGAGATTCTAATAGTGATAATGGTGTATTTCGTAATTAATAAGTTTAAGAGTTAGAATGACGTCATTTGTGCTTAAAGTGTAATCAAATAATATAAATAATATTTGATAGTATTATAAATCTCTGTGAGTTTTTAAAAAAATAACTTAAATACATTATATAACATAAAGGTAAAATACTAATTAAAAATTTAAATAATAATAAAAAATAGTATAAATATGACTTAAATTAAAAAAATTCACCTCAAACTATAACGTTTTTTCCATGCTCATCATGTAAGTCTCCAATGAAATCATTGCCTTTGAAAGTGAGATTATGGACTGTGGAAGGCCCGTTGCAAGAGCTTGAAGATTGTTGTTGTGGTGAACAGTTTGAGAGGGGATGAGCGATGGGAGCTGCTGTTGTAATGGCCTAAATTCAAGATTATCGAATAATGGTTTAGAACCATAAATCCGATTTAAATAGAAATTTATTTCAATATGTTTGCATGAGTCTTTATATGATAGGAAATATTTTATAAATATTTATAAAATGTTAGTAATGCGGTATTAAACTTTCGTTAGAAAATTTTAACGCTTGGGTAGGTAATTAAATGGAAAGGACTAAATTGAAATGAAAGTAAAAGTTTAATTATAGATTAAAAGAAAGTATAGAAGGACCAAAATGGCAATTAAGCCATTTTGTCTAGATTGAGGCGGTGAATTGAAGAAAAATCTGAGATTTTAGTTTATTATTATATTATTATATTATTATATTATTATTATTATTATATATATATATATATATATAAAGAAAAGAGAAAAGAAACAAGAGAGATAGAAACAGAAAAGAAACAGAGAGCAAACGTGAAAGAAGAAAGAAAAGAGAAAAGAAAGAAGAAAAGGAAAATTAAAAGTTTGAAGCTTGGAGTTTAATTTGGTAAGTTAATTTAGTCCTTTTCTTTTAATTTTGATGCTTTATAAGTTTTAGAACAAAGTTTTGATGAATTTAAGTTGAAATTTTGAAGTTTCAGAGTTTTGAATATAGCATATGATGAATAAAATGATGAATTAGTGGTTTAATTGAAAGAATTTGAAGTTAGAATTGGGTAAAGGATTTAATTGAAAAAAAATAAGCTATAACAAAACTGTTTTGGACAGCAGCAGTAGAGTAAGTTTGAAAATCACTAAAATTCGTAGAAGTGAAATTAGAAGTTGAATGAGATATGAAATTAAAGCTTATTGATTCTATTTTCATATGAAAGAAACATGGAAAGCAAAGGAATTCTGTAATTTGAGATATTTATATTTTTGTAAGACTGGTTCAGAGGATTTCGGGATCCCTGTTCTGACTTTGAAAAATCATAAAAATTAGAGAAAATAATTAGGGGCTTAACTTTATATTTTAGAGTCCTGAATGAGTCTATTTTCAAATGAAATAAATAAGAAGGTCATATGAATTCTGTATGAAGAGTAATTTGATTCGTAGTGAAGAGAGGTCAGAACAGTCAAACAGTGAAAAAGGGGAAACTTTAAGAATAATCTGGTATTGATTGGCCATACCAAAAATTCTGAAAATTTTATGAGAAGAAGATATGTGAGTCTAGTTTCAGGGAAAATTAACGGTTCTTCATTTGGAGCTCTGTAGCTCGAGAAATAAATAATTTAGTGACTGTGACTCAAGTAGACAGCTTTGAATAAGCTAAAATAATAATAGAATTATAGAAAATGCTACATGTGAACATGAAATGTATTGAATTGATGATTGGATTTATTTATTTAGATCCGGAAAACTCAAATACAAAGCTAGATCGAGGAAAGGAAAAAGTCCCGGATTAGTAGATTTTATAAACGAACTAGTATCAAGGTAAGTTCATGTAACTTGAATTATATTCTTAAATGTTTGAAATGTATGTTATTGATGTGAATATAATTTGAATGTCCATTGTATGAAATTTGATGAAACATTGGTATATTTGATAAAAAGGAAAAAAAAATCCCGGTTGAATGAAAGGAAAATTCGATGGATCTCTGAAAAGGAATTGACGGTAAAAAAAGGATCTAGCCCGGACGGGTGATCCTATCCTGATATAGCCCTCCCGAAGAATATGTGGAAAATGGATTTAGCCCGGACGGGTAATCCAAATTAGGGTCTGAATTTAGCTCTGGATCGGTAATTGGATCCAAGCTCATTAGAGTAATTGTCGCTGCGAGGATTTAGCTCGATCGTAATCCCGACAATACTCTATGAGTTTATATTATGTGATTTAGCTTTGACCGTAATCCCACCGTAAAGATGAGGTTCATGAGTGTGCTCTCTCAAATGAAAATGTGCGCACATGAATATGAATTGACGGATTCGGATTTGTACACTAAAGTGTACCTCGAAAATCCATCGAAATTCGAGTAATTTAACGGATAAATATGGAAAAATAACAAGGAAATGGAAATCTTGACATTGATGAGCTCATCAATCATGGCGTGTATACTATTGATAGATGAAAATTAATGGACTAACTTGGATGTTGAGTTTGTGAATTACTAGGGAAATAATGCATTGAGTGAGTATACGAATGTTTATTGCTTATATTGATTATACTAGGTAAGTATAATTCTTGTTACATGGGCTTACTAAGCACAAAGTGCTTACCCTATTTCCTTTTTCCCTGCTTTGTAGTGTTAAGGGCTCGGAGGTCGGATCGGTGGAGACTCATCACACTATCAACCCCAAGATTTCGGTATTTTAAGAAACTTATTTTGGAAATGAATGGCATGTATAAGCTAATAAAATAAATGTTAGTATGAAATGAATGTAAGGTCAGCCATTGGTATGGCTTATCTGTTAAAGTTATCTTATAAATATGCATGAATTTTATTTTGAAAATATGATGAATTAGAATGGTTTCGGTTTCAAAAAAAAAAAAAAAAAAAATTGTAAACTCGTAATGCCTGCACCTTATTCTCGACAACTAATACGGGTAGGGGGTGTTACAACTGTGAAAGTGGGCTGTAATGGGCGCTTATGAGGGGGAGGAGGAGAAGAAGAAACGTGGGAGGGGAGAGAGAAAGAAAATAATATTTAAATTAATTTATTTTTATTTAATTAAAATGTCACTTATTCTGATTCACTTTAAAATTTTCGAAAGGTAGTTTTGGAGATCATTTTCGTTTTTTCTAAAAATGGAAAAATTAAAAAATTTAAACTTATTTTTAGAAAATGAAAAATATAAAAATAATAAAAGTTTTTTAAATTCTATTCACTAAAATTGTTTTAAAAAAGTGAAAATTATGAAAACAAATGTGCTTAACTTTAAATAAATTCACCTTAATTTAAATCTATATAAAACAAAAATATATATATAAATTTTAAAAATTAAATTCGTACTCTATTCGAATAAATTTTTATTTATTAAACGTGTTTTTCAGTTTTTAAAAATAAAATTATTTTTAAAAAAATATAATTTTAAAAAGCAAAGGAAACCTAAATAATATATAATAAAATATCTCTCTAAATAACAATATTCTATAACAGCTACCAAAACCAGCAATTATTTACTCAATTTCCTAATGAAAACACAATTTTTTTACAAAATTGGGTTTTTAATAGGGCTTTGACTATCTAGTTAGAAATTTGTGTTTTTCATTAGGAATTTAAGTAAATAGTTAATGGTTTTGGTAATTATAAAATATTGTTTTTTAGGGAGATATTTTGCTATGTATTATATAATAAATTTTACTTATGTGGAGACAAACATTTCCATTGACATGTTATAGTCCTAAGCTTGGTGGTTAGATGTTGGTGTTCTTACCCATGCGATGTTTAGGAGTGAAGTCAGAAAATTTTTTAGGGGCAAAATTAAATTGTATATTTTTACGATAGTAAAATTACAAGTTTACCATTTTAATAGTCTATATCTTTATAATTTTTAAAAGATTAAATCAAATTTTTATCATTTTTGAGGAGGTCAAAGTATAATTTTACCATTACAAAATTAAAAATTTAAAGGCCCTAAATGAAAATTTTTCATTTTAGGGAGGGTCGGGCCCTGCCAACCCCTCTAGATTTGCAATCTTGGTTTGATTTCACTTTTAACCATGTTATGTTTTTACTTTTATCATGTTGTTTCAAGTTTTTATTTTCTTTCTTTTTAAATTTTTTAGATTAATAAACATGTTATTTATATAAACAAAATAATAAAAAAGTAATTATATAATTAAAATATATACTTTTATATCTATTATTATGTTAAAATATTTTATTCTTTAAAAGTATAAACTAATTTTTATATATTTTTCCTTATATATAATTTTATATGTCAAGTATTTATATTTTCCACCTACATTATGAGTATGATAAATTTTAATATTATAAAATTAAATAATTATTTCAAATATCATTATTATTTTTACATGCAAAATATTTCAAATAATTTTAATTAATGATTTTTACAAATTTTAAGAATTTTTACAAAGTTGAGTTTTCAATAGGACTTTGAACATTTAATTACAAAATTGTGTTTTTCACTAAGATTTTGCTTGAGCATTCGGCAAAAACAGACAAAAATGTCATTTTTAATTGAAAATCAAGGATTTTGGCTTTTTCCTTCTTCCAAATTTAGGGAAATAGGCTCGATAAAAGTTTACCTACATGGCACTGCGTCACAAAACAAATTTAAATTTTTTAAAAAAATAATTTATTATATTTAATTTGATAAACATTACAGATTTTAAAAATATCATCGTCATTGATCACACACACATATTCGATGTCCAATAACAGATGGTAAGAAAATATTATTATATTTTTCATATTTGTTAATATCATTATTAAGTTATTGAAATTTATTTAGGATTTTGATTGAGTTTTGTGTTATATAACTAGGAACAAGATTGAATTATTGAAACATATATACACAATTTAAGTACGATAGCATCACGTGTTATAGAATGGTACTTGAATGAGGCGAGATTCTTATACGTGTTCCGTATGCGTGATGGGACTAAATTGGAGCCTACACTTATTAGTGCTTTGCTGGAGAGATAGAGCACTCAAACACATACATTCCATCTTCTGTGCGATGAGTGTATGATTACACTTGAAGATGTGGCATTTCAACTATGTCTACTCGTTGATGGGGCAATTGTTATAGGAGTAGTGCGCGTTGAGGATTGGCGGCTAATTTGCCACTAGTTATTGGGAAAGGTGCCAGACAAGTTTAGTGGTAGCTAGACAAATATGGGATAGTTTGAAGATAATTTCTCACATCTCAACAACTCTTCTAGTGAGGTTGAAAGACATCAATTCACTTGAGTATTTATATTGAGGTTGATCGAGGATTTTCTAATACCAGATAAATCTCAAAATAAGGTATATTTAAGGTGGCTTCTACAACTAATTGACCTAAAAGAAGCTGGGCGATTCGGTTGGGGATAAATTGTTTTGGCTATATTGTACTGAGAATTCTACCGAGCCACTGAAGCACCAAAAATTAAAATCGATGGATGTACACTCTTTGTCCAGTCATGGGAATGATACCGCTCACAATTTTTTAGTCCCCGAGTAAACTTCCCTCACCAATTTCCACTCATAATAAGGTAAGATTCTAGTTATCATATTATCTTTTTGGAATAACATATTATTTGAATAGGTGGAACAATGATGCGAGCCATGTGGGTATATCAAATGAACTTCAAGTTCAAGATATTTGATTATTGTTAGATCAACGATTAGAACCCAATGTTAGTTTAATAATTTTTCAGTTACATAATAATTACATAAGGATTTGAATTTTATTATTAGGTACGTAATAAAATTTGTAATTCTATATTGCAGTTTGGATGGATGTCATACTCTGATATGAGAATTGAAGAATGCATCCCGACTGAATTTCTGATGAATCATAATATTTGGCATGCCAAAGTGTCGTTGATTGTTTATACAACAGTTTAGATGCATGAATCTGATAGAGTGATTTGCCAGTTTAACTTTGTGCAAAATACTCCGCCCTCACCTCAGAACCTCGATAAACTTCACAAGATTGACTTGCGGGAGAAAAATGATGAAGACTGTTTTAGATTCCATGCCAAGTATATGAACTTGTGGGCACCTAGGTATAACTTTCTACCCATACACCAACAAATTGTTGTCGGGCCTCACCTCATAACCATATATCTCTCTAAATAACAATATCTTATAACAACCACCAAAATCGTAAACTATTTATTCAAATTCTTAACGAAAACATAATTTTCTAATCAAATACTCAAAGTACTATTCGAAACCCAACTTTGTAAAAATTCTAAAAAAAATGAAAAAAAAATTATTAATTAAAAATATAAAATTTATAATGCTAAAAAATAAATTTATAATTTTTATGATTTTTTAAATAATTTAATAATTTTCAAATTTGTAATATATACCAATAAATTTATTTATAAGACAACATATTTATTCATCCCCACGCATAAAATAACTTATAAGCAGGGATTTAAATATCGGTCTGTTATCGAAATAGTGGCCGTTATATAGCGGTAGCGGCACCGTCCGAAATCGCTATTATGTTTTACAATAAGTTGTGTAAATTTTTTTAAAAATTCACGACCGTGATACCTGCAATGACCGCAATAGCATCTATTATATCCGCAACCGTGATAAACGCAACACGACCGAATATGCCACCGTGACCGCAATTTAAATCCATGCTTACAAGGGGTTGATTTGGTAGATGTACAAAGCCCAAAATTACCCGGCCCAAAATAAATTAAACAAACTAACCCAATAACAGACCCAAACCCAACCAACCCAACAGACAACCCAAACCCATTAAAAACAGCCCAAACCAACCAAGCCCAAATTAGCCCAATACCCTTAACAAAAAAAGAGAAAAAACCCTAACCCTAACCTCAGTTATCAAGTAGCACAAGACCTAACCTTCACTCCGCCTCGACACCACCTGCCTCCCCGCACCACCGCCACCGCCGCCTCTTCCACTGCTCCCCATGCCCTGCAAGAGAAAAGACAACACAAACAGAAGCAATGGCAGAGATTGAAACAATAAAAAAAGCATTTGTAATGGCTATAAAAGGCCAAGAAAAGCAGATTGTAAAGGACTTTTTGAACATCAATACAAACCAAAAAAGAAATTTTAAGGCATCGCACCCAAACACAAGAAAGGGAAAACGCAAAAGATTCACAAAAATCTAAGAAACAGAGGCCAAAGGTTTATTTTTTCTCTTTTATTTTTCAAAGTTATTTTTTAGACTCATACATAACTATTATATAAAAATATATAGTTAAAAAAGAAAAAATATATAAAAAATATAAAATTTTACCTTCCCAGCCACTATGGCGGCGGCAGGAGTCTGGACGCCGATGACGATCATCACATGGCCCCTCACGGATTTCCCACCGCGAGAGAAAGAAGAAGTGAAACAAATTATTTTTTTTAGAAATGGAAAAATGAGATTTTTTGGCTAAAAAATGGCTTATATAGCCAAACCAAAACGACACCGCTTTGGTCACCATAAGCCCCAAAACGACGTCGTTTTGCCCCTATCCGACCTGAATCCGACCCACCACCTAGGATCCGCGCGTTTTTGAACGGAAGGGCTAATTGCACTTTTAGCCCTTCCGCTTTTTTTATTATTTTCAATCGAACTTTTATTATTTTAAAATCTCACCCAATATTTTATTTTGGTTTTCAATTTGGTCCCCTCTTGTTGCTGCGCTTTGGACCTGAGGGGTTTATTACATATTTGGTCCCCCATCTTTCCCGCTGTTCTCTAGAGACCTCAAGTCCGCTTTTATTTGCAAATTGACCCCGAACTTCGTTTTATTTATCATTTAGCCCCCCAAATCACTGTTTTATGTACAATTAGGCCCCAAAACTTCTATTTTTATGCAATTTAGCCCCTTTTTCAACTATTTTGTAATTTTTATTATTATTATTATTATCGTTTAATATTTTATTTTACCATTATTATTATGTTTACTATTGTTATTTTTATCATTTGCTATTATTTCTATTATTATTATCCTTGTTATTATCATTTCCAATCGTTGTTACTAATGTTTATTATTATTTTATATTATTAATTATTATTATTATTTTTATCATCTATATCACTATAGGTAATTTCACAAGATTATTATTAGTATTCCCTTTACTATTATATTATTTTCTTAGTTTAATATTATTATTATTTATTTAATTTTCGTTTGTTATGTATATATAAATATATATACTTCTATTCCCGCTAATATTATTATTATACTTTTACATATTTCCACCACTGCTCATATATTAATATTATTTTCATTATTACTATCATCATTACTTTCTTCTTTCCCTTTTCTCTTAAACTTTCATTTGCTTATAATTCTTTTGTTTTCTATTATTTTTTAGCCTAATCATTTATATTTAATGCATTGTGCTACACGTATTAGTATTGTGATTTGTTTTGGCATTTTATAGTTACATTAACCTTTGCCCGACATGCTAGTTTTCAAATAACCGATATCTCGTGTTAAAGATTCGAGGAAATCGAGCCCTAACTTACTGGTTTCGATTTTCCTCGCTCAATATAAACAACAAAATATCCTTCCAAAATCACAAGTCCCGATTTCAAATTGACATTCAGATTAGCAACTCGAGTGAATCGAGCCCTAACTTCATGGGTTCGACTTCTCCTCGCTTAAAGCTAAACAACGGATGTCTCTTTTAAAATTGCATTTAAATTTTAAAACTAAGATGCTTAATCTCAAGATTCAAATGTCGCCTAACTTATCGGACTCGACACCTAGACACTTCAAGATAAGCTTTTTTTCTTCCAAAATAGAGGCAATATTCCTAATTTGGATTTTCGGAAAACAAGCCCTAACTTATCGGGTTCGATTTCTCGCTTAACAAATGACGGAGATCTCTTCAAATAAAAACCAAGCTTCAAAAGGCGAGCTTAGTTTGGAGTTTAAAGTATTGTGCCCTAACTTCATCGGACGTGATGCTTTATCTCTTCAAAATAAGAGAGCCTTAACGCCCTTTCAATTCCTTCAAAATTTTGAAAATAAAAGCATTATATTTTCGAACCCTTTCAAAGTTTTCAAAGGACATCAATCAATCAGTTTGGTACCAATTTTGGGCTGTCGAGGGTGCTAATCCTTTCTCGCACGTAATCGACTTCCGAACCCGTTTTTTCAAAGTTCGTGGACGAAAAAGCACTGTTTTAGTAAATTAAATGTTTTATTAAAACAAAGGTGACCCGATCACACCAAGTAAAGATCGGTGGCGACTCCTTTCCTTTTTTTTTTAAAAAAATCGAGTCGACCGTGTCATTTACTGTTTCCCCAAAAAAATGGTTACGACAGCTTGGCGACTCCACTGGGGACTCGAGGGTCAAGCCATAGATTGATTGATTTTTGTCCTTTTAATTAAAATGGTTTTGGAAAAATCATGCTTCTCTTAATGCATCTTCAATATTAGTCTTATAAATACTTTGGCATTGCATTGCATGACCGTTGTGGTCACACCTTTAAGTGGGAGCGAGAAACTATGCCTTCGTGAGGTTTTCACCTCCGCATGGGCTAGTGGATTACTTTCGGAATACATCCGTACCTATGTCTTCGTGAAGTTTTCACTTCTGCATGGCCATATGGAAATGTATTCCCCTGAACCGAACTCGGTCCGTATGAGCCTATAATGGGTGAGGATCGAGGAATCACTGTCGTTCGTACCTCAAACTTTAGAACTAAATCGCATATAGCAAACCCCAAGAGCCCACCTTAGGTAGAGTTGTGTCAAACCTTAGTGGTCACCCAGATAGGTGTTTGTTTATTTTACTTGCTTTATATTCCATGGTACTAACTTATTGTGTTTCTTTCTTTTTGTGCATATCATTTCATATTTTAAAGAGACATCGATTCACGGTCCGCTTCGAGTTAGGAAGTGGTTATGGAAAGCGAATTCCTTGATAAAGTGGAAAACAATGTGGTCGTCGCGATATGGTCGAGCAATGCCAAATAAAAAAGGAGATAATTTAGTCAAAGGGTATGTGTCGGAGCTACGGAACTTCACCAATATCGTTGTCACGCAGAAGCGAGCTCCGCGAGTTGAAAGAAATTTAGACTCATGGGATAATGAAGCGAAGCAATTGTTCTATGGTACTTACTACGACCGCCTTACCGCTTGAGGTCAAAATAGACAAGCACTGCTTTGAGCAATGACCCGATTCGAATGCCGCTTATACATTGCTCTCTTTCGGAAGGTGGATCTGGTTCCACAGAGAAGAGTATACGACCTTGCTACATTGCCCAAGAATTCAAGTTGACAAAGCTTATTCCAAGGCGGTTAATGGCCCAACCTTCGCGAAGAAGTTGATGAATATCACGGAATGAGCTTAACATGGGTCTCAACTAGAATGCAAAAGAAAGGCGAGAGTAAATGCATACCCGGATATGTTTGAGAGACTGATCTTGGCGATCCCGATACAAAGAAAAGATAGACATCTTGGCCTTGTGTATTTACTACCGTAATCTTCCAAAGCTTTAAGGCACATTGATGAAGCAGATATTGATTTATTCAAATTGATTAGACAAAGGGTCACACCTGCTTACGCTATCTTAGCCAAACATTCAGATCCTTGATCGCATGTCGAGAATGGGTGAAAGCAGTTTATTGGATGCGCAATGTTATTGGCTTGGTTCCATAGTCACTTTTGGAAAATAGAAAGTGTCCCGCTCGGTTCATGTCAAAAATTATTCCCCGCTAGAAGAGATAGCAACTACGCCTAGAAGAGAGGATGTGTGAAGAAAATTGGATCGCGCTCTTTCAAAACCTTCAAGAGGACGACATCGAGTGGAAGGCTCCGGATGATTCCCGACGGGATCCTTTACCGCTATGGAAGCTTTGATCGGGTTCCCTATTGGGAATTTGGGGTGCCACGACACGCCTTTCTTTGGTCCTAAGACAAGATAGTTCAAGACAGTTTGTACCAACGACATATGGGCTAGCTCAATGCGAGTTCTCATATGAAGGGGAAGCTATAAGAAAAGGTTAAAGAGATTTCTAGTGCTCGAATCGATTCACAGAATGAGAAGATTATCTACAGGCCCGAGGACGACCCCGAAATACATTGAATGGAGGGCTAGGAGAGTCAATGATAACATTCCTGAGCCAAATCCGTAAGCGCCCGATCAAGAGAAGAATGCATGCGAGTGGTCCCGTCGAATTAGAGATTGTGAAGCAAGATTTTGAGCGGATGAGTTCGAACTCAAAAAGGATAGAAAGGTTGAAGAAGAAAAGATGCTCCTCCGTTAGAAGTGGACGATTCGAATCGAGGTCGGGAAACTCGTAAAAGAAAAATGGAAGGTAGAAGAGGACCGAGATAACTTGAAGACGAGTACAAGAAGATGCGCTGACAATAAAGAACGCGGATTAGGGAAAACTTGAGCAATGGCAACAAGAGGTCCGAGAGGAAAGAGCCAAAGTTAGCAGTTGGGAGAAAAGTTTCATGAAATACGAGCAAAAGGAAGACTTAGAAGAGGGAGACGGAAGACCAAAAGAGAAAAAGGGATTAAAAGCTAGAATAGCTGAGCTTGGACGATCTCTACACCACTATCGAAGTCGAGACTTAGAAAGCCAACTAAAGTCAAGCCTGAACAAAATAGAGGAAATGAAAGGTAGGGTTGAAGAGTTAGAATCGGCATTACATAGTAACGAGCTCCAGATTGAACTTTTGGAAACGAGAGAAAGACGTTGGGAGGAGGAGCTTAGCCATTCTTGCGAGCAAGTTCAAAGTCGGGACTACCTCATGGGAGAAGCAATAATCCAGATTCAAGAAGTAGCTGATCACCTACAGACTTTGGGCGAGGAGGCTGACATATTGGGCATGAGATATGGGCTTCTACCGGGTCATGATGAAGAGCTAATCTCCCTGCTTGGAAAAATCAAAACCTTAGGTCTTAGGGCGAGAACATATTTGTAATCTACTTTATGTAAAGGGTTTTGCCTTCTAATAAAGTTTTCTAAAATGAAGTTGATCAGAATCGATGTTTTCTTCCTGCATTCATGCATTTGCATTGCATCATATTACATAGATTAAAGTTTATAAAAAGAAGCCTAACTGGTTAAAATTATCAAAAAAAGGAAAAAGAAAAGAGGAAATCTGGGAACTGAACATTACTATGGGACTCGTACTAAGACAAAGAAAATGGATCAAAGATTTGAACAATTTCGAAGGAAATGCAAGAATGATATGAGGAGCAAATGATGAAACTCAAAGAAGATATGATAGAACGGATACAAGAGTCCCAAAACAACATGATAAGTCAGCTGGCGTAACTATTGGCCAATGAACGAGGAAAGGGCGTCGCTGCTAGCTCAGGGAATAATGACGACCCTGCTTACCCTCCGGGATTTACCCCGCCAAATACCCAAGCACCACCAGAAATATGTCCCCAAAGGACGCCTGTTGTTATCAGCCACAAGTGCGAGTTGAGATCAAGAATGCCAACAAGACTTCCCGATTGGTTCGTGCACTAATCCGGAGAAGGTCCGCTAACCCTATAGTCCCCGATTTTGATGAAATGGTGAAATGGATAAGGCAAAAGCGAACCTTCCTGCATAACTCAAGGATCGTTGCAAATGGTTAGAAGAAAAGTTTAAGGAAATAGAGATCACGACCATCGCTACGGGTGGACGCTAAAGACTTGAGCCTAGTCCTGCACTCGATTTCCGCCAAAATTCAAGACCCCGATTTTGAGAAATACAATGGGACCGGTTGTTCAAGCGCACATCACAATGTTTCGTCGACGGATGGCGGGATATGTTAACAACGATCAACTGGCGATTCACTGCTTTTAAGACAAATCGGGCTGGTCTGCCGCTAAATGGTATAATCACTTAGTCGTGCCGGATCAAGACATGGAAGGATTCGCACAAGCCTTCATGAAACATTACGGTCATGTGGTGATATTGCTCTGATAGAATCACGCCCAAAATATGGAGAAAAAGTGGGTGAAAGTTTTAGACAATATGCCCAATGATGGAGAGAGGTAGCAGACAAGTTCAAACCACCACTTTTGGAAAAAGAGACGCCATGCTTTTCATTAACACCTCAAGGCCCTTTCATAACTCATATGATAGGAGTACGACTAAGAGCTTTGCCGACATAGTAATGGCAGGAGAGATGATCGAACATGCTATAAGAGGCGGCAAGATCGAGGCGGGAGAAAACGCGAGGAGGACCGCTCCTAAAAAGAAGGACGATGAAATAAATAACGTGAGCACACACAAGGCGATCACGATTAATCGGCCAAAGACAATCACCTCGGACAACAAGGGCCAACAAGACAGAATCGAACTAGACCAAATACTAAAAGATCCAATTTACGCCAATTCGATAACGCATAAAGAGCTATACTAGATTTTATTCAATGAGCACATCATGTCCCCGTTTTATTTACAACCATTGCATTTCCATACCCTAAGTGGTACGACTCAAACGCCAATGCGATTACCACGCAGGATAGAGGGCATTCGATAGAGAATTGCCTCGCCTTCAAAAAGGTAGTCGAGAGGCTAATCAAAATGGGTGTTATAATGCTTGATGACTTGGTAAGAAAGGGAACCCATTGCCCAATCACGAGGAAAAAGGGTGAACGCGATCGGTGAGGAAATTGTGAGAAAGATCAAGAGGATGTCACCAAGTGAAGACCCCATTGCGAATAGTCCGGAAGGAAATGGTAAAAGAGGATTGATAGAGTCGATTCTGAAGCGAAAGACATATAAAGAATTATCAGAATTCCATAAGACGAGGGGCACGAGATCCAAGAATGTACCGAGTTTAAAATTTTGGTGCAAGGCCTCATGGACAATAAAGAACTGGAGTTTTATGAAGAAGGAGTAGAGGAAGAGGAAATATGCGCGACCGAGGAAGAATTGACAAAGCCCGGAGTTAATTACCCGAGAATCATCATTTCATGAACACGAGGGTATGAGTATGTGGAAGACCAAAATCACAATTCGTAAACTCGCCGCTTTTCCCTACAAAGATAGTAAAAGGGTACCTTGGAATTATAATTGCAATGTGACAATACCAGAGCGCAAGGTTCCACTAGTATTTTGAGGAAGTCAAGAACGAAGGTTCCTATACGATAGTGAAAAGCGTTATGACCATGAAAATAGGAGAATGTAAACAATAAATCAAGATCGTGGTCGATTAAGGTGAAAAGAACCCAAAACCGTTATCAATGAGCCCGTAAAGAGGAAGAGGCTAAAGAATTCTTAAAATTTTAAAACACAATGAATCTGAAGTGGTGGAACAACCGCATAGACAACCAGCCAGATCTCTATGTTAGCACTACTTAAGCTCAAGTGCACCGCAAGCATTAATGAAAGTATCGAATGAGACCTATGTTACTAAAGATATATCCGTCAACAAGTTGGATCGTCGGTTAGTAACATAAGCTACCGATAATTTTATCTACTTCAATGATGACGAAATCCCACCGGAGGTATAATGCACCTTCATCATCGCACCAAAATTGAAATTGAAATAGAAAATCTACCGGTAACTATAAACGTCAAGATGATATCATAGCAATCGTTACCAACGAAGCGCCATACCTAGAAACGAATGAGGAAGCCATTGAATGTTCATTTCGATCCTTAGAGTTCGTGAATGCGACTTTCATTTCAGAAGGAAATAAAGTCCCGTCACCTAAACTATCCAAGACTACCAGGATGGGATTGTAAATGACAGTGGGAAAAGGAGCCCTACCCGGAAAAGGATTGGGTAAATATCTCCAAGGAAAAGTCCAGGCCCCGATGCTGAAAGAAAAAAGGGATCGCTTTGATTTAGGTTTCAAACCGGATGCTAAACAAATGAAGAAGGAGATGGAGAAGAAACAAGAAAGGAGAAATGCCAGTGAATGGAGAAGACGCTAAGTGGAACTGATGACATTCCCCACATATCTCGCGACCTTCAGATCGGGAGGAATGATTTACCGGAAAAGAATCTCCTAGAGGGAATGTCCTCACATCAATGCCATACACGATGAGGAGATTGATCAAAGAAACTTGTCGAGCATCCACCCATATGAACCTGGAAGCACATTAGACAATTGGACTACAGAGGAATTTCCTGTAGTGTTTAGAGATTATACAGAGTAATATTCGGAACACTCTTGTTGTTTTTAAGCCTAGAAACAATGAGATTTCTTTTGTGAAATAGGCTTATGTTCGCAAATTTTGTTTTAATGAAATGCATCTTCAATTCTACTAAATATCCTCTTATTTTACATTTTTACCATTTATTCTTTGTTCTCATTCATATCATGTAAATAATTGTCCTCAAATTCATTTGTTCTTTATACACCCTTCGATACCCATTACAGGTCTCTAGACATCAATGATATGAGTAATGATACTACAGATTCAGAGGTCTGCTTTGAGCAAGACATGTGTTCAGAGGAATCTCAGGACTTTGGAAATGACACAGAATGCGACTTGCCTCCGGATTTGTTGAGAATGGTAGAGCAATAAGAAAAACAGATCCTACCCCATAAAGAGTCGGAGAAATGGTGAACCTAGGAGAGGGCAAGAGGTGAAAATTAGAGCTTGTATTATCGCAGTAAACCAAAGTGAACCTCATCAAACTACTCCATGAATTCAAGGATGTGTTCGCATTGTCGTACTCAAGATATGCCCAGACTAAGTAATCGATATTGCAAAGACAATCGATCGCCTATAAGAGAAGAATGCAAGCCACCCAATGTAAGCTCGAAGAATGTGACCAGACGCCTTGTTAAAATAAAAGAAGAAGTCGAAAAATAATTTAATGTCGGGTTCTTACAAGTAGTCAAGTACTTCGGATTGGTGGCTAACGTTGTCCCCGTCCCCAAGAAAGACGGAAGGTACGAATGTGCGTGGACTACAGAGACCTAAACAAGGCTAGCCTGAAGGACAATTTTTCGCTGCCTCATATCGACACTTTAGTAGACAATACAGCAGGGTATTCGTTGTTCTCCTTCATGGATGGTTTTTTGGGGTACAACCAAATAAAAATGCATCCTAAGGACATGGACAAGACAACGTTTATAACCATGTGGGGAACATTTTGCTACAAGGTAATGAACATTTTGCTACAAGGTAATGCCATTTGGGCTAAAAAATGCAAAGCGACATATCGTAGAGCCATGGTAACTTTATTCCATAACATGATGCATGTGGAAATTGAGGTTTACGCCGACGATATGATCGCCAAATCCCGAATCAAGAAGAACATATGCAGGTCTTGAGAAAATTGCTCTTGAGGCTGAGAAAATTCCAGTTGAAGCTTAACCCGTCAAAGTGTACCTTCGGAGCTCGGTTCGGAAAGTTGCTCGGGTTCATAGTCAGTGAAAAGGGGATTGAGATTGACCCAGATAAAGTCAAAGCCATACAAGAATTACCTCCACCACGTACCCAAAAAGAAGTTAGAGGTTTCTTAGGAAGGTGGATTACATCGCTTCGGTTCATTTCACAAATGACCGAGAGATGTGACCCCATATTCCTTCTCCTCGTGAAACACAACCCTGCACGTGGGATGAAGAATGCCAAAAGACCTTCAAAAGGTGAAACAATACTGCCTCAGCCCCAGATAATACCGCCTCAACCAGATAAGCCCTCATCTTTTATCTAATAAGCTTGATAATTCGATGGGATGCGTCTTTGGGTCAACATGACGAATCGGGAAGAAAGAAAAGCAATATACTACCTTAGTAAGAAATTCACCGCATGTGAAATGAGGTACCCGCCAATCGAGAAATTATGTTGTGCCTTGATTTGGACAACTCAAGGTTGAGGCAATACATGTCAGATCACACGACATGGCTCATCTCAAAGGTAGATCCCCTTAAATATATGATGGAATCTACCGCCTTGAATGGAAGGATGGCCAGGTGGCAGATCCTGCTTTCCGAATTTGACATCATTTATGTAAACCAAAAGGCGGTAAAAGGGAGCGAGATAGCTGACTTTCTAGCCAGTAGAGCCCTTGAAGACTATGAGCCCTTAGATTTTGATTTCCCTAATGAGGACTTAATGTACGTGGTAGACATTGAAGAAGATACCTCCGAAGACCATCCTTGGAAACTAAATTTTGACGGGGCATCAAATGCTGTGGGCAATAGAATTGGGGCAGTCCTGATATCCCCAAAAGGAGACCATTATCCATTCACTTGCAAACCGGATTTCGATTGCACTAATAATATGGTGAATATGAAGCTTGCATCATGGGTTCGCTACCGCTATCGAATACAAAATCAGGTATTAGAAGTCTATGGAGATTCATACAGTAATCTATCAACTCAAAGGAGAATGGGAAACCAGGATCCAAAATTGGTTATCTATAAAAGATTGGCCCAAGAACTTGTCAAAGAGTTCGATGACATCACTTTCAATTACCTACCCAGGGACGAGAATCAGATGGCTGATGCTCTGGCCACCCTGGCTTCCATGGTCTGAATAAATAAAAGTGAAGATATGAAGCCAATACAAATGAACATTCATCAAGACCCAGCCCATTATTACAATATCGAGGAAGAAGGGAAAACTGGCCCACCATGGTACCACGATATATTGCGGTATGTGAAGAATCGTGAGTACCCCGATCAAGCCACTGAGAATGAAAAAAAGACGCTGAGGAGATTAGCCTGTGATTACGTCTTGGATGGAGAAGTCTTATACAAGAAAAGGAAGGATCAAGTGCTACTGACGTGTGTGGACGTCGCCGAAGCTAAGTTAATCCTAGAAGAAGTCCATGAAGGTGTCTCAGAGAACTCACGCTAATGGTTTCACAATGGCCGGACAAATAATGAGGTTCGGTATTATTGGTCCACCATGGAGGGAGATCAGATCAACTATGCCAAAAATGTCATAAATGCAGATTTATGGAGACAAGATTCACGCACTTTGTCACCTTTACATGTTATGACTTCTCCATGGCCATTTTCCATGTGGGGCATGGACGTCATTGGGCCAATATCTCCGAAGGCATCGAATGGGCATCGATTCATCTTTGTGGTCATCGACTACTTCACGAAATGGGTAGAGGCTGTCTCATATGCTAACGTCACTAAATCAGCGGTTAGCCGATTTTTGAAGAAGGAAATTATTTATCGATATGGAATGCCCGAAAAGATCATATCGATAACGCTACCGAACTTAAACAATAGCACGATAGCAGGGTTTGTAGCCAATTCAACATCAAACACCACAATTCATCACCGACGCCTAAAAATGAATGGGGCAAAGGAAGCGACCAACAAAAACATCAAAAGATAGTGGGAAAGATGATCGAGACTTATAGAGACCGGCATGAGAAGTTACCGTCAGACTTATGCTTATCGAACGTCCGTCCAACTCTCATTGGGCAACGCCTTTCTCATTGGTCTATGGGATGGAGGCGCTTCTACCTATTGAAGTGGAAATACCTTCTCTTCGAGTATTGTCAAGTAAAGCTAGATGAAGTTGAATGGATCCGTGCTCGATATGATCGGTTGAACTTAATTGAAGAAAAGAGATTGAGGGCTATCCGTCACGGCCGATGTATCAAAAGCGAATAATGCGAGCTTACAACAAAAAAGTTCGCCAAGGAATTCCACGAAGGGACCTTGATTGAAAAAGATCCTTCCCATACAAAAAGACCACGAGGAAATGGATGCCGAATCGGAAGGACCGTATGTAAAGAAAACTTTCTGGAGGTGCACCGATTCTCGACAGAGATGGACGGAAAAGCTTGCCCAATCCCGTGAACTCGATTCGATTAAAAGATACTTTGCTTAAAATAGAAGAAGCCAAGGTGAAGACACGCAGGGCACTTTGAGACTTCAAAAAAAAATGGAGAGGCCAAGGTGAAAACCCGCAAAAGGGCACCTTGAGACAAAGGGCTTTTTGAGTTGAAAACCCAAAAAGGGCGGCTCAAATTTTGAATGGACATGTCACAATCTCGTGACGCCATAATCAACAGAAGAGGAAGTACGTTGCATATCGGGTCATCGACAAAATACTTCGAGTCTTCTAAACACATGACAGGCTCAGAGCAGCCTTCTTGAAGTTTGTATATAGAAGCCCAATTGGCGATGTCTAGGGCGTCTGATCCATGTTGTTATTCTACCATTTTGGGTCCTTTTCTCCGTAAAAAAGGGGATATGTCCCCAATTAATTTTCTTTGTTTCATAGATAAATTCATTTTGATTCTCTTTAAAATCGACTCATCGTTATCCATCATTAACATGTTGCATTAAAACAAATTGATGAACTAATGATTTCACAAAGGAAAGTTCCACGATCACTTTGAAAATCTCTAGATCAAACAGAAGTCAAAGCAGTAACATTTGTTTAGAACTTCCATGAACACAAGATGAAGACATTGGAGAAAAGGGTCTTAATAAAACCATTTCTATGAAGTTTCTACCGATTCAAGAATTGTGGCAAGGGTAAATAATGTTGCTTAGTCACTTTAAAAAAAGTAAGACAGCCAATTTTCGATAAAGAAAGATTCAAAAACCCTAAATGGTTGAGAGTCGAACAAACCAAGTCGAACATTCTTCAAGTAGAGTTGTGACTCCTGTGGAAGACAAATTAGAAGTCAAGGCGGACACATGTTCTAAGGCCTAAAATAGGCTTCGAAATTTCCACAGGGGCAAGCCATTCATACAAAAACGGTCACTGAGAGGGAAACGAAGATAAAATCTTGACAGACAAATGAGTGACAACACCTTAAATAGGAATCATACTCATAACATTCTGACTCATCATACTCATGGCATCCTAATCATTAGGCATAAGTATGTATTCATTCTACAGGTTACGTCCTCAAGAAGGACAGTACGGTTGAGCAGATCTCGTCTCCCTGAGTATACAGTGGAGCAGATCAAAGAGATTAGATTTGACGTTCCTGAAGTTGCAGGAAGCAGATCAAAAACTCAGTCTGGTGACCCTTGAGTTTGCAGGGATCAGATCGAAGATAGCAGATTTGACCTTCTTGAAGTTGCAAGAAGCAGATCGAAGATAACATATTTGACATTCCTGAAGTTGCAGGAGGCGGATCGAAGACATCAGTCTGGTGATCCTTGAGTTTGCAAGGATCAGATTGAAGAAAGCAGATTTGACGTTCCTGAAGTTACAGGAAGCAGATCAAAGATTCAGTCTGGTGACCCTTGAGTTTGCAGGGATTTGATCGAAGATAGCAGATTTGACCTTCTTGAAGTTGCAAGAAGCAGATCGAAGATAACAGATTTGACATTCCTGAAGTTGCAGGAAGCAGATCAAAAACTCAGTCTGGTGATCCTTGAGTTTGCAAGGATCAGATTGAAGAATGCAGATTTGACATTCCTGAAGCAGATCAAAGATTCAGTCTGGTGGTCCTTGAGTTTGCAAGGATCAGATCGAAGATAGCAGTTTAGACATTCCTAAATTTGCAAGAGCAGATCGAAAATAAACAAGTCACATTCCATTGAAGTCGCAGTAAGAGCAGATTGAAGCCACATAGCGTTGAAGTGGATCAAAGCAACAAGATGCGGCGGGCAGAAGTGACGCTACTTGAAGAAAAGCACCTGAGAGGCCAAGACTCGACGAGGCCGCAACATTGGCTTTTAAGTCTTTGCTCTATTCTCGTATACGAAAATGAGCAAAGAGGGCAACAGACAAAGCCCAAAATTACCCTACCAAAATAAATTAAACAAACTAACCCAATAATGCACTCCAAACCCAACCAACCCAACTGACAACCCAAACCCATTAAAAAGCACCAAACCAACCAAGCCCAAATTAGCCCAATACCCTTAACAAAAAAAGAGAAAAAAACCCTAACCCTAACCTCAGTTACTAAGCAGGCCGCACCTAACCTTCACTCACCCGACAAACCATTGCTCCTCGCACCACCGGCCACCGTCGCCTCTTCCACCTACTCCCCATGCCCTGCAAGAGAAAAGACAACACAAACAGAAGCAATGGCAGAGATTGAAACAATAAAAAAAAAGCATTTGTAATGGCTATAAAAGGCCAAGAAAAACAGATTGTAAAGGACTTTTTTTGAACATCAATACAAACCAAAAAAAAAATTTTAAGGCATCGCAGACCCAAACACAAGAAAGGGAAAACGCAAAAGATTCACAAAAATCAGAAGAAATAGAGGCCAAAGGTTTATTTTTTTCTCTTTTTATTTTCCGAAAGTTATTTTTTTTTAGACTCATACATAACTATTATATAAAAATATATAGTTAAAAAAGAAAAATATATAAAAAAATATAAAATTTTACCTTCCTACCATCGTGGCGGGTAATGAGTCTGACGCACGTGACGATCGTGGCTACCTCGCAGGATTTCCCACCTGCAGAGAGAAAGAAGAAGTGAAACAAATTTTTTTTTAGAAATGGAAAATGAGATTTTTTGGCTAAAAATGGCTTATATAGCCAAACCAAACGACGCTGTTTTGGTCACCATAAGCCCCAAACGACGCTGTTTGCCCCTATCCGACCCGAATCCGACCCGCTACCACCTAGGATCCGCGTTTTGAACCAAGAGCTAATTGCACTTTTAGCCCTTCCCTTTTTTATTATTTTCAATCGGACTTTTATTATTTTAAAATCTTACCCAATATTTTATTTTGGTTTTCAATTTGGTCCCTCTTGTTGTCAAGGCTTTGGGCCCGAGGGTTTATTACATATTTGGTCCCCATCTTTCCCGCTGTTCTCTAGAGACCCTCAAGTCCGCTTTTATTTGCAAATTGACCCCGAACTTCGTTTTATTTATCATTTAGTCCCCAAATCACTTTTATGTACAATTAGGCCCCAAAACTTCTATTTTTATGCAATTTAGCCCTTTTTCAACTATTTTGTAATTTTCATTATTATTATTATCGTTTAATATTTTATTTTACCATTATTATTATGTTTACTATTGTTATTTTTATCATTTGCTATTATTTCTATTATTATTATCCTCGTTATTATCATTTCCATTGTTGTTACTAATGTTTATTATTATTTTATATTATTAATTATTATTATTATTTTTATCATCTATATCACTATAGGTATTTTCACAAGATTATTATTAGTATTCCCTTTACTATTATATTATTTTCTTAGTTTAATATTATTATTTATTTAATTTTCGCTTGTTATGTATATATAAATATATATACTTCTATTCCGCTAATATTATTATTATACTTTTACATATTTCCACTCATGCTCATATATTAATATTATTTTCATTATTACTATCATCATTACTTTCTTCTTTCCCTTTTCTCTTAAACTTTCATTTGCTTATAATTCTTTTGTTTTCTATTATTTTTTAGCCTAATCATTCATATTTAATGCATTGTGCTACACGTATTAGTATTGTGATTTGTTTTGGCATTTTATAGTTACATTAACCTTTGCCCGACATGTTAGCTTTTCAAATAACCGATATCTCGTGTTAAAGATTCGAGGAAATCGAGCCCTAACTTACTGGGTTTCGATTTTCCTCGCTCAATATAAACAACAAAATATCCTTCCAAAATCACAAGTCCCGATTTCAAATTGACATTCCGATTAGCAACTTGAGTGAATCGAGCCCTAACTTACTGGTTTCGACTTCTCCTCGCTTAAAGCTAAACAACGGATGTCTCTTTTAAAATTGCATTTAAATTTTAAAACTAAGATGCTTAATCTCCAAGATTCAAATGTCGCGCCTAACTTCATCGGACTCGACACCTAGACACTTCAAGATAAGCTTCTTTTTCTTCCAAAATAGAGGCAATATTCCTAATTTGGATTTTCGGGAAAACAAGCCCTAACATACTGGGTTCTGATTTCTCATTTAACAAATGACGGGAGATCCTCTTCAAATAAAAACCAAGCTTCAAAAGGCGAGCTTAGTTTCGGGAGTTTAAAGTATTGTGCCCTAACTTACTGGACGTGATGCTTTATCTCTTCGAAAATAAGAGAGCCTTAACGTCCCTTTCAATTCCTTCAAAATTTTGAAAATAAAAAGCATTATATTTTCGAACCCTTTCAAAGTTTTCAAAGGACATCAATCAATCAGTTTGGTACCAATTTTGGGCGTGTCGAGGGTGCTAATCCTTCCTCGCACGTAATCGACTTCCGAACCCGTTTTCTCAAAGTTCGTGGACGAAAAAGCACTGTTTTAGTAAATTAAATGTTTT
This sequence comes from Gossypium rotundifolium, assembly GCA_025506655.1. Classification (NCBI taxonomy): domain Eukaryota; kingdom Viridiplantae; phylum Streptophyta; class Magnoliopsida; order Malvales; family Malvaceae; genus Gossypium; species Gossypium rotundifolium. The sequence goes on from CP106726.1 coordinate 12,540,671, forward strand.
ATTAAAACAAAGGTGACCCGATCACACCAAGTAAAGATCGGTGGCGACTCCTTTCCTTTTTCTTTTTTTCAAAAAAATCGAGTCGACCGCGTCTTTTACTGTTTCCCCAAAAAATGGTTACGACAGTAGAAACTTTTACTAATTTTTTATGAGCTTACGGCAAAGCTTCCAATCAAAACCTCACAACAAGCAGACGTGGTAGCGTTGAACATTGATGGTATAAGTTAAAAAAGTCAAAGAAATGCATGGGAAAACTTTTAAGAACCCTAAAGATACGTGAGTTGTGACAGCAAAAAGTCCTTGCAAATTGCCAAAAGAAAACATGCAAATGAAAGTCCATGCAATTTGGATTCTGAATCATAAAGGCAAGTGATGAGAGTTGAGTGGATGCATTTAAGACCTCACTGTGCTGTTCCAACCTTCTTTCATGCATTATGCATGGCTTCATATATATTTTTGCTATATAAACCTTCCTTCGGGTGCTCACTTCTTCATCCTATTCATCTTTTTAAGTGTTATATATATAGATTATATAAGCATTCAAAAAATGGTGTGTTATAAGCTTCTTGTTGTTTTGTTTGTTGGTGCATTTTTGATTTGCAGTAGTACTAGTAGTAGTGCCAGGATGCTTACGGGTGGGTTTGAAGATGAGAAAACACTGTTTCATCGTCGTCCGAGATTCGGTGGTGGTTTAGGAGGTGGAGCTGGATTTGGTGGGGGTGCTGGTGCTGGAAGTGGTAGTGGACTAGGTGGAGGATTTGGAGGTGGAATAGGTGGGGGTGCTGGATTTGGGTTTGGAGCTGGAGGTGGGTTCGGTGGTGGTGGTGGAGCCGGTGCCGGTGGTGGGTTTGGTGGAGGAGCTGGCGGAGGTGGTGGGTTAGGAGGTTTCCCTTGAAGTCATGCAGACGATCCAAAACATATTATATTCTAGTAACTTTATAAGTATTACAATAAGTTTAATTATTCGATAATCATAGTATTTTATTTGCCATTATGGTAATGTTTGAGTTCGATTTCAAGTAATTTCGTACTTAATTTTAATTATAAAAAAATAAATATATTTTATTTTGTCATATAAAATTGATGTTTTCGTTCGATTATTGTCAATGCTAAAAGAAATAAATTTTTAATTTATAAACTTTTTTAAAATAAAAGAGAAACGAAAAAAACCTTGCACAATCGATTTTATAATAGTTCGGTCATAATTGCCTACATTCCGCTACTTTGTTATATCACAATCAAGGATTTCCTAATTCATTTCGACAGTATGTTTTTTTCTTTAGGTTGTTTAGACTTATCTTTATTTAATAATAAAATTATTTTCCTACCCTTTTTTAAGGCTTAAATAGAACTCCCTCGTTGTTATGGCGAAACTAGAATCCTTCTTAGTTTTGTGGCTCGGCTAAAACCTTCCCAATTTATAATTGGCGATAAAGATGAAGTAAAAAAATAAGATATTTGTTTACGAAGTTTGGTTCACTAAAGAAATGAAATAAGGGTGGTGGAATATTTTACAATATGAACTCTGAGATTATGTTCAAGAGAAAAATGAGAAAATAATCTCAAGCTTTTCTCTTATCTTTGATGTTTGGATATGTTCTCCAATTGTTCTTGACTTGTATTCATATTCTCTGACTGATTTTTGGACGTTTGGAGCCGTTGGAGAGAATTTTCAATCGCTGGAAGATTAATCTCATGCATTTAATGCAGTATGGAAGGTCAAGTCTCGATACATAAGGTAGCAAGTCTCAAGACTATACTACTCCCAAAGGGTTGTGCTTATTGTTTTACAAGTCTTGATACTTGCAACCCAAAGTTTCAAGACTTGGTTGCTAGGTATCGAGACTTGACACATAAGTCTCGATATTGTACCCTTGTAACACCCCATACCCGACCCGATTGTCGGGTCCGAGCTACAATGTGCCACATTTATTGTCGAAGCAACTACAATCATCTTACACTCGATTTAAACTATATAAACAACTAAATATAAGCAAAACAGTTGTATAAAACGGTACGCATTCATTTCCTGGTCTTATACGAGCTTACAAAAGCTCTATTGCTAACCTAATATTGAATTAGAACCAATTTGTAATATTTTCAAAGTTTGAAGTTGATGTTACAAAATTGGGGGTTCCTCATCGTGAAGCCACATATTAACTTGGTCTCGTCGCAACAACCATTGCTCGATGTCATGACATGACATACTTGTTTTTTAATGGTACCAATTTAACACCAACCTATAAATGTCAAAGCAACCGATTTCACTTCCATAACATATATTCAACCAAACATACACATCCAATGGGTTTAACTTTTAAACCATAATGCCTTTCATACTAATCTGCCGTAATTTTATATGTCAAATTAGGCTCACGTTATACCTAATGAGCTCATTCTCGGGCAATATTAATGTTTTTTATAGTTTTCGTTCTTTAGCTTTAATAAGCTCTTCATGCATTTTATGCTTATATTGTGCTATTTTAAGACTCAAATTGGCCAAGGGTGCCATTTGGACCCTAATGAGTGATCAAGTGGTAAAGGAACATGTTGGTGGCCCAAAATTGAGTGGAAACCGTGCCACAAGCAGAGGTATCTTGACATCGGAGCTAGAATATTGCAACACCTCCGTCAGGCTCGAAATGAGGAAGAAAAGGAGCCATCTATAGTGGTATCGGGATACCCACCCTTGGGTATCACAAAATCCACCCCCAAGGAAACCCCTTGAGTAGATTGATGAGGATATCATGTTAGTCTCCCCTGGGTATCACGATACCCCTATCGTACGGGGAAAAAATGACACGAGGGATAGTTTTTGTTCACTCGAAGCACCTATCAAATAAAATACGGAGAGGGCATTTTAGGCAACGTTTTGAGTTAGAATCAACTGGGCTGAAGTGTGTGAAAGCCTTTATTTGAGCACATTTGTAAAGTTAAGCCCATATATGACCATTTTAAAAGGTTTTGACCCTTAAAACGTTGGGCCTAAGGGTGAACAAAACTCTATTCGGTTCGAAAAAAAATTTAAATTTTGAGCTAATCAAATCGAGTTATTCGGTTTTTTCGAGTCAATTAGAATAATTAATTCGGTTTTTCAAGTTCGAGATGATTTGAATTTTAAAATTTGAATAACTAGAATAATTGGAATAATAGATTGGTGTAATTACCCCTTTGGTCCCTGTCAATTTTAAAAATGAGCAAATTAATCTCTCTCAACAAAAAATATAAAATAAAATTCAAAATAATTTTAAATATTCAAAATATTTATAAAAATTAAAAAACAAAAATTCTAAAACAACTAAGGAATATGTGAAAATGTTAAAAAATTTTAAAAAATTCAAAATAATAATTTTGAGAACCTAATCAAGTAAATTACATATTCAAGTTAATCATAACAAAATACCCTATTTTATCTCTCATTTTGCTTTGAAAGAGTTTTCATATATATATATGATTTCAAATTTATATATTTTCACAAGTTAATTATATTGTAACAAGATTTTAATTTGACATATTTTTTTAAAATTTAACTCAAATAATTTTATTCGATTCGACTCAATTTGAAATTAATTTTAAATCAAGTTAAAATAATAAAATGAGACTCCTCAGCTCGACTAATATAAAATTTTCATTCCATTCCATTTGACTCGATTCGATTTAAAGCTCACCTCGAGATACACCTTAATTTGAGTATTTAATCTTACTTTTTAAACCCAAATAAAGACCAATTTCTAAATTCACAAAACGGTGTCGTTCAACTTTTCTTTCCATTTTCAGCCAAGACTCATGAAAGCAAAAAAGAAACGAATCACACTGTTTCAAGCATCTACAAATAAAATAACGCCACGTGAGAGAGCTTAACTGAGGTTGCCGTAGTGGATCCAGCAGCCCCGCAAAACGTGAATCGTCACTGTCTCTCCTCTCTCTCTTTTGCTCGTTCTTTTCTCTTCTCTAAAGAAACCCTAATTTTTTTATTTATTTTAAAAAATTCGAAAAAAAAGAGACTGTATTTTACAACTCTCAAATTTGTCTGCAAAGCCTAAAATCAGGTTAAACCTTTGTTCCTCTTTGATTCTTTTTTTTTTTTAAATTTTCACGTCTCTCATTCATTCATTTCTGGTAAATATTTTGATTTTTGTTGGATTTTTTCTTTTGCACTTAGATTACTGATATTGATTTATTTGCTTCTGATTTTTTGAAAAAAAATATGAAAATAGAAGTCAGTAATGTTGGGCGCTTTAAGGAGAAAAGTTGCGAGCGGACGCTCATCAGCTTCGGTTAGAGCATTTTATTATTATTATTGTTTTTTTTTTTTGCTTTATAATTTTACTTTATTTAGTTAAAAATCTGGATTTTATTTTTATTTTCAGATATTAGGAAAGTCATTACAGGCGATTCGGCCTGGTGTTTCGGCTTCTAGAGTTTCTTCTAATGCTGGAAAAGAGGTAAATTGTTTAATTGAAAAAAATGAATTAGGATTTAGTATTCATGCATGTAGTTTAAGTTTCCTTGCATTTTTATTGATGTTGATGATACTAAAATTCTATAATTGATGTTGAAAGATTCTTGATTTATTTAGTAAAATGTTGTTCTTGAATTTACATTAAAACAATGATAAGGTAATGCAAGATCAATCATTTAGGTTTGGATTTTATGTCATCAACTGGTAATTGTTCTCATGAGATTTGAATTTCAAGTTTTTAACAGATGCTATCAGTTCAACTGAGAGGGATCGCCCATGTTCGGAACTTCTCTCATCTTGTTCTGCCTGGTAAATCTTTTGAATGGTTTTTCTTCTCATGATAGTGTAATTGTGTTGATTGTCTTTGTTTTTAATGAAGGTTATTTCATAATTATTGCAGGATGTTCTGCTGGTTTAACAAAAACAAGGTTAGTTCGTTGTGTACTTCGTTATGCAAATCAATATTTGGAATTATACTGTCACAATTAGTCATTACTTGACAGTAAAAAAGTAACTATATTCGCATCCATGTCCGATATATATTTGAACATGTATACAAGGATATGTTCCTCCAAGAACCCTCCAAATCCTTCAAAACAAAAATTCAAATCCATATTGAACACATATTCTTAACACTCACACTTGAGTCTGAGGAACATAGCTTGGCACAGTGAGGGTATTAGTCTATGTTGACTGCTGGATTGATCCAATATTTGCATGTATAACTACCATATCTATCTTTGTAGAAAGCCAATTTCAGTGCAAAGTAGTTGACCCTTTTTTGTCCACAAATTAGATTATTTAGGTCATGATTTATTATTTTAATCTTTAAATCCACTTCCTGACAGATTTTCTTTTATCTGTAGAGATGCCATTTGTATCATTCAACCGGAGGCTATCATGCAAACATCATGCAGGGCTTTCTCTTCTGGAGATGGTATGGTATTGACTAATGTCCACGATGATATTTATTGGGCCAAAGGCTTATTAGCCTTTTCTCTTGTTTTTCTAAAATGGTTATCAATACATGGTTTTGTGTTTTTGGTTTTTGCAAGAATTTAAGCCCTTTGCATTTTAATTGTTCATTTCATCAACATTTTATCGGGAATAGATGATCAATATCTAACTGTTGCCAAAAACCAATTTTGCTGTTATTAAGAAGTACTAGTTAGGCAACCTATTCAAAGAAGAAATTAGTACTTCTTTCGTTCTTGCAGCTCCACCTTTCTGGGCATTTTTAGTGCATTTTTCAGTTGTAAAAATACATGTTGATGAGGGTTAGGTGCTTGGTTGAGGAAAAAAAAAAACATCTTTACCCTGTGTTTACTTGCTTGTGATGAAGGGGATCTCGTTGATGCTGTTGTCCCTTTTATGGGAGAATCAATCAGTGACGGAACTTTGGCAACATTCTTGAAAAGTATGTTTTCTGCTACAGTAGTTTGTATCATTCACTAGATGAACCCATTTTCATGGTTGTAAGTGCTTGATTGTGAATTTATCTGAATTTTCTGGGAGCAGAACCAGGTGATACAGTAAAAGCGGATGAGCCGATTGCTCAAATAGAAACAGATAAGGTACTCTTCTTCACCTTTTCTTTCATCTGTCCAGAAGAGATGGATTTACACCCCTAATACCTGTGTTTATTTTCACTAGGTAACAATTGATGTTGTCAGCCCCCAAGATGGAGTGATACAAGAGGTAATATATGAATAAATCTTGACTGTTGGATCATAATTCACACATGCATACATGTAAATGTCTAGCATATTCTTTATTCCTAGGCTCCTATCTTCTCATTTCTGGGTATGAGGGGAGTGGACTCAATCCTGAATGTTACTTTTACAATTCTTGCCAGTATGTAGCCAAGGAAGGAGAAACTGTGGAACCAGGTACTAGGGTTGCTGTCATTTCAAAGTCTGCTGAGGGGGTAGCAGCTGCTGCTCCCACTGAAAAGAAATCCGAAAAAGCTGCTTCTGAGCCATCTCCTGCTGAAGCTGTAAAAGAGGATAAGCCAAAAGCTAAAGTTGAAGCTTCTCCTGCTGCTGCGAAGCCTAAAGCCCCTTCTCCACCACCTCCAAAACGAACAGCTTCTGAACCTGTACTTCCACCCAAGGAAAGGGAAAGAAGGGTAAGTCTTTTCATATCTGTTTACATCCACCTTTGGGACAAATGGTGTAAGCGTCTTAGTGATTTACAGGTTCCTATGACAAGGCTTAGGAAACGAGTTGCTACACGATTGAAAGATTCTCAAAATACTTTTGCAATGTTGACAACGTTCAATGAAGTTGACATGTAAGTGCAAGTTTCCCTCTCATTTCTATTTTGGTTTGTATTCATAAGAAAGCTCATACTGTTGATATGTTTTATTTCCTTATCAATTTTCCTTTCATTGCAGGACTAATTTGATGAAGCTCCGCTCCGATTACAAGGATGCCTTTGTTGAGAAACACGGTGTCAAGTTGGGATTTATGTCAGGATTTGTTAAAGTAAGCAGTGATTTATTCTTGAATTGCTTACATATGCCTTCATGGTCTACCCTCACTAACTTTCTCTCTTTATCCCCTTTACCATTTCCTCCATTCCATTGTTTCAGGCCACTGTTAGTGCACTTCAGCATCAGCCTATTGTAAATGCCGTAATTGACGGGGATGATATTATTTATCGAGATTATATAGATATCAGCATTGCTGTTGGAACTTCTAAGGTAACAGTCTTTGATTTGCCAAACTACAATTTAGCCGTTTAATGGCTTGCTTATGAAACTTGGATAAATGAGTATTTTATACTATTTCAAGATACAATTTAGCATCTAATATGAATGTATGTTATGGATACTTTATCTTTCTTGGCAGGGACTTGTCGTTCCAGTTGTCCGTGATGCTGATAAGATGAATTTTGCTGAGATAGAGAAGACAATCAACAATCTTGCGAAGAAGGCAAATGATGGGACCATATCAATTGATGAAATGGCTGGAGGCTCGTTTACAATATCCAATGGCGGTGTTTATGGAAGTCTATTGAGTACCCCCATTATCAACCCTCCTCAGGTTAGTGTTTAAAAACTGAATCTGTATGCACTTAAACTAGTGAATTATCCATATTTAGTTGAGGTGTTTCTCATATTTAGCTTTAGACTCTGAGTTTGAACTAGTGGTTTGATCGAGCTGAGCTCAAGCCATAAGAAGTTAGAACTCGAGATTATCTTGAAATTTAAAGCTTGAAGCTTAGCTCAAATTTTGATCAATTTTCACTTTTAAAGCTCAAGCTGATTCAAGATTAATATCAAACTGTTAAAGCTCACTTAATTAAGCTTACTTATCTAGTAAAAATGAGCTTGATTCCCTTGCTTGATTTTAAACTTGATTATTTACATTCGAGCTTGAGTTTAGCTTTTCAATACTAATTAAAAATAGAAAGCTCAGTTCAAGTATCAGGATACTCGAATCTGACTTGCTCAATAGCTTGAGTTGTTCAAGCTCAGACTCTACAATGATCTTTTTGAGGGTTTTTATTTTCTTTTAAAAGCTAAGCATAATTATCTCGATTACATTCTCGTGTCCAAAAATAGAATCTTAAATGCGTAAGCAAATGTTTTTGGCAGTCAGCGATCTTAGGTATGCACTCGATAGTGTCCCGACCGATGGTTATTGGAGGTACCGTAGTCCCAAGACCGATGATGTACATTGCACTCACTTATGACCATAGGTTGATCGACGGAAGAGAGGCTGTCTTCTTCTTGCGTCGTATCAAGGACGTCGTAGAAGACCCTCGCAGGCTGCTACTCGATGTATGAACTATGAAGACCAATTAGTAAGATTTCATGGTTTTTATAGCACCCAGCATTTTATTTTTATTCCTATATATATATATATATATAATAATAATAATAAAGAACAAGAGGAATGAATGCCTCAAGTTTTTTGTAGGGTTGCATTTGTTGATTCACCCTTTTTTTTTAATTACTTTCTGAAAGTACGGATGGCCATTGTTGAACCATACGTTGGAGTATTTGAAATACAATATTTCCTGTTTTGTTTTCTCTTCTAAGCTTTTAGATTCCGTTTTCTAGCGTATTGTTTTCTTTTATGTTCAAATATGCCACAAGTTTTTGTATTTTTTATAAATTTGGAATTTAGTCCCTTTATTTTCTAAGAATTTAGTTCGTTTAAGTCTATTGTCAAAATTATTTTGTTAAATTTAGATTTATTGTTTTATTTTTTTAGTTAAATGACCATCAAGTGAGGGTTTTTTTTTTTTAATTTTAAAATGTCACACAATCAATTTAACAATAAAAATTAAAATATTAATAATTTAACTTGAATTTTAAAATTTGAAAAGTAAAAAGATTAAATTCTTAAAAATAAAAGTAAAGAGTTTAAGCTTTTGTTTACAAGACTGTCAATACGTGAAAGCAATCATGTCAAATCAATGATGAGGCATTATCCTCATCAGAAAAAATTGTACGGTGAAGGAATCCTAAGAGGGCATCGAAGAAAAAACTATAAGTGAAAAAGCTGTCCGTGTGCTTGGTCTGTGTGATTTAAGTTAGTGTTGCACACAGGCTAGACACATGGGCGTGTGATAGGTCGTGTGACCCAAGTCAGTGTTGCACACAGAGTAAGACATGGTCTAAGGCACAGTCGTGTGAGGCACATGGCATAGACACACGGGCGTGTGGCTTGTTTTGAAAGAAAAATTTTCTAAGTTCCGCAAAGATTTCGTATAAGATCGGTTTAGTCCCGAACTTTCTTTTATGCATGTCTAAGGTCTCGTAAACTTTCTAAAGGGACTTTGTTCTATTGATTGACCATGATATGCTGATGTGTGAGCAATGGTTGTTTAAATGTTATGAATCGATTAGTAATATCTCGTAACCCTAGTCCAGCGATGGATACGAGTTAAGAGTGTTACACATTACCTGTGAATATACAGGGTCTGTTTGAAATAGGGATTTTCTACGACAAGCGGGGGCTAATCTTGGACTGAATATGGGAGGGATGTTGGATACCGGTATTAGTGGATTAGAGAATATAGACCCAAATAGAGAGTTGGGGGAGGAAGACAGCCTTATGGAGATCGGAGAGGGGAATAAATGTCAATTCTTCAGTTTCTAGTGAAATGGATTTGGGGAAAACTACTGATAGACATTCTTATGTTCATGATTCTAAGATATCAGCTGGCATTGTAGGGCAGGGCAACCAGATGCAATAAAACTCTTATGCTGGAATGTTCGGGACTGGGGAATCCCTGGGAAAGGTGTTGCCTTAGGTATATGCTGAGGGAGAATAATCCTGATGTGACTTTTTTCATGGAAACTAAGCTACATAGTTTGAAAACGGAGAAAGTGCGAAGGGCGTGGGGGATGGTGGAGGGAATAGATGTTAGTAGCGATGGGACTAGGGGTGGATTATCTTTAGGATGGAGTTAAGAAGTTTTTCGATGAATCATGTTTATGTGCTGATAGAGGAGGCGATGGAAGACACTTGGTGACGATTTATTGGCTTCTATGGACATCCGGGGGAGAGTCAAACGCATTATTCGTGGGATTTGTTAAGAAATCTTGCCTTTGATAATGGGAATTTGTGGTTAGTTATGGAGGATTTCAACGAGATTATGTATTCCTATGAGAAAAAAGGTGGAAGATTAAAGGAGGAACAGTCTATGGAGGCTTTTGGCTCTGCTCTTGATGATTGTGACTTGTAGAACGTGGGTTATGAAGGGCAATAGTTTACTTGGGAACGTGGGAGATTAGCGAGTAACAATATTCGAAAACGATTGGATAGAGGGGTGTCTATTTCAGGATAGAAGGATTTATTTCCCACTTATAGCCTAAAGCATTGCGGTCATTTTTTGGATCATTGTCCTCTATTGCTTAATACCTGTAGCGGAATGGAGGGTCAAGGGAATTTGTATCGAGGTTTTAAATTTGAAGCTGCATGGATACTTGAGGAGTCCTGCGAGGGTGAGGTGTGACGACTATGGGAGAATGCTGAGGGATTGGTTCCTGACAGACTTCGGGTAAGTTGGGAGGGGTTTGGTGAGATGGGCTAGGGATGTTTGCAAGACCTCACGTATGAAGCTGGAAAGATTAACTGCTCGGTTAACCGAGCTTAATAATGCTTCGCAGGATAATGAGACTCTAGAGGAGTTAATCATCATGAAAATGCAGTTGAATCTGGAAATTGATAAAGGTGAGAAGTATTGGGAACAGAGGGCAAGAACTAATTGGTTGAGGAATGGTGATCGGAATACAAGGTTTTTTCATAGAATGGCTTCCCAACGTAAAAAGCATAAGTCAATTAGTAGCCTGGAGGACGGAGAGGGACGAGAGAGTGTGGGAATTGATGCTATTGGTATTTCACATATTTGTTTACCTCCAAAGGGCGAGGTGATAATTGCAAGCTTCTTTCGAGGATTCTGATTCATGTTACTGAGGGCATGAATGGATTCTTGAACTTGTGCTTTACGGCATAAGAGATTGCTGCGACGGTGCGAAGTATGCATTCTACAAAGGCACCTGGAGAAGACGGTTTGCCAGCTTTGTTTTATCAACAGTTTTGGCACATTATAGGTACGGTGTTACTGATTATTGTTTGAATATTTTGAATAATGATGGCTCTCTTGAAGACATTAATCATACTAATATTGTCCTTATCTCGAAGAGATCGAACGCTGTTAATATAACTCATTTTAGGCCGATAAACCTGTGTAATGAATTGCTTAAATTTGTGACTAACACTATTATGCATAGAATGCAAATGATAATGTCGTACTGTATTGATGACGCGTAGAGTGCATTTGTGCTAGGAAGGTTGATCATTGATAATTTTTTTACGAAAAAAATTAAGATATCAACTTTAATAATTCATTGAACTCAAAAATTAACAAATAAATTAGAACCATTTTTTATTTTTTATTTTTATTGCTAAAATAGGAAATGAAAAATAATATAATAGGTAAAAATATTATGAAGATTCTTTGTAATAAATTCCATTTAATTTTATAATTACATCAATATAAAGTACAAATATGTCATTTGCAATTCTATAATTATTCTATTAATCACGTCAATTTTATTGTAAAAATAAATATAACTTTAATTAAAAAATTAATTTTTAGTTGTAAAATGAATAAAACTTTAATAAAAAAAAACTAATTTAATTAAATTACTTAAAAGTATAAAAACTATTTTACTGTTTTTTAAATGTAGTACTTTCAGAAAAGCCAAGTAAAACGTACATGATCTATCACACTAGGGAAATCAATTAAAATTATTAATTTGATCATATATGAATCTTAAGCCACTATTATATAAGAGTATAACCAATGCATTAATATTCAAAAAAGAAAAGACCAAAGCTGATACAAAGAGAAACAAGAAAACAGGTTCAGTGTTGTTTACTACAAGGTCGCCATCAGCATAGCTCGGATTTTGGCTCTTAAATCGTTAGAAACCGTGGTGGCTGCAGATGGCACGGAAGAAGCCCTTCCCTCCGCCGCATCCAGGTTTGATATATCTGCAGAAGCCTCCCTACTTGCAACATTTCCCTCACTCAATTTCGATTGATCTGATTTCGCATATATCTCTCCTTCCTCCAATTCCACTTCTTTTCCAGCAGGAGATCTCTTCCATCGATGATTATACTCATCATCGGAAGACCTATGGTGCTTGTGCCGATGCCTAGAGCGTCGATGCTCATTCTCAGAGGAGCTATCATGCTTGTGACGATGTTGAGATGGATGATGCTCATCCTCGGAGGAGCCACGACATCTTGACCTCTGGTGTTCAGAATCTGAAGGGCAATCTCTTTTCCGTCTGTGTCGAGAATGAAGACAGTCACTATCGGAGTGGTCGGACTTATGACTTTGTTCATCATCGGTGCTACTATCATGCTTATGCCGATGTCGTGAATCTCTATGTTTTGAAGAGGAATGTCTTTTTCTATGCTTACGCCTATCCCTACTTTGGTGATGAGATCTCCGTTTTCTACCCGAGTGCCCCTCCCTTACTTTATCTTCTTTTTCTTCTTGTTCTTCCTCCTCCTGTCCGCTATCTGCTTCATGTCTTTTTGACCTCAAACGGTACTTCCTCTTTGATCGACGTTCATTATGATGAATACCAGAATTCATCTTTTCATTTTTGTCGCAAGTATCAATATCCATTGCACCTGAGCTGCCTTCCCTTTCTTTTACAGAAAGGCTTCCACCCTCAGCACCCGAACCACAAACCCCTAACTCAGGTGGTTCGGCAGATAAGCCACGCAATGATTCGGTTTTAAGTGGTGCAGAACCACCTTTTATCAAGGCTGCAAACATCTTTGCCCGTTTTAATCGTTCAGCTTTCAGTTTTTCTTCTTTTGTCAAACATGCCTCGGACGAATCAGCCTCACTTGCAGCTGCAATAGCTGCTGTTTTTGCAATAGCATTAGCAACCTGACCAGAAACACTCGGCTCACCTTTCTGACCAGAACTTGGGACATGCCCATCCTCACTAGTTGGGACCTGACTGCTACCATTTAATGATGTCTTCGAAAGAATCTCTAAATTTGGTTTCTTAATGCCTCTTGTGGCAGCCTGAAGAATAGCAGCTGCAGCAGCTGCATCCACACTAACTCCGATTTGTGGCTGGGTAGCTCTGGAAGAAGGGGGATCTTGTCCATCCTTCTTTGATTTGCTGATTACCATTTTAAACTTCTCTTTCCTATCAGATCCAAGAGATGCACTATCACTTTCTCGGGATGAAGCAGCTTTCTTCTCTACCCCACGGCCAGATGAATCATGCTTCTCAGAAATGAATCCTTTACCAGGTAACTTTGACTGCAGACAAAGAGGCATCTTCCATCAGCAGAAGAAACAGTGACAAAATATTGCAACTTAGAATCAAAGATGGAAGCAAAGAATTTACTACCAAGATAAGATCGGAGCATAACTGCTATCAGATTAGAATGGATATGCAAATCAAACCAATCATTAAAGAAAACGGAAATATAGATGGAAAATTGAAAGGTATAACTTAACACAGATATGTGTGTGTGTTTGTGCGCGCGAGAGAGCATATATGTATGGAAAATAAGATGTCTTACAAAAAAGAATCTCATAAAAATACATAAAACATTATACGGAACAGAAAAACGTGAGAATCGTACCTTTTCAGCTTTTTGAAGAGCTTCTAAATAATATGGATGATATAGATTGGATGGCAACAGGAAAGGGAACCTCCCATGCTTGACATCTTGTTCAACCAGAACTGCTTCAAACTGTCTACCATTTCTCAGTATGAACTCGACAATCTTATCAACCACTCTCTTTAAATCAGATGGAGGCTCGACAACAGGTATTTCAACCTTCAATATGGGTGGCAAAGAAGAAGCTCGTGATTTCTCAGCTGCGGAAGCATCACTTTCTTTCTTCAACCCAGTCATTGTTCCAGGCTTAACTGATGTTATAGATTGATTTCTTTTTATTAGAGAAGCCTTTTCCTTCAAAGCGGCCAAATGTTTAGTTACAGTATCATCTTTTCTACTAACACTTAAAGAAGATTCTTTCTGATCTGGTCCGTCAGTTGATTTTTTATTGATAGCAACCCCAGATTCCTTTCTCTTAGCTTCGGTAGCATTCTCCGTTTCACCATCCTCGTCTTCTCCGGAACCATATACAGTGCCAAGCAAAGATAAAGCGCCACCCCCTCTACCACTGCTTGCCTGATCAAGAGAACCGTCAGCTTTGCTCTCTTCATCAATGGAATTGCTGCTTAAAAGTTCTTGGTGATCAACAAGAAACCTAAAGTAGGGATGAAGTCGATGATCAGGCATTAAGAAGCCAAATGTTGGGTTGTCTCCTTGTTTGACCCTCAAAACAATCTCTGATTGCCCACCATGTTTGCTTACAAATATAGCTGTCCTTGCCATAATCTGATGTACTTTCTCTGTAGGAGGCTAAAGAAAAGACAGAAAAAGAACAAAAAGGGTGTTCAAGTCAATAATGAGAAATTTAACAATTGCAAAGTTCCGAGAGTGACTGAAAACTTACGAATAATCCCAAAGAATTAAAAATGAAAAAAGAAAACCACAGAATCTCACATATATTCAGATTAGCACAAAGATCAAGAAATAGAGAACTCCTAGGAAGATATGTATCATCCCATTTGCTCAAGTGAATAGGGTTCCTGTAAGGTAACAAATTTCTATCATTCTAATCCCACCTGGATGCACCCTTGTCATGACATCAAAAGGAAACAAGAACTGCATCTGCGCTCCGAGCATCTGAAACTTAGACATCGTAAGCCTTAGAATAACACACGCACCTTACTCAACTATCAGACAGCCACATTGGATAAGTATCAACAAACAATTATATCTAGATTATACAAAAAGTAAGCAAAGATGTATCCTAAGAAGATGAGCATGTACTTACTAGGTTTAGAAGTAAGGTTTCAGGAACAGGAAAGGGTGGCCGAAAACTAGATTCCACATCAGTATCCTTTTGCTCGTTTGATTCACCAGTGTTTCCATATGAAAAGGAAACAGCATTATAGAGACCACCAGCAGCCGCAGGTTCCTCATTATTATCTCCATCTGGAAGCAAAATAAACCAGAATCAAAATCATTTCTAAATAAAGCTATTAATGCCATTATTGTTTTAGAAGTGCAAAGCAAACACCACCAACGAAAAACATAAAAAGAAACTAGCCAGGATATGCTTAGAGTAAGGTAATAACATTCTTACTTGTCTCTTGGAAACACGTAACTGTTGCAAACTAGGTTCCTTCCTGCAATCTTGGAAAAGCAGTGCAACATATATAATGTTCATGCAAACTAGAAAACGCAACACCAATTGCTTACCCATCACCATTATCCCAAAAACCAAGCATAAACGTATATTTTGTTTCAATAGGCCAAAACCCAAACAGCAGTACAGGCAAACGGCATAGCCTAACAATTCATACACCCAGGAAACTTCCATTAAACATCTTTTGAAGCTCAAAACCCTAATAGCGAATTCATCTTTCCATATGTTAATATCTACAAGGAAGATACATTAATTACTCTAAGTCTCTAACATCTCTAAAATTAACATACATATTGTTTTTAAGTTGAAATGATTTTTTTAAAACAAGCTTACAATCAAATACAATACTTGAATCCATCTATTTCTTTGTAGACGTTTTCCCACAAATCAGTGCTGAAGCTCAAAACCTCAACAGTGACATGAACCAAGGAATTAAACAATTAAAGATACTACTTAGCTCATATTTTACCAAAAAAACAGCAATAGAAAGCACTCGTTTCCTTTCAATTAATATCTTTACTAGATAACTAAAGCTGAATAAAAAACAATCTAACAGAAGCTAAGGCACTGTTTGGAGGTCACTCTTTCAAGCAAAAAAAGCAACAAACCAACATTACAGTTCTGCCCTAGAGAAAATAATGTCTTTTTTTTTTATCCATAAAGGTTAAATTTTTAACTTCTTTATACAAATGAACCCTAAAGATTGAAATGATAACAATAATATTTTTCTTTTTTACTTCAAAAATTGGAACTTAATTTTTCATAAAATAGCAGGAAAAAACTCATAATTAATAATTATAGAAGCAACAATATAATAATTTTTAAAAAAAATTTAAAAAAGGAAATAACTCTTTATCGTTTCTCACCTTGCTGATCGGGCAGCGACGGAGAAGGAGGAGGCAAATCGAGATAACGCTCACGATCGAGATCGGACTCCAACGTATCATCAGCGGTTACCGAAGGAGAGGAAAGGTGGCGCCGTCTCTTTCGAGGTGGAGGAGGTCCAGAGAGAAGGTGGCGCACATCGTAGCGATCGATGGCGAGGGAGTTCCAGTCAACGAGAGCCTCCGGAGAGTTAACGAAGGCGGCCATGGCGTCGTCGTCGAAGAGCAGCGCGTGGCGGCCAACCACCTCTAGATCCATCACCAATACTATTAGGATTTGTTTTGAAATTTGGGATTTTTTTTTTTTTCGGAAGAATGAAAGGAGAGAGATTCTTTGTGATGGGGTTTTGCTTTACTTTTTCTTATTGACAACAAAAACAGCTAAGGCAGGAGCCGTGTTAATTAAAGAAAATTGTTTGCCCTTGTAGTAATAAGGGATATTTGTAAATTTAGTCCTTAATATTTATATTTTTTGATTTGTCTCTCATTTATTTTGTAGTTAAATTTAACAGTTTTAGAGTGAAATTTAACCATTAATCTTTAAAAATACTGATTAAAATGTTAAAATTTTAAACACGGTAGTCCATATGTCCATTCTCGCACTATATACTATTTTTATGAATTTTTAATAATTTTTAATTATTTATTGACGTGACATATAAGATAAATAATATCATTTTAACTTGAAGTATACACGGGTTGCCACGTCAACATCGTAAACAAAATCAATGTATTAGTCAATTTTTCTAGTAAAAGAACGATTTAACTCTTTTTAAAATATCAACGGGCCAAATTTAGTTAAAAATAATAATAACTAAATTGGTAAAAAAAAGAAAAGCAAAGGTTGAACCTAAATTTACCATTATGGTTAATAATTATTTATATTATTTTTACTTTGAGTTTTTCATTTTTTTTTTTTTGAATTTTTAAATTTTCTCCAAAATTTAGCTTTTAATTTTATTTGAATAATATACTAAAAAGTCCTTACCCATAAAAGCCATTGGTTTTAATGTGATATTTACCTATAAAATATTTTGAATTTCATGCTCTTATCTTAAGTTT
Organism: Gossypium rotundifolium; assembly: GCA_025506655.1. Taxonomy (NCBI): domain Eukaryota; kingdom Viridiplantae; phylum Streptophyta; class Magnoliopsida; order Malvales; family Malvaceae; genus Gossypium; species Gossypium rotundifolium. The sequence goes on from CP106726.1 coordinate 12,557,867, forward strand.
TATTGATGCAATAAAATTACGGATACTTTAAAGTTTAAAGTCAACATAAAATTTAAAAGAGTACAGTGATTATATTACATATATATAAATATTTTCAAAAAAATTTAAAAATTATTTTTATTTAATAAACTATTATCATCAGATGCAAATCGGTCTAGAAATTTAAAATATTTCATGGGTAAAAATATAGGTTAAGGGCTTATTTAACTAAAAAGAAGTAGTACAAGGACTTGTTTAAATAAAATTTAGTAGTTTAATGAAATTTTTTTAGGATATTAGTCTCTCTTTTTCTAAAGATATTTATCGAAGCGAGTTCAGTAATTAATCTTCCCTATTTTATAAGTCCATTAAAGAGGTAGATGCTAGTTACAAGTTTTAAAGTTGTTCCACCCTAGGGGCGAAGCCAGAAAATTTTTTAGTGGGCGAAATTAAATTGTAATTTTTTTATAGTAAAAATGTACTTTTTTTAAAGGTTAAACCAAAAATTTGTCATTTTTAGGGGTTAAAGTGTTATTCTATCTTTACTAATTTAAAATTTTAAAAATTTTGAAGGGCTAAAATTTTAGGGGGGCCGATGCCCTTGTCAACCCCCTAGATTCGCCCCTACTCCACCCTTGCCATCTCACCAACTCCCGTAGTTAGTATATTAGCCTTTTTATTTATAAAAGATTAATGAAACATATAAATATGGTTAAAATATTTCATAAATTCATATACTCTTCATAATTTTAGAATTTAGTCCTTATATTTTTATTTCTAGAATTTAATCCTCTCGCTTTTCATGTTTCAAAATTCAGTTCAATTGTTAACTTTGTTAAATTTGTTTGATGACATTTTAAAATTAAAAAAACTCACTCGATTACAATGTAACTAAAAAATAGCATTGTAATGAATTTAATTTACCAAAATAATTTTAATAGTGTTAACAGATGAAACTGAATTTTAAAATCCAAAAATAGAGGAACTAAACTCCTAAATTTAAAAATATGAGGACTAAATTCTAAGTTTATAAAGAGTATAGGGACTTATTACATATTTTAACCTACAAATATATGCTTTTGAAATGTTGAGAATGTTTGTTATGATAATTAGTTGGTTTTGGAAAGCATAAGACTAATAATTAAAAGGCTAAAATGGTTGGTTTCTTTTTTCCCCATTTTCCCTCAATTTGCAAATGGATAATATACAGCCATAACATAAAGAAGGGTTAATTGTAACTTACATCCCCAAATTATGTGCAAAATTTTAATTTGATAAATTTCAAAACATTCTTATTGATTCCATAAATTAAAGTATAATTCTAATCAAATCATTTTGTTAGTTTAGTATAGACCTCCTCATGGGCCAGGCCACCCACCCGACCCGAAGACCCACCCAAAATGTGAGAGGGTTTGAGAAAAAATATAGGTTCAAAAAATAAAATTGGGAAAAAATAATGCTCGTTTTAAAATGAGCTGGGCCTCGAGTAAAACATTTTAGCCCAAGCCCGGCCCGAATTCACTAAATGACAAAAAAGTCATTTTTTGTTATTTTAATGATATTTTCTTTTTTTTTCTCCCTATTTTGCTACAATTTCACTATTATGTTGAATACTGTGTAACACTTGTTTTTTAGTGTTAATTTTGTTATTATTTTAGCATTATTTAAGCATACATATTTTTAAAATTATTTTTAATTTGTTCGAAAATATTTATTTTAATGTTTTTAGTATTTTTGATGTATTATATATATTTAAAAATTATGTAAAAAATAATATAATATAAAAAAATTAATATGGGCAGGCCGGGTCGGGTCTAAATTTTAGTATTTTTATCCGGGCCAAACTTGGGCAAATTTTTGGGCCTATTTTTGGGCTAAGCCGAGCCTAACAAATTGACTTAATTTTTTGCTTGGGCCCGCCTAAACCCGACCCTATCCATGATTACCTCTAAATTTAGTAGTATACTTTAAAGTTAATTATTAGACATATTAAACCAAAGTTGATTGCTCGATTGATAAAATGATTTGATTTTGATATAATCTTTTTATGTGGTTCTAATTTAGTCCTTCAACTAAAATGTTGTTTCATTTAGACTCTTCTACTAATTTAAGTGCCAAGTCTGGTGTTTAACAACAAAGTTATATGTTAGATTGATAGAAGAGCTTGATTTTGACATGGTTCCAATTGGGTCTTTAAATTTAAGGATTGTTTCAATTAAGTCCTTCCATTACAAAAGAACCAAGAACATCAAAACATCAGTCAATAAATATCCCATATCATTTTCCTAGACAGTAAGAAGAGATAATCCCATTACCTCATACAAATCTAGGGGAAGATTGAGGAGAAACTAGGAGGGGCTGGAAGACCATCTTTGTCCAGGATAAGCACCAAGGGGAGATGGTGGTCTGTCAAACTAACCAACTGGGCTGCCAGCCTGCCACCAAGTCTGCTGCTCTATTTGCATCTCGCTTATTAAACTGTATTTTCACCTATTGAATCTGAGCCAGGAGACTATCCACCTGAAGAAGTATGGACCTAAGCTTTCATCTATTCCTGGATTTCTATTGCTTGAGCTTTTGAACAACAATCTTCAAATCAGTTTCAGGAATAATCTTATCATAATTCTTCTTAAGTGCAAGCTCAATTCCTAGTTTCATAGCTAAGGCTTCCACAACTTCAGGGCTATCAGTTATCAGTTTTGATCCCTCCCCATCAACCAAAGTTCCAAGATCATTCCTTACCACAACTCCCAATCCTGCAGAGCCAGTGTCTTTATCAAAAGCTCCATCGCAATTAATTTTTAGCCATCCCTTCTCTGGTTTATTCCATGCCTTTGTGTCAGTCCCCGAATTTCCAGGCTCTCTTTGCTCAATGAGATTTTCCATCTCAGTAGCTACTACTTTCATCTTCCTAACTGTGTACCCTACATCCACATTTTTACCTTGTAGAACCTTTTCATATTGCATTTTCAGATGTACCATGTTGTATACAAACCATTCTAGTAATCAATTCCTTTCCCCTTATGCCATTCCTCAAAGATTTATCGTTTGATTGAGCCAAGAATCAAAAGTACTGATGCATTCTCTTTGGGTTCTCAGCCCAAAACAAGTTTCGAACCAAACGGCTCTCACCTATTTACAACTCAGCAATAAATGTTCCACTATTTCCTCCTCACTTCCACTTATCTCACAAATAGGGCTAGGCAGACATATCTTCCATAACCCTCATCTAATAGGTAGGGCATTAAAGCATCATCTCCATAAAAGATCTTCAGTTTGCATACCTTCAGTTTGCAGGGTACCTTTAAGCTCCATATCAATTTCCAAATTTTGTTATCTATGATATGTGAGGAAGATGGTCTTGCTCCTTCCCTTGTACTTGATTGCACTGCAACTTGTAACCTGATTTCACTGTGTATTTTCATAAAGGGATGAACGACCAAACAAGTTTGTCCTCATCCTCAATGTCATATATAATGGTTTTTTATCGTTTCCTTTTCCTCTTTTGATAACCAGCGTCCAATGGTAGAAAGATCCCAGCTCTTCTGATCTTTTCTTAATATTTCTGCAACTCTTATTGGTCTGTTTTCAGTTGCATCCTCAAGAGGTAATTCAATCAATTTACAGCCCTCAGTTCCCCAATCCATCTATCCCCCCAAATCTGAACTTGATCTTCATTAATGAACTGCCAAAACATATTATTCTTCATAAATGCCTTGACTTCCATCAGGCTACCCCAAGTCCAGGAAGCTCTCGACCCTCTACCAGCCTCAAAGAAAGTGTGATTTGGGAAGTATAATCCTTTTAGAACTCGAACCCAAAGAACCTTTAGTTACTGTATGATTCTCCAGCACTTTTTCTCAAGAAAATCAAGATCGAACAGTTCCAAATCTCTGAATCCAAGCCCTCCTTTATCTTTTGTAGGTTATAAAGTGGTCATGCCTCAAGACTATTTGCAGGCCGCTCCCGTAGGTAGTTGTGAGGCTATTGAGCTCATTTGTACCCTTAATAATAGTTATAGTAAAATGTTGAGTTCAAATTTCGGAATCAATAAAGACAGACATGGCTACTTAATTAGCATGTGGTATACTGTATACACGAGTAAGCATGAGTAATGGAAAAGGACTGCTCACATCATATAGTTAGTGTTGATACACATTTGGAGCAATTAAAAGCTGAAACTGAGGGTAATTTGGATGCAATTTTAATGGGCATTTAAAGGCTATTCGGGCGGGCAATCGGCAACTATTTTGGCAAGAAATCAACAACTATTATCTGAAGCAAAAATCAGGAATAAAAGATAGCAATAAGCAGCTTATTGTGGTCGATGAAGATCTGCAGACTAATGAAACAGTTGGTGCAAACAGAGCATATGGCAGCAATATTTAGCAGTGACTTAAAGCAAATATGGGCAGCTAAAGTGGCAAGAATTCAATAAAAAAAAATGTCATGAAAAACATCCAATGCTTCTTTAAATTGTCCTTTGTTGAACTAAGCCAAATATCATGGAATTCCAAGAGCCCACATTTTTAGCAGGCATTTTATCAAACAACATACGAGCAAGCAGATATTTTCATGAAATCGGACATTTAGACTCAAGTCTTCTAGCCTAAACAAGCTGAAAAGGCGATGATCAATGCCATTTATCGGGTCTTAAATTTGCTCTACACATATCCAAGTAAAACAAAAGCATGAATAAGGGTCGATTAATTTGGTTAATCGACTGAGTTAACCGAAAAAGTTCGGTTCGGTTAATGTGAAATGTTTAAAAGGGTCTGTTAATTCGGTTAATGGTAGTTCGGGTCGGTTAATCGATTGAACACTCCTAATTGAATTGGTGTCACGAGTCAACCGGATACTGACTCGATTAGAAAAATTACAAAAATAACCTTTTATATTTAATAAGTTATATTATTCGAGTCTTTTAGTCTTTTTATTTAAAAAAAAAACTAATAAAAATATACAGATGACGAAACTTGAGTCCTAACCGATTGCATTAGTAAAACTTTTAATTTACTATTTAACTAAAACTTTATTTTGATAGTTTTATACATTTTAATTTTATTATGCACACTTTATTATTTTCGTCAATTGTATATGTCTATACTTATTATTAATAAAACCTCTAAGCGAGTTTGTGTCACGAGTTAACTAGGTATCAAATCGGTTAGGAAATGACTAATATATCCTTTTATTAAATGACTATTATTATTATTTTGATGATAGTTTTGTCTTTTCATACTTTTATATAATTTTAAATAAAAAGAACTAAAATCAACATGTCTAAGGATTAAACTCGTACTTAATGAATTTATAAAGATAGCATGTCTTTTATTAAATGACTAATATATCATTTTATTAAATGACTACTATTATTATTTTGATGGTATTTTGTCTTTACATACTTTTATATAGTTTTTAGTAAGAAAACTAAAACTAACATGACTAAAAATTGAACACGTGTTTAATAAATTTATAAACAATTTTTTTATCATTACACTAATAACAATTATTGAGTAAACTTTAAACAAATTAACTTTTAACATAAAATATTTTCTCTCACCAATTTTGTATATCTATAATATATATATAATGTCCACTCAAACGCGTGCGATAGAAATATTAATATATAATATTATTAAGTCCGTTAGTTATTTAATTTGAATCAATTATTTGATAATCTAAATTCCAAAAAAATTAATTAATCCCGATCAAATTAAATTCGTTGACCAACCGATTAATTCAACTAATTTGATTCAATCGGTCAATTCGATATGAAAGAAGAGAATAAAAATAAATAAAAAGAAAAATAAATAATAATATTTTTATTCTTTTAACGAAAATGAATAAATTATATTACCAAATGGAAAAACAAAGACAGGTGGTGCAATTTAATTGGTTGGATTTTTTTCAATGTTTATTAAAAATTGGACCAAAAATTATAACGAAATAATATTTTTAGAATTAAATTGAGCTAAAAAATTGAATATATTTCAAGAGTAAAATAAATAAATAAAGCTAAAAAACCAATTTAGCTTACGAGTTATTTAAATCGTTGTTCGATTCGATAATAACATAATTGAGTTTGAATATCTTACTCATACTAATATTTGGTTTGATCTAGGCTTATCGATTAGATAAGTCAAATAGATTTTGAGTCGGGTCAACATTAGGTTTGGTTATTTTGAATTTGAATAAACTTTGAATCTAATTATTTCATGTTTGGGTCGTTTTGGATTTAGGTGATTCAAAATAAAAACTTTAAAACTTTTTATCAAAGCATTATTAGGGCTAGTTTGACAATGCTTTTGAAAAGTGCTGTAGAAAAGTGCTTTTGAGAAATAAAATATCCATTTTAGACATGATATTATAAAGTAATAAATATGTATTTAAATAATATTCAAATTAATTAATATTATGATATTTTAGTAAAAATATAAAAAATAATTTATTATAACTTATTGTTAATATTTTAATATATAATATTAATTTTAAATATTTCATCTAAAAATGGGTTCTAACATTTGAAAAATGTGGAAAAAAGGAAGAGAACAAATAAGGTTAAAAAAGTAATGTCAGCCTCAAAATTACTTTTGGCTGAAAAAAGTACCAAATTTCTACTTTTTCATCCGAGAAAAAGGACTTCTCTTAAGTTGAAAAAGCTTCTATTTTTTACCTCTGTTCTTTATTATTGAAAAAGTTTCTACTTTTTACCTCTGTTCTTTATTACTTTTTATATAAAAGCACTTTTACCCCTAAAAGCTCATCTAAAAATCAATGCCGAACGCAGCCTAGTTTAAATCGTTTCAAATTCTTGTCATTTTTCAAGTTACTTGTTTAGGATGTTTTAAATTCAAATAATTTATGATTAAAATTATTTTAAATTCGAATTAATTCAATCGAACATTCAACTTTTTATGAATAAATCAAGGGTTAATTGCACCAAACATCCTTAAACTATGACATTCATTCTCAATTAGTCTTTAAACTTCAAATAATTCCAATTAATCCCAAATTATCGAGTTTATACCAATTAGGTCTTTCCGTCACTAAAATCGTTAATTTAACTATTAAATGACTCATAAGATCTTATGTGACATAATTTAAAATGAAAATTTTAAGAAAAATAAATATTATAAAATGAATATTTTAAAAATATTAGTCTTGAGGTTTTCAAGCTTTTACAAATACAAAAGCTTTATTGTTCACTCTTTCTTTCTTTCTTTTCTAGTTTTGTTTTATTTTTAGTTTTTACTTTTAAAAATTATGCGACAACATCCTTTTTTTCTTTAATTTTTATTTTTAAATTTAGTGCATAAGATTTAACGTGTCACTTAATAGGTTTAATAACGAAAGTACTTAATTGATATGAAATTAATAATTTAAAATATAATTAAAATATTTTAATATTTAATTACCAATTTAAAGATGCAATTAACTCATAAATAAATGTGTCAGTTCATGGGTCAGGCCTCGATAGAATTTTAGGCCAATTCTCGGCCCGACCTGAAAAATGGCTCTAAAATTTTGCCTAAGTTTAACTTGGATGAAAATACTAAAACCTGTGTTTAGCTCGACCCGACCGTATTAAATTTTTTTATAATACATCAAATACAAACAAATTAAAAATAAACTAAAAAATTATTTATACTTAAATAACACTAGAATAGTAGTAACTTTGTAAGCAAATATATCTAAAATAGTAGTAAAATTAACAAAAAAAAAAGTTATACAAAATCCAAATAATAACAATAAAATAGTAGCAATATAATAGCAAAACGACACCAAAATAGTGACAAAATAGCAGCAAAAAGCAACAGATTTTTTCTGCAAACTCGAATCGGGTCAGGCCCAGGCCAAAAAAGTTTTCTTAAAGCCTAGCCCGTTTGTTTTTTTGCCCAAATTCATTTTTCAAACTTATATTTTTATTCAAATCTTATCAAATTATATATATAAAGTATATATAATAATGTATATATAAAGTATACTCATAAATCAAATTATATATGGGTGAAATCAAAATGGGAATTTGATTTTTTAGTTGGGATATCAAAATGTGTGTCAAGATTGGACCGTCAAATCTTACTTGGGATTGAAGCTCAATTAGTTTAATTGAGCATAACACACACTTGCAATACAATTTTCTAATAACTTGTGTTGCACAATAAACACATACATACGTGGCCCAATTTATTATTTTCTCAGGCTAACGTAGTACTTTGGTTTTTGTTGAAATTTAAAAAAAAAAAAAAAATTTATGAGACAAATTGTAGGTGGCCAAATCCTTTGAGCTTAAGGGTGGATTTGGATGGGCGGTACACGTTTACCTGCAGTTAGTATAAAAACAGCGGTGGCGGTGAGATTAGATACTGTAGCAATACTGTAGTGTGAAACAAAAAGTAAGCTAAACACACCGTACCGCACTCAATCGCCCATCAAAACCCACCCTAAGTTTAGGTGTTTCACAAACCACGTTAAGTGGCAGCTAGTATTGGCTCTCTTTTAGCTTCAAACTTATAAAAATATGGATAATCAACACCTAGTGTGGTGGAGCGATTGATCGTAGTTTTGCTGTAATGTGATTGGGATGTTCATGTGGTGCATGTTTATCGAAAAGGTAACCGGGTAGTGGATAAAATGACAACTTTAGCTTTGGTTCACCGCTTAGCATCAGTGAGATGCAGTTGGGTTATCAATCTCACCGTCATCATTGTTTGGTTCAAAGATTTCAAAGGCAGTGAAAATTGGTTTCAATCTCACCTTTGTGCTTAAAGGTGATTGGAGATGAGAGCAAAGTGATTAGAGGCAATTGGGGAAGTGGTTATTTTATCGACAAAAATACCTATTTTCAAACATCTCCTAAAACGCAATCATCCCGACGTTCCTTTTGTTCACCGCTTCTCTTGTCGCAGCGAAGAGGCGCGCAAGAAAACTCGAGGCGATGCTTGAGTGGAGATTCGAGTTTCACTCCATCATCTAGTCACCGTAATTTCTATAACCCCGTAGTCTCTTACCCTCTTTCATTCGATTTTCATTTCTCTTTTGGCGCTTTCCTCTCTACCCAAAACCACTAAATGACACTCTCCAAATTTTCCCCAAGTTACTACCTGGCCTTGTTTCAAAGAAAGAAAATAGTGCTTCCTCCTACTTGGCAAGTTTCTCGGTTTATTTGTTACTAGTTCGTTTGTTTAATATTTTTTTATAGTGCCTTAGCAATTTAGCCATTTCAATGCCATAAATTTCATCTATTTGGTGAATTTTTGGATTTTGCGCTATGTTCGGCTTTTATATGGTTTTCTGCTCGGGTTGGTTTTGTTTGTTGCTCGTTTCAAAATTTGCGTTTTTTTGTTGTGCGATCTATTTTTCCTTCCGGGTTTGATCTTGATTGAATTTTGGGAACTAGGACAATGTAGTTAGTTTTATTTTTCCGTTGGTTTTTGTTGTGTTATTTTCTATCATTCTAAAATTATTAAAAGTTTAGGAGGTTGGATATATATTTTTAATGCCAAATTCAACAAAATGAATGCTTTAATCAAAGAAACAATTTTGTCATTGTTCTTTCTCTTTTTATTTTTCACCATTGTTTTCTCAGCAAGAGACCCTTGTGTCTTGTTGTGCATGCTCATTTCAAAGAGTAACAATCTTTTGGATCTAATATGGGTCGAAAAACATTAAAACAGTTGCCATGATATCATCTTATAATTCGATTAGATGATCGATGCCTTGTATTGTATCCGAAATTTCACTTTTTGTTTTCCAAACTTCTCTCATTGGTGTTCTTAAGAGCAATATGAATTGTAATACAATGATACTCTCTAATTATATCATGTGAAAGTTTTTATCCATTCAACGTGTATTGTTATTATTTTCCGAAATATCCGCATGTTTAGACTTGCTGCATTTTAAATTGATTTTGGAGATTTACATCGATGTTGATTTGTGATTATATCGCCTATTTATTGAATTTGTTGTAGATTTCAACTGTATGGAAAAATTCCTATAAAGGGGCGTGGAGACCTTGTGTAAACAAGTCTTATGAAGGTATGAATTCATATTCCCTTTATTCTATTGTAAGTAGTTCATGAAAGTTTTCGTTGCTTTGTTCACATCAATTAGGTTCTTTTAGTTTTCGACAAGTAATATAAATAATGCCTCTATTTCTAATCTCATTGTTTCTATTATTTTGGTGAAGGTAATTCTCTCTTCTTTTTTTCTCTTGTATATTTCTTGTTGATAGTAACTTTCGCAAGCATCAATATTTAACTAACAAAATGGGAGGAGTAATCATTCCTAAGAAAATGGTTTTTGCACATAAGACAATATTGTTACATGCCACAAAGGTATCGAATCGAGACTTGATTCATTTAGAGTTATATCCGATGGAAGCTAAAATACTTGATCGACTTCCCGCCTCGTCCCAATTACTGATTATAATATTCCAAGCTATCCATGATTCTATATTAGATGTAGACATCATTCGTTTGAAAAGGTCGACCACTATGCATATTTATTGGCTAGGTTTTAAGGTTGGTAATTCAATGGTCTTGTAGTGCTCAGTGTTGCCGTTAAGTTCCTTTGTTAATAACTATCTAAATAGTATTGTCTTTTATTGTTGCATCTGTGATTTGACAAAGTTTTGTGATAATATTTTGATTACGCTAAGGAGAAAATTATAGCATTAGAAGATGACTTTCGCTCGTTAAAGGTGTGTGAATGCTATGTTTCATACCAAAAACTTATATCATGTTTGGTTGATGTGATTTCTTTTGCCTAAACCTGTCGAGTCCGAGTCGAGTAATGGAGTGTGAGATTGCTATTTCAAGGAAAAGAAAGAGACAAGGAGAGGAAATATGGAAGTCGCTTATGTGAAGAGTAACTCCTTAAAATTTTTCAAGAATCCTAGTATGTATGAGGACCTCGGGAGCTTTATTAACTGCTAGTGTAAATGTCTTACATTTAAGAGTTTTATATTCCATTTCGGTGCTTTGCACATTTGAAGTGCTTGTGTTCTTAATGCACATGCACTCATGAATGCTTTATGTTTATATACACGAGTATGGTTATGGTTGTTGACTATCTTCATTAATTTAAAATTTGGGTGTTTCTTTTAACTACTATAGGTTTACCTCAATCAAATGGTTACATATATGTTGAGGCAAATGGAGGCTTAAATCAACAGAGGACGTCGGTTGGTTCAATATCTCTTTAGTCTCAGATTAAATATTTGTGCTTTACCTCTCTTTATAAAGCTTGTCTGCTTTTATGGTTTTATTAATTTAATTTTTATGTATGTGGTTTTGGACATTTTGTAGATCCGCAATGCGATTGTTGTAAGGTGCTATCTTAATGCAACCCTTCTAATCCCTAATGTGGTTTTATTAATTGGTAGTGGAATAGTGCATTTTGAGAAAGCCCATATATATTCTTTAATTGTTTTTCTTTTGAGATTATTTTGCTTCGTGATTTTTGGAATCCTCTACCAACTTGAGACACGTAGCAACACGATAGGCCATCCGAGAAGCTAGCAACACAATAGGGCTATGGCCTATCTTAAGATCGTAAAGTATGCCCGACACTCTTTACATGATGTTCACTTATATTGGTAGCCTCCTGTAGTTCTATTGTTTTCTTTTAATGGTGAAATGTTTGTGATTGGCTTCTTGCATGAGTAATATATTTGATGAGGAAATAACATGAATGTTATTTTATTCTCTCTTTAGATTTCAAGAGGTGAGGATGATTGTACGGAGGCCTTAAATCTTGATGATCGCTACATAAAAGCATACTCCGTCGAGCAACAGTTAGAAAAGAACTTGGGAAACTTAAAGAATCCATTGAAGGTATGTTGAGTGCAAGTTCTCTCTTGGATTAACTCCTAAGTGATTCATTTCTACCGCTTCTATTTAAATTTGATAGATCTTATATGGTGGACGTAGTTGATTGCAGATCTTTGAGTTTGCTCGAGGTTAGAGCCTAATAATCAAGACATGAAGAAACAAAGATGCAGAGATTAAAGCATTGTATGAGAAAGTAAGCGCTTTTGTTGTTTTATCTTCTTCTATATACCTTCCGAATTTTAACTTTGAAATAGCTCAATGACCTAAAATTATCTAGAAAAAGTTGTGGTTGATCATAGAATCGGTTTAGAATCATGGATGTTAACTGTGCCATGATTAAGTCAAGGCATGCAACTTCTCCTTTTCTTTTAGTTTTCTTAACAAATTGATGGGGATGGTTATCGGAAGATTTTCTGCTTTTGTTATTGTTTCTTTGTTTCTCTAAGCAATCAATTGGTTTTTCTCATTGTAATTTTCATCAATCCTGTGAGATTCTGCAGAAGGCATTAGGGTTATGAAAAGTCTATGCTAGGAGCTCAGAAGTAGGGAAGTCTCGACAATAGATAATGGACTTGGGATGCATACTATGTCGATAGTGCACAAAGAAAAGGAATCGCTGCAGCTCAAGGGTCTCAAACTAATGTACCAACTTTTAGAACTTTTTTTTCTCTTTTAACAGCTTGGTATTTAAAAAAAACAAGGATGTTTATATGTTGAGGATGAAATGGTTTTGGAGTTTCACCGATATTCATAAATAGAGTTCTTGTAACATTTCTCGCTTTCTCGTAAACCTCGGTGACTATTTAAGCACATGTTGCATGGTTTTTTTATCTTGTTTAAGGCGTAGCGTTTCTTGGTAGTGATAGCTATAATCATGGTGACATTATATATTACATGTTGATGAAGTAATTAGAATCATTGAAAGACATAAGTGGAAAGGAATGAATTGTTCGTTTATTTTTCTTCATAGACCAGTTTTGCAATGTGGAATGACATATAGCTCTAGATTATTTTTCAAAGGAAAAGATGAATGTTGAGTTTATTTATATCTTGAAGCGCAAAGTTTTCAAATGTACTTTTCTAGTCTAGAATAGGAAATTATTTGTTTTTACATTTAGCATGGTCTGTTTTGGTAGGTTTCTGAATGTGACAAGCAGAAGTGACCTTGAAATTACAATGTTAAGGAAACCATTGCAAATAGTTTAATGAATCAATATTTGTAAAAACAATTTTGTATCATAACTTAATTTCTATCAATAATGAAACTTGTTATGTCTTATGTTACTATATTTTTTTATTAAAAATCATTCGTTAGATACTTCAAAATTTGATCCAAGTATAATGTTACTATTTACGAAAATAATATTTATCATTGTTATAAAATATATTTAACTATAAAAATTAAAAATAATTTTATTTTATCTAATAAATAATTTAAATTGATTATATAATTTATTAAAATATTTATAATAAAATATTGAAGATATATTTTAATATTTTATTAAATGATTTCATAAATTACATACTTTAATAATTTTACATAAGTAAAATAATTTAAAACAACTATTATATATCAATTCTAATATGATGTCTTAATGGTCATTTTATTCTCACCTCATAGCTACAATTTGCGTTTGAATCAAACACACACTCCACATTGTTTTTAATCTCACTACTAGATTCATTCATCTACAAGACATCTGATCATAATCTCACATAATACCGCCCATCCAAACTTGCCCTTAGTTTGATGGATGGTGTTTACCTCCTATGAGGTTAAAAACAAATGTATGTGAGTTTAGTTATCAGATGTGAGATTGATATTGTAGCAATGAGATTAGAAACAATGGTGGAGTGTGTTTGATTCAAACGCAATTGTAATATGAGGTGAAAATATAAAATGACTAATAAGGACATTAAATTAAAATGATATATAATAGAATTTTAAAAATTATTTTACTTTTATGAAATTATTAAAAAAGGTAAATTTATAAATTTATTTAATAAAATATGTTTATCAAAATATTTATTTTAATTAATTAATATTAATTTTATAATATATATAACTACTATTTCAAAAAAAAAAAAAGAATACAAACATATATTAAATAATAGTGACCAGTCTCTAAAGTACCTCAACTTATAGAACTGATGAAATTAGACTTTAAATTTCAAAAACTAATATAAATTAAATCATCGTGATATATAATTATTATTTATCAAATTTACATAAAATTTTATTTAATAATGATTTTGAAATTCCAAAAGAAATTTATGAATTTAGCATACTTTCCAAATATAAATTACATTAAAACTCATCTTATTTTTCAAGCATACATTTTATTTTTACAAATTATTAATAAAAAACCTAAATGATCACCATTAACGTTAAAGAATCTTCGACCATGGGCAAGTTAGCTAACACCTTTCTTTTTCATTACTTGATCCTCATACCTTTTAAAGACCTCACATGCCAAGATGCAAAGATTGACATTCACCTCTCCTTGCTAGCAAGGGCAAGAGACCAGAAACCGGTAAAACTCATAAAGCAATGTCATCATGCAACCAATAAAGGCAACTTTAAGTAATCTCATCAAAGATGCTAATTAAAGAAATCAAATACTAAGAACACTCAAATGGAAATAATCGACCTTCAATCAGTTCATTGAGCAAAGGTCAGTAGTTCCTCATCCCTTATCTTATTAATTGTCACAGATATCTTGTCAACAACTTGAATTGCTATTCTATAAGTAATGTGTTTCATATAGAAAACCAGACTCAGCAATGTATTTTTATAAATAGAAGCGGTCACCATGCATCGTGCATGTAAGGACAATGAAGCACTAAATATAGAGAAAGTGAAAAGAGGAAAATTAGCAGACAAAAGAAGCTTGGAAACCTTCAGACAACCGAATGAAACTACCATCCAAAATCTAGCATATCTCATATGGTATAAGAAAACAATTGTTCAAACCTTGATTACATCACCACAAGGTGAACAAGGCTTGTCCTTTGAATGTTAGAGATTCCTTGTTTGAAGCTCGCCATGTGAGTCGCAAAAGGAATCATCCAAGACCCAATTAACCAAAATGCAACTACCATGTCTGTTTCCTTCATCTAATTAATGAAAAACCATGCTCAACATCTACAAAAGCTAAGAAGGCGATTGCAGATGCCAAATGTATTTCTACAGAGTACCAAATAAAACAAACTAACTCGCAGAATAGTCTCATTGTCCATGATCTGACCCACCGCTACCAACATCCCTCGAGACAAAGATCAACAAATTTTGCACTATAACCAGATAAGTTAAAAAAGAAGGAATGGAGAACAAAATTGTAAAGAAATTAGCAAACATGTTTACACAATTGACAAACTCTGCAATTCAAAGCTCAAACTTTTTATCCCTTGAATCTATTTCTACCCCTTTGATCTAGAACCACCTAGTCTGTATTGTGCTAAGAGTCAGATGGTATTTAGTAAAATATGCCATATAACATTTTCTCAACAATTGCCAATAAGTTCACCTATGACAAACGAGCATGAAATTTTCCATTTCTGCAATTTAAAAACAAAACCATTAACCATAAATGACTATGAACCAATATTATAGTTAACATAATTTCATTAACATAACCGAAAAAGGAGATATTCAATTGAACGACCAAAAAAGAAAAACCCAACATGTTAACAAAAGCTACTTTCTGGTTTAAATGGCCTGATCAAGTTTCCAGATACATAGTTTACTCTTTCTTCCTCCATTTTCTCAAAGAACCAAGCGTAACTAAACTAACTACAATTCAAATTTCGTGGTCAAAACCAATATTAAAAAAATCCATGTTGGTAAAAGTTTAACTAACCAACACAAAGCGTAGAGAGATTAAAATTTCCAAATTTGTTTTAATTAAAATTTCCTCCATTTTCTCTGCACCCATTTTTCAAATTTTTCGATTGTCGAGGTAAAGTTTAACATAAAATGAAAAGAGCAAAAATGCATGAGCATTTGTGCTTACGCTTTTGGTTCATCAACATTATTGAAGCGGTGGTCTCTTTTCCCTTTCCACTAACAGCATGGTTTTCTTACTTAGGGGTTCGACGGGACGTTCTTGGGTAACCAGTTCAACTCAAGTGTGTTGTAGGAGTCTCGTTATGAAATCATAATTTCTTTTGATAGAGGGTGATAGTGGTGTAGGAACACGAAGAGTAGTGTCTACTCAGTTTGATTTTTTCTCTTTTCGACCAAAAAAATTGAAAGAGTAAAGTTTATGATGCTTTGAGTTTGAATTTTATTATGTACATGTATTTTATCTCTTTGTAAAAATAAGGGTGTTTTAATAAATTCACAATTGAGTTGGGACTCGTCGATGGTGACATCAACTTAGTCAAAACTTTAAATACTTACTAGGTTTTGTCACACCCAAATGTGGGTAATGAACTTGCGTATTGATATTATTGAACATGTGTTTGATCATTGGATCTGTAATTTGTAATTATTTTATTTAAAGGTTATATAAAAATATAAAAAAACAAAAGTGTCATCATAATAATATTAATTATAATATAAAAGAATGAACATATTTCTAATTTCATAATTGAGTGAGTGACTCGATTAAGAGTGACATTAACTCAAATACAATATTTAAATATAATATTAAATTAGATAAATATAGAAATGTAGACGAGAAAGGATTGTATGAGACTGTGATTCCACGTCATTCTTATCTCTTTCCAATGGGAGAATGACAAATAAGATTTTTCCTCTTTCCTCCTAAAAAAATTCAAAGGAGAAAAAATTTGATTTGTAATTCTCTCATTAAAAAGGATAGGAAAATGATGTATGCATAAATGATTTTGTGTAATTTTATACATAAAATTTTTATTTTTCAATTCTTATAAACATAGATATATATAGATATTAACTATATAAAATAAATTATTTAAGACTTTATCAAAAGAAATAGATAACGCAACTACTAACTAATATAAATTATTATATAGAATTTGACTTATTGAGAAGTTGTTGTATAGTTTTTAAATATATATTTATTAGTCTTAAATATTTTATTTTAATTAATTAATTGTAATATAAATTATTATATAAAACTATACCTATCCAAAAGTTTTTTTTTCTATTTTATTAGTTTTGATGAAGTCTTAAATAATTTTTAATCATTATATTATATAATATATGGGTGATCTATTTTCCAAATTAACAATTATAATATTTATTTAAAATATTTTTCAACATATATATTTTAATTATTTATTTTATATATACAAAAATTTAACTTAATATCCTTAATAATCATTTTTCATTCTCATCTCACCATTACAACTATGATTGGATTTAAACATATATCTCACCTCTCATTCGCTATGGTAGTTAATCTCATTGTCTATTTAAGTGAAGCCTAATTTAGATATCATTCCGATTATTCTTCAATTATTTTCAAATATCGAACAAATTTTCATACTTTAACGTGTAACACTATTGTTTTAAAAGTTACACGATCCTTAAAATTTAGTTAGATTTCTTCATAATACTTATCGTGATTAATATAAAAGTTAATATTTAGTACACTGATAATATATTCTTTTTTATAAATAATCTTAAAAATTAAAAATATTTTTTAATAGTTTACTATATTTTATAAAATATCTATCAAAAGAGTACCGAATATTTTGAATATAATAGTGTGAATTGATATGAAAATTTGGACCGTCGTTTTATTTTAATTTTTTTTTCCTTTGCTTTGCCTGAGGACATGGCTAAATTTCCTCAAGCCAGCCATATGGGAGCACATTTTCATTGGGGGTTCATTAAATGGTTCCAGAAATGGTCAAAATTGCCCCCCACTTTGACTTTCTACGCTACCATGTGATGTGATAATAGCACTAGCATATGCTTATATTTTGTTAAATTTTGTTATTAGTCCCTATATTTTAATTTAATAAAATTTTAACCTTTATACTTTTTAAATTGGTCAATTTTAGTCTTCACTCAAAAGTGGTAATTATGTTCATTTGGGTAAATTCAATTACTACTCCTATAGGTACAATTGCAGATTTAGTTTATATTTTTCAATTAGATCATTCAATTCCTTATACTTTTTAAACTTTGATGGTCGTTAATCCATTAACAAGATTTTTAGTGAGTAATATATGAAAATAATCTATGTTTGCCATATCGATTTTGAATTTAACAGTTATCATTCAAAAGTATATGGACTAAAATTACAAAATTAAAGTATAAGGATTAAATCCAAAACTTTCATAAAGTACATAGGTTAATAGCATAATTTAATCTTTTTAAATTTAATAATTAAAAATAAAACAAAACCCTTAATTATTTATGATCCTAACTTGGGATCTATGAATGAAAAATAATTAAACTTGCTTAAAAACTAATAAACCCTAAATTTTCTAATTTTTTTAATGAATTAATCTCTCCAATTCCAACACCTTCCATGCATGCATCACATCCCACCTTTTTACCCCTTTTCTCGTTTCTTTGGTCAACTCCTCTTATTTTTTATTTTTAAAAATTATTTTAAAATACAAGAAAAAATTCAGATTCAATTAATAGAGACTAATCTTTTTAAAGTTCGCGACTATTAATTTCAAAGTTTAAATCCAAGTTTTTTCTTCGAGAGTATAATATGTTATATCATTAAACTTCAAAAACGACATTATTAGAAGGATCACCATTTTTTTTACTATTCATGTACAAACTTACATGTTACATTAATTATACATCAAATATAATTTCGGAGTAATTACATAAATCAATCAAGTTAAATCCGAGTTTTTTATTTCTCTTATAAATTAAATACCCAAGGTTTCATTCCCCTCGTTTTCTCTTCACCAAAAACTGTCAATATATATAGCCAACAAGCTCCCCAGAATCCAAGCCTTGAACATTTCCATTTCCTTCACCCCAAAAAGAAAAATACTCAAGAAGGAAATGGAACTCACAAAAATTATCATCACCATAGCTCTAAGCTTCACCATAACAATGGCAATGGTAGATCAATCACCATTGCCATCGACAAGAGTGAGCCGTTTCCTTCAAGCCAATAACCCAAGAGCGGCAAACCAATGCAAGAACAACGAGGGGATTTGCGGCGCCACCTCGACTTGTTGCAACAATAAGTGCGTGGACTTGGTAACGGACAGCAACAACTGCGGGGCGTGCCATAACAAGTGCAAGTACACAGAGGTTTGTTGCCGGGGAGAGTGCGTCAACGTCTCGTTCGATAAAAGGCATTGCGGTGGGTGCAATCACCGGTGCGCTCCCAACGAGTTTTGTGTTTATGGAATGTGTAATTACGCCTGATTTTGATTACGGATTCTTTTGAGGTTCGTGATTTATATTCGTATACACAATAAAAAAAGAGTTAATAAAGACTATTTCGATATATAAGTATACATAAAGTGTATTATTTTTCTTTCATTTAGTGAAAGAAAATATTTTTCTTCATAAGTACACACTTCTTGTAGTTCATGTAATGGCATAGGTGAAATTTTCTTAGCAAAATTACTTCATGTTGCTACTGTCAATTGACCAATTGCTTCATAGATTTTCGAGAAAGGATTGTATGAAACAGTGACATCACATCATTTGTATCCCTTTTCCAATAGATTTATGCCACATCAGTATTTTCATCTTGAATTTCAATATTTTCATCCTGAAAAAAATTAAATCCAAATTAAAATCGTGAAATTCAGGATAAAAATACTGATGTGGTATAAAACTATTGGAAATGGATAATATCCCTGTTTCATACAATCCTTTCCCTAGATCTTGCAAAGAGTCATCTAGAATTAGGTTTTTCTTTTTTTTTTTGAAAATTTGGGGTGAGAATAGTTATGATTGTGAATGTAATTATCATTTTATTTTTACTTTGTTACGTACCTTTATATATATTTTATATAAATGGAAATTTGTGGTACCCGATCTTAATAGTTAAATAATTTTTTATCAATGTTGATTGAATTTTAACTCGACTAGTATCGATATTATTATCCGTACAGGAAGATGTGAGCAGTAGTGTATCAAGGGGGGCTGGCCCCTAAAATGAAAAATTGTCTATTTAGGCCTTTTAGAAATTTTAAAATAATAAAGGTAAAATTGCACTTTGGCCTCCTTAAAAATGATAAAAATTTGATTTAATCTTTTAAAAAATATAAAGATATAAGCTATTAAAAATTAAAATTTAATTTTGAGCACCCTTACATCCCTGGACGTGAGTTCGAATGTGCTGAAGCGTATTATCCTCTTATTTAAGGGTGGGTAATTTTAACATTATATAATAAAACAAATATAATAAGAACATATAATGAAATTATGTTACATTTTTTATTAATATTTTTTTGGTAAATTGTGAAGATAATTAAGTCATTAATTTAGTGACAAAAATTTGAGTTGCTTTGAAGTTTTTATTATTATCAAAAGTGGTCCTTAAATTATTAGTTTCGTCTCATTTAATTTATAAAGTGTACGGCATTTAATAAGAACTCACAATGCATTACATTCTTATTGATTGACATCATTTTAGGGATAAATTAGGATAAAATTGATAGTTAAAGGTACACTTTTGACTAAAAATAATTTTAGGGATCAATTTGAGAATTAAGGTATAGTTTAAGAGCCAATTTATAAATAAAACAAAAATAAATGGTATATACAATTAAACAATGTTGTCATTATTTAAAAAATGAAAAACAAGAAAGCATACGAAGTGAATGTGAATATAATGACTCATTTAACCTTCCAAAATTATAGAAAAGTTATTATGTACTTGAATCCGGGAATCCGCAGGGTAAAATCAGACATTCTTGAGATTCTCATGGCGAACTTGTGGACTAGAAGAAAACTGTCATTGAAAGACCAGGGACTACTAGAGATCATCTTCTTCAGATCCACAGCATGATAAAACTGGATCAAATATAACCCATTCCCATCCATCGACTTAATCTTAGCACCCCGGAGTGGCCGCCATTGAGATAAAAAGGGTTCTTTCCATAGCCGCAAGTTTATGGCTCTTTCACCCAAAAATTTTCCGACAAGACAAAGCTCATAATCAATATTAATCGGGGTGAGATCCTCAGGACCCAAAACCAACTACGCTTCCTCCTCTTCTAAAGTGAGATTCGCAATTGCCTGTTCTAACGCAGTAGCTAATGCCCTTTCTCAAATATCTACTGCTGCTTTTTATGTCGTGCTAGTGCTTCAAAGTGATTTGACCACTCGAATTAGAAATACTTGGCTACAAGATCCAGAGTAGATTTAAAATATCCTGGTCTTTTGCAACCTTGACAAATACTAACTTCTGTGTGGATTGATATCTCGTTAGATTTTATTGAAGGTGTTCCTAAATCTAATGGGAAGAGTGTTGTATTGGTGGTGGTCGACAGGCTTAGTAAGAGGAGTTATTTCATTGCTCTTGAACACCCTTTTACGACAACAAGTGTAGCCCAAGCCTTAACAGTGTTTACAAACTACATGGGATTCCTCAAAGTATAGTTTCTGACCAACAAAATATTTTTGACAGCACATTTTGGAAGGAGCTTTTCCGAAGTAGTCAATAGGAGTGTTGGGACATGTCTTGGTTGTGTATCAGGGGAGCGACTAAGGGATTGGTGAAAATAGCTTCCACTTGCCGAGTGGTGGTATAACACATCATTTCACACTGCTACGAAGACAACTCCTTATGAAATTATCTACCAACAACCTGCACCTACACACATGCCTTATTTGCCATGCGAGACAGAACCTTGAAGACTAGGGAGGCCGCAATTCAATTGCTTAAATTTCATTTGGATCGATGCAACAACAATAACAAAAATAGCACTGCTCGGTATTATGACGTGGGGGGGGGGTTGTATATGTCAAACTCCAGCCATTTCGACAAAAATCCTTGGTAAACAAGTAGTATATGAAGTTAGCACCCCAAGTATTTCGGGCCATACCAGATTGTTGAGCACATAGGAGCTGTTGCTTATAAGCTTCTACTGCCAGAGGAAGCTAAAGTTCACCCTGTTTTCCACGTATCTCAACTAAAAAACATGTGCTGACTATAACATCTACCACAACTTGATGCGGATGGTACTACTGCAAAGAAACCGATTGTTATGCTCGATAGGCACACGATTAAATGGAAAAATGTTCAGTTACTAAGTCAGTAGTCTGTTACTAAGAAGTTGTAATTCAGCCAGTAATTTGTTAGAAGCAGTTAGCTAGAGATCTCTCAATAAATACAATGTTAAATGTACAAAGAAGGCAAGTAATCAACAATTCAGAATAGAGGTTGTTCTATTGAGCTATTTTCATTCTATCAGATTCTTTTCTACATTAGTTTTGGTTAAACTCTTTCATGTACCTTAGTTCTTAACATGGTATCTTTCGCCGGATGATCTAGGGATCCATGGCCAACACCAACTCCGCTGATTCCACGTCTGTTGAACCAGGCTCGGCTACTTTCACTGGTGACCGTGTCGTCAACTCGTTCCTTCGGCATGAGGTGATTAAGCTTGATGATGGCACGTATGTACAATGGCGCAAACAGGTGAAATTGATTGCAGATGGATACGATCTCACCAGTTTCTTGGACGAAACCGTTCCTCCACCGCCAAGATTCGTTCAATCTCATGAAGGAACTCTTGTTCCAAATCCGTCGGCTTCGGTGTTCACGCAACAAGATCGGCTTTTGACATCGTGGCTACTCTCCACGATTAGCCTGTCCGTTCTACCCTCCTTTACTGATGCTCACACGGCCTGCGATGTGTGGACCACGGCCACGAATTTGTTTGCGGCTGATACACGTGCGAAGCAATCTAGAATTCGTCACGAGCTTCACTCGATGAAAAAAGGTACACTTCCTATTAAATCATATGTTGCTCGTATCACTAACCTTTGTGCGCTTCTGGAGTCGTCTGGCTCTGGCATCTCAGAAGAGGAGAAAGTTCAGGTTATGCTTGCTGGCCTTCCACCGGAGTTTGAGGTAATTGTTTCCTCTGCCTCTCTGTCGGCCGGTGGTCTATCGTTTCAACGGTTGGTAGATGCGCTGGTGGAGTGCGAAAATAGGCAGGTTCGTGCGACACATGACATAATTCTTCATGCGAATCTCGTGGAAAGTGGGCCGTTGCAAGCGCCGTCTCAAGGGGTGGAAGCATCTGCCCGTGGCGGTCGTGGGTATGGCCGTGGTCGAGGACGACTCTTCAGATCGAGGCGTCAATGTCAGATCTGTGCTAGATTCGGTCATGATGCCCAACGTTGTTACTACCGGTATCACCGGAACGTGGAGGCGCCGCCGTTGGTACCACAAATGCCGTATCAAGGTGCTTCAAACTTTCCTCCGATGAACCATCGTGTGCCGTGCGAAGAAGGGGTTCAAGAATGGGGAGCAAAGTCTGCCACTTTTGGTCAAAATAATTTTGATGGAGGTCAATACAATCTTATGGCCGGTTATTATTATGATAGTAGTGGCTATGGCTCCATGCCACGTGGGCAACCCATGCCACATGGGTCTCAATCAAGTGGGCCAAATGTTGGCTTTCATCAAGGCATTCAGCCGAATATGGGGCAGCAAAATATGAGCTCAAATCCACATTTCAATGGGCAGTATGTGGTGCATCCACAATCGCATAATTATACTTCCAGGCCGCACGCTAATAAGCCGGTTTCAAGTGGGCCAAATTGTGTTGGGCCTTCTAATGTTAGGAAAACAGCTCGTAATGTTCCCAATATGCCTATGTCCAATTGTGTCCACGTCGACTCGTCTCCTGGGGTTAGGCCAAATATCAAGCCAGTTGATGGTGCTTTGGTCCCTTGGTCTACTAAACCCCAAGCTCGAGTTTATTACGGGTCTGACCCGGGTATTAGACTACTTCGAGTGGGAGATCTATACGTCTTGGATTACTCTGATTTTTTAGGGTCTCATGTTAACACTACTCAGTTTCAGTCAACCGGTGGCGACAATGATTCCTACATTCCTATGCCTGTTGGTATCATGTCCTGGTACCCTAACTCTGGTGCCAGTCATCGTGTCTAGCGGGATCCATAAGTTTTGCGCGACCCCACTCCGTACTTAGGTAGCTCTTCTCTTTTAATGGGGGATGGGACTCCTACTATGATTTTGTCGATTGGTAGTAGTATTTTACCTACTCAGTCCAAACTGTTGCGTTTGACTAACGTTTTGTGTGTGTCCAATATACGAAAGAATCTACTGTCAGTATCACAGTTTGCTAATGATAATACTGTATTATTTGAATTTCATCTGACACATTGTGTTATTAAGGATATCGTAACTAGGGAAGTTTTGCTGATTGGCCATATTCGTGAAGGATTTTACCATTTTCCCGTACCTGTGGCGATTACTCTATCAACTGAGGCTCTTTTTGTTGCTTATTCGAAGGTTAGAAATAAGATTTATTACTGTCCGATCTTTACTTTGTGGCATAAACGTCTTGGCCATCCGTCATCTTCCGTAGTTAAGAATGTTTTAGACAAATGTAAAATTGTATCTACTAAAGATTGTTTTGATGGTATATGAACTGCTTGTCAACAAAGACGATCACATAAACTGTCGTTTTCTATACCTAACACCGAGAATCAACCTTTTGAATTGATTATTTCTGATCTTTGGGGTCCCGAGTCTATTGCGTGTGCTGATAATTGGTATTATGTGATGCTTATTGATATGTGCACTAGATTTATATGGATTTATCTTCTTCGTCGAAAGTCGTAAATAGTAGAATGTTTCACTCTATTCTAACAGCTGATAAAAACGCAATTTGGCAAGTCTATTAAATAGTTTCAGAGTGATTAGGGCAACTAGTACCGAACCTTCACGTCTATTCTAGCATTACAATGGTCGGTTGACCTGCTTGTATACTTCTGAAAAAATAGAGTAGCTGAGCTCAAACACCGACACATTGTTGAAATGGGATTATCACTATTGGCTCAAGCCAATTTACCTATGGATTACTGGGTGTATGCCTTTGCTGTGCAATTCATCTTATTAATCGCCTTCCTACTGCAGTTCTCAAAGGTCAGTCTTCGTTTAGAGATCTTTATGGGTGTGATCGACCTACAATCATCTTCGAGTTTTTAGCTGTTGTTGTTTTCCATATTTACGACCGTTTGCTACCCATAAATTGGAATTTCGCTCTCAACCTTCAATTTTCCTGGGTTATAGTACTCAACAAAAGGGTTACCAGTGTTCTTACCGGATAGCAAAATAGTCGTTTCCGGCATGTCATGTTTGATGAAAATAGGTTTCTATTATCTAGGCATGGTTCACAACGAGTGGCAACGACCTCTAATACATCTGTTTCAACAGTGGTACCCCTGGTTCGGACTATTACAACTCGATCGGTAGAGCTTGTTACAGCATCATCACCTATGACCCCTTTATCCCATCGATTTGTGGAGCATGCTCAAGCATCACCATCTATGACCACTTTATCACCGACAAATAATGCGTCTGGTGCTGTCTCTGAGCCTAATCACTCATGTGGCTTAAATAATGAGGACTTGTACTTAGATAACGTCAATACGTCATCTGTTGGTGTAATGAGTTTTCCCATGTTCGTAACTAACATTCATCCTATGGTAACACGAGCTAAAACAGGAATTGTCAAACCAAAAGCTCTGACTGTTGAAGCTGTAGAACCATATTCGATTGAAGAAGCTCCTAGTGAGTGGCGTAAAGCTGCTTAAGCTGAGTATAATGCTCTTGTCAGTAACTCAACCTGAGAGCTAGTTGCTCTACCACCAAATCGCAAGGTCATTGGATGCAAATGACTATTCAAGTTTAAAAGGAACCCTGATGGCACTATTGCTCGCAGGAAGGCTCGGCTAGTAGCAAAAGGTTGCTCCCAAATTCCTGGCTGTGACTTTAAGGAAACTTTAGTCCAGTGGTGAAAGCTGCCACTGTTAGAGTTATTTTGTCTGTTGCTGTTTCTAAAGGGTGGCTACTTCGACAAGTAGATGTCAACAATGCTTTTTTAAATGGTGATTTGGACACTGAAGCTGTTTATGCAACAGCCTTCGGGATATGTTCAGTATGATTCAACAGACAATCCCCTTGTGTGTCGTCTAAAGAAAGCCATATATGGTCTTTGTCAAGCACCTCGAGCTTGGTTTGAAAAGTTGAAGTAGTTTTTTGTGTCTATTAACTTTGTGCCTCAAAATCTGATGCTTTATTGTTTGTTCGGGTTAAGACTGACTCTACACTTTATGTTCTAGTATATGTTGATGACATTATCATTACTGGGAGCGTTTCTACTACTATTGATTGGTTTGTTCGATTATTAAATGATAAGTTTTTGCTTAAGGACATGGGTGATCTACACTATTTTCTCAGCATAGAGGTGACATGCACTTCCTCCGGATGTCTTCATCTCTGTCACACCAAATACATATGAGATATTCTTGCTCGAGCCTCAATGACCAATGCCAAAAGCGTTCACACTCTAATGGTTAGCTCATCTAATCTCTCCAAAAAGGATGGCGATCGTTTAGAAGATCCGACAGAGTATAGGAGCCTTGCTGGTGCACTTCATTACGTTGTAATTATTAAACCAGATATGTCAGTTTATGCATAACCCTACCACGATTCACATTACTGCTTTAAAACGCATCTTGCAATATTTGTGTGAGACTCTTGAACTTGGAATTTTGTTTCAACCATCTACTCGACTTTCTCTAGTTGCATATGCTGATGCTAATTGAGGGCTCGATTTTGACGATCGACGGTCAACTTCAGGCTTTTGTGTCTATTTTGGATCCACACCTGTGTCGTGGTATTCTAAGAAGCAACAAGTGGTTTCTCGCTCCACGGCCGAGGCAGAATATAGGAGCCTTGCTGCGGCTACTAGTTGGGTTACCTGGTTACTTTCATTACTTCAGGAACTTCAGATTAAGTCTAATGATACTCCGAATATTTGGTGCCATAGTTCTAGTGCAGTTGCAGTTGTAGCCAATCTTATATTACACTTTAGGTTCAAACATGTTGAGCTTGACCTATTTTTTGTTCGTGAGTGAGTTGCAGACGGATCTATTTTGGCTGGTGAGGTTCCCGCCTGTGATCAAGTAGCAAATGTTCTAACTAAACCTTTGTCAGTAATAGTTTTTAATCGATTTAAAAATTCTCTTCTGGTTTTGCCTGTCGAGAAGATGTGTAAATGTTAAAGTCAGTTACTAAGTCAGTAGTCTGTTACTAAGAAGTTGTTATTTAGCCAGTAATTTGTTAGAAGCAGTTAGCTAAAGATCTCTTTATAAATACAATGTTAAATGTACAAAGAAGGCAAGTAATCAACAATTCAAAATAGAGGTTATTCTATTGAGCTATTTTCATTCTATCAGATTCTTTTCTACCTTAGTTTTGGTTAAACTCTTTCATGTACCTTAGTTCTTAACAAAAAACAGAGCAGTGACTGAAGTGTTAGTTCAATTGAGCAATAGTTTTCCTGAAGATGTAACTTCGATTAAGTCGAAATTTCCATTTTAAATCTAAGGAAGTCGATGAATCTTTTGGAAAATTCAATTCAATGGATGGAAAAAGCAGATCAAGGGGACTTTTCGAGTGAAGTTTTGTTTAGATTTGTCGCTAATGAATTGTGGCCGACAAGCAGCAAGAGAAAATGACAAAATGAAAAAAGAAACAGAAAATTTAAGGAAAATGGAAAAGGAATGAAAAGAAAGAAAAACATTAGAAAGAAGATAATCTGTCAAAATAGTCACTTTTTGTTTACATTCAAATTACATTTTAATTACGTATGTTCGAAATGTTACGTTTTAGTTACTTACGTTAATATATTGTAACATTTTTATTATTGAACCGTTAATTGCCGTTAACAGTATTAACAGACGTGGTACGTTAAATCATCATTTCAAACAAAAATTTTAGGTTAAACTATATAGTTTTTTGTAGAGGTGAGCATGGTAGGGCCGGCCGGGTCGGGATCGGTCGGGCCCGACTAAAAAATTAGGCCCGTTCATTGGGCTCGGTGAAATTGGGCCCAAAAATGGGCCTAAAATTTTGCCCAAGCCCGACCCATATAAAAATACTAAAACCGAGCCCTGCCCTACCACCAGTATTAATTTTTATATTATTTTATATAATTTTAAATATATATAATACATCAAAATATTAAAAAATCAAAAAAATATTTTCAACAAATTGAAAATAAATTTTAAAAAATATGTAGACTTAAATAACACTAAAATAGATGCAACTTAACAAGGAAATGCCTCTAAAATAATAACAAAATTAACAAATGTCTTTAAAATAATAACAAAATTAACAATAAAATAAGTTTTATATAATATCTAAACAATAACAACAAAATAATATAAACATAATAGTAAGATGGTAGCAAAATAAATAGAAAAACAATAAGAAAATAATATTTAAAAATATTTTTTTTGCCTTTAATGATTTGGGCGCCCCGCCAAGAAATTCTTACTAGAGGCCTGCCCATTTTTAAAGCAGGCCTCATTTTCTACCAAGCCCATTTTAGGCCTATATTTTACCGAACCCTCCCATTTTTAGGCGGGCCTTGGTAGGGTAGGTGGCCCTGACCCATGCTCACTCTAGTTTTTTGTATGTTTTTTATTTGTTAAAACTTTTTTATGTTTATGAAAAAAGAAATGCGAAAGCTAAAACCAAAATAAAACTCGTTTCGCATATTTTCACCCCACAATTATAAACCCTCATCGTCCATCATCGTTTTAATGAACCAATTTGGATATCTTAATGACCTAGCCTACAAGCACATCTCACTCGAAGACCTCATTAGTTGTGACTTATAGCAGCCTACCCTCAACAAAGTTTCTCAAGCCCGTTAACTTAACTTCCTAACCAACCCTACGACCACCTTATCTATCTTACCTACAACCTTCATGTTCTCTCAAAATTATGTTGTTTCATGGATTCTTCAAACGAGCTAAAAGTTTAGTCACCTAACTATTAGTATTTTTTTTTGTCACTTATCTCTGAAAAGTTACAAAATGGTCACTCAACTATTTAATTTTATCTTTTTGGTCGTCAATGGACTAACATGGCAACTCTTAAAATTGATATTATAGCAAATTTAATTATTAACATTTATATATTGTGTCAATTTAATCTTGATTCTGAAAAATCTAACCCTCAATATTTACACATTGTATTAATTCCATCATATAGTTTGGTACATCCACACTAACAACATTAGTTTATGCTAACGTGGCATTGATAACTATTTCAGTGATGACATGCAATAATCTCTCAAAATGTCATGTGTCAAACATGAATAAAAAAAATTAAAAATAAAAAAATAATAAAAAGTATTACACAAAGTAACGATGTGATGAATATAAATTCAAATAACAAGTATGTTAAAAATTTAAATACCAACTATTTTGTAATAATATAAACCTACTTAAGCTCTATTTAAATTCAAGTTTGATTATTCAAGTTTGAATAATAATTTAAATTATTTTTGTAATGAAAAGAAAAAAAATTTAAATTCAAGTTTGATTATTCCTAAACCTAATGTAAATTTTTTCTATTTCGCCTTGAACAATAAACTAGAAAAATATCTCTATAGTGAATATTTGAGAAATGGATTCTGTGATCCCAATTTTAACATCGTCCCACGTTTATGAGTGTACAGTCCAATTTCTGATTGGGCCCATTAACAAAATTCAAACCCGAAGCCCAAAATTTCAGCCCAATAGCCTAAACCTAGTTTCAGTAAAAAAATAAACCCTTATTCCTAAAGCGCCGCACCTTTTGCTGCCCTCTTCTGACCTCTGCCAAAGCCTGTTGCCACAGCCGTATGACACCTGTGAAAGGAAGCAATAACATAGCAGAAAATAGAAACAGTAGCAAAAAAAATGTGTAAAAAGAATATTATTTAGCTATAAAGCCATCCAAAACCAAGAATGTAAAGGAGGTTTTTGAATAATAATAAAAAAAACAGCCACGAAATAATAATAAAAAAGAAAGTTGGAAGAGATAAATCTCTAAAGGTGATTCTTGATTTTTATTTTTATTATTTTATTTTTTAAGTTTTTTTTCCTTTTGTCGAAATTATTTTTTTGTTTAGAAAAACGGGTCGACTTTAAAAACATGGAGTCACCACCAATCTTTTTTGAAGTGTGGTTGGGTCACCTTATAAAACATTTTGGTCTACGAATTTTAAGAAAAGCAGTGTCTGGAGTCGATTTACATACGAGGAAGGATTAGCACCCTCGCAATGCCCAAAATTGGTACCTTATTGATTGATTAATGTCTTAATATCGAAAATTGGAAGAGGTTTTAAAATATGACTTCTTTAAAAATGTTCGGGTAATTTGAATTGGATATCGAAATTCTCTTGCTCTGAAAGGATGAAATATCACATCCAGCACGTTAGGATACGATGTTTCAAACCTTTGACACCAAGATCATTTCATGATTTCCAAAATTCATGCATTGACATTTTAAAAAGGGTATTCCATTATTTGGCCAAACGAAAGAACCGAAACCTAGCATGTTAGGGCACGATTCCTCAAATTTCCAAACATGAAATATTGCCTTATTTTTGAAGTTGAGAAAATACGACCATAATTTTAAAAGGATATTTAGTCCTTTGGACAAGCGAAAAATTGAAACCCAGCACGTTAGGGCACAATTTCTCAAAACTTCCAAGCACAAAATATTGCCTTGCTTTTAATTTTTAAAAAACGGACACCGCCTTAAAGGGTATTTAGTGATTTGGTCAAACGGAAAACCGAAACTCAGTACGTTAGGGCACGATTCCGTGAATTTTCAAACACAAAATACTGCCTTTATTTGAAAAGTATTATGTATCGAGTAAAATTAACGTAACATGTAGTTGTGAAAATAAATTGCAATATGAATATGCGTAATGGAAATAAAATGGACGAAAACCTAAATAATACTCGAGTAAAATAATCAAGGATAAACAAATAAAAGGAAGATATCAAACAATAAGTAAACAAATGAGGATAAAAAATAAGAAGAAAAGTTGAAAACATATGAAATGAATGGAAAATATTGAATCAAATAGAGGAGATAAAAAGTGATAAAAATAGTAATAATGCATTAATAAGAATCATTATAATATATTAACAATAATAATAGAAAAGAATAAAATAATAATAGTGATAATGGTATAAGTAATTAAAATAATGATACTAAAAATAATTGTAAATATGATAATAGTAATAATAATAATAAATAAAGTGATAATAAAAATTAAAATAGTATTAATGATAAAGTAATAGTAACAATATTAAAATAATAGTATTAATAAAAATAGTAATAGTAAAAATAAAAGTATATTGATAATAATAAAAATAATAGGTATAATTATAATATATAATAATAAATATAATTATAAGAATAATAATATAATTAATGATCATAAGGTGAAAAAGTGGTAATAATAAAGTAATAATAATAAGAAATGAATATAATTACAATAATGAGTTAATTATAAATAAAATAAAAAATAATAGTAATAATATTAGAAATAAAAAATAGAAATAATAAATAGTGATATAAAGAACGATAATAAAAATAAGGAATATAAGAAATATGATTAGTAACAATAATATTATATAAAAAATGATGGTAATAAAAAATGATAAGTATAATAATAAATATTAAAAATAATTAATTTGAAAATAAAAATAAAAGAGGTGAAAAGGGACTAAATTGACTTTAAAACAGGAATTTGGGGCCAAATTAAGAATAAATTGAGGCAAAAAAGACCAAATCGTGACACACAGTGATATAGAGGGACCAACATAGCAATTAATCTAACCCTTTGAAACGAAGTGCTTGGACGTGGACCAAATTGCAGTGGCAGACAAGATTCAGAGGCAAATTTTAAAAAAATAGGAAAAAAACTGAAGTGGGATGTAATAAAAAAGGGGCGAAAAGAGAGGACCAACTGCGTAATTTACCCATTTAGGGTAAAATTGCGCGGATCCACCTAAGGACTAGGTGATGACGCAGGGCTCCCCCTTGAAATGGTGCCGTTTACCAAATGCTTTAAAAAACTAAAAAAACCTATTTCCTTTCATTTCTACTCTTCTGCTTCAAAAAAAAAAAAAAAAGAACCCTCATTTGTTCATTTGCTAGGGTTTCAGTCCCCCCCTAATCCTTGATTCGCCGCCGTGTCACCACTGGTCCAGCGACCGATCATACTCAAGATCGAAAGCCTGGTAAGCTTATTCCCCTTTCCTTTTTTTTAATAAAACGCTTTGATATATATATACATATACGTTGTAGATTTTTTTAAAACAGAACAAAAAAAAAATAAAAAAGAAAACAACAATATTTGGATTCGAAAAAGAAATAGAAAAGAGGGAAAAAAAGACCTCTACTGATTCCTATATCTGATTTTGTATCAACTTCTTTTGATATTCAATGTATAATCTGTGTACTATTGTCTGTGTAAAAAAAAGAACCCTATTTACATTAAATTATTAGACTTTTATAGCCTAAAATCCCCAAAAAAAAACAAAATACAACCCGCTTTTTTTCTATGTTGGCCCCTTTCCGTTGTTTTGTTTTGCAGGTATAAGCGACGTGGAGGAGCACGATGCGGAGCTACTGGAGACGTGCGGCTCGGGGGGTTGTCGTGGATACTGGCGGCTCGAAGATACCCTAGTAGCCTCTAGGGTTTGTCTACTTGCTGAAGAGTTTAGGCCGTTTGGGCCTACAATGTGTTGGTTAATATTTGGGTTCTAAGATTAGTATTAATGGGCTGATTTTTAAATTTTGGACTTTGTTATTTATTTTCTTTTGAATTCTGGTTAATGGTGCTGGGCTCATGGCGAAATTTTAGGCCTTACAGCTGCCCCTCTTTTATTGTTGTCTTGTAACGAGAATGGAGCAAAGACTTCAAAAGGGCCAATTTCGCTCGGCTTTGCCGAGACTGGACTTCTTGATGCTTTTTCTTTCAAGTGGCCTCACTTTAACCTATTGCATCTCCGGGGTATAAGAGTTTTGTTTCGGTCCACTCCACTACTTCTTAGGGAGATATGATCTGTAATCTTCAGTCTGCTTCATTGCCGATACATGGAGATAAAACTTGTTGTCTTCGATCTGCTCCACTCCTGCTCAATGGAGATAAGATCTGCTATCTTCAGTCTACTCCATTACTGATACATGGAGATAAGACTTGCTGTCTTCGATCTGCTCCACTCCTGCTCAGTGAAGATAAGATCTGCTATCTTGACTGTTACCCTACTGCTTAGGGGATTAAAGCTGGTGGTTTAAATCTGCTTCATTACCGATACATGGAGATAAGATTCGCCATCTTCGATCTGCCCCACTCCTGCTCAGTGGGGATAAGATCTACTATCTTTAGCCTGCTCCACTCCTGCTCGGTGGAGATAAGATCTACTATCTTTAGCCTGCTCCACTCCTACTCAGTGGAGATAAGGCTATAACCTTCAGTCTACTCTATTGCCGATACATGGAGATAAGACTTGCCATCTTCGATCTGCCCCACTCCTGCTCAGGGAGGATAAGATCTACTATCTTTAGCCTGCTCCACTCCTGCTCAGTGGAGATAAGGCTTACTGTCTTCGATCTGCTCCACTCCTGCTTAGTGGAGATAAGATCTACTATCTTTAGCCTACTCCACTCCTGCTCAGTGGAGATAAGGCTACAATCTTCAGTCTACTCCATTACCAATACATTGAGATAAGACTTGCTAGTTTTAGCCTGTTACCCTACTGCTTAGGGGTTAAGGCTTATCGTCATCGATCTGCTCCACTCCTGCTCAGTGGAGATAAGATCTGCTATTTTCGATCTATTCCACTCCTGCTCAGTGGAGATAAGATCTGCACTCTTCAGTCTGCTCCATTGCCGATACATGAAGATAAGACTTGTAATTTTTGATCTGCTCCACTCCTGCTCAGTGGAGATAAGATCTGTAATTTCGCCTGTTACCCTACTACTTAGGGGGTTAGGCCTTATTGTCTTCGATCTGCTTTACTCCTGCTCAGTAGAGATAAGATCTACTAACTTCTATAACTCCAATCAATTTTGCTACATTGTCCTCTTAGGAACCTACCTGTAGAATTGATTTCATGGGGTCTATGCTTATGCCAAATGATTAGGATGTCATGAAAAATGCTCCTAACCATATGTATTATAAATGTTATATGATTGAATGCCAAAATGTCATGAGAATGATCCATTTTTTAAAATTTGGGTTGTAATTGCTCGCCATTTGTTAAGGTGATATCCCGAACATATGTCCTCTTATTCAGCTGATACTTCCAACAGAGAATCCAAAGATGTCGTCACTGCTTAGATTCTTATCTCAAGCGTTCCAAGCCTTTAAGCCCGATGAGATCTAAATAATTGTCCTGTTTCAGATTTTTACATTATTGAGAGACTTTCAGAGTAATATGAAAACTTCTTTTGTGAAAGCGTTATTAGTTCATTAATCATTATTTTAATATAAAATGCTTGAGAGAAGATTATAGAGATGAATAATTGAAATATATTGAGACAAAACCCGTGAAGAATGGATTGAGCAAAGGAAGCAAATTCTGCTAAGGTACAAAAATGAGTATGGGTGGAATTGGTGCCCCAGATATCATAGCCTGAGCTTCTCGGTTCAAACTTTTGAGGACCATTTTAAGCTCAATATGTGTTTAGGGGATCCAAAGTATTTTGTCGATGCTCCAAAACGTAACATACTTCCTCATTGTTAATTCAGGCGTAGCCAGACTACTGTATACCCCATCACAATTTGATCACAATTTGAGCCGCCCTTTTCGGATTTTCGACTCAAAGCCCCTTTGGTCTCAAAGCCCTTTGCGGGTTTTCACCTTGGCCTCTCTTTTTTTTTTAAACTCAAGACGCCCTTTTGTGGGTTTTCGCTCGGTTTATTTTTATTCTTAAGCGAAGTGCTTCGGGTGAGTCCGCATTTACAGGATTGGGAACATTTTTCCATCCATTTCGGGCAAGATCAATGCTCCTCAGGAGAAAGCCTTTTTAAACACATAAGGTCCTTCCCAATTTGCATCCACTTTCCTCTGAAGTCCCTTTTCCTTGAGAAGGACCTTTTTTTTACCGTAATGAGATTTTCTTGGGCGAACCTTTTTGTCATAAGCTTGTATCATCCATTTTTGGTGTATTCAACCGTGATGAATACTTTTAATCAAGCTTACTGGAGACATTCTATTTTATCTAATTCTTAGTTCAATCAAAGCTCGGAGAAAATGAATCTCAACTTCCAGAAATTGCTTCCCTTCCATAAACCAATGAGAAAGGTGTTGCTCCGAAGAAGGTCCAGGCCAACATTCGAGAGGCATATGGTAACTTCTCTATGCCAATCTTTACAAGTCACAATCATCTTTCAAAATCTATTCTTTTTTTGCCTTTGCTGCACTGATGTGGCGTCTGATCTTTGAACAAATCTATAAACTTTGATCTTATGTTAGACATGTTCCTTTCTAGCATTCTTTGTTGCCACTTTTTTTGAATTCGAATTTGAATTTGACGACTGTTGACTTTGTAACTTTGGCACATGAAGCGACCTTCACACTTTTAGTGGAGTAATTGACAATCACGCAGATGCATTGGTATCGACTAGATGCTTTTGACGAGATCGTCCCCATAACATCTATGCCCCACATATAGGAAAAGAATGGAGGAAGCACATAAGTCTTGTCTTCCTCAATTTGGCATTTACGGCATAACTGATGCCATCTCCTTTTCATGGTAGACCAGCAATACCCGAACTTTATAATTGACCTAGCTATCGAAAAACTCTTAGTATGTGTCTTTTCAAACACTCCATAGCCTCCTCGTGCCTAGGCAAATCTTGATGCGATCATGCAAAGACATATTTGAATTCTTGGAATAACATGACGTCTCGCTTTGTTTCTGTGGTGGGCTAGGCTTCGATCTTCTTTCCTAGACTCGTAATGTCCACTGACCCTTTATACGGTAGAGTCTATTTTCATCTTGAACAAATAAAATGATAAGTTACAATCTCTGTCATTTTCAAAATCCTCAGATCCCTTTAGACCTATATTTCACTCAAACGAGAGTCCGTAACAGCGTTGCTCATGTCTCGATATCTGGGTACCTATTGTAGGTACGAATGCAAATTCCAAAGAATAGATGATTCTAAGGATGATTATTTATATGGTATGATCATCAATGAAGAATGAAAGAATAAAAAGAAAAAACATTGTCCGGCATGAAACAAAAAAACGCATTATTTATTGAAAATAAAAATGTTTGAACATGAGCCTATTTCACAAAAGATTCTTATTGTTTTTAGGCTGAAAACAACAAGTGTGTTTTGAACACTACTCTGCATTAGCTCTAAAAACTACAGGAATTTCCTCCTCAGTCCAGCTGTTCAGAACACTTCTAGGCTCATAGGGGCGTATGCCCGCTAAGTTTCCTTCCTTCGGATCCTTTTCAAACACGGCGTCAATGCTCAAAGCTCTCATCATATCTTCAGCCGTTTTTTCACTCATGTTCTCCGGTCCCGGATGGACAACTCCTTCCGATACAAATGCATTGGATATATAGGGAAAAGTCATTGATCCCCATTTGACCTCGGCATCCCTCTCTACCGACTCTCCTCCTATGGTACACACGTTTTCTCCCTTAGAAGAGTCAAAGAACTCCAGCTCTTTGTTATCCATTAGTCCTTACACTAGGGCCCTGAATTCGCTGCATCGTTGGATCTCATGGTCTTTCTTATTATGGAACTCACAGTAGTTCCTCGCATCTTGGGACTTGCTCCCCAACTCTTGTGGAACTAGACCTCTTTTTTGCTATGTTGGCCCCCTTTCCGTTGTTTTGTTTTGTAGGTATAAGTGATGTGGAGGTGCACGATGCGGAGTCTTGGAGACGTCTTGCTCAAGGGGTTGTTGTGGTTTTCTTGGCGGTACAAGATACCCTAGTAGCCTCTAGGGTTTGTCCGCTTCAAGAGTTTGGGCCTGCAATGTGTTGGGTTAATATTTGGGTTTTAGGATTAGTATTAATGGGCTGATTTTTAAATTTTGGACTTTGTTATTATTATTATTATTTTTTGAATTCGAGTCAGCGGTCTTTGGGCTTAGGCAAAAATTTGGGCCTTACAACTTTGTTATATACAATTGGGTTTTGAGAAAAAACAAAAGGAGAGGAAAAACTGGGCATAAATAGGAGGACGGTTCCCTCAGACGCTAAAACGAGTCGCTGAGGGGCCGGAAGGAGGCAGTCGAGGATCCGCATGTTTCTTTGGAAAGACGGATTGTTTTTATTTGAACGCACAAGCATAAGTGGGAGTTTTATACTATTTGTTTATTTTACATTATTTATACTCGTTTTACTTATTTATATATATATATATATATATATTCTTTTACTTTTAAATATTTAAACTTGATGTTATTTATTATTTATTCAATCTATTTATTTATTATTCTCCCATTTTAAATATTTAAATTAGATATTATTTGTACATCATTTTCATTAAACACTTTTCATTTTCACTTTTTATTTAGAATTACTTTATTTATTTTTGTTGATTAATTCCTTAGATTAACATTTCCATTATTATTATATTCATCTCATTATTACAATAATATTTATCTATTTATTTGATATTTAATAGATGTTCCGTTCGTGCTAACATTCCATCGTTATCATTATATTATGCGTTGGGTAATTGGCTTTTCATTATACCCTGAATAAAAGAAATACACATCGTTTAAATATTACACTTGTTATTATTCAATTTTTTCAAAATTAAGACAATGTTTCATATTTGGAAATTCGAGAATATCGTATCTAACTTACGGGGTTTCGATTTTTCCGTTGAACCTAAACAATCGAATATTTTTTTTAAAAAAATGAGATTTAATTAAATAGTAGAAAGTGAGCTTATTATTCGAGTTCTCAAGGTATCGTATCCTAACTTATGGGATATAACCTGTTGTTTTTAATCTATTCAAGTGATTTCTAATAAAAATAGCATCAATAAAGAGTGATCGTATTTTAAATTCTTTTTAAGTTTTCAACTTTTCGACACTAAGACATTAATTAATCAACTAGGTACCAATTTTGGGCGAATCGAGGATGCTAATCCTTCATCGTGTCGAATCGACTCGAACCCGTTTTCTGGATTTTATAGATCAAAAATTATTTTTTTGATAAATTAAAATTTTATTAAAATGATTGAATTACGAGATGACCCGATCACACCTCATCAGAATGATTGGTAGCGACTCCGTTTTTATTTTCATTTTTAAAACAAAATCTACCCTTCTTAAAAAATGGTTGTGACAATGAGGTTTCGCTGCCAAGCATGTGGGTGCATGCGAAACAACTCGGCAAACGCCTGTAAGAGTTTGTGGTATGTCACTTTCACTTTTTTTAATGAATACCACCGTATATTCTAGAGTTGATGAATAGCATTATTGTCAGTGCAGAAGGATGCGGGTTTGAATGCGAAGGAATGCATTATCTTCCTATTTAATGGTTTGGAAAGAGATATGAGTAGTTCTAAGCATTGTATAAAAAAAATCAAAAACAAAAAAATCCATTAATGATATAAAAATTTAAACCTGTTAAACCTTCATATTTATTATTTTAATAAACTTCAAATGAAATTTGATCTAATATACAATGTCATGCATAAATTTTGATTTTATGCGATTTTATACATAAATTTTGATTAGATCCGGTTTTCACAAATAACTAACAACATTATCGAATTAGCACCATTCGCATTGATATATTGCATCCACAAACAATTATATTAATCCAATATGAAAATAAATGTATGCATGCATTTCTTTAAATGTGTAATTGAATCGAATAAAATTTTATGAATATATATGAACCACAATTCAAGTTTCATGTATATAATTACACTAAATTAAAGTTCATATATTAAATTACACATTGGACCAAAATTAATATATAAATTTAATATTTATCCCTTTTTATTTGAAATTTATTTAATTTTAATTGTCTAATATGTTTTTTCTAATTATGGTTAAAACTTTTTATTCTTAAAACATATATATATATATATATATTATTTCTAAATTAAATAAATTAAATAATAATTATAATTTTGTAGAAATATATGATTTTCAACATAAAATATATATGTTATGCAACAACATAGAAAATAATTGATTAATACATATATTAGAAGTAATTTAAATAATACTATGTATTAAGGAAATTATTTCAAAAAAAAAAATTTCTCAAAGTATTTACTGGAGCGAACCTAGTAACTAATACTTCGCATTCTGTAGGCCCATTAAGGGGGTAAATGCTGGCCAAGAGTTTTGTATAAGTTTAAGTTGTACCTTTTTATATATAAGCATAAATGTATATGAGTGCTTGCGATGGGTATGACTAAAAATTTATTATATTATAGAAACAATTTATGTGCATTTATAAAATTACGACCATAAAGTTTATTATAAAAATATTTTATATAGTATAAAAGTATTATAATATATTTATGATTTTTTTAAATATTAGTAAATAAAAAATTTATGAACTATTATTAACTATGAATAATTTATAGAAACAATCTTATAAATATAATCTTATAACTAGTTTGGATTTTTGTGTGATGTTGGGGTTGTTTGTGTACATTAATATCTTAATGTTTTATAAATTTGGCTTTTCTTTAAATTAATTAATTATTTTAAAATTTTAATGATATTTGAAAATCGTATAAATATATTGTGGAGTGTGACTCGTATTTACAAATCGACGTTGCGACGAGAAAAACCGACATCATGACGGTGCGACACTCGACATCCCGATGACTCGAAGAATGACGTCTCGACAAGTGGGTTTTCTTCTCCTAGTTAAACTCTATTATTGTTTTCGATTAAACTCTTATTAGTTTAGGGTTATTTTAATTGTATTTAACCTACGAATTTAGTCTATAAAAGGAGTTGTTGTAATTTAGATTAATCATCTTTATTATCTTTGAGATTGAGAGAGTTTTGTGAGTTTTAGATAGTTTCAAGTTTTTAGCTAGAGTGCTTTGATCTTTCAGTGTTTGTTGAGATTATCTCCATGTTGTACTCTTTTGATTTTTACTCATTTAGTGAAATCTCCTTTGCCTGTGAGTTTTTGTCCACTTTTTTGGAGGAATTTTTCACGTAAATCTATATATTGGATCTTTTCAATGTCTTCTTTACCATTCTTGTTTATTGCATACACGGGTTTATCTTCAACGTATACTTTAATCAATGTTATTAATTTATTAAAAGGTTAATGTAGTATTTGCCCTCAAAGTTACACCCAATCATTACTTTATTATTTAAAGAACTTTCTTTATCAATTTAGTCCTTGAAGTTTTCAAATTTTTATCACTTTTACCTGTTATTAACAACATTAAATCAAAGAAGAACATGCCATGTCAACCAATTTATATTTTCCTTAAATAAATTAAAAGGGAGAAAAAAATAAAATAAAATAACATAAACTCAAATGTTAAAAAACACTAAATGTTTTATCTTGTTGAAGAACCATAGACACAGAATCAGGAGGCACTTCAAAAATCTGTAAGCTTGCCTGTCATGTATCTGATCCGCCACTATCCTTCAGAACTCATAAATCGTTGAATCCTTCTGAGTAAAGTAATATCTGAGCCTGCCGACTCCTTTATGGACAAAATTTTAACCACCATTAAGTACTCCAATTTTGATTTAACTCTAGTTAAACCAATTAATTTACTTGAATAATCTTAATTACACGACTATATTATTCAATAAACTTACGCGAAATTGTTTTTTTTTGTTGTATGACAATTAAGTGATATTTTTCAATTGATATAATAATTTTAGTTCTTAATTTTATATTTTCTATTAATTTGACTCGACCATATATAAAATGATAAAAACTAATTTTTTTAAAAAATTTAGAGAATTTTAAAATGAAAAATAAAATAAAATATTCAAAAATATATAAGTGAGAAAATGTGGGAAAATTACTTTTAAACCTTCCAAAATTTCTTTGCATTATCTATATAGAAATATTCAATACCCGTTCTTTTAAAAAATAGAAAAATATTAAGCAAAATTATTGGTTCTCTGTTTTTCATCTCATCTTGTTGCTTGACAAGGTTTTTCGTTGTAAGAAAAGAAAATATTCAAAAATATATATATATTTTACAATTTGGATTTTGAAAAATAATTTAAATTAATTGAATTTTTAACTTGAGTTTGAAAAAAATATTATGTGGTATATTCATTATTTATATTTTGTGTCAATTTAATTTTGATTCTGAAAATATAACTCTTAATATTTACATATTATATTTTGTCATATAATTTAGTGCATCTGCACTAATATCATTAATTTGGGTTGATGTAACATTAATAGTCAATTCAATGGTAACATATAACAACCTCTCATAATGCCACATGTTAAACATAAATTAAAAATTTTAAAAATAAAATTAATAAAAATATTAAATAAATTAACTGCGCTAGTGTGGAAGTACCAAATTATTACAATTTTAGAGACAATATATATTAACTGCAGTAGCAAAGTTAGAATTTGGGGAGAAGATTTTACTATTTTAATAGTCTATATCTTTATAATTTTTAAAATATTAAATTAAATTTTTATTTATTTTTAAGACGTCAATATGTAATTTTATTATTACTAATTTAAAATTTTATAAATTATAAAGGACCAAAATAAAAAATTCCATTTTATCCGCTGGGCCGGCTACGCCACTGATTAGCTGTAAAATATATTATATCCTGTATAAAATATTTTGTAATGATATAAACCTACCTGAAGGTTTCTGCATAGGAGAACAAACATCAATTACTCCGAACTTGTTAAAATCAGTTCTAGCTTTGCTTCATTTGATTATCGATGTCATCTCTTCCATTCATTTCTTGGTGACAAACTCTAGTGAGTCGTTGAGAAATGGATTTCGTGAGCCCAGTCCTTAACATCATCCCTGGTTTGTGGAATTTCGTTGTCAAGCATGTGGCGCATGTGAAACACGTCAGCAAACGCCTAGAAGAGTTGAGAACTGCAATGGATGACCTCAGTGACCACAGAGATGATGTGAGGATGAGGGTAGAGATAGGTGTGAGGTCACAACGGGAGATGGTTACGAAGCGAGTGGAAAGATGGTTGAGCAAAGTAGAAATTATTGAGCTGCAAGTAATTGCCCTTATCCATGAAGGAAATCTTCAGGTTGAGAGGAAATGTCTTGGCTGCTGTCCCAGGAATTTGCAGACAGCCTACAAGACCAGGAAGAAAGTGTTAAAGAAGACAGAAGAAGCGAAGGAACTGTTAAAGAATGGGGATTTTGCAGCCGTTACTGGAAGGCTGACCCCCTCAACATCCACTCCCACCACCCCGCGTCGCCCTCAGATTGTGGCTCAATTTCCTATGGAGAATATCGTTGGCCTAGACTCTAAGGTTGAACCCGTATGGGAAAAAATTGAGGATGGTAACGTTGGGATTATCGGTTTATACGGAATCGGTGGGGTTGGTAAAACAACCCTCTCGAAGAAAATCAACAATGAATTTTCGATCCGAAACCATGAGTTTGATAGCGTGATTTGGGTTACACAATCCAAAGCAACAAAAGTTGAGGAATTTCAAGATATCGTTCGGAGGAAATTGGAGATCTCAGATGACATATGGCAAAGGTGTTCAAACGAGAACGACAGAGCGTGTGAGATATTCAGGCTATTGAGCGGTACAAGGTTTGTGTTGCTATTGGATGATGTGCGGAAGAGCTTCTTAAAATCCCAACTCACCAGTTTAGGCATCCCCTTACCAAATAAGGAAAATGGATCCAAAATAATATTTACTACCCGTTCGGAGGAGTTGTGCGGTTACTTAGGAGCTGAAGAGAGAATTAAAGTGGAATGTCTCCCACCAGAACAAGCCCTGAGTTTATTTTCGATGACGGTAGGGGAGCACATCCTCAATACTAATCCAGATATGCCGCAGTTGGCTGAAATTGTTACCGCAAGGTGCAGTGGTTTGCCACTTGCACTGCTCACTGTTGGGAGTGTCATGGCTAGTAGGAAGAGTTACCATGATTGGATCTGTGCAGTTGAGATGTTGCAAAGCTGCCCATCAGAATTTTCAGGTATGGGAGATCAAGTGTTTCCTCCTATCAAGTTTAGCTATGACAGCCTCACCTCTCCCATCGCTAGAAAATGTTTTCTATATTGTTCTATATTCCCAGAGAACTGCACGATAAGCGTCGATGAGCTTATCGACCTTTGGATAGGAGAGGGTCTTTTAGATGGAACAATGCCACGCGCGCAAGGAGAATTCATCATTAGCACTTTAAAGCTTTCATGTTTGCTGGAAGGTGATGAATCTATGGAATTTGTTTGGATGCATGAAATGATCCGAGACATGGTACTGTGGCTAGCCCGTGATAAAGAGAAAAATAAGAACAAGGTTTTGGTAACAAGAAGTGGGAGGCTTACCGATCAAGAATTCAACAAATGGATAGACTCAAGTTGGGTCTCCTTGTGGGGTTGTAGTGACAGAGAGATCATCCATTACCCACCAACTT
Source organism: Gossypium rotundifolium (assembly GCA_025506655.1). NCBI lineage: Eukaryota > Viridiplantae > Streptophyta > Magnoliopsida > Malvales > Malvaceae > Gossypium > Gossypium rotundifolium. Next base: position 12,601,258 of record CP106726.1, read on the forward strand.
GCCCTAATCTCTCGACTCTCCTCATAAGAGATACACTGCTCAACGCATTTCCTGGTGGCTTCTTCGAGTTCATGACTGTTTTGACAGCTTTAGATTTATCGGGTAATCAAGGATTGGTTGAGTTGCCTCCGGAGATTGGAAGATTGAGATTCCTGCAGTACCTAAATTTGTCTTTAACAAGCATAACCAAGCTACCTACGGGCCTTGAGAATTTGAGAAACCTGAGGTGTTTGTTATTAGATTATACTATGCATCTTACAAAGATCCCACCAAGGGAGGTGATGTCTTGTTTTTCACTGTTGCAGGTGTATAGTAAAATGAATGGGGTGATGGAGTACTTTGATGAAGTGAAAGTTTCAGTTGATAATGAACTTGCCTTCTTAGAGGTGTTAGGGGATTTAGGCACATGAATAAGATTTGTATCACCTTATTTTGTCACCCCTCTGTTGAAAAGATATTCAGCTCATACACCATACAAGAATGCATTAGAAAATTAAAACTTATCGATTGCACGGGATTGACTTCACTTTGTCCTAAATATGCATTACCAAATTTAGGGAAACTTGAGATATTTCGTTGTTGTTCACTTCAAGAAATCAGAAAGCCAGATTGGGGTGAGTTTCACAACCTTCGTCAGGTTCACGTAGGTGTTTGCCCACTGTTGCCAAACCTGAATTGCCTTGCTTATGCTAGAAATCTTGAGATCCTCACAATTCTCGACTGTCAGTCTATGAAACAAGTTATAAGTGAGGAGGAGATAGTAGGAGATGAAGTTTTCCCAAAGCTAAAGACGCTTTCTCTGACTTGTTTGCCAAGTCTGGAAACCATCTGCCGCATACCCAAGTCCTTTTCTTCTCCTATAGAGATCGAAGTATCTCGGTGCCCATGTTTGAGGCAACTTCCATTTGACGATGAAAGTGTAGATTTCCTGAAGAAAATCAGAGGAGAATTAGAGTGGTGGGAAGCTTTGGTTTGGGGCAGTGATTTTGTTGAGGACGCCTGTAGCTTCAAATTTAAATCCACCTCTACACTCTCAGGAAATGCCAAAAAAATGACCGCTTCCACTAGCAAGGAAAAAACAGCCAGTGGTTCTAAATCATGATGGCTCTAACTTGATTATTTTGTGTGCATGCGTGTGTTTAGTTGTTATCTATTTACTTCTCATTTTTATCCAAAACGAGACTGCTAGATTCTCGCCATTCATAGCTTTGTAGGTCTCAATTAGTACGACTTAGGCTTTCACAAGCCTCTTGGTGGTCTTCTGGTAACTACGGAATGCTAGGACATGGAGCTTTTTCAAGGAAAGGCAATGGTACCACAAGATGATCTTAGCAGTGCCCCAACCCTCCAGAAAGACTTGAGAGTTCACAATTTCATTTGCGCCCCCATGTTTCCTAGGAGGCCAAGAGTTCTGAGGTGGGAAGCGTTGCTTGGTGAGCAGCTCAAGATCAATGTTGATGCAGCCTAGATTTCTAAGGAGCCTGTTGCGCACAACGTCTCGATGGAGCTTGTGATGCTTATTCAGCTAAGGCCTTATTGTTGGAGGTCTTAGGATGGGTAGGGACCATGGATTCCACCACATTACCATTGAGTCCATCTGCTTTTCTGTTGTTAATAAACTTCATACTTCGATGTTTGGTTTTGCCTTTGTTTATGTGAATTTTCAGTATGCCTATAGGTTGGTTAATGGGGTTGCCCATCGGTTAGCCCATTGACCCCTTGAGGAGAACATTGATTATCATTTGGTTTGAATACTCGGATCTTATCTAATTTTAATTTTGTGCGATTTTATAAATAAAATTTTAATTTGATCTAATTTTCACAAATTATTAACACTATTATTAAATCGGTACCATTTCAGTATCGATATATTGAATCAAAACCAAAGTTTCATGAATATATATGAACCACATTAAAGTTCATGTATCAAATTGCACATTGGATCAAAGTTTATGTATAAATTTGATATATATTTTTTATTTGAAATTTATTTAATTTTAATTGTATAATATGTTTTTTTAATTATGATTAAAACTTTTCTTCTTAAAACATATATATAAATTATTATTTCTAAATTAAATAATAATTATAATTTTGTAAATAAAAAGAGATGATTTTCAACATAAAATATATTTTCTATGCAGCAACATAAAATTGATTAATAAAGATGTAAGATGTAATTTAAGTAATTCTATCTATTAAGAAAATTATTTCAAAAATTAAGGCAGTATTTTATAAAAGGTTATATATTATAAATTTTATATTTTTTATTTAATTTATATATTGTAAAAAAATTATAACTTAGCATAATCTTTTCTCTAAATTAAGTTCATATAAATTTTATAATTAAAACTACACAAGCAGGCGTAGCCAAGGGCCCCGATCCCCCCTAAAATAGAAAACTTTTATTTAGGCTCCTTTAAAATTTATAAAATTTAAATTAGTAAAAGTAAAATTACACTTTGACCCCTTAAAATGATAAAATTTTGATTCATTCCTTTAAAATTTACTATCGTAAAAATATACAATTTAATTTTGGCCCCCCAAAAAAAAATTTTCTGGCTTCGTCCCTTGCTACAAACTATTTAGTGTTCGATTAAATAAAATTGCATATAATGTTTATTTTCCTTATTATTTCTAGTATAGTAATCGTCTTATCAACTACTTTTTAGACTAACATAATATATATAATGATTTAATTTTAATTTTTCTTACTTGATTAATAGTTTTTTATAATAATTAATATTTTTAAAATATATAAATCATGTAACTGTAATTAAAATTTTACAGCCAAACATGAAATAGAGAACTACAATGTAATAATATTTTGTCGATCAAACACGTTTAAGGAAATACAGTTCTTTACAATTACAAGAGAATATAATTACTACCCTGATGATTAGACTTTCATTCAAAATTTTAATACTGATTGAGTTTTAGTTCTAGCATTTTTATTTAGATCAGGCTTGGGCAAAATTTTAGACTCATTTTTTAGGCCAAATCGAGCCTATCAAATGGGCCATGGGCACATCAACTTGGCAATCATGTAACTAAAAAAAATAACGTTGTAATGAATTTGAATTTAGCAAAATAATAACGAAGATCGTTACCAATTGAATCTGAATTTAAAATTTGAAAAATAAGATTAAATTATTAAAAATAAAAATAAAGGGACTAAATTTCAAATTTACAAAGAGTACAATGACTTATAATTTATTTTAACTTATTAATAAATATAAATTATAAATTAAATTAAATTAAATTGAAAAATAACATCTCTACTGATAGCCTTAAGCTTCAGGAGCACCCACAAAGGGTAAAAAGGCTAAAGGCTAAAAGCAAAAGCGTTCAAGAGATTTCTTAGTTTAAGGGGCAAAGCATATGTAAACTAAAGGCAGCCGAAAGTTAGTATTTACTCGAATTTTTTGAGTTTGAATTTTTTAACTTTTTTTTTGTCAATTTAGTCCATAAATTTGATAATCGTTCCCACATTGGGATCTGAATTTTTTTTGTCCAAGTTAGTTCCTGTTATTTCCTCGAAAACCCTAAAGTCCAAGCCTAATTGTGAGAACAATTATCAAATTTAGTCCCAATACGGTAACAAATACTAAGTTTAGGGACTAATTTGAACAAAAAAAAGTTCAAACTCTAATACTAAATCTGTTGCCAAATTCAAGCTTCAAGTAATCATTCAACCTAAACTTAAACATAATAGTTTAGCTATTATACTAACCATGTATCTCATATAGAAGCTTCAAATTTAAATCCACCTCTACACTCTCAGGAAATGCCAAAAAAATGACCGCTTCCACTAGCAAGGAAAAAACAGCCAGTGGTTCTAAATCATGATGGCTCTAACTTGTATATTTTGTGTGCTTGCGTGTGTTTAGTTGTCATCTATTTACTTGTCATTTTTATCCAAAACGAGACTGGTAGATTTTCGCTATTCATAACTTTGTAGGGCTCAATTAGTAGGACTTAGGTTTTCACAAGCCTCTTGGTGGTCTTCTGGTAACTATGGAATGCTAGGACAAGGAGCCTTTTCAAGGAAAGGCAATGGTACCACAAGATGATCTTAGTAGTGCCCCGACCCTCCAGAAAGACTTGAGAGTTCACAACTTCATTTGCGCCCCCATGTTTCCTAGGAGGCCAAGATTTCTGAGGTGGGAAGCCTTGCTTGGTGAGCAGCTCAAGATCAATGTTGATGCAGCCTAGATTTCTAAGGAGCCTGTTGCGCACAACGTCTCGATGGAGCTTGTGATGCTCATTCAGCTAAGGCCTTATTGTTGGAGGTCTTAGGATGGGTAGGGAGCATGGATTCCACCACATTACCATTGAGTCCATCTGCTTTTCTGTTGTTAATAAACTTCATACTTCGATGTTTGGTTTTGCCTTTGTTTATGTGAATTTTCAGTATGCCTATAGGTTGGTTAATGGGGTTGCCCATCGGTTAGCACATTGACCCCTTGAGGAGAACATTGATTATCATTTGGTTTGAATACTCCGGATCTTATCTAATTTTAATTTTGTACGATTTTATAAATAAAATTTTAATTTGATCTAATTTTCACAAATTATTAACACTACTATTAAATCGATACCATTTCGTATCGATATATTGAATCAAAACTAAAGTTTCATGAATATATATGAACCACATTAAAGTTCATGTATCAAATTGCACATTGGATCAAAGTTTATATATAAATTTGATATATATTTTTATTTGAAATTTATTTAATTTTAATTGTATAATATGTTTTTTAATTATGATTAAAACTTTTCTTCTTAAAACATATATATAAATTATTATTTCTAAATTAAATAATAATTATAATTTTGTAAAAAAAAGAGATGATTTTCAACATAAAATATATTTTCTATGCAGCAACATAAAATTGATTAATAAAGATGTAAGATGTAATTTAAGTAATTCTATCTATTAAGAAAATTATTTCAAAAATTAAGGTAGTATTTTATAAAAGGTTATATATTATAAATTTTATATTTTTTATTTAATTTATATATTATAAAAAATTATAACTTAGCATAATCTTTTCTCTAAATTAAGTTCATATAAATTTTATAATTAAAACTACACAAGCAGGGCGTAGCCAAGGGCCCCGATCCCCCTAAAATGGAAAAACTTTTATTTAGGCTCCTTTAAAATTTATAAAATTTAAATTAGTAAAAGTAAAATTACACTTTGACCCCTTAAAATGATAAAATTTTGATTTATTCCTTTAAAATTTACTATCGTAAAAATATACAATTTAATTTTGCCCCCTAAAAAAAAATTTTCTGGCTTCGTCCTAGCTACAAACTATTTAGTGTTCAGTTAAATAAAATTGCATATAATGTTTATTTTCCTTATTATTTCTAGTATAGTAATCGTCTTATCAATAACTTTTTAGACTAACATAATATATATAATGATTTAATTTTAATTTTCTTACTTGATTAATATATAGTTTTTTATAATAATTAATATTTTTAAAATATATAAATCATGTAACTTTGTAATTAAAATTTTTACAATAAACATGAAATAAAGAACTACAATGTAATAATATTTTGTCATCAAACACGTTTAAGGAAATACAGTTCTTTACAATTACAAGAGAATATAATTACTACCCTGATGATTAGACTTTCATTCAAAATTTTAATACGGATTGAGTTGTAGTTTTAGCATTTTTATTTAGATCAGGTTTGGGCAAAATTTTAGACTCATTTTTTAGGCCAAACCGAGCCTATCAAATGGGCCATGGGCACATCAACTTGGCAATCATGTAACTAAAAAAAATGACGTTGTAATGAATTTAAATTTAGCAAAATAATAACAGTACTGTTACCAATTGAATCTGAATTTAGAAATTTGAAAAATAAGATTAAATTATTAAAAAATAAAAATAAAGGGACTAAATTTCAAATTTACCAAGAGTACAGTGACTTATAATTTATTTTAACTTATTAATAAATATAAATTAAATTAAATTAAATTGAAAAATAACATCTCTACCCATAGCCTTAAGCTTTCAGGAGCACCCACAAAGGGTAAAAATGCTAAAGGCTGAAGGCAAATTCTATTCCCCATTTCTCTTTTGTGTGATTAAAGCAAAAGCGTTCAAGAGATTTCTTAGTTTAAGGGGCAAAGCATATGTAAACTAAAGGCAGCCGAAAGTTAGTATTTACTCGAATTTTTGAGTTTGAATTTTTAACTTTTTTGTCAATTTAGTCCATAAATTTGATAATTGTTCCCACATTAGGATCTGAATTTTTTTGTCCAAGTTAGTCCCTGATATTTCCTCGAAAACCCTAAATTTCAAGCCTAATTGTGAGAATAATTACCAAGTTCAGTCCCAATACGGGAACAAATACTAAGTTTAGGGACTAATTTAAAAAAAAAAAGTTCAAACTCTAATACTAAATCTGTTGCCAAATTCAAGCTTCAAGTAATCATTTAACCTAAACTTAAACATAATAGTTTAGCTATTATACTAACCATGTATCTTAGGTAGAGGTGTTTATGGGTCGGGTCGGGCCGAGTTTGGACTGGGCTTAACTAAAAATTTAGGCCCATTCATCGGGTTTAAAAAATGGGCTTTAAATTTTGTCCAAGCCCAACTCATATAAAAATGTTAAAATACGGGCTCGGTCGCCCGCCCGTATTAAAATTTTATATTATTTTATATAATTTTTAAATATATATAATACATAAAAATACTAAAAAATCAAAATAAATATTTCCCAACAAATTGAAAATAAATTTTAAAAAATATGTAGACTTAAATAACACTAAGATAGATATAACTTAACAAGCAAATATATCTAAAATAATAATAAAATTAACAAATGCCTTTAAAATAATAACAAAAATAACAATAAAATAAGTTTTATACAATATTCAATCAATAACAACAAAATAGTAGCAACATAATAGTAATATGGTAGCAAAATAAGGAGAAAACAACAAGAAAATAACATTCAAAATAAAAAAAAAAATAGCAGATTTTTTTTGTCATTTAGTGAATTCGGGTCGGGTCGGGCCCGGGCCAAAAATACCTTACCTGAGGCCCAGCCCATTTTTTAAAACGGGGCTTATTTTTTGTTCAAGCCCATTTTTCAGGCTTATATTTTTGCCCGAATCCTCCTAAATTTTGGTTGGTCTTTTGGGCCGGACTGCCCGGCCCATGAACACCTCTAATCTTAGGTGTGAAACTAGACATGTTAATTGTGTAGGTCGAGTTAATTTTGGTTGAATCAATCGAGATTGAGTTAACCTAAATTTTAAAGTTTTGAATCAATTCGATTCGAATCATTCGATTAACTTTTATTTTGAATCGATTGAACGGTGAAAATATATAGTAACATTAGAATCATGTATCTTAAGGATGAAACTATGAAACTAGACATATCAATTAAATAAATCAGATTGATTTTAATCGAATCGATTTTGATTGGGTCGGTCCAAATTTTAAAAATTTCAAATTATTTTAATTTGATTCATTTAATCGAATTTGATTTTAGATCTGTCAGTCCTTAAGATTTAGTAACATTAAGATTCTACTTTAGCCTATTGAAGCAACCAAAAGGGAGGGATGATGGGATTTTATGATTGGGGGAGAGGGTCACCAGGCAGAGGCGAATCTTGGTGGCAGCCAAGGCCTCCCAAAATCTTGAACTTATGTTATTTGAGTGCCAAGTGGTAGCTTTAACCACAGTTTCAACAAGAGATGATGGAATGTTGATGACATACATAAACATATATCTCTCACACACTTTTACATATATAAAAGGGCAGGGCTATCATGATCAACCCATCCAAAAAGGGAAAAACAAAAATGCAATCCTTTGCTTTGAATACCATTTTCATATTGATCTCATTGTCCTCTCTTTCCATTGTTGTGTCTAGTTCCAAACCTTTGAATCCATGCAATGGTGATTTCTTACACACCCAAGCTTACAGACAGATGCAACACCAAACAAACACCACCCAATGCAAAAAACTCTCATCATTGCAAGCTCAATTCGCTTGGAACTACCACAAAACCAGTCACAACCAAACCCAACTCAACATCCTCATAGGCACCAAGTTGATCACTACCACGGGTTGGTTAGCATGGGGCATTAACCCTGACTTACCAAGAATGGTTGGGACTAGAGCTATAATTGCTGTTAAAGTCCCAAACCAAATTACTCCATCGGTGAACACTTATAATATCACCAAAGACATACAACTTGGGTGTAAACTTCAACCTTCGGGCATTGATTTCATGGTTCAAAACAAGACGGTTGTTGATGATAAGGATGTTGGGTTCTTTTATATGTTTGCTACTTTGGTTCTACCTCAAAGATACAATGTTTCGAGTTTGAACCATGTGTGGCAAGTTGGGTATTGTGTAGATGGATTGGAACCCAAGATGCATGAGGCGAGTTTGGGGAATTTAGATAGCAAAGAGGTTTTGGATTTGGAGACTGGGGATTGTCAGAACATTGGACAACATAGGCGACATATGAGAGAGGTAAAATCAAAACTTCTTTAGTCCCTCTCAGTTTTCATATTGATTAAATTTGTATCTTTCAATTTAATCCCTGATAATTTCAAAAGTAAACAACTAAGGACAAATTAATCACATTGTTAATATTTCTTCGTCAATTGTCCATTTTTTTTATTGATTTGATAACAAAAATTTAGCTTTCAAAGTTTACACATTTTGTCAATATTTACACAAAATATAAAAATATTAAGAGCCAAATTTGTTATTATACCAATCAAAATTATGAACCATTGACGAAAAATATTAATACTATAATTAATTATTCTTAATTGCTCGTTTTTCAAAATTAACAGATATTACATTATTCTATATTATTTGAATTTGAGTGTGAAAGGAACATTTAAGGAAAAAGGGTCAAATTATTAGGGTTTTAGTCATTGTAATATACTTTCCTTGGGGATGGGTTTAGTTCATTTTACTTTAATTTAAAGAAAATAATGCATTTTAGCCTATTCGAATCCGCGTTCTCTTGCACTGGCAATAATACCGATATTAACTTATATAGATGTAATTAATGATTATGACATGGTAGCATGTGTAATAGTCCATTTGCGCTTCATAAATTTTTAAAAAAAAATAAAAGATATTAAAAGTTCGTAAAATCTTTTTAAAAATATTATCCACACTAGTAATGAAATACGTTGTGTAATAGACCACTATGCTGTCATGCTAGTGCCATTAACAATTTAACATTTCCGTCAGCTTTTCCATAAAATAAAATAAAAACAATGTGACTAAAATTTAAAGGTTGAAGACCAAAATAATAAAAATTAGGACTACAGTGACAAAAAAATGTAAACATTAAGGGTTAAATTTATTATTATGCCTATATAAAATTAAAAGAAAACAACCGGTTGAGCCTTAGCTCAGTTGGCATTGGTATTGTTGCCAGTTGAAGAGGACGTGAGTTTGAGCGTCGCTGAAGCGCATTGTTCTCTTAGTTAAGGGTTGGGAGACTATGAGTAGTTCTAAATATTATTCTCTTTTATGTTTTCCATTTGATAGATCCATGGGATTTTGAACATCATAGGATGGGGAACATTGCTGCCTATTGGAGTGATTGTTGCAAGGTACTTTAAACAATTTCCAATTAAACTTGATCCTTGCTGGTACTACTTTCATTACTCTTGCCAAGTTGTTGGTTACATCCTTGGAACTGCTGGCTGGGGACTTGGACTATTCTCGGACATGAATCCAAATACTATACCTTCCATTCACACCGCGTCCTCGGCATCTGCATTTTCGGGTTCACTACCTTGCAAGTAACCTAAGTAACCTCTTCCTTTTTGTTTTTTGTCATTCAATTCATTAAATGCAAATAGATCTGTTTATTGGGTGAGTCGAATTGATTTTGAATTGAATCAATATTGATTGATTTTTTTTTTAAACGGTTGCAGATCTTAGCATTTCAATTCAAGCCGACCCAAGAAGACGAGTATCGAAAGCATTGGAATGTTTATCACCATTTCCTTGGGTATGCATTACTTGTAATGATCCCAGTGAACATATATAAAGGGATTAAGCTACTAAAGCCTGATAATATAACTTGGAAATGGACATACAATGGGATCTTAGTGTTGTTAGGAGTGGTGGTTTTGGCTCTTGAGATTGTCACTTGGGCTAAATTCTTATACAAAAAATATTGTAAAAATCCTATGGAACCAAGAATGGTTAAAAATGAAGAAGATAATAAGAGGCAAACTAAGGAAGGATCAAGTCCTAAGTAGGATTGAAGTTCAAGAATGAGCTTTGATTCATGACTTTCACTTATATGCCTTGTCTTATGTAGAATGTTAATACCCAATTTTTACTTGTGAACGAAGTAGTTCTTTGGGGATTCGAAGCCAATGTATGGTTTACATGATTGACAAACCTATAATATGTAATTTATTATTTTTATAATTTTTTTAATTTTTTAATTAAATTTAGTTATTAACTTTTCAAAAATAATCAAATCGTTTTTGATGAAAATGTTGATTGAAGCAATAATCTTTTAATGATGTTGGCATGATAACCTGTCTGATAATCCATGTACACTTTATGCTGACATGATACTATTTATCTTATATGTCATACCTGTAACGACTCGATATCTAGTAGTACCAAAAATTATAGTTTCAAGATCCTGTGTTTGTAAAACAAGTCCATAAATATTAAATAAATATATATTTACAGAATTATTATATAGGTTAATTGAATTTGGATAATCAATTTAGCGAAATTGTGATTAATTAGGGCTTAGGGACTAAATTATAAAATCTAATCGCTATAGATTTTTAATTAGAAAATGACTTGAGGACTTAAATTATAATTAACCTAATGTCCAAAATTATAATTAAACCATTTTTCAATAGGTGATAGTTCATTATGATGACACCACTAAATTATGATTAAAGGTTAATTATACTAGTTAACTTATGTTTAATTAAATTAATTAAGATTAATTAGTGGTTAATATTAGTATAAAAGATAATTTAAAAGGAAAGTTATCAATTTTTTTTCACTTTCAAACCATGCAAAGAAAGAAAAAAAAATAAGGGAACGCCATCTTCGTAAAGGTTTAAGCTTTTAGCTTTAAATTTCAAGTAAGTCTTTGGTTTTTTTTTTTATCTTGGAAGCGTGATTAAGCTAACCCAAGGATCAATTTTTGAAACTTTGACGAGACTTCATTGTTGATTTCTTGAAGTTTTAGGTGTTAAATTGATAGAAATTAAGTTTAGTTTAAGAAAATGACTAAATTGTAAAGCTTGATTGATAGTTTGGTACATTAGGGACCAAAATGAATAAAATGTAAAATTGATGATAAGAATAAGAACTAAGTGGTCCCTAATGAATAATTGTCAAATCAAATTTCAAATCGGAGTTTTAAATTGAAAGTTATATTAGCCCTAATTTTAGGGACTAATTTGAAAAAATTGTATGAGTTGACAATTAATTGTGAATTGGTTGATCATTGATAATGCTATATGTTTTGTGTCAATCCATAGCTAACTTCGAACGTGATTCATCGAGAGGGAAAGGAAAATCCAAAGCTGTCGACAAGTAGCTCAGAAGTCTGAACAATGTCGAGGGCATCAAATCTTTCCATCCAATCCAGATTTCGTCATAAAAGCCTATTGCTTCGATAATTTTGAAATTCATTAATTTAAATAAAGATGAAACTCCTTTTTATTGTTGGGCACTGTCTTGCACATCCTTAGTCTCCCCCACATCTTTAATAACTTTTGTTACCAAACCTTGCTGCAACTAACTTTGGAGAAGCTCAACAATGTTACTAATTGACTCTGTCAAGGGAACTTTGGGGGATAGGGCCTTAAAGGGCTCCATTTCTCCCTTATGGTCTTATTAAGTCTTTTATTATTATTAATCCCACTAATCTTCCCCCTCCACTCCTTAAACTACCAGAGTCTATTCAAAATACCAATGCCCCTGTACCACTCACTATTACCCTTGCTAGAGGCCTAGGGCTAACATATTCTTTGAAGACCACCATCGAGTGTCTTCTCGGGTCGAGGATTCCTTCTGTCGGGGTCACTAGCACTTCCTGCAGATCCTCAAGCCTCTAGCGAGGTTTGGATAGACGAATAACCTTCAAATTATTTCCATTGCCACAGCCCTGAAACCCTAAATCTTCTCTCAATTTTTCAGTCATCACCGTGTTGCGTGAGTGACCGTCAATTCGTGAACCCTCCTACTCTTCTACCTCAAGATCCATCGAAATAGGGGTTGTTCGTGCTTCTTTCGGGAGTTCGTTGTTCTGTGTCAAGTGAGAGCTCTTCAGCTTTTTAACCCTAATCGAAAATGTAACCGGGCTTTCCCTACCTACTTTGGTTTGCATCAGCCCAATTGCTATGGACCCATCCTTGCAAACTTTATTGGGCCCTTCCCTTCCAATGAGTCGATGATGTCCTAGTTCCAAATAACTTGACTTTTCCTTATGGGCCCACTACTGTTGAAGGCCCATAGTCGACGCATTTACCCCCTCTCCGATTCCCAGCTCCAACGACCTTGACCTTTTCTGGCCCATAATTATTCCAAGTCCACTTTTATCCATAAGCCCTTGGATTCCCCTTCCCCCATCAACTGAACAACCTTTACCCTCATTCTATTGTTCCAGGCCCAAAGAAGATAAGCTCCTTACTATTGTTAGAGATTGAACTACTGGCCCAGCTCTCCTTTTGCCCGTATTAGTCCTCAACCCAGTTCCTTTCCTTGCACCCCTTCCTCATCTACTAAGGTTTTCAGTGCTTGGAACCTGGAGGCGTGTAATTTTTTCCGCTGTTTCCCTTCGCCATTTTAGGAGGTTGTCTACATTTCCTCTCCACTAGCATCCATGTAATGGCCTAAATTCAAGGTTATCGGAACAATGGTTTCGTAACCATAAATCCGATTTAAAGAGAAATTTATTTTAATATTTTTGCATGAATATTTATATGATAGGAAAATCGTATTAAAATATCGATAGAAAAATTTTACCGATTTAGTGGTTAGTTAGAAAAGGAATTATTGATGGAATTGGGTAAAAACAAGGTATCGAGACCTTGATCTCATAAAATTGAGTAGGAAATATTTTTATAAATATTTATAAAATGTTATTAATGTGGTAGTAAAATTTAGTTAGGAAATTTTAACGTTTGAGTATGTAATTAAATGAAAAGGACTAAAACAAATACAAAATTTTGAAAAATGATTAAATAGTTTAAAGGATAAAAGAAAGAGGGCTTAAAGGAAAATAGACCCAAGGTCTAATTGAAATTGGATGACAAGGGTATGAAATCGAAGAAAATAAGGAGAAATAAGGGTAAAATGGGAAAATAACAAAGTTTGCTAAATAAAACTAGGACTAAATAGGGATATAAGCTGGTATATCATAATTTTTGCACCAAGTAAGTGAATCCTTGCCTATTTCTTGTAATTTTGTGTTTTTAAAGACTTTTACAACTAGGTCCTACTATTAAATTCATTAGTCTTTGATTTCATGGATGAAATTGAAAGCCACCATGGTTGGTTTATGTAAGTTTATGATGAAATAGCATGAAATTTAAGCCTTAATTCGTTTAAGAGATGATTTTATTAGGTAATTTCAATAGAAATTGATTTTTGGGACCTAATTATGAAAGTGTTTGGAATTAAAGTCTATTACTGAAATTATGATTTTCAAAGGTTATAAAGTAGTTTAAAGTGATAGAATAAAGTGTTAATTGAGAATAATAAGCTCAATTGAGAGGTTAATTGAGTAGGGACGAAATTATCATTCATTGAAAGTTTAGGGGAAAAATGGTAATAACCAGCTTGCACTAAAACAGTTTTTGACAGCAGCAGTAGTCTAACTTTAAAAAATCACCATAAATGGTAGAAGTTGAATTAGAAGATGAACAAAATATGAAATTAAAGCTTATTGAGTCTAGTTTCTTATGGAAGAAACTTTGTAAGCAATAGAATTGTAAATCATGAGTTATAATAGGTTTTGTGAGACAAGGTCAGAATGAATTCAGGTTCCCCTGTTCTGACTTTGAAAATCATAAAAATTGAATAAAAATAATTATGGGGAGTGGTTTATATTCTTAGAATCCTTAGTGAGTCTATTTTTTATGGTACAAACGAAAACATTATTTTAATTCTGTACAGTGAGATATCTGAGATTTTGTGAAGAGATAGCAGAGCTGTCAAACAATGAAACAGGGAAACTTTAATGAATAAACTGTACTAATTGGCCAAGGTTAAACCATTAGGTATTGCCTATACACAATCCATGGCCCCTGGCACAACACCTTATCGAAATCTTCTAGATTCTGAAATTTGGCCAAAATGTAACTATTTTCAAAATTCATTAAGCGAAACGGCTGAGAAGGTTTCCAGAGGGCACAAACGTTATTGTGAAGCGTCAAATATCTGGTACTTCGTCTAAGGAGCTTGCCTACCACCATGCGAGCCATGTCTTTGGTGGGAATTTGGTTCACCCGTTCGGAGAACTTAATTGACAGAATCCCATTAACCAATGAGCACACAATATCAGCCTCTGAAAACTCAAAGTCCCTATCGTCATCAAGAGATCTTGATGTTTCTGATCGTTCCTAGGCCCTAAGGCCAGTTCCCACCAAACAATCCTTCAATGACCTAGGTTTTCCTGTGGTTGGGGTTGGCTCCATAACCACATCTAATTCTCCTCCACTTCTCAGATATGAACTTTCTTAGTCGACTGACTGACACCATAACATAAGACAAAAATTATGAAAATTTTATGGTATGAAGATATGTGAGTCTAGTTTCAAGGAAAATTAACGGTTCTTCATTTGGAGTTCTGTAGCTCGAAAAATAAATAATTTAGTGACTATGACTCAAGTAGACAGCTTTGAATGAACTATAAATAGTAATAGAATGATAATGAATGGTACATGTGAACATGAAATGTATTGAATTGATGATTGAATTTATTCATTTAGATCCGGAAAACTCAAATACAAAGCTAGATCGAGGAAAGGAAAAAGTCCGGATTAGTAGATTTTATATACGAACTAGTATCGAGGTAAGTTCATGTAACTTGAATTATCTTCTTAAATGCTTGAAATGTATGTTATTGATGAGAATATGATTTCAATGTTCATTGTATGAAGATTGATGATACATTGATATATTTGATAAAAAGAAAGAAATCCTGGTTGAATGAAAGGAAAATTCGATGGATCTCGAAAAGGAATTGACGGTAAAAGGATCTAGCAGGACGGGTGATCCTATCTGATATAGCCCTCCAGAAGAATATGTGTAAAATGGATTTAGCTGGACGGGTAATCCAAATTGGGGTCTCAATTTAGCTTGACTGGTAATTCAGATCCAAGCTCATTAGAGTAATTGTCGTTGTAGGGATTTAGCTTTGGTGGTAATCCAGACAATACTCTATGAGTTTACATTCTGAGGATTTAGCTCGGATGGTAATCCATTTGTAAGGATGAGGTTGTGAGTGTGCTCTCGAAATGAAAATGTGCGCACATGAATATGAATTGACGGACTCGGATTTGTACACTAAAGTGTACCTCTGAAAATCCATCGAAATTCGAGTAATTCAATGGGATAAATATGGAAAATAACAAGGAAATGGAAATCATGATATTGATGAGCTCATCAATCATAGTATTTGTATTATTGATATATGGAAATTATTGAACCGACTTGAATGTTGAGTTTGTGGATGTTAGGGTAATAATGCATTGAATGGGTATATGAGTGTTTATTGCTTGTATTGAAAATATTGGGTAAGTATAATTCTTGTTTCATGGGCTTACTAAGCACAAAGTGTTACCCTATTTCCTTTTTCCCTGTTTTGTAGTGTTAAGAGCTCAGAGATCGGATCGGTGGGAGACTCATCACACTATCAACCCCAATATTTCGGTATTTAAAGAAACTTTAGTTTGGAAATGAATGGCATGTATAAGCTAATAAAATAAATGTTAATATGAAATGAATGTAAGGTCTACCATTGGTATGGCTGGCAAACCTTGGTTTGGTATGTGTTGATGTTATCTTATAAATATGCATGAATTTATTTTGAAAATATGTTGAATTGGAATAGTCTCGATTTAGAACTTGCAGGAAATGCTAGATATTTATAAATGGGTTATATTGAGTAAAAAAAAAAATCGTAAACTCCGGTAATGCCTCGTACCCTATTCCGACAATGAATACGGGTAGGGGTGTTACAATCCACGGGCCATAGTTGCTCGTGTCTATCGTCGACTCAATCGGGTTCAAGGCTAAGTTCATCATATGTTCTTCCTTGCCATTTGTACCCCTCCCTTCTGAATCCTCTAGTCTTTTTACCTCATTATGGCAGAGCATTTTTACATGGCCATAATGTCCACACGAGAAACAGACAGTGGGTAGATATTCATATTCTATCCACTGCAAAACCCCATTGACTAACACTTGAGATATCAATGCCTTCTCCAAGTTCACGTACATCGCCATCCCCGCAAAACTTCCTTGAACCCCGTTATCCATGTTAAAATCGAGCTTAGCAACTTTCCCTATTGTCTTTATTTCCCCCAAATCCTTCCTTTTGTACATATGCCCAGGCAGACTCGGGAGCTAAATCCAAGACATGACCATGCTTGAATAAACCTGTATTTTGCTAAAATCCATTGTCCAAGGTTGAACCATTAGGTATTGCCTATACACAATCCATGGCCCCTGGCACAACACCTTATCGAAATCTTCTAGATTCTGAAATTTGGCCAAAATGTAACTATTTTCAAAATTCATTAAGCGAAACGGCTGAGAAGGTTTCCAGAGGGCACAAACGTTATTGTGAAGCGTCAAATATCTGGTACTTCGTCTAAGGAGCTTGCCTACCACCATGCGAGCGATGTCTTTGGTGGGAATTTGGTTCACCCGTTCGGAGAACTTAATTGACAGAATCCCATTAACCAATGAGCACACAATATCAGCCTCTGAAAACTCAAAGTCCCTATCGTCATCAAGAGATCTTGATGTTTCTGATCGTTCCTAGGCCCTAAGGCCAGTTCCCACCAAACAATCCTTCAATGACCTAGGTTTTCCTGTGGTTGGGGTTGGCTTCATAACCACATCTAATTCTCCCTCCACTTCTCAGATGTGAACTTTCTTAGTCGACTGACTGACACCATAACCTTCATCGCTGCTCTTACGCTCTGATTGCATGAGGAAATATATTAGTATTTAGATTTATTGTTAATAAAATAAATCATAGTCAAATATGTCTAAATATTAATAAAAACTCTTATATTCTCAAAAATAAAAATAAAAATAATTTTCTTTTTTAATTTATATTTTTGTTTTCAAGTCTTTCTTTTATTATTTGTTTGTTTCACGGAAAAAAGAATTTCGCATTTTATTATATTTATTTCATAGAAAACAACTTGATCAACGGAAAATAACTTACGGTCAAAGGAAATTAATCCATTTTTTCGTAAAATTACTTACCTTTTGAAAACCGTAAATTATATTTCAGAAAATAGCTAATCTATGAGCAATTTTATTTTATATAAAATTAACTCGAATAAATTTTAATATTATTATATTAATAATAAAATTTAATTTTAAAAATAAATAATATTTTAATTTCCAATAATATTAAAAATACATATTTTATTATTTATATTTAATAATATAATAAATTATTAATTTAATTAATTATTTTAATAAATTATTAAATATAAAATTTTATTTTAAGAATAAATTTTAAGTAAATTATTCATATATAGTTGAAAATATTTATATTTTAATAATAGATATGTATTACAATTATGAATATATTAATAATAAATGTTTTATAGTGTAAAATATTAATTTTTAATTATATAAATATGAACATTTGTTTAAATAATGTTTAGTTTTATCAATTCCAACTCTAATGTTTTAATATCTACTCGATATATGTAATATATGTTAATTAAATTAAGTTCTAATTAGATATTATTTATTATAAGTTTATATATTATATTAATTTTTATAAAATATTATTTGATCAAAAATAAATTTCGATTGTCAAAAAAATGCTACTATAATATTTTGTAACAAATATATTTTTGTTGTATTTGTTTCACTAAAACAACTTTTAAAAATAATTTTAAAAAAATTACCAAAAAACGAAAAATATTTCACACATAATCATCCAAATACCGAGAAAACATCGGCTTTTCTAGAAAATTAATCTATTTTTCAAAAATTATTTTAGTGAAACAAACTTAGCTTAAATGAAAATTGAAGTTGATTTATCAAATTTTAATTTTATAAATTAATTTATTATTAACTATTAAAATAAAAATATTTGAATAATATTTTTCATTATATTTTATTTTCAAACCACCAAAATCAATATCAAATGGTAAATATAAATTAAAAAAATAAAATTTGGTGGTAAAATTTAATAAAATTCAAAGTTTAAAGGTAAAATTTAATCATATAAAAGTTAAGTGGTAAATTTACTCCTGTTGCAAATATCAATTAAATAGGGTAAATTATACCCAAGGATACTATAATATTAGTAAGTTTACATTTTAGTCACTTAACTTTAAAAGTTACAAAATAGTCGTTAAGTCATTCAAAAGTTTTCATTTAAGTTATTGAACTATTTGAAAGTCTTTATTTAAGTCACTGAATTGTTAAGTTTTTTTCAAGCCCGACTAGTGAGTTTCAAGCTACGATTCGATAATTGGTACGATACCTATCAATAAGTAGAATATATCTTAGATCTAATTTGATATGACGATAATATTAGAGATCTAAGAAGAAATCTATTTAGATTTTGATTTACAGATTCATGACGTTTCAATCAAGTGATGTAAACAGAAAAAATTATATAATAAAAATTTTAACATTTCAATAATGTAAATAATTTTTTAAATAATTTAATGATTATTTTATAACGTTTTAAAATTAGATGACCAAACTAAATTTCGTAATAATTTAATAAAATTTACCGATCAAAATAAAGTCAAATAATTAATTAAATTCATATCTTCTTTTTGATGGACCAAACAGAAAGCTTCCATTTCTAAATTTCCTCGTCCATATAAAAACCAATAAAATAGAAGAGATATATTTCACATTTATTTTTCTCTAACAAAATCCAAAAATGGCGGCTCCGGCAGTGGAGGGAGTAGCCGTGATGGCCCTCCGATCGGTGCTACTCCGAGTCCAACAGGCAGCTGAACGGGCGGGTACTCAACCCGAACGGGTCCGGGTCGTGGCCGTTTCGAAGACTAAACCCGTGTCACTCATCCGCCAAATTTACGACGCCGGTCACCGCTGTTTCGGCGAAAATTATGTCCAAGAATTTGTTCAAAAAGCCCCTCAGGTATTTTTATGGGAAAATATAAATCCAATTTTGAAAAAATTTCCTCCCTAATTTTCTATTGTTATTATTAATTTTTTTGGCAGCTGCCTGAGGATATTGAGTGGCATTTTATTGGACATTTACAGAGCAACAAAGTTAAAACCCTTCTCGGTATGGTAAAATTTCCCAAATTTTTTTTCTCTTATTGAGATTAAATTTATTTATTTTTGCAAGCATTTTTTTATGATTTAATTTAAAGTTGTTCTTTAATTTATAACATAAAATTGTGAAATTGAAATTTGTATCTTCAAATTTTTGAAAGTAAATTTTAAGCTTTATTTAATTTTTTATTTAGTTTAAATGATCAAAATTTTATTGATTTTATTGTATGAAAAAGACAGAAACACTCTCATAAAATATAATTTAATTTGTATATGATTAGGTATTTTAGTAATTTCATATATGAGTTGATATCGGCTGACTGATGACATCAACTTGGTAAAACACTTATTTTATTGATACTTTTTTTTTTTTTTTTTTTACTGATAATTCCTTGTCTGCTTTGGTTTAGCTGAAAAAATAGCATAAGATTGCCATTTTCATTTATGTTTAGCATTGGAAAGGTGTTTTAATGCATTGTTTTTTTTTTTTTTTTTTTTTACTTTAATCAAATAGAAGTAACATATAACCATCGGAGTTAGTTGAGATGGGGAGGGTTCCTTAACCAGTGGTCGAGAGTTCAATTCTTGCCTTGGGGTATGGAGCAGCATCTATTCCCTTAATGGCCTACAGAATGCAGATGATTATTTATTGAGCTTGCTCCGGTTGATACTTTAAGAAATAAAAATAATAAAAATAATAAAAGTAACATGTTGGAATTTAATAAATTTTAATTAAACAATCCTTAAATGCTGCCTATAGGCATTTTCATGAAGCTCTTATTAGCTATGCTATTCAGACTCTCATGTGAGTGTTGGATGCTGATATATACCCGGCACAGGTATATTCAACTTTAAGTTAGTTTCTCCACTGGGACGAAGGCAGAAAATTGCTTTAGGAGGGGTAGAGATGAATCATAAATTATTGCTGGGCCAAAGTGCAATTTTACCATTATACTAGCATATAATTTCATAAAAATTTTAAGGGATTAAATGACAAATCTACCATTTTGGGGGGAGGGGGCCAAGGCCACTGCCTGCCCCCCTTTGTCTTTGCCCCTGTTTCTCCATATATATTTGAAGTATCATATCTCGAAACTCATGACTGGATACACAATAAAACACCTGAGTATGTTTAGGAAAATGAAGAATCGAAGCAACGTAGCTAATAGCTTATCAATATAATAGTTTCTTTCCCTTTAAGTTCGTTGTTTCTCTAAATGCAGGTGGAGTGCCAAATCTAGCCTTTTTTGAGGGTGTTGATAATGAGAAGGTGAAGACTTAGCCCTATCTTTGTTCTTTATTTTTTGTGTATGTAAAGGAAAGTTTTGTATTCGGTTTTCGTCCGGGCCAAGTTTTGAGCAATCATACATCTTGTGTTTAGATCGCAAACCATCTCGACCGTGCAGTTTCGAGCCTTGGGAGAAACCCTTTGAAGATTTTTGTACAAGTAAATACAAGTGGAGAACCATGTGAGTCCCTCTAGTTTTAAGATTCGAATATTCAGTTCGATTTTGTTTGACCTTTGTAGGAATATCATTTAGCGTTATGTATTTGAATCATACGTTTTCCATATGTAAACCTTGTCTAAAAGCCGATAGGACCAATCAATTGATTGCCTTGATGTCGTTTCAGCAAAATCTGGGATAGATCCATCAGGTTGTGTTCGGCTTGCAGAACATGTTAAATCGCATTGTCCGCATTTGGAGTTTTCTGGTTTAATGACGATAGGGATGCCGGACTACACATCAACACCGGAGAACTTCAGGGTAATGAATTAGTCCCTATATCTTTGATTTCTGATGTTTTTCGTTATTTTGGCACTCCTGAACCCGAATTAGGCATTCTTCTATTCCTTCCTTTCATATATTCCATCATTGGATAACATGCTTCGGCATTGTTTTGTATCTTGTGATGAATAGACACTATCGAAGTGTAGAGTTGAGGTTTGTAAGGCACTTGGAATGACAGAAGATCAATGCGAGCTATCGATGGGCATGTCCGGTGACTTTGAACAAGCGGTAAGGAACACCTCTAAGAAAAGTAGAAGTCGGTTCAAGTCGAGTCGGGTCAGGGGGGTATGGGGGCAGATACAAGTTTTGTTGAAAACTCTTTAGAAAAAGCTAGAATGTGGATATCATCTGTTTTGTTGTCGTCGATACATACATTTCGTGTTTGATTAAACATCTCTATGCCGATTGCAGCATTGGTGAATGTCACTCACTGGTCTTTTTGCAGATTGAAATGGGGAGTACAAATGTGAGGATTGGGTCCACCATTTTTGGACCAAGGGACTATTCAAAGAAGCAGCCAAATTGATGGCTAAAGAATTTGTTGAATATATATTTATATCCAATTCCATTCTACCATTTATTGACAAAAATTACCAAATCCATGTAACTTTTTACTTGTATTGTATAGCCTTTGTAGTTATTGGCTCACTTATGATGGGACTCACTTCAATCACACTTATGCCAATGAGAAAATTATAAACAAAGTTATCAAGTTTTTATTCTTTTTAATGATTTCTTCTGTACATTTGTTTTCAGGGTCTAAAGTTCAAATATACCCTTTTCAAATTTAATTTTATATTTTTATTTTTAGGAATTTAGATCTACTTTTCGGATTTTAAAATTTAGATGTAATTGTTAATATTGTTAATTATTTTTGTTAAATTTAAGGGTTATTTTAAATTTACGAAGAATAAAGAGCCGGAAAAAAAGTAGGTATCAATTTGAATATTAAAGTAAAACTAAGGTACCATATTGAAAAGCCCTTAGATACTTAAATTAACACTAAGTTTAAAGAAAGGGGATTTCTTTGCCCGAGTCAACTCAAAAACCTCTGATTTAAGTGGGTACCCGACTTCTCTTATCTTAAACCTCACTAAAACACTCTCTCGACTCTCTAGCTTTGTCTCAAAACGCAAAAATTTTCTCAGAAATGGCTTCACTTTCTCTCCAACCCAAATTTTCTTTACATCCAAACAACTCAATTCTCCATTTCCACCCCCAAAACAGACCTCAAATAATCTTCTTCACCAGAAAAGTAAAAATAAAAACAAAAACAAAATGCTCTTCTATAGACCCCCAACAACAGCAACAAAAGCAACGAGAAAGTTTCACCAGGAAAAAGAAAAGTGTGACTGAAACTGAGAAAGGAGTTGACCCAGTTGGGTTTTTGACGAAATTAGGAATTACCCATAAGGCCTTTGCTCAGTTTCTTCGTGAAAGGTATGGTTTTTTTAGTGTTTGGTTAGCAAGAAAGTGAAGGAGAAAAGAGCATGGTTTTATTCGCTGAAAAGAATTTATAAGGAAAAAACTTGGAATGCTTGAGGTGTATGTTTACGATCATTAATCTTAGGGATAAATCAAATAACTTTGGTCTAATCTGTGATTTGATACATGAAACTTGAATTGTGTTCATATATATATATATATATATATATATATTCATGAAACTTTGATTATTTGGTATGTAATATATCAACGCAAAATGGATGCTAATCCGATAATATTGTTAGTGATTTATGAAGCAAAGTTCATTAATGATAATGCATATTGGATCGAAGTTCATGAATAATTTTGTTATTTATCCCTTATTTTTGTTGTTAAAGAAAACTAAGTCCCTTTATTTTCCATTCTTTAAGCATTGGATTGTTGTTTATTTTTACTGTCTATTTGGATTATATAGTGTTTTGCATTTTATTGTTATTATCTTTTTAAATATGTTTTGTAGGTATAAATCATTGAAGGATCTTAAAGCTGAAATCTTTACACGCCACCTCAATCTTCAAGAGATGGCTTCTGGATTTGAGATATTGGGCACCCATCGACACAAGGAGCATCGAGTGGACTATATGGACTGGGCACCAGGTTTGGCCATAGTTTATATTCTTATCAAATTCGAACCCAGATTTTACCTCTGAATCGAATTCTTTGTACCATGATTTTACATTAGTTTTTTTCATATTAGCTTTTCAATACCTTTATATTAGTTTTGACCATTTGGTTTATATCAGTCTTTATCATATTAGCTTTTTGTTATGTTTAGCTCTTGTTTAATTTTGGTTGAAAGTTCAGTTTACTTGATTAAGTATGTTACTGGATGGGATTCTTTGTATAACTCCCATCATATGAGCTTTTCGAGTAAAAGTACCATGGTGGCCCCTTTAGTTGGAGTTGGATTGCATTTTGCCCCCTCTACTCAGAAAATGCGTAAATTAGCCCCTATACCTTAGAGCAAACTGGTCCTTTCCTTAAATTTTACATTGTTTTTGCTGTTAAAAACTGGTCCTTGTACGTCAACATGAGGTACACACGCACGCCACATGTCACTGTTTATTATTCCGTCAGCCATGTTAGTTTTTAATAGTACAAATGGATGAAATTTTTAACATAAAGGACCAATTTGCCATTTGATCAACTTATAGGGACTATTTTGCTCATTTTTTAAATAAAAGGGGCAAAATACAATCTAACTCCCTAGTACAAGGGCCTCTGTGGTACTTTGACTGAGCTTTTCGATATGTTTTCATTAGTTTTGATAATATGAGCTTTTCCATATGTTTAGATCTTATCAATAGGTGGTCTCAATTCAGTTTACTTGATTATGTATTTACCTGATGGGACTTTTCATAGCTAGTTTCTCAACTTGTATGTACTTGAGAATGTCGGTAAATAAACCTACTCATTTTTGTGTTCAAGCCAATTGTTGTATTCTTTGTCATTGGTAAAAACTGTGTGTTATAAACAGGTGCTCGGTATTGTGCACTAGTTGGTGACTTCAACGATTGGTCACCTACAACGAATGCTGCAAGAGAGGGTCTTTATGGCCATGATGATTATGGATATTGGTTTATAATTCTTGAAGATAAATTGAGGGAAGGAGAAGAACCGGATGAACTGTATTTTCAGCAGTATAACTATGTTGATGATTATGATAAAGGAGATAGTGGTGTTACCATTGATGAGGTTTTTCAGAGAGCAAATGATGAGTACTGGGAACCTGGTGAAGACCGCTTTATTAAAAACCGTTTTGAATTGCCAGCTAAGTTATATGAGCGACTATTTGGGCCTAATGGACCTCAAACCATAGAGGAGTTAGGAGAAATACCAGATGCAGAAACCAGATATAAGGCACATAAGGAACTGCATAAAGATGATCCACCAAGTAATTTGCCTCCGTTTGATGTGATTGATAATGGAAAAGAATATGATATTTTCAATGTCGTGGTTGATCCTGCTTGGCAAGAGAAGTTCCGAAATAAGAAGCCTCCCCTGGCATACTGGACCGAGATTCGCAAAGGAAGAAAGGCATGGTTGAAAAAGTACTCTCCAGCTATTCCTCATGGAAGTAAGTACAGGGTGTATTTCAATACTCCTGATGGGCCCTTAGAACGAGTTCCAGCTTGGGCTACTTTCATTCAACCAGGTAAGTACTCTCGGATCGATAAAATTGACCAGAAAAGCAACATTCCAGCAGCTCCAAATGAGTTTTTATGCACTTTGTTTATTATGTTCAGATGCAGAGGGGAAGCAAGCTTATGCAATTCACTGGGAACCGCCACCTGAATACACATACAAGTGGAAACATACAGCAATAAAACCCCCAAAGTCATTGCGCATTTACGAGTGTCATGTTGGAATTAGTGGATCAGAGCCCAAAATATCTTCTTTCAATGATTTTACAGAGAAGGTGCCTCTCCAATTGTTGAATTTTTCATATGTATGTGTTGTGATTTGGTTGTTGTTTTCCTCTCGTTCACACTATGCTTTTCAATTGCAGGTTCTTCCTCATGTAAAGAGAGCTGGATATAATGCAATCCAGTTGATCGGGATCGTTGAACATAAAGATTATTTCACTGTTGGTTATAGAGTGAGTTAAACATTCTTCCCCTTTCCTTTCTTCTCTAAGATTTAACATTTTTATCAATTTGAGTTCCCAAGTTACTGACTTTGATCTCCACTTTGTTTCAAAACTCCAAATTATGGACTGAGAATCTTCTTGTTTCATGCTTCTCATCTTTATTTTATAGTTATATGATGTCTAACATTTTTATGGTGATGCAGGTCACGAACTTTTTCGCAGTCAGCAGCCGATATGGCACACCAGAGGACTTCAAGCGTTTGGTCGATGAAGCACATGGTCACTATTTTCTTCAATTCTCTCATTTCTACATCAATCTTAAAGTTTTAGTTGTATTTGCAAGTGATGAACTAACTGCATCTAAAGCTGCTTCTATCTACTAAAAGTAACTCGTATGACTATAACGATAACAAGTGAATCAATGACTGACAGGAATTTAGATGATGTGGGATATAAGCTTTAGTGTTAAAGATCCCGAATGTCATAAGTTAAACCGGTAGAATTGAATTGACATAAGGTAGTCTGAAGAGAAATACAAGTTATGCTTATAATAGAAATACTCATGAGATAGGTATTTGTCATGGCTCGTTATATGTTATATTAGGAATGAATACTGCTTCTCTCAGCATATAATAATCTTTTTTTTTTCTAGTTAATAAATGTAATACCTTGCCTTTTCAAACCTTTTTCAGGGCTTGGATTGCTGGTCCTTTTAGACATAGTGCATTCCTACTCTGCTGCAGATGAGATGGTTGGACTATCACGTTTTGATGGATCAAATGATTGTTACTTTCATACCGGTAAACATTTTTTGTTTTCATTTTCAGTAATCAAGCTATGTTTGGTATTCGGTTCTTGATCTCGTTTACGTAATAAACTCGCATTTAGTATGATGCCTTCTCAGACATCATGGGATTTTTGTTTGGGATGTTGATATGAGACATAATACTCGTGATCTTCGTTGTTCTTTTCTGGCTTTTTCTGTAGGAATTTATATGAATGAAATAGATTGGCAGATAACTGCAGTATGGATAGAATATCGTCTTTCATTTGGTGTATGACAGTTTCTTTCGTTATTTCCAACCATCTGCACTTCTAGGTAAACGAGGACATCACAAGTACTGGGGCACCCGAATGTTTAAATACGGTGATCTCGATGTACTGCATTTTCTCCTTTCAAATTTGAATTGGTAAATGTCGTGAATGTTTTTTTTCTTCTTTTGTTTTTTGCTTTTTGGTTTCGTGAATTGTAAGTAGATCTTTCGGGAAGTAACTTATGTTCCTTTTCGGGAAGGCCATATTAGCATTGACGATGAGATAATCCTTGGGCAGGTGGATTTCCGAGTATAAGATTGATGGTTTCCATTTCCATTCACTAGCATCAATGCTGTATACACACAACGGCTTTGCTTCATTTACCGGTGACTTGGAAGAGTATGATATCAAATATCTTTCTTTTGTAGCAACCTCCTTCGTTGGTTGCATGTAGACTGTCCGATATCTGGGAAGGTTCAAGCAAAAAATTAGGCTTGAAAAATGGGTTTGGGTAAAAGTTTAAGCCCGTTTAAAATGTGCCGGACTTGGGCTCCAACTTTCACGGCCCAACCTAACCCTTTTTTCACTTTAATAATATCTTAATTTTCTTTTTATTTATTATGTAATTTATATCATATGGAAACTAAAAATATAATAGTATATTTGTAAATATTAAAAGATATGTTGTGTATGTTTATTGACGTTAAATCAACAACATATTATTCATTCTGGAAAATTACCGTATACACCTAAACCAAAGAAATTTTATGTAAAACTTGGGTGAAGTTTAAGTCCACTATTTAATCCATTGTTCTGTAATCTTTCCCGTGCTCTAGAAAGAATTATTTGATTATTTATGTGCTGTATTGCAGGTACTGTAATCAATATGTTGACAATGATGCTGTAAAATACCTCATTTTGGCAAATGAGATACTTCATGCTCTTCATCCTAATATAATAACCATTGCTGAAGATGTAAGTATCGTGATTTTTCGGCTGTCCTTTTCCAGAGAAGCCAAATTGTTTCACTGGTTTTTTCTGTAAACTATCTTTGGAAACCAAAATTTTCGTCTAGAATGAACTAGCTACGAAACTGTTCTGTTAGCTAAACCATGTTTGGCTTGGTTGATTGTTTACAATGTATGGTCTTAATATTATCTCCGGTACCTTTATTTTCTACATGTTTGGATATGGTATTGCTTCAATCAACTCGGGTCTTTCTTATTTTCAACACCAGGCTGTTCTAGACTTTCATCAAGTGAAACCTTGTTTATTCTAGAGAACATTTTCATATCGAGCTTTATTTATTTCATTTGTGGACTTAAAAATTAATTCCCATCTCCTTTAATGCTCAGGCGACGTTTTACCCTGGATTATGTGAACCGACGACTCAAGGTGGTCTTGGATTCGATTATTATGTCAATCTCTCTGCTTCAGAAATGTGGTTGTCTTTGCTCAAGAACACTCCTGACCATGAGTGGACCATGAGCAAGGTTGTGTTGGTCGTCTTATATGATTAGTATAGATTCTCAGCATCATGTTGTTATCGCCTATGTTACTCCAAATCTTAATTTTTCTTGAAATGCTCATCTCCAACACCCGCGTTTGATACATATTTGGATAAAATTTAACATACTCATGTATGACACTAACACCCAAGTTCAAGTAACGTGAGGCAGCGGGGTTCATTCTTTCCGAGTATATATTTTTCTTTCTATTATCGGCAGTAACTCTACGTCCCTTTTTGCAACAGATCACGAGCACATTGCTAGGCAACAAAAATTATGCAGATAAAATGCTTGTCTATGCCGAAAACCACAACCAAGTACCCTTCTTTTCTTGTATATCAAAAGCTTTATTTGAATGGATTAAGTTCTCGAGCTATAAATATATGATGCTAACAAGCCATTAATATCTTGTATGTCAGTCGATATCCGGAGGGCAGTCATTGACAGAGATATTACTGAGTCAAGGCAATGATAAAGCTCCTCAATCAAATGAATTATTGCTAAGAGGATCTTCGTTACTCAAGGTATTCAATATTTCCACTTGCTTTTTTACTCTTTGCTACATATTTGGTTCATCTTTGTTGATCTTTCGTATTCATTTTCTGTTTGACAATCTATAGAACTAGCCCTTTTTGTCTCCGTAATATAAGACGTACCGGTTAAATCATCAAGCATTATTTTAGAATGATTTTTTATAATGAGTATATCTCTGCCAAACATATACCTCTATGTGACACTCACTCTGAACTCCAAGTAACTTAACTTTAACTTAGTCCGAGTAACTTCAGTGATTTTATCTGGTATGTTGACTCCTAATCGATTTTGTTTCCATTAAACTAGATGATCAAACTGATTACATTCACGATCGGTGGCCGTGGGTATCTGAACTTCATGGGGAATGAGTTCGGGCATCCAAAAGTGAGGATGATTTTCCTTTTACTTTTCCTAGAAGACTTTGTTTCTTGTGATTAACGGTCTTTCTATTTTCCAGAGGGTTGAGTTCCCAATGCCGAGCAACAACTTCTCGTTTTGCTGGCTAACCGATGCTGGGATCTTCTAGAAAAGGAAGGAGTATATCAGGATTTATTTCGGTTTGATAAGGTAACAGAACCCAATTACTGTAGGGTAGAGCCCTTTTTATTGACACGTGCGTGTTCTAAGCTCGGTTTCTTGCAACTTAAGAATCAGAAAATGTGCTAGAACTACTAATGTGTATCCATTAATTCGATCACGTTTTCCCTTTGGCCGCAAATTTCAAGCAAAAGTAGGCATTGGTCACGAAATCATACTTTTTTCTTTGCAACTTTTAGGACATGATGAAATTGGACAAAAACGAAAAGGTACTTTCGAGAGGATTGCCGAACATCCACCATGAGAACGACACTAATATGGTATAATGCCTTCGATCTCTCTCCCGTATTCTGCTCAGCTATTTGACAGATTAATACGATATAATTTTCTTATTAATTTAATTACTCGTATATACACAGGTAATATCCTACTTAAGAGGTCCTCTTCTCTTCGTTTTCAATTTTCACCCCACAGATTCTTATGAAAGATACTGCATCGGTGTGGACGAAGCCGGCGAGTATCAGGTAAAGAATAAGTTTTCTTGGGGGTTAATATACTACTTGATACCTAAATTTGACTTTAATGTTCAATTTGGTACCTGAGTTTGGCTTCAATGTTGACTTTGTTACCTGAATGCTTTCAATTTGGTACGTAAGGTTCTTTTCATTCCAATTTGGTACCTTAATTTGGCTTTTTCAATGTTCAATTTGGTACTTAAGATTTTTCCTTTGTCTCAATTAAGTACCTATGTTTTTTTCCCCCTAAAGCACACGTATCAAACATTTATTGGGCCACATGATGTTATTTGGTCTGGATACCAAATTGAACCTTGAAATCAAACTCAGGTACGAAATTGGAACAAAAAGAAAAACTCAAATTCGGAATTAAACTTTGAAGCAAACTCGAGCACCAAATGATACATTAACCCTTTTCTTGGGTTACGAAATTTCTTCTTCATAAATAGATATAGTTTCTCTTCACAACTAGGCATGACCAGAGATACACGAAGAGGAAAATCTAAACTAATGGACATAACTTCTTTTGTGTTTGCGGTCGTGTAAGTTCAGTGTTTGTTTGTTTCGAGGAATTCTCGAGCTCATGCAGCATGAATAGTTTACGGTCTAGTAACCACCCTATGCATTTCAAAATGGAGCTCAAATATCGAACGGTGTTACAGGTCATACTGAACACCGATGAAAGAAGATATGGAGGTCAGGGGATTGTAAAAGAGGAACAGTATCTTCAACGAACCATTAGCAAAAGGTAGTTATTGACTTCCCTGATATAATCTTACTGTGTTCTATAGTAACAATCTATCATCTGAATTTTCGCAGGGTTGATGGTCTACGAAACTGCATCGAGGTTTCATTGCCGAGTAGGACTGCACAGGTCGGTAAAACTCGGATGAATTATGGTGTTGTTTCTCATTTTTATGAGTTCAATTCGATCGAAACCTTTCCGACTTTATGTATTTGCTGCTGTTAAACTTTGGTGCAAGCTAAGATTTGGACTCGTTTGAACAGAAATCTTCATTGAACCAAATGTTGTTCTACCAAATCCAGTATGTCAGTCAAGTTCTGGGGATCTTTTTTTTATCTTAATCGGCATTCCGGTTTTTGCAGGTGTACAAGTTAAGCCGGATTTTGAGAATCTGAAGACGGTTTTTACTCCGGGAAGAAGTTCGATCTTGATCCGACGAACATACCATGAGTAATATAGTTTATAATCGTGAAGGGTTTGTTAGGGGTTACTGTAGAATTTCAGCATATATATAGAAGAATAATCCACTTACATCGGTGTAAAATTATAATTTTATACCCTTTCGTATATTTTGTGCGATTAATATTTTAACGATTCAACTATTAAATGTATCAATATGATTGTACATGTAAATTTTCAAACCGATTTAATATCTGTCATATCAATCTAAAAAAGTATAAATATTAATATTTATTGAACGGCTTAAAATTTTACGTAAAATATATCAATTTGTCATACATGATCTAATTAATATAAATATTTTATTTAATTACATTTTGTCCCCTCTATTCAAAAAAATGAGCAAATTAATCCCTATATAGTGTGTTAAAAGAGCAAAGCGGTTTTTCTATAAAAATATTCATCTATTTGTACAGATGTTGAAATTGGTGTGGCTGACAAAATAATTAGTAATTGACATGTGCCTTGTCATGTGTACCTTATGATAACTTACAAGGATTGTTTTTTACGACAGAAATGGATGAATTTTCTAAAAGAATAACTCGTTTACACTTTGATCGAGTAAATAAGTACTAATTTGGTCATATTTTGAGTAGAAAGGGTAAAATATAATCTGATTTTTTACACTTTCATGGGTCGGGTTGTATTCGGGTTGGACCTAAGCATGATATTAACATATTTTATACTTGTCTAAGCCCAGCTCAGCCCGAAATATGGGCTTAAAATTTTGGCCAAATCCACTCATATTTATAAAAGACTAACTCAAACCCATTTTAGGTTTGCCCATATTATTTTTATTTTTTTATTATTTATAGTATATTATTTTAATATTAATAAATTTATACATTTCTTATTTATTAAAACTTTTTATATAATCATCTTAACATTATTTTAATGTTTTATATTATAGTACGATATATTTAGTATGAGTTTTTTTTTTAAATGTGTTCTAAATATCATAATATAAAGTACTATAAACTTAAAAATGGATTAGGTTGGGCTAGGCTCGGGCCTTAAATGTCCAAGCCTGATCCCAACCCATATATTTAAATAGGTCTAATTTTTTATCTAAGCTCATTTTTTGGGCCTAATATTTTTATCCAAATCTTTCTAAATTTCATGTTAACCTTCAAGTTGGGGTGTGCAAATTTCGAGTAAAATAGAATTTATTTGGCGGGGGATTGGTTAATAATTTTTTTGAAAGTTTGGTTAACAATTAATTCAGTTTAAAATTAGTCAATTAATCGAATTAACCAAATTAATCGAACTTAATAAATAATATTATAATATATAAGTATTAACCCATTGCCCACATAGACTCAGGCGCTAACCACCAACCCACCCCCAACACTTCTAAGTCCTACCCAATATTAACCCAATCCAATATATAAACCTAACCCAATCTTAGAAAGTACAAATAATTTAAATTATTTAATAATTTAATAAATAAAATAAAAATTCTAAAATTAAAAATCACGCACAGTCACTTTTATAAACCGTCCAGCATCCACCAGGTCACCATTATCGTTCGACGTTTATTACCATCGACCATCGCAATGATACACCCTCGATTTAGACTTCACCCACCACAGTCGACATCTTGCTTCTGTTAATACCAAGCTTAGTTTCTCGATATAGATTGACAAATGAAACTTGTTTAATCGAGTCAATAAGACTATCATTGTAGGGTTGGATACTGATATTAATGTTTTGGATTATAGGCTTATGAACATGAGCAATAAGTGATTGTAAAGTTTGTTCAAATCGAAAAGAATAGACATTGGTGAGTTCAATTAAATTTTTTGAAAAAATTTTGGTTCGGTTAATGGATAAGAGTTTAAAAGGGCCGGTTAGTTCAGTTAATGTTAATTCGGGTTCAAGTCAAGACGAGTAGTCCAACCCATAAACAGATCTAACTGTAAGTTTTTTCATTTTAGGGGGACCGGGCACCTATCAACCTTCTAAATTCACCCCAGTAGATCATGAAACAATTTTTACAAAAATGATTTCATGTCTTCATTTATTCATTTATTTTAAATATAATTTAAGGGATATTTGTCATTATTTAAATATTTTAAATCATATATTAAATTAAATAAATATTGTAATACCATAAATATTTTTTAAATAACGCCTTTCTTAAAATATTATCATTTTTAAATATTTCACGTTTAAAATAGTTTTTAAAAATTAGTATGTTTTAAAATTAAAACACTTGGAATGAACTTTTAAAAAAAATTGAAATTTTAAAGTTAAATTTTTATATTTTAATATTAAAAATTTGTTGAATTACATATTATTAAAATATATAATATATCGTAATATATTTTATTAATGTTCATGTATCGCATGGATAAAAAATTAATATAATATATTTAGAATTTGTGCACGCAAGTGAAAAACGCGTAAGTTGATAATGGTTGATAAACTTGGAACTACGGAGAAGGAAAGTAAGTTCGCAATGGCTATAAATAGTTATTCCAGAGGGAATAGCGTTGTCGTTATATCGTTGGTGCAAATGAGATATCAATGCTCGCAAATAATTTGAGTTATACTTCAAAAAAATTTGAACTTGATTATATAACTATTGAGTCAAGCTCAAGATAATCACACGTAAGTTTAAATATTGGAGACAACTTTGTCGGGAACGACAGTTATGAACTCGGAAATTTATAATATAAAAATATTATAATTTTAAAAATAAAATAAAACACGATACGACGAGAAATGAGAATAAAAAATGCTTACTTTATCACATGGTTTCGATTTGACGTTTACTTGTTTTTACTCTTCTTTTTCTTTATTCCAACTCTGCTTTCATTTTTCTGTTCTTTGCCCGTACCTTTCTTCTTACTCCGCCGTGTCGCCGCTACGTACTCGGCCAACGCCGCCACTTCCTTTTCCGACATGGGAGATTCGGTAGATTCCGTCGAGAGGATACTCAACTATAGGTTTCGAGACAAACGCCTCCTCGAAGACGCCCTGACTCACTCATCGTACTCCGACGCGACGTCGTATGAGCGTCTTGAGTTCGTCGGTGACGCCGCTCTTGGCCTTGCGTTTACCAACCATGTTTTCTTGGCTTACCCCACGCTTGACCCCGGTCAACTGTCCTTGATCCGAGCTGCAAATATTAGTACCGAGAAACTTGCTCGCGTTGCCGTTAAACATGGCCTTTTTCAGTTTGTAAGACACAATGCTGTGGGTCTTGCACAAAAGGTAACTCATTGTTTATGTTCTGTTTTATTTTTTATGTTTCAATCTTCTGTTTTTCTTTTTTAATGTTGAAATTTGAGATTGAAATACTGTGGAAAAGAGACCGTACAACATCCACAACTTCAAGCATGTGAATGAGAAATTATTTGAATGTTGTTTAGTGGAGGTTCTAGTCTTCGAATTGTCGAGCTGGTGATCCCTCAATGGTGATCAATATTATGCCTACTTGGGTTTTGTTTTCCTAGTCATAGAGAGCCTCTAGAGGTTCACAGAATAGGTTGACAGAGTAGGACCACTTCACCCAAGTATGAATATTTGTGAAATAAGTATCTGGAAATCAAAAAAATAAATAAATTAGTCCATGTATATAAGATGAAAGAACAAATAGATTATGATTGACAAAATAATCAGATAATTACATTCAATGATTACTTTTTAACAATAAAAATGTAAGTGGTCCTTTTGTTAACAATTTTTAATGGTTGAAATGAAGAAAAAGGACCGATTAATATGCAGACCTTTTAGTAAATGAGATAACATTTGTGGGTAAAATGGATACCTCTGTCAATTTCCGGCAAACAAAACTTCGAAGACTTTCTCCTGGAACGAGCCTGACCTCCGCTCAACTGGTTTTTCTTTTCTAACGTAAGGTTAAAGTATTTGCTGAGGCTGTTACTAAAGAAGATGAATTCGTGGCTCATGGTGGATCGATGAAAGCACCCAAGGTTTTAGCTGATATTGTCGAAGCTCTGGCTGCAGCTGTTTACGTTGACATCAAATTTGATCTAACAACACTCTGGGTGGTATGTTATTATGTAGTTCAACCTTTGCCGTTGTTATGATTCGTGCTCGGTTGGTGTTTATGGTGTCGATGTTAATGATATCTTTATAAGTATATGTTGCAGATCTTTAGAGGTTTATTAGAGCCGATAGTTACGCCAGAAGCTTTACAACAACAACCTCAACCGGTTAGCTTATTGTTCGAGATATGTCAAAAGCAAGGGAAGTACGTTGACATAAAGCATTGGAAGAATGGCGTAAAAAACATTGCTACTGTATTTGTTGACGGGGAGTTTATTGCTTCCGGTTCTTCGGATCGAAAAGACATTGCGAAGCTTAATGCGGTGAGGGAAGCTTTGCAAAGGTTATCGACATCCATAGTTGTTGATGTTGATTCACTCGGAATCGACGAGATTAACGGGTCTTTAGAAATCAAAGAAGCGAAGCAAAAACTGCACAAGCTTTGCATGAAAAAGAAATGGCCCAAACCTATCTACGAGTAAGGCTTTTATTCTTATTGTCATGATGCAATTTCGAAACACGAGTCCGGGTTCTGAGTTCCAAAAATACCGTTGTTGATACATATGTTCGTTCAATGTTCTGCCTATCTTAAAATGTCTTGTGTTCTTGTTCTCATGATGCAAAGTTGAAGGACAAGTCCAGGTTCCAAGTTCGGATACGGTTCTTAATGCGAATGTTCATCCTATGTTTTTGTGATTGTCATGATGCTGTTTTTGAAGGACAAATCCGGGTTCCGAGTTCAGATAGTGTTTGATACATTTGCCGATGTTAAAATGTCTTGTATTGTTATTGTCATATTGCGACTTTTTAGGACGAATCCAGGTTCGGAGTTTCGATACTGTTCTCGATGCCTATGTTTGTTCCTTGTTTCTCCTATGTTAAAATATGTGACATGATGCCGAGTTTTGAAGGACAAATCCGGGTTGCGAGTTCAGATTCCGTTCTCAATACATATGTTCATGCTTTGCTTATCTTAAAATGTCTTGTGTTGTCGTTCTCAATACATATGTTCGTTCCTTGTTTCTCCTATGTTAAAATATTGGAGGACGGATCCGGGTTCGAAGTTTAGATACCGTTCTTGATGCCTATGTTTGTTCCTTGTTTCTCCTTTGTTGAAGTATGTGACATGATGCAGAGTTTGAAGGACAAATCCGGGTTGCGAGTTCAGATTCCGTTCTCGATACATATGTTCATGCTTTGCTTATCTTAAAATGTCTTGTGTTGTCGTTCTCAATGCATATGTTCGTTCCTTGTTTCTCCCATGTTAAAATATTGAATATTTAAGGACGGATCGAGGTTCGGAGTTTAGATACCGTTCTCGATGCCTATGTTTGTTCCTTGTTTCTCCTATGTTAAGATATCGAGTCTTTTCAATGACATGATGCAGTTTCAAAGGACAAACCCGAGTTGCGAGTTCAGATTCCGTTGTCGATGCATATGTCCGTTCCTTGTTTCTCCTATGTTAAAATATTGAAGGACGAATCCGGGTTCGGAGTTTAGATACCGTTCTCAATACATATCTTCATATGATGTTTTGCCTATGTTAAAAGATTTTGTGTTGTTATTGTCTTGACGAAATTCCGAAGAACAATGCCGGGTTCCAAGTAACCTAGCGTATGATATAGATGTTCATTCAATGTTTTGCCTCGTTACGATATCCTCGGCCATTGTCGAATCCGTTTCGTGATAATATCTAATCCTTTAACCCTTTATTGCTTCAACTTTCAGGCTCGAGAAAGACGAAGGTCCCCCACACGAGAAGAAATTCGTATCTGCAGTTAAAATTCCGACCGAAGATGGCATCTTTTATATCACCGGGGACAAAAAGTCGAGAGTAAAAGAAGCGGACAACTCCGCGGCTTCGTGCATGATTCAATCCCTTAAAGAATTGAGATATCTGTGATTCGGGTCCTCACTTTCCGACAATCTCTAGTTACCGGGTAAATTTTGTTATATTTGTTGTCGATCTCCGAATGTATTCGACATCTCTCGATCCGGAACTTAAAACATAGTTGACTGTCGAGATCTCGATGGTCGGGTGCCGGAACACAAAGTGTTCCCAAGAGCCAACAATGTGTTCTATGTTTTATTTTGTCTGGGAGCACATTTTCAAGTTCTCATATATTATATCAGTTTGAATGGTACATTTAATATGTTTGAATCTACTGGAACAGTGGTCGAATTGATTGTGCCACCAGTTTGTCCGGCTGATCGGTTTGGATAATTTGATTAAATAAATTATTACAAAATTAATAAATAAAAATAAAAATCGATTCAGTTAATTTCTTAACCAATTTCTCAGCTCAATTGGTTCAAAGCCTTTTTTCGGACCGATAATTTTGGTGGTTCTTGATCCAAACCTAGAACCGACTCATTAGATAGGGAATTGATTGATCAATCAGTCTGGAAAAAGACATGAATTAATGGTTGAATCGAGTCAAAAATTATAATTTGACTTAGTCAAATTAATAATAAATATTCTTAGTTTTCTAAGAAGTTTAATATTTTTATTATTTTAATATAGTCAGAGTTATAGCCCCAGCGGTGGGGCCATTAAGAGACCCATTAATTTATACTTTTTATAATTTATAAAATTTTAAATTAGTAATGGTAAAATTATATTTTGATCCTTTTAAAAATAATAAAAATTTAATTTAATTTTTAAAATTATAAAGAATTTTTTAACTCTGCCGCTGTATAGCCCAATAGAAAAATGACATGTCATTGGTAGTTTGTAAAAATTTTGCGCCCTAATGCAATTATTTAATATTTTAATTTATATTAAATTATTAGTGGAGTGTATCGGTTGAGTTTTAATTCGCTTGGCAGGAATATTATTTTCAATCCAGGAAGATGTGGGTTCGAATACGTTGAAGCACATTATCCTCTAATTTATGACTTGATGAGGGGTTGTGGGTAGTTCTAGCTATTGTGTCAAAAAGAGCAGATATGATCAGAACTTATAATGAGATTATTCAAAAAATAAATAAAAAGCACTGACATATAATAATAATATAGATATACAATGATAAAAATAATAAAGTATCGTAAAACAATTAAAATGTAAATATTATATTAAAATAAAGTTCTAGTTCACTTGTAAAATTAATGTATTGTTGGTATAAATTGCATCGATTTAAATCTCACCAAATGCAAATTTTTTAGTTTTTTAAACGATAAAAATATTAAAATATCTTGAATAATATAATTTATTTTTTTTACTGAGATGACATTTTCGTAATTTTCCAAATCAAGTTGGTGTTCTGTTAGCACGTGACACCAACTATGTAAAGGGCTTAAATAATAAGTAAAGATATAAATCTAAATGGCACAATGATAAATTTAGCCCACGACATTTACGTTTTCTGTCAATTTGACCATTGTTTATTTTTTTTAACTAAATTTGGCCTCTTAACCTTTTAAAAAAGAGTAAAATTATTTTTTTAATGGAAATGATGACTAAAACATTAAACATGGCAGTCCATGTGCACGTCATGGTAAGATAACATCATTTGTGTTATATATCACGTTAAAAAATAATTCAAAATTTATAAAAATAATAAATACAAAAAGTTCATAAAAAATAGATGATTAAATAATAATGATTTTATCCTTTAACTCTTAGGTTCAAATTCTCTTAAAACACTAACATTTAATCATTTGATCAAAGAAACTGATATGTCAAAAAGTGCGTCTTACAAGACAAGCTTTCAACATATTTCACTTTTTTTATTTAAAATTAGCTTATTTCTCTAAATATATCGTAAAGTGACCCGTTTTCGTAATTTTTAATTAAAATTATAGTATGTATTAATAGCTGCAACTCTACACTTACTTTATATTAAAAAAAATAGATTATATGTCCTTTTACATGAAGGTTTAGAATCGGACCCGATGGATGAATTAATTAAGTCATTGTTCTATTTAGAGGTGATCATCGGCTGGGCCGGGTTCGGGTCGAGCTCAGATAAAATTTTAAGCCCGTTTTTAGGCTCAAACTCGGTTCGACCTAAAATATGGGCCTAAAAATTTGTCCAAGCCTGGCCCAAAAGAAAATTGATAAACCCGAGCCCGGCCCGGCCTATATTAATTTTT
Source organism: Gossypium rotundifolium (assembly GCA_025506655.1). Lineage (NCBI taxonomy): Eukaryota > Viridiplantae > Streptophyta > Magnoliopsida > Malvales > Malvaceae > Gossypium > Gossypium rotundifolium. The sequence continues at coordinate 12,640,100 of CP106726.1, forward strand.
TTAGCTTTTTCATTAAATAAAAATTTTAAAAAAATATTAAAACAAAAAAACAAATAAAAAATATATAAATTTAAAAGGTATATTTGATTAAAAATAAAATATATATTTAATATATAATTTGGGCGGGCCGGGCTAAAAAATTTTACTCGAGGCCGGCCTATTTTCTAAACAAGCCTCGTTTTTTTGCCCAAACCCATATTTCGAGCCTATGTTTTTACTCGAATCCTTCCATTTTTCGGGCGAGCCGGATAGCCCAACCCATGATCACCTCTAGTTCTATTGATCTAATTGATTTAATTAAATAGATTTTTAAAAATAAAATATTAAAAAAACAATTTAAATGATTTATAACTCAATTTAGAGGGCAATCAATCTGATGTCTTTCCCTGAATGAATACTTTGATCGATTCTCGATCCAACAAGTCCTACCAACCAATTCAAACCATAATTTCACTAGGTTAAACTGTATTTTATAGTCAAATTCACTCTCTTTAGAAATTTTTTCCTTTTCAATATGTTGATAGCTGTATTTGGGTTGTTTTATGCGAATTTGGATATTGCAGATAATATTTGGATTCAGATATTTTAAATACTAATTAAAGTGGTGTTGGAAAATATATTATTGCAAAATAAACTCGTTAGCACTGATTGGAAAATAAACCAACATTAAATAAATAAACTATTACTATGCTATGGAAGAACCACTGCCTTAGAAACAGATTCGCCTTGATTGGTGTAATCGTATAGTAAATGTCGTTCCCTAAGGTTAACATAGTTCTTCGATATTCGTACACTCGAATAAGGAAAGTAGTACTTAATTGGTATTGCTCTTCTGAAATAATCTAAAAATAGAATTAATCGGAAAAATCACATTAGGACCAATTCTTAGGAAAGTTTGGAAGGGTCACAGACGACCCCGCTTGAAACTCAAACTCCTAGATAAAATTTTCTCTAATGGAATTTAAGAAAAATTCTAAAATTTTAGAAAGAATGAGAGAGAGTAGCCGAAGCTTTGTTTTTCAATTGTGTATCAAATGAAAGAAGAATACCTCATATTTATAGGATTTTGGAAGGGACAAAAATCATAAGTTAGTAGGGACAAAATAGTAATATTTCCATGTAACGGTCAAAAAATATTGTAAAAAACGGTTTGTAACAGCTGAAATAAATTTGCATTACTAACAAGTGGATACTAATATTAACTATCAAATATCCATTATTCGAATTTCACTATAATTTTGCGTAAGGCTTAATATATAATTTGGTACTTGAGGTTGATTTAAATATACGAATTAAATCACATCCATCGGATTAGATTTGACACTTTAAATGCACAACTAAACAAATTCACAATTAACACAAATTTTATTAAATTAACAGAATCACGAAAATTTAAATATAATAATATCAGCAATTAACTTTCATTAGATCAATCATAAAACTAAACACTGAAAAGTTAATATGTTACCTCTGAGTACAAAAATATATAATTTTTTGTCAAATACATGTATCGTATTGAACCAAAAAATAACATAGGTACCACATTATAAAAATGTTAAACCCAAATACCAAATAACGTATTAGATGTGACACCCACATCCCGATCCGTTACCGGAACAGGGTTGCGAAGTGTTACCTTACAAGTTGGAACTTTTCATTTCATACCGTAATTCAACTTAAATAAAGCATGCATATTTCCAAAGTTAATCAAACATAACAACACAAGCTAAAGTGTAAACTTGCACAAAACAAAGTACCGATACAACATATCCAAAAGGGTCCTATTACATGTCATATATATCAAACCAAACTCAGAGTATACCAAAGATTCTCGAATAGTGTGATTTCTTGTGTTGATCTAATCTTCCGAATCCACAAAAACGTAATCCATAAAAATGAACCAAATACTGGTAAGTTTACATAAGGCTTAGTAAGTTCGTGTGAATAATAAATAAAATTTTACCCACTTAAACATTATAAATCAAACTTTGCATATAGGCAATGAAATTCCCGACAATCACAACTTATTTAGTATAATTAGTGGATAATGCTCGTTTGAGCAAGCATTCAGCATAATTAGTGGATATTGCTGGTTTGAGCAAGCTTTCAATATAATCAGTGTATAATGCTTGTTTGAGCAAACATTCAATATAATCGATATTCCATTTTTCGTTTTCAATGTCATACTATTGTACAATATAATATTTAAAAATATATATTATCACAGAATATATGAATCATTAGAAGTATAAATAACGTACGAACTTACCTGACTAAATTACAATAATGACAAAGATACAAGGTCTATTCAATAATTTTGATTTTTTCCTTAATTTTCCGCTCGCTTGATCTAAAATAATAATTTCATTCAATTCACTAATTCCAACAGCAAAATTAACTCATTTACACAATTAATTTTTTTGATATTTTTACGAAATTACCCCCAAAATTTTACTTTTATGCAATTTAGTTCTTAAGCTCAGAACTTACAATTTAACCATTTTTAACCACAATTAATTTCAGCCGAATTACTCAGTACCTCTCTACAGCCCTACTTATTGTTATTTCACTCCAAATCCTTACAATTTTATCACTTTCACATTTTAGTCCTTTGCATTAAAATTAACAAAACAACTTTACAAAATAGTCCTATTTAACAACCAAGCTTAATAATCTATCATAAAACTTCAAGAATATACTAAAACCACTCAATGGCATAATCCAAAATATTTGACAGTAATACAAATTAATCCTCAGATTAATTAGATAACTAATACGAACTCAAAAATATAAAAATTACTAAAAACGGGTAGAATTTATTCCTAAGCTTGGCCGAACCTCTCATGTCTTAAAAGTGATAGTTTAGGTTTGGGGAAGAAGAACATAAGTAATGATTTGTATTCCTCTTCCTTTTCTCCTTTTAACTTAATTTATTTATTCTTTAAAAATATAAAATTAACATATTTTTACACTAAAACAAATTCCACCGTTCACCATATTTAATTATTGGCTAAATACTATTTTAATCCCTCTATTTAATATTTTAAACTAATAGCAGTTGAATTTTACAATTTTTACAATTTAGTCAATTTTCTCTAATTACTAATTAATAAGGATCTAATAGCAATTAACAACAAAATTTGAAAATTCCACACCATTTCTACCATTTGTCCATTTAAGGAGGGTTTAATTGCACAATTGGTCTATCAATTATTTTAAATTGTAACTGAACAAACTTAATTTCAATTTAATTCTAAACTAATTAGGACTAAATGAGGAAATAGCCCAAAGTTAGTGAATTTAATCATGTCACCACCGTTTGGATTTTTTTACCGTAGTTTAATTACCATTTTTGTCCCTTTACTAATTTTAAATTAAAAGTAATTACCTTTTACCTCTTTTACAATTTAATCCTTTTATCGTAATTGAGCAATAAATCATCAAAATTACTAGACCAAACTTTAATTCACATATAATACGGCTCTGAAAATATTTAATAAAAATATTTACGGTCTTAAATTATAGAAACGAGGTCCTAATACCTTATTTTCAATTACCACTTGACTTTTGAACCGAACCACTTATACTAACTTTTAATTCAGTTTGTTAAAATTCCTCAAATCAAAATTCAATATAAAAACTATTATTCACTTGTATAATTTAAATACTAATTATACGAACTCACTCATCGAATTTATGATATGCAATTATTACATTAAACCTTAAAAAAAATAGATTTTGATATCCCACGTCGGAATCCAATTTATTTTTGTGAATAACATATTTGAATATTCATTATTCCCTTTACTTTTATAAAATTTTTATTTTAAAATATTTTTGGATTTTTAAATACAATTTCCAGCAGATTTAATATATCCGATGAAAATTTTAATTAATTCATATTGATAGTATAGAAATTGTAGATATAAGAACAACTACCACGAAAAAAAATTTGATTGGTATCATTATTATTGCAACATGTTCGAGGATATAAGTTTAAAATAATTAAGGATTGAGTCTTTCGAATGGACAAGAGGGTGTAGGTTTAAATGCGCTAAAGCGTATTATCCTCCTATTTAAGGGTTAAAAATGGGCTATGGATAGTTTTAAGTACGATATCAAAATAATAGACTTTATTAATGATTTGATCCCTGAATTATACTATTTTTTATTCAAATACTTAAATTTTAATTCCATCCACCAATTCAACCCTTGATGTCTGGCGCCATTAAAAAAGCCCGTCAATACGTGGATTGAACAAAATATGCCATGTGGAATTTTCTATTAATATCATCATCTACATGGAATTAAAATATATATATTTATTAAAGTATATTGAGTTTTAGTTCGATTGGCATGGATATCATTATTAATACAAGAGGATATGAATTGAGTCTTATTTGAAGACGCTTATCTTAACCAGTTTTCTTAAATCATACCATTGAAAATGACAAAATACAATTAAATTTCATTATCATGAAAATTTGATAAAATATGAAAAACTATTTGTGATTCCGACTTTAACAATTTGATTGATCCGTCAATTTTGCTAAAAGTTTTTTTAATTTATAAAAAAAATGGTCAATTTTGAGTGCTTCAAAGTCCAATTTCTTATTTTTATTTTATTTATGTAATAAGGCCATTTTGCGGGCCTATTTTTTCGAAAAAACAAAATAAAAATTAATAAATAAAAATAAAGTCCTAGTACAAAGCCCAAAACCAGACCCAAATACCTAAACCCGAATTACACCCACAAACAGACTTAAACAGAGACCTAAACCCATAGCCCAAAACCTATGTGGCCCAAAGGAGCCCAAAATTTTTAGCAGTCAGGAAACCATAGCTTGCAATCGTGCCTTAGCTCTTTTTTGCCGCAAAGCAAAGCTAAACGTCAGGCAAGAATCATTTGAGCCCAATCGTCGCACCCATGCCAGGCTTTCGGTCGCTCCAGGATCCGCGCCCGAATCACGAGCCACATTGCCACGGCGATTCACGCGCAGATAATGCCTTCATCAACGCCGGACTCCGCTTCGACCTGCAAAGAAAAAGGAAAGAAGAACAGCAAAAAAAGGAAGAAAAACAACCGGATCTTGTATTTCTTTTTTCGTTTTTTTGGGCTATATAAAGCCCCGAAAATCTGTAAAAGGGGGGATATACACAGTAACACAGAGACAATAGAGAATACAAAAAAAATTCTGGAATTATATAAATTGTTTCGCAAAGCCACCGTGCACGGTGACTGGCGATGATAACGGATGGATAGGAGCTTCGTCGGAGTGACAATCAAAATCGCCAGGAAAGTTTTTGAAAGCTCTCAAATTTTTTTTTCACGATGATAGAAATGATTTTTTTCATAAAGGGTGACTTTTATAGGGCATCAAAACGGTGCCGTTTTGCACTGACCCTCTATGCGCCAAAACAAATACAGTTTAGGAGACCGGCACGAGATCCGACCCGAATTGACTCAGAAGATCCGCGTGTTTCTGCAAAATGGGAAATTTATTATTTTAGTCCTTCCGCAATTTCACTATTTTCAATTTAGTTTAAATCAAACTTTTATTTTTATTAAATTAGCCTTGAAATTTCTATTTCGTTTTAATTTGATCCTAGAGCCATTTAAAATGTTTTAAAATTGGAACTACGCCGTTTTAAAAAGGGTTTAATTTCCATATTAGTCCTCGTGTTATTTTAATTTAATTCTTTTAATTGCTATTTATCCCTTTTTTATTTTGCTATTTAACCTTCTTTTTTTCATTTTTTTATTTTTTATTATTTCATTTTATTATGTTAAAATATTATATTATCTCTATTATTTGTATATTAATTCATTAAACTTGTATATTTTTATTACATATTATTTTATTTTATTACATATTATTTTTAACTTATATATTAGTTATTCTTATATATTTTTATTTTGTACCTTATATAGTATTATATTATATATATTATTTCTAAAGCTTTATTTTATATAAAATTATTTATATTATCTAATTTATATTGTCTATATTATGTATTAATGTACTACATATACATATATTTTCATTATTTATTATTTTTATTTAGTTCAAAATTATTTTCATTACATCTTATTTTTTATACTAAATTATATGTTTTTTAAACTCTTTATATTACATAGTATTATATTATATCATATGTTATTTTTATAAAAAGTTATGCATATTTTATAAAATGTTTCACATATATTGTTTATATTTTATTATTGTTTTTGAAAATATCTTTATTATTATATATTATTATGTATTATCTTTTATATGTATTAAGTTATATATTTATTATAATATTCATTTAGTATTTTTATTATTTTACATATATTGTTGTATATATTTTGTTTATCTATGTAATGCCCTTTTATTTATTTATTATTTGTGATTACTATAGTGTAGTTATTTATGTTGTATTTTATATTATATGCTATTGTCTTATAATTATTTTTAATATTTGTGTATGATAGTTTATAAATGCGATATTGTTACATGGATTAGTGTTTAAAATAAAATCTGTTTTTGCAAAACCATTGTATTTTTAAAAGCTTTTAAAATAAGACAATATTTTGGTATTTAGAAATTCGGAAAATAGTGCCCTAACGTACTGGGTTGCGATTTTCTGTTTGGCTAAATAACTAAATACCCTTTTAACAAGTTTTATAAATCATGAGATGATTTTAATTACGAGGGTTTAAAAAATATCGTGTCCTAACGTATTGGATGTGATGTTTATATTCCTTCGGAATAAAGAAATCTCAAATTTCAAAATAAAAACCCTATTTTTGGGAATTCAAGGTGTTGTGCCTTAACTTATTGGGTTCGACATTTTGTGTTTCGAGATAGGAATTTCCTAAAATAAAGACGAGCTTAATTTCAAAGTCATGAGGTGCTATAGCTTAACTTATTGGGTAAAGTACTTTATTTCTTTGAGATAGGTAAGTCTTGGTTTTCTTTCTAATAAAAGAATCATATTTTGTAATTTTCTTTATTTTCAACATTCGGACATAATCTTATTGATTTGGTACCAATTTTTGGGCGTTATGAGAGTGCTAACCATTCCTCATACGTAATCAACTCCCGAACTCGTTTTTTTTGTTTTTGTGGACAAAAAATGTTTTAAAATAAAACGTTTTACAAGTTGATCCAATCACACCTAAGTAAAAAGATTGGTGGCGACTTCCACTTTCATTTTTTAAAGTCGATCCCCATTTTTCTAAACTCGATTTTAAAATTTTACACTTTCTTTATTCTCTTTTTTTTAATATTAAAAACAATTCACCAAGTTCTTCTTGATACAATATTTAAAATTATATATAGTCTTGTCCTAATCCTTAAATAGGAGGATAATACGCTTCAGCGCACTCGAACCTATGTCCTCCTACGCCGACAACAATGCCGATGACAGTCGAGCTAAGTCTCAATTTTTTTTTTAATATTTGGATAATTATTTGATATGTTAGTCACTGAAATTTTTAGGTGGGTTGAGATTTTATTATGCGTATTTAATTTGTATTTAAAAAATAAATATGGCACATGATAATTTTTAATTTTGTTTGTAGAGTTGAAAAAATACACTACTAGTCTACCAAATATCAATCCTTTAAAATTTTTTTAAAAAATAGACGTGGCAAAAATCTTAACCACATTTGTCCTATAGAGATATATTTTCAAGGTTGCTTGTCGTATAAAAAAAGTAAACTGTCAGCATACCAAATATTAACCCAAATAAATTTATGCATGAATCAAATCAAGCAAATGCAATTTTTAGCCCTTGAACTTGACAATTAGGTCCACTTTAGTACCTGTACTTTTTTGTTCACTTTAGTACTTGAACTTGGCAACTATATCTATTTTGATATCTATACTTAAAAAAAATATAAAAATTTGATGACGTGGCATATTGAGATTGTCTGATATCATTAGTTCTACTTTTTGTTTCAGATAATAACGTGACACGACCTCAGAGTGTTACACTATTAATCTTTTGCAATTTTCCAATTTCAAGAATCAAAATAGAATTAATTGTCAAATTTAAATACTAAAATAAAAAATTTTAAGTATCAAAATAAATCTAATTACCAATTTTAAGTACATAAAATACCCAACAAGAAAATGAATTTTATTATTTAAAACCATATTAATATTTACATATTTTATAATTAAATTCAAATAAAATTACTTTTATCATGTGAAAAAATACTAAAAAATAAAATCAAACAAAGCACATGGGCAAGAATCTATGTACTCTTATCATCATATAGGATGAGTGGCATGGGTAAAAGGTGTAGGAGAAAGCCTTAACCATAGAATTTGTGAGTATATCCAACAAAGTTTCAACTTGGTTTTGTCATTTACTCTCACAATGAAATTTCCTATTATGTACTCTATTGGGAATATGCTTTGGTACCCTCAAATTTCCCTTTTTGAGATTTAAAATCGATTCGGATAATATAAATTTTAGCTCTCGAATTTGATAATTAAGTTCAATAATTTTCTTTATCCATGTTGGTACCTGAATTCGGGAACTAAATTTATTTTGGTATTTGAATTTGAAAAATATAAAAGTTTGATGGTGTGGCACTCTGAGATTGTGCCACATCCAAGGGTGAAGGTAGAAAATTTTTTTAGGGAATCAAAGTATAATTTTACATTTACTGATTTAAAATTATAAAAATTTTAAAGGGCTAAAATGAATAGATTTCTATTTTAGGGGTGTCGGGGCCCTTGCTAGCCCCTTAGATTCGCCATTGACCACATCATCATTTGAAAATTAGAAAATTATATAATTTTTCAAGTGGTGACGTGGTATTATCTTAGAGTGTCACATACAATGTTTTAATAACCAGATTAGTGGTTGAACCAGTCAAACTGTTGTTTTCCGTTTCAATCAAATTGAAATTCATCTGCTAGACCAATGATAATTAAATAATTAATTAAATTTTTTTGAAAATAAAAAAATAAAAAAAGTATTAACCCAATTAAACTGGTTTTTGTCTCAAATTTCGATTTTAATCGATTTTGATTTTTTTTCGATTCAGTTGATTCAACCCTTTTGTCTGAACTTGTATATCACGCGTTCTTGATCCAATTGACAAATCCAATTATATCCCAAGAATACTGGTCACACCATCAAATATTGACGAAATTCAAGTTCAGGGACTAAAATGGATCTAGTTACCAATATCTGGGGCCAAAAGTATATTATCCTTTTTAGTATTTGGAAAAATAAATGGTTTAAGTTTGGTAATTAACCACCTATGGAAGAAATATAACACGTGTTATTCATTTTTGGTTGTCAATTAAACAATTATAAAATAATATAAAAAAACTATTTTACATATAATTTTGTTAAATTTGTTGGTCAACTATTTTTTTTAAATTCATAACAAAATTAAAAGATTGTGACGTAATCTTATTATAAAAATATTTTGCATTCTAAAAATGGTTAAATTACTATTTTCGTCCTTTCACTAGACTCAAATATAGGATTTAGTCTTTTGTAATTTAATTTGACATAATTTGATATTTTCATTTTTATAATACTATTAGTCCGCTTAAATAATTATTATCGTTAACTATTTCAATTAAAGTGTTGATGTAAAGTATTTTTAAATAGCTAATAGCTTATAAAAGTAGATATCAAAATATGCCAAATTGATGGTTAAAATATGTTCCAGGTCTTTGTACTTTTTTTTAAATTTGGAATTTAATTTTTCTACTTTTATTTTCAGGAAATTAACCCCTACACTTTTCAAATTTTAGAAATTAGGTCCAACTGTTAACATCATCTTGAAATTCTAATGTCCAATTTGCTGGTGTGACATTTTGAAATTACAAAATACTCAATTGGTAGCCATGTAACAATAGAATAACGATGTAACAAACCCAACTTTAAAAGAAAAAATTGAGCAATGGACTTGCATTTTAAAATTGAAAAGCTCAGAGATCAAATTCATTGAAATCAAAGTATGGGGACTAAATTATAAATACCAAGAGTACATGGGTTTAGAGCACATTTTAACCCAGATTAAAATACATGAATTAAAATCTCAATTTTAAGCATAGTAGAGGGACTAAATTCAAAATTTGACCTTTAAAATTATATGGGTAAACTACAATGGAAGTCACCAAACTATTAGTATTTTTTTTATCACTCAACAATGAAAATTTACAAAATAATCATCTAATTATTAAACTTTTTCTTTTTTAGTCACAAATAATACAACTTTAACCCTCAATACTTATACATAAAGTTACTATTATGTCAAATTTAAAAGCTGTGATTTCATCTTTTCATTAGCCATTTAACGGCTTGTGACCAAAACGGATAAAATCCAATAGTTAGGCGATCATTTTTTAATTTTTCATAATTAGGTGACTAAAAAATAAACATACTAATAATTGAGGGACTACTGATATAGTTTACACAAATTATATTCCAAAAAAATATATTATTCATACTAATTAGATAAAAATAAAATAAAAAAAAAAATATCTCAACCAAAAAAAATTGTATGGTTAGGCAAGAGGACACCAGTTTCAAGGTCCTGCGCATGAGATTTGTGGTTAATAGCTAAAAGGATTCCTATAAAGAAGAACCCTTTATTTTCCCCAAATAAATTTGGGATTTAAAAAAAATCCTTTTTACATTAAACCCTTTTTTATTTTGAATTCAGTAAAGAAAACCCAAATTTTGTTGTTAGATTCTACACCGTATATACATATCAAATTGTTGAACCCATTAGATTTTTCTTATCTTTTATCAAAGAAAACCGACTCTTGAATAATTCACCATAGCCACTAGCTTTCCCCTTAAGTTTCTCATTTTCTCACAGCTATAGCCACATCATCTCATACCTATATATATATCATCCCTTCTTCTTCCTTTTTCATTTCATCCCCTGGGAATATTCTTCTTCCCTTTTTTTGTTTACATGCACTCTAGGTGTTTAATAAAAGTCCGATATTGTTTTCTTTGAAGCTGTGGAGGTTGGGTATTTGGTTAAAGTAGTTTTGAAGGGGTTTCGAATTCTGGGTTTAATTCGTTTTGGTGGGGGTAGTACCCAGGTTTAGACAAATTGTGGACATCACGGCTATACACGGAGTTTCTCGGGCTCTTATTCATGTCCGTACTGTACGACGTAAGGGTTGTGTGAACGAGAGCAACCCTTCGCCGCACGGTGGGCGTGGAGCTTTGCCTTCTGAAGGTGGTAGTCCTTCCGATCTCCTCTTCCTCGCTGGTGGTGGTCTTGTTTTTAGAGTTGCAGCTGTATATATATAGAAATCTTTTAATCTTCCATAGAAATTTAAAAAAAAAAATATATATTGAAGAAGCTTTTTTAGATCGCTTATAAGAAGAAAAGAAATAGTAGCAAAGATGATGCTTAGGATTAAGAGGGTTCCGACTGTCGTTTCTAATTACCAAAAGGATGAAGCGGACGATACTGCTCGTCGTAGCGCTGGCTGTGGGAAGAATTGCCTTAAAAGCTGTTGCATACCAGGTATTTGTTAAATTCCGAGAAAAAAAAATCGTTGGGTTTGATGACTTTTTTAATATAAATGAGGTGTAACTGGATCTGGGTTTTGGTTTATAGGAGCAAAGCTTCCTTTATACGCTTTCAAGAAGGTGAGCATGGAGCGTGAAGAAGATGTGCTGAAAATGGAGAACACAGAGCCTCCAGTTGCTTTTCTTGATTCACTTGTTCTTGGAGAGGTAAATTTTGGTATTAAGCTTGTGACCATTAGTAGTTTTGAAGTTTATAAATTTTTGAGGTTAAAAATAAATTTTTTGTTTTTTTATGGTAGTGGGAGGATCGGATGCAAAGAGGGCTCTTTCGCTATGATGTCACTGCCTGCGAAACCAAGGTCTCATATTTTTACTCTTTCCATTTCATTGCTTTATTTGTTTATCTGCAAATTGTTATGTCAATTCTGGAATAGGTTGGTTCTATCTAGATCGGGTCAAATTCGGGTATTAAAATTTTCAAGTTATTTTGATTTGGATTTTCAAGTTCGGGTCATTTTGAGTTCAACTCATTTCTGTTTGAGTTGCTTTGTGTTTGGGTTTGAGGCTCGTTTTTTGGCTTGATTATTATGGTTTGAATCATTTCGGGTTCTAATCATTTGAATAAATTCAGTCATTTTAGGTTCAAGTTTCTATTTTTTATAGTCAAACCAGGTTTGGGTTCAGGTCAGAATTGTCAGTCTAGTTAAAATTATAGAATTTTACGGTTTAATAAAGTTGTTTCTACTATTTGAAGTTTTTTCCATTTTTATCATTATTTAGGTGATTCCTGGTGAATATGGCTTCATTGCCCAGCTGAACGAGGGTCGCCACCTTAAGAAGAGGCCGACTGAGTTCCGTGTTGATAAGGTACTTCAGCCCTTTGATGGGAACAAATTCAACTTCACCAAAGTCGGGCAAGAAGAGGTGCTCTTCCAGTTTGAAGCAAGTGAAGATGGTGAAGTTCAGTTCTATCCTAATGCTCCCATTGATGTCGAAAATTCTCCTAGTGTCGTTGCCATTAACGTATGTTAGTTTTACTTGTTCTACTAGAAAATAATGATTTGACCAAGAGTGCTAGGCTCAGTAAGATTAATGTCATTTGTATACGTTTCAACAGGTTAGTCCCATTGAATACGGACATGTGCTGTTGATCCCTCGGATATTTGAATGCTTGCCCCAGAGGATTGACCGGGAGAGCTTCTTGCTTGCACTTCATATGGCTGCTGAAGCCGGGAATCCGCATTTCAGATTGGGTTATAACAGCTTGGGCGCGTTTGCTACGATCAATCACCTTCATTTCCAGGCTTACTATTTGGCTGTGCCTTTCCCCATTGAGAAAGCTCCGACAAAGGAGTTAACCACTTTGAGCGATGGAGTGATCGTCTCGGAGCTTTTAAAGTATCCAGTCAAAGGTCTTGTCTTCGAGGGTGGTAACACTCTTCAGGACTTGTCCGACACTGTGTCTGATGCATGCATTTGCCTCCAAGATAACAACATACCGTACAACGTCCTCATCTCTGACTGTGGAAAACGGATCTTTCTCCTTCCACAGTGTTATGCCGAGAAACAAGCTCTTGGGGAAGTGAGTCCGGAGCTTTTGGACACCCAGGTAAACCCAGCTGTGTGGGAAATTAGTGGCCATATGGTGTTAAAACGGAGGAAGGACTACGATGAAGCATCTGAAGGAAATGCTTGGAGGCTCCTTGCTGAGGTTTCCCTCTCGGACGAGAGGTTCCGTGAAGTCAATGCACTTATCTTCGAAGCCATTGCAGGCAGCGAAGATGTAATCGAAAATGGTACCAAGACTTTGCTAGAGGAGCCTTGTCTCGAAGAAGATGATGCCATCACCAAAAGCTCCCACCGTGGTGCTATGGTGGCTGGCACACAAGAATGCCTTGTTCTGCAGTAACAACCTGGAATATAACTAGAGCTTCAGGTTATCGAATCTGGGGCTCGGGTTCTATTATGTCGGTGTGGTGTCTAGGATTAGGATTATGTTTAGAAGCAATCTTATTCGGATTTGAGTGTTAGATACGAGTATGTATTCCAAGGATGTTACTCTTTATGTGCAACTTTTATGTTTATTTGCTTCATCATCATGAGTAAGTCTATTAGATGATCTAAATGCATGTGATTGTGGTAAATTATAGTTTATGTTTGTTTTGCTGCTGATTTATTGGGCACCTACCCAATGAACCCTACAATTACAATAGTTAAGAATAATTTAATCATCCAAATTTATTAAATTTTGATAATGTTAGTGACTAAAATAGAAAATTTTAAACTTAAGTGATTAAAATAGAAACACGCCAAAAGTTGAGTAACATTTTTTATAGTTTACTCAATAATTAAATGCGCAAAATTAAATATAAAGCATGTGACATTATAAATAGTTTATGTCAACAATTTTTATAGTTGACGTGGCGTCACATTGCCATTAGTTTCGAATGAGCAAGTTGGTCAAAAGGTCTTGTTAATTGAAATTGTCAGTTTAAAAGCTTAAAATTGTAAAAGGTTCAGAGGAGTTTAATTGAATTTCTTGAAAAAGTTTGAAGATTTATTATACCGATAAACTTTAAATTAACGACAAATGATCAAAATAAAAATTATTTTTAATCGCAATGCCTAAAATGAATTTTAATTTTATGAATAATTTAGTGACCAACAATGAAATTCACCCCCAAAAATTGGGACATTAGCTTATTTTTGCAATAAATTCTTAGATTAATTCATGATTTGGCCCTTGAAGTATATCATTTTTCCTACTTTGGTACTAAACCTTTTTCTATTGCTTGTTTAAGGATTGGACTAAAAACCTTAATGTTTGAATATTTAGGTACCAATTTGAACAAAAAAACTCTGTAAGTACTAAAGTGAGAAAAATGTATACTTCAGGGGTCAAATCATGAAATAATCCTAAATTCTCAATTACGGGCCGTGGGGTGTATATGATAAAATAAAATAAATATAAAATATTGGACCTACCTTAAATTTAATTTGATTCAGCCCAAGTACATGCTTTCATTTTCTTTTTCTGGCAAAATCTAGTGAAGAAAAGGCTTTGCTCTTCTTTCCTCTGTCGACGGCCGCCGCTCCCTTTTTGCTCCGCCGCTGATTCCACCTCCAGGTACGGCTCTTTCTTTTTTCTCTTTTCATAATTTTCTTTTAAATCTAATATATATTTCTTTTAATTCTATTCTACTTCAAACTTGTTTACAATCCCCCTTTTTTATGTTTACTTACCCAGATTACCAAATTTGGATAAAACTATGAGAATTAGGGTTTAGTTTATCTTAAAATTTGTTTAAGAAAAGATATGGGGTTCTTTTTTTTTTTTTTTTTTGGTACCTTAGGATTGAACAGTTGTATCATAATCAAAGTAAGCTTATTTTCTATAGTTCAATTGAATTTGCGTGCTTTTAACTTTTGATTTTGAGTTTCAAAGTTGATGTTTTCCCCCATTAATCACTGCTTTTGGTTTATAAAAAATAAAAAAGCTGCCCAATTAATTGTTTGCAATGAGCATTTGTAGTGTTGGTTTTGACTGGTTCCTATTACCTGGGAGATCCTGTAATTTAGGCTTAGAAGCAATTAAATCCCTCTACTATAAAAGTGAGCAATTTAGTGGCAAATGGGTGACATTGTAAATGGGAGTAATATTGAACTAGATATGGAAAAAAGTTGAGCAATTTAGTCCTTGTTATGTTTTAAAAAAGTTTTTTTTTTTTCTCAAATCACTTTAAAACACCACAAATTAGCAATGTTAAACGTTTTAAGTTTACCTTCTTTTAAAATTTTATCTTTTTTATTCAAATTTAAATGTACATAGACTAAATTGCTCGGTTTTGTGGTCGAGGGACTAATTTGCTTTCAACCTATGGTACAGGGGGCTTGTTTGGCAATTTAACCGTTGTCATATTTTTCTTCTAATGAGCTTGTTTTTGGAATTGTAGTTTTATTGAAAATGAAGAAAGGGTTGCACCCTCAGATGCAATGGGTATCTTATGTGACTCCGAGTGGTCGATTGATTAATTTCATGATGACAAAAATACATAGTGTTGGGAAAGTTTATCACTTAAGGGCGAAACGTCAAATGGCTGCAAGTGTAGGACAGATTGCTAAGTTCAACCGTCGGTATGGGCTGGAGAAGCAGGAGGGCTCAGAGGACTCTGAGAAAAATGAAAATGAAAAATGAAATACGGATGGTATGCAATGTTGGGCGTTTATAGTTTGATTTAAGCATCTATGTTGTGGAATAACTTGACTCTTGTTAGTTAATTAAAGCTCATTCGATCTTAGAACTTCCCCCTTTTGATAAAATAGTGCTTCAAATGTGGTTTGAGGTCATAAATCGAGGCTTTGCCACTTTAATGTAGCTTATAAGATGTTCATTTTTCAGATCTTAGTTCTTTCTTTACTATGATGCATGCTGAGCATTTGATACATTGTTTGGAATTTGAAGGTCAACATAGTCGAATAATATTCGATTGTATGTTTTGATTATTCATTTGATTTTTTTGATGATCATGTCTGTTCCAGACTCGATGGCAGTTTGGGTATAACTAGTAATACGGTTCAATCAAGACCTGTAATTGATCAACTTGTTCTTCATCTTGTTTCATAGAATAGTGTTTTGAAGGTGGCTTGATGATCATTCTTTCGCTGCTTTGCTGCTTTAATATATAATCTTATAAAAGTTTCTTCATTTCTCTGATTTTCATTGGATTGAAATTTAATGTTCATGTGGTTAAATAGTATTATGTTTCCATGAATTGATTTCTCGATGATCATGTTTAATCCAGACTCGCCGTCCAGATCCGTGATCGATTAACTTGTTCTTCATCTTGTTCATGTTTTTTGTGCTTTGTTTGGTTGGAAGTTGGTAAATGTTCCATAACCTGCATTTTGCAGGTATCTGTTTACCATATGCTTTCTTCTATGTATCAATATATCTTTCAGTTGGCTTATATAAGTTCGTCAATGTCTCAAGTTGATCTTTGTGAAACATGTTATCTGGTTTATTGTTGAAAGTTGAAACTGCCAGACCGATCGATTTCTAGTTTGCGTCTCTTGTAGACTTTTTGAAGGTCATCGAAACTATGGGGCATCCTTTCCCTTCTGTTTCGGCAAATGCATTATCAAAAACCAAATCAAGGTGAAGTTTTTGGCCTCCTTTTTCGGTGAGTGCTTGTAAGATCCTCAAACTTTAGTGAAAGAGATTTGCCCTTTTACCTATATATGACCACATTCTTATTCGAGTTTCTGCATCTTAAAATGAGTTGTTTAGCCAATTGTTTGTTCTGTATGAACGTAATGAGCTCATGTCAAGCTAGATTTAGGGTTTGGGGTTTTGGATCTCCAAGCCGAAACAAGGTCCGTCACAACCAGTTTTATTACATTGTCGCTCTTGTTAACCACTGTGTTTTAGAGTTTAGGGTTCTGGATCTCCATGCTGGAACAAGGTCACCACCGTGCTTTTTGACATATCTCTGGCATTAACTACTGTGTTTTAGGGTTTAGGAGTTTCAGGCCGAAACAAGGTCCGTCACGACTAGTTTTTTGATATTATCTCATGCGTTAACCACCTTGTTTTAGAGTTTAGGGTTTTGGATTTCCATGCTGGAACAAGGTCGACACCGTGCTTTTTGACTTTATCTCTGGCATTAACTACTGTGTTTTAGGGTTTAGGATTTTGAATCTAATGTTTGCATTCGAGTTCGAGTAACATAAGTTATATCCATGGTAAATGTGGAAATAGATGCCCTTGGGGGGCATGGATTTAAAAATGGGGCTAGATTAGAGTGGCCGGTTTAACTTGTTGAATCGGGAATTAGTTGGTTTGCGGGTTTAACTATATAAATTGAATTTTTAAGCATTTGAAAAATAAAAATTTTCAAGACATTTTTTATACAGTTACAATTTGGTTTTAATAGTATAAGTAAGGGTGAGCAAAATTCAATTCGATTCGAAGAACTCGATAAAAAATTTAAATTTTGAATTAAATAATTTGAGTTATTTGAGTTAATCAAGTTATTGGGATCAATTCGAATAAAAAATTAAGTTTTTTGGTTTAACTCGAATATGAATTATACAATTCGAGTTATCCAAAAATTTAAATAAGAAAAGGTAAAATTACGTCGTTTTGATAAATGTTTACCTTTTCTAAAGTTTTAAAAAGTAAAATTTCGATGTTTTGATAAAAATTTACTCATTAAGTTAAAAGGTAAAACAATTATATCGTTTATGTAGTTAAATAATCTTGTATTTTGTCTATTAGTTAAATAATCGGTACATGCAAACGTAACATTGAGTATAAATAATATGATTCGTTAACTCTCGACTCGACTTAACTCGAAAGTTTTTCACTCGATTCGATTTGATTCGGGAAAAAATTCAAATTGAGTTTGGTTGCAAAAATATGATTCGTCAACTCGACTAACTCAATTTTTTTTTACTCGATTCGACTTGACTCGATCGAATGCTCACCCTAAGTATAAGGATTAAATTAATTTATTTAATAATAGAGAGACTGATTTGGTACAATCCTTATAATACAGGGACTTCCTAATTACTTTACCCCAAAAAAAAGCTTAGAAAAACTTTAACTTATTCAAGGGAATACTAAAATTTCTAAGAGTATATCCCTATATATTTTACAAATTTTGTATGGGTTTCTCAACTTATAACATAATTTCTAATGAGAACCCAAATTTTCAATATTTTAAAAAATTTAAAATTAATAATAAATCAGAAAAATTATGTTGTTTTGAAAAATGACAATTTAATCAAATGATATAAAAAATATCTTAATATGAAAAAATTTAAATTAAAATAAAAATACCAAAATCCTAATATTATATAATTAGGTATTTTTGGTATATACCAAAATTTATAAGGTAAACGTTAATAATTATGATATACCAAAATTTCTAAGCGCATATCCTTATATATTTTGATATATATGATAATTTTGAGGATATGCCCTTAAATTCTTTTGTATTTTACAATTGGGTCATACCGATTTTTTATGGAGAAAATTAGTTATTTCGATAACATTTATTAACTAAAATAATATTTTTTGATTATTATTAATTAGAATGTATTAAAAATTATTGAAAATTAACTAATTTAAGAAAGATGGTTGAAAAGAAGTTTTCATTAAAAAAATTGGTATAGTTCGAGGAACAAATACCAAAATTTCTAACGATTTTAAATGAATTAAATTATTAAAATGTTAATAATATTGATGTGGTAATTTGTTTAACGGTCAAAGTGTATTTTATAAAAATAAATAATAACTATTAAAAATTAATTTAAAATTATCAATATTAATAATAAAGTACATGTGGATGACAGTGTAGATTATTATATCGATGCTAATAAAATTTAATAATTCAATAACTTTTCTATAGAAAAATAATTGGTAAATTACTAAAAAATGCCCTTTTTTCAAAATTTATGAAAAAGGACATTTTTTTCAATTATTTATCGGATGGGCCATTTTCCCCGAAAGCGCGTCCATGTTAGCGCGATGTCAGGGTACGTGACAGGACAAAGCACCCCTGGGGGAGCGTTTTGCCACATCAACGAAGGTGCGTCTTGAGGGCGCTTCCTAATGTGGCAAAACACGCTTTTGCCCATTTGTTTTGTTAGGGTTTTCAAATTTGTTTTGTGGTTAGGCTAGGGTTTTTAGGGTTAGGTTTTATGGTTTTTAGGGTTTAGAGTTTAAGATTTTAGGATTTTTAGGGAAAATTAATGAAATAAAGTTTAGGGTTAATTAATTAAAATAATTTTGAGAAGACGTTTCTGAACAAATAGTGACAAAAACGCTTCAAGCAGGATGCACTGTCAGGAAGAGTACTGAAAAAGCTCCCACGTGGACGCTCTTTTGCTATAGTAGTTCCTAAAAGATAATTTTGAGAAGACGTCGAATAAATAGTGACCAAAACGCTTCAAGGGATGCATTGTTAGCAATAAGATGAAAAAACTCCCACGTGGATGCTCTTTTGCTACAAGAGTTCCCGAAAATAATTTTGAGAAGACGTTTACGAACAAATAGTGACCAAAACGCTTCAGCGAGGATGCCTTTGTCGAGAATAATCTTGAAAAAGCTCCCACGTGGACGCTTTTTCTCTGATGAGTTCCTATTTGGCCTTAGACTATAAATGAGCCAAATTTCATTCTCAGGTTGCATAATAGAAATTGAGGCAAAAGTATAATAGAAACTGAAGATGAGTGTACGTATTAGTGCTATTATTTACTATGATGGTGAAGTTCGTGACACCGAAAATGGTGTTGTTTTTTTATCGGAGAACACAACGATTTTTAACCAGAACATAAATTTGACAGAACTTCGTAAAAGAATTAGGCGTAAAATCTTCGGAACAACGCCAATGAAAGTTTTGTCTATTAAATATAGATTTTGTGCTTCGGTTGATCCCGTGAGATATGACTCATTCGACATCAAAGGTCCTCAGAGCTTGGAGGCAATGGTGGAGACTCAGCTTGCCAGTGGATCACCCTATCTTGAGGTATATGTACAATTTTCATCACCAAGTGATACTCCTTCGACTTCAACATTTATTGCTGTTCGAGGGGAATACACGACCCCAAGCCGACATCTGTTAGTGGGTGGCAGAATACGGAAGCGCCTCTGTTTGGGGTGTAACAACTGACATTTGACCGAATCGGAATAGTGGTTTGAGACCACGAATCCGAATAAGGAGATGTTTTATTATTATTTTAATATTTATGTGGTGTGTTTGTGCATGTGTTTTAATATTGTAGATTAATTTGAGTGTTTGATGGATTATTTAAGGTTAAGGATCAAAATGGAATAAGCATAAAAGATAGCTATTATAGGATTGGGAGGACATAATTAAGTTATTCTTTTGCATGAAAGTATTTGTATGGTAAATTGCCTTAAAATAAAGGGAGTGGACGGCATCATGATGATTTCTTAGTTATTTTATTAATTAATTTAGTTAGTGGGTGATATTAGTATTTTATATGATTAAATAAATGAAATATCATAAAAGATAAAAAGAAAATGTGTCATCTTTCATCTTTGTTTGCTTCTTGCGAAACTCAACAAGAAAAAAGAGAAGAAAATTTCTGCTCTTCACATTCGGTCAATGCATGCTACATTGAGGTTGGTAATTGAGTCTAACTTCTTGAAATTTTTGTATTTTTGAGTTAGTTAGCTTAATTACTATCAAGCCCATGTGAGAATTTTTGAGTATGGAGCATGATAGGGATTCGGCCATGGATGGAAAAATCTTGTTTTGTTGAGTTGGATGTTAAAAATGGTATGCATGTGTATGAGATTAGTATATTTTGAATAGGAGATTTTGAAGAAATGGAGATGAGGATTTAATCAAGAAAACTTAAAGTGGAGAGTATAAAATGTGGAATAAGTGAACGGTATAGAATGGTAATAGAGAAAGGAAAATTCGATCCCTATAGAATTGATTCAAATTATGTATATATATAGTATTTTAAGCATTTGGAGACTAAATTGTAAAACGGGTAAACTCTTGGGATAGAATAGAAATTCGGCAAATTGGGCTAGGGTCAAATTGAAATATATATATTGAGGCTAGGGAGCTCAAGGAGAAATCGCTTTAGACTATTATTTCATAAATGGACATGTTTTGAATGAGTATCAATTTTGTATAAATGTTAATATTTAAATTATCAAGGATGTATTAATCTATTGTCCTTAATCCAATTGTGGTTATATTGAATAGAAATGTATTGAATAAGTTTAAATTGAAATTGTTAGATCAAGTCCCTAAGGAGAAAGGGTTGGATAAAGGAAAGGCTAGGTTGGACGAGTGATCGGGGAGTACTATTCATTCCATTCGAGGTAAGATTTATGCGAATTGGGTTAAATTGAATCTATTTTATAGATTAGATCCTTATTTAATAGAGAAAGCATGTATGTTACTTTTTCATTGTGGATTTCATGAACTTTGTTTGTTCAAATTGATCGAATATGAGATTGTGTATAATTTGGGGATGATTGTATGAATAGGACACCTTGACATTGATAATGTAACATACGATATGAGAGATTAATTTGGAAAAATGATAGATTTCTTTTATATGCATTGTTCGATTTAATATATATGCTTAGTGCTTGGCCGAATGGGTGAAATATGAGATGGAAATTATCAATGGTGTATGATGGTGTATGTTGTTACATGTAATGCGTTAGATTGATTTCCATTCGTATATGTATGGGAAGTAATGAATAATAGCTTGTGAAAGGCCCAAACTAAGTTATGTAAAATAATAGGTAACGGCTCGTGTGAGCGATACGTACGGGACGTGTTAAGTAACGCGGCTATGTGAGCGATACGTTACGAGAAATAATAAGTAACGACTACGTGTGAGCGATACGTTACGAGACGCTAAGTAACGGCTCTATGTGAGCGATACGTTACGAGAAATAATAAGTAACTCTGTGTGAGCGATACGTTACGAGACGTGTTAAGTAACGGCTCTATGTGAGCGATACGTTACTAAGGCTTACTTAAAAGGTAAGTAGAAATTTTAAAGAAAATCAATCCGTCTACTAATGTTCGTATGTATGCGGAAGGTTTAAATCAAGTATAGTATATTTTGTATGAATGGTTAGTTATGAAAAGTTTACAAATTAAAGGTATGTGATATGTTTATTTAATAGCAAGCTCCTTGCAAACCGAAATGGATGGTATGAGATTTGAAATAAAATGTGAAATGTTCATGTATGCTATCGATTAGGTGATGGTGATATATGAGGACAGATATAAGTATGTGATGGTAAATGCAATCCATTTTCTATATGTTGTATTCCCCTTTTATTTTAAATATACCTCATGCCGATAAATTGCTTAAATCTTACTAAGCTTGGAGAGCTTACTTTGTTTGCGGTTGTTCTAAATCTGTAGATTTCAGCCTTCAGCTAGAAGCTCATACTCGGGGATCCCGTCAGAATCAATCGCATTATCGCCCTCTTTTGGTATCATTATTAGTCAAGAATTTCTTGAAATTTTGGCATGTATAAGCTTGACCTCTCTTTTGAGTTTGTTTTGGGGATTGAATGAATGTATATAAGTACGTATAAGTTGCTTGGGAATGGCTAAAGTATGTCATTTTGTTTTATGCAAATTAGCCATAATAAAAGTATCATGCATATATGCTAGTTATGATAGTGGTATTCAATATGAATAAAGTTTGATGAGGTCTAATAATTTGTATAATTGTGAATGGTAAATGTTAGATTCGACAGGTTAATATGAGCATAATTTGATGATTTTGAATTTGAGTAATGAATGATGAATAGATCAATTGCATATTATGAAAGTTGTATGTATATATGATAGAAATACAACCGAATGGCATGAAAAAAAATTGTTGTAAATTAGTCTTATCTTGGAATGAATCTTTTTGTGGGTGTTACATTTTAATTGGTATCAGAGCTACGGTTTAGTCGGTTCTTGGACTAACGTAGCGCGTAAGAGTCTAGCTATACATGCCATGTTTTGTGATAAGATAATGTGATGACTTCTGACAGTGAAACTTACTTGTTTCCTTCATCCAGTAATGGAACCGAATCCCGAGCAAGCATTGGCGGATGATGTCGAGAGTGTGGCGCCTGCTCCTGCTCAAGGGACTGCGTTGGAAGAACCTCGACCTGCCGCGAGTGGCCCGGATGAAAGGGTAAAATAGGCTTTCCAAAATATGATGAATGATTGGTTTAGCCAATACTTACGAACCACCCCAGCTGGCCCCAATAACACCAGTGGTACCTCCAAGGACTAGTCTTGATCGAACAACTAAACCCCGATTGATCGTATAAAGCATGGGGCTCAAGAGTTTAGAGCCGAGGATGATGATGATGCGAGCGAGCCAATT
Source organism: Gossypium rotundifolium (assembly GCA_025506655.1). Lineage (NCBI taxonomy): Eukaryota > Viridiplantae > Streptophyta > Magnoliopsida > Malvales > Malvaceae > Gossypium > Gossypium rotundifolium. Next base: position 12,663,515 of record CP106726.1, read on the forward strand.
TTGGCTCGATAACACTATTCGAGTATTCGATGAAATGCCTTGTACCCCGACGAGTGTTTAAAGTGTGTTATATCACTATCGGGATTCTGCATTACTTGGTGGAATACGCTAGTGTCGATTTTCGCTAAAGAGAAAGTTACCTAGGAGTTCTTTCAAGTGGAATTCCGCAAGAAATATATAAGCCAACATTTTATCGATTCTAAGCGTAAAGAGTTCCTCGAGCTCAAACAGGGTCGCATGACGGTATCGGAGTACGAGCGCAAATTTGTATGACTTAGTCACTATGCTCGAGAGTGTGTTTCATCGGAAGCTGCTATGTGCCGGAGATTTGAAGATGGCTTAAATGAGAATATAAAACTTTTGGTCGGTATTTTGGGAATTGATGAGTTCGTAGTGCTGGTTGAATGAGCTTGTAAAGCTGAAGAATTGGGAAAGGAAAAGCAGAAAACTGAGTTTGAATCCAAAGACATTCGAAAGAGGATGGCAAGCAAACTTTCACAGATACCTATGAAAAAGTTTAAGAATGATGGTGGACGATTCAAGCCTAACGCTGGGATTTCTATTAGAGAACGACCACCAGTGAGTTATCGGGCTACATCAGTTGCAAGCGTGGGTAACGAGAAATCGGGTAAATTTGAGTGCCAGCAATGCGGCAGACGACATCATGGGGAGTGTTGGGGTAAATCTATTTCTCGCATCTGTTATAAGTGCGGCTCCCAAGACCACTTTATACGAGATTGTCCGGAGAATACTGAGAGGTGTGCGGTGCAGAGTGCGAGACCTAGTGGCAATATAGCTCGAGGTAGATCATCTCGTTTTGGGGGTGGTAGAGGCGGTACTCGGAGGGAGTTTCAGACGTGATTGTTCGATCGATGCCGTGGTACCGGCTAGGGCTTACGTAATCCATTACTAGAGAGGAGGCCTCATCCCGGATGTCATTATTGGTACTTTCCTTTCTTTGATACTAATGTGATCGCTTTGATTGACCTCGCTCAACTCATTTGTATGTGTGTGAAACATTGGTGTCTAGTAAAAATTTGCCTATCGAGTCTACCGATGTTGTGATTTGGGTTTCAAACCCTCTGGGTAGATGTGTGTTAGTCGATAAAGTGTGTAAAAGCGTCCATTGATGATTCGAGATATGTGTTTCTACCGATCCGATGTTGTTACCGCTTGACGAGTTTGACATTATTCTCGGTATGGATTGGTTAACAATGTATGATGCAGTAGTAAATTGTAGACGAAAGACTATTGAGTTGAGATGCCGAAATAACGATATAATTCGGATTAAGTCTGCGGATTTAATCGGACTACCTAATGTGATATCATCGATGTTGGCTAAGAAGTTTTTGAGAAAAGGTGGTGAAGCTTATCTTGCTTATGTGATTGATAGTAAGATAACCGAAAAGAATATCGAATCTGTGCCAGTTGTTAGTGAATATTCAGATGTGTTTCCAGAGGAATTATCAGGATTGCCACCTATCCGGGTGGTAGAGTTTGGCATTGAGTTAGTGCCAGGGACCACTCCGATCTCGATAGCTCCATATAGAATGGCACCTAAGGAATTAAAAGAATTGAAGGCTCAGTTGCAAGAATTGACGGATAGAGGTTTTGCCCGACCGAGTTTCTCTCCTTGGGGTGCGACCATTCTATTTGTGAAGAAGAAAGACGGAACATTAAGAATGTGCATCGATTATCGACAACTCAATAAGGTGACAGTTAAGAATAAATATCCATTGCCTCGTATAGACGATTTATTTGATCAGCTGAAAGGAGCCTCGGTGTTTTCAAAAATTGACTTGAGGTCGGGTTATTATCAGTTACGGGTTAGAGAAGCAGACATGCCGAAGACTGCCTTTCGGACGAGATACGGTCATTATGAATTTTGGTGATGCCGCTTGGGCTCACTAATGCCCCAAAGATTCATGGATTTGATGAATCGTGTCTTCAAACCGTATCTAGATCAATTTGTGGTCGATTATAGATGATATATTGATCTATTCGTGACAAAACCGAGCACGTTGAACATTTGAGGCTAGTGTTACGATTTTATGAAAAGCAATTGTACGCAAAATTTAGTAAATGTGTGTTTTGGATGAAAGAAGTTAGCTTTTGGGGCATGTCATTTCAAAGATCCAAGATTCGGGTTGACCAAGTAAAATTTCACCATACTTGATTGGAAACCTCCATGAATGTTTTTGAGGTTTGTAGCTTTCGGGACTTGCTGGATATTACAGACGTTTCGTGAAAGGCTTTCGATGATAGCAACTCCGATGACAAAACTTTTACGTAAGGATGTAAAATTGAATGGACCGATAGGTGTCAAAAGAGTTTTGATCAATTGAAGGCCATATTAACTAAGCTCCAAGATTGCTCGCTCAGTAGTCGGAAAGGAATTCGTTATTTATAGTGATGCCTCACTTAATAGGCTCGGATGTGTATTGATGCAGGAGGCAAAGCGGTAGCTTATGCCTCAAACAATTAAAACCGCATGAGAGGAACTATCCACACACGACCTTGAATTAGTCGCCATAGTCTTCGCTTTGAAGATATGGCGCCACTACCTTTTTGGTGAAAGATGCCATATCTATTCGGATCACAAAAGTCTAAAGTATTTAATGACACAAAAGGATCTAAATATGAGACAGCGGCGATGGTTAGAATTATTGAAAGACTATGAGCTCGTGATCGATTATCACCCGGGAAAGGCTAATGTGGTAGCCGATGCACTTAGTCGCAAATCATTATTTGCTCTTCGTGCAATGAACGCTAATTTAGCTATAACTGATGATGGGGTGATCATTACAGAATTAAAGGTGAGACCATCATTTGTGTCACAGATCCGAGAAGCCCAAGAGCTTGATGATGATTTAAAGGCAAAAAGGAGTCGTAGTAATTCTGAGGTGAATTCAGATTTTCAGATAGATGCTGAAGGATGTTTACGGTTCAAGAATCGAATGTGTATACCTAAGAAAGCTGATTTAATTCGAATGATTTGTGATGAAGCTCATAGTGGTAGATTGACGGTTCATCCGGGTAGCACAAAGATGTATAACGACTTGAAACAACATTATTGGTGGCACGGTATGAAACGAGACATCTCAGATTATGTATCGAAGTGTTTGATATGTCAACAAGTGAAAGCTGAGCATCAAGTACCATCGGGACTTCTTCAACTGATTTTGATACCTGAGTGGAAATGGGACCGAGTCACCATGGATTTTGTGTCGGGATTGCCTCTGACGCCGAGCAAGAAAGATTCGATCTGGGTTATTATGGATAGATTGAAAAAATCGGCTCATTTCATCCCCCGTGCGTACGGATTTTTCACTTGATATATTGGCTGAATTGTATGTATCTCAGATCGTACGGTTGCACGGGGTACCCATTTCTATTATTTCAGATAGAGACCCAAGGTTTACGTCGCAGTTTTGGAAGAAGCTACAAGATGCTTTGGGTACTAAGCTACACTTTAGTACCGCTTTTTACCCTCAGTCGGTTGGACAATCTGAGCGTATTATTCAAATACTCGAGGACATGTTAAGATGTTGCGTTCTTGAATTTGAGGGTACGTGGGATCGATATTTGTCTCTGATCAAATTTGTTTATAACAACAACTTTCAATCGAGCATCAAAATGGCACCTTACGAAGCTTTGTATGGTCGTAAGTGTCGTACTCCGTTGTACTGGACCGAATTAGGAGAAAATAAGATCCATGGGGTCGATTTGGTTAAAGAAGCCGAGCAGAAAGTGGTAATAATTCGTGATAGATTGAAAGCGGCATCTGGTCGTCAGAAGTCTTATGCTGATTTAAAACGCAAGGAAATTGAGTTCCAGATAGGTGATCGAGTGTTCCTAAAAGTATCACCGTGGAAAAAGCTAATGAGATTTGGTCGAAAAGGGAAGCTGAGTCCACGATTCATTGGGCCGTATGAAGTTATTGAGCAGATTGGACCGGTTGCTTATAAACTTAGGTTACCTTCTGAGTTGGACAAAATTCACAATGTCTTTCATGTATCGATGCTTGGCGATACCGATCCGAACCCTTTTCATGTGATCACTATTCGTAAATTGAAATCCAGCCCAATTTAACGTATGAGGAGGAACCTATTCGTATCTTGACTCGTGAAGTGAAAGAACTGCGACATAAAAAGATACCGTTGGTTAAAGTGTTATGGTGTAAGACGAATCGAGGAAGCTACTTGGGAAACGAAGAATCAATGAAAGAACGTTACCGCACCTATTCATGGGTAAGATTTTCGGGACGAAAATTTCTAAAAGGGGGTAGTTGTAACAACCCGATTACGACTGAATCGAATAGTGGTTTGGACCACGAATCCGAATAAGGGAGATGTTTTATTATTATTTTAATATTTATGTGGTGTGTTTGTGCATGTGTTTTAATATTGTAGATTAATTTGAGTGTTTGATGGATTATTTAAGGTAAAGGATCAAAATGGATTAAGCATAAAAGATAGCTATTATAGGATTGGGAGGACATAATTAAGTTATTCTTTTGCATGAAAGTATTTGTATGGTAAATTGCCCTAAAATAAAGGGAGTGGACGGCATCATGATGATTTCTTAGTTATTTTATTAATTAATTTAGTTAGTGGGGTGATATTAGTATTTTATATGATTAAATAAATGAAATATCATAAAAGATAAAAAGAAAATGTGTCATCTTTCATCTTTGTTTGCTTTCTTCGAAACTCAACAAGAAAAAAAAGAAGAAAATTTCGCTCTTCACATTCGGTCAATGCATGCTACATTGAGGTTGGTAATTGAGTCTAACTTCTTGAAATTTTTGCATTTTGAGTTAGTTAGCTTAATTACTATCAAGCCCATGTGAGAATTTTTGAGTATGGAGCATGATAGGGATTCGCCATGGATGGAAAAATCTTGTTTTGTTGAGTTGGATGTTAAAAATGGTATGCATGTGTATGAGATTAGTATATTTTGAATAGGAGATTTTGAAGAAATGGAGATGAGGATTTAATCAAGAAAACTTAAAGTGGAGAGTATAAAATGTGGAATAAGTGAACAGTATAGAATGGTAATAGAAAGGAAAATTCGATCCCTATAGAATTGATTCAAATTATGTATATATATAGTATTTTAAGCATTTGGAGACTAAATTGTAAAACGGTAAACTCTTGGGATAGAATAGAAATTCGCAAATTGGGCTAGGGTCAAATTAAAATATATATATTGAGGCTAGGAGCTCAAGGAGAAATCGCTTTAGACTATTATTTCATAAATGGACATGTTTTGAATGAGTATCAATTTTTGTATAAATGTTAATATTTAAATTATCAAGGATGTATTAATCTATTGTCCTTAATCCAATTGTGGTTATATTGAATAGAAATGTATTGAATAAGTTTAAATTGAAATTGTTAGATCAAGTCCCTAAAGAGAAAGGGTTGGATAAAGGAAAGGCTAGGTTGGACGAGTGATCGGGGAGTACTATCCATTCCATTCGAGGTAAGATTTATGCGAATTGGGTTAAATTGAATCTATTTTATAGATTAGATCCTTATTTAATAAAGAAAGCAGGTATGTTACTTTTTCATTGTGGATTTCATGAACTTTGTTTGTTCAAATTGATCGAATATGAGATTGTGTATAATTTGGGGATGATTGTATGAATAGGACACCTTGACATTGATAATGTAACATACGTATGTGAGAGATTAATTTGGAAAAATGATAGATTTCTTTTTATATCATTGATCGATTTAATATATGCTTAGTGCTTGGCCGAATGGGTGAAATATAAGATGGAAATTATCAATGGTGTATGATGGTGTATGTTGTTACATGTAATGCGTTAGATTGATTTCCATTCGTATATGTATGGGAAGTAATGAATAATAGCTTGTGAAAGGCCCAAACTAAGTTATGTAAAATAATAGGTAACGGCTCTGTGTGAGCGATACGTTACGGGACGTGTTAAGTAACGGCTCTATGTGAGCGATACGTTACGAGAAATAATAAGTAACGGCTCTGTGTGAGCGATACGTTACGAGACGTGCTAAGTAACGGCTCTATGTGAGCGATACGTTACGAGAAATAATAAGTAACGGCTCTGTGTGAGCTATACGTTACGAGACGTGTTAAGTAACGGCTTTATGTGAGCGATACGTTACTAAGGCTTACTTAAAAAGGTAAGTAGAAATTTTAAAAGAAAATCAATCCTGTCTACTAATGTTCGTATGTATGCAGGAAGGTTTAAATCAAGTATAGTATATTTTGTATGAATGGTTAGTTATGAAAAGTTTACAAATTAAAGGTATGTGATATGTTTATTTAATAGCAAGCTCCTTGCAAACCGAAATGGATGGTATGAGATTTGAAATAAAATGTGAAATGTTCATGTATGCTATCGATTAGGTGATGGTGATATATGAGGACAGATATAAGTATGTGATGGTAAATGCAATCCATTTTCTATATGTTGTATTCCCTTTTATTTTAAATATACCCATCACGATAAATTGCTTAAATCTTACTAAGCTTGGAGAGCTTACTTTGTTTCATGTTGTTCTAAATCAGAGATTTCACCTTCACTAGAAGCTCATACTGGGGATCCCATCGTAATCAATCGCATTATCGCCTCTTTTGGTATCATTATTAGTCAAGAATTTCTTGAAATTTTGGCATGTATAAGCTTGACCTCTCTTTTGAGTTTGTTTTGGGATTGAATGAATGTATATAAGCACGTATAAGTTGCTTGGGAATGGCTAAAGTATGTCATTTTGTTTTATGCAAATTAGCCATAATAAAAGTATCATGCATATATGCTAGTTATGATAGTGGTATTCAATATGAATAAAGTTTGATGAGGTCTAATAATTTGTATAATTGTGAATGGTAAATGTTAGATTCGACAAAGTTAATATGAGCATAATTTGATGATTTTGAATTTGAGTAATGAATGATGAATAGATCAATTGCATATTATGAAAGTTGTATGTATATATGATAGAAATACAACCGAATGGCATGAAAAAAAAATTGTTGTAAATTAGTCTTATCTTGGAATGAATCTTTTTGTGGGTGTTACATGGGGGTAATATGAAAAACACAACCCCTGTACGACACTCGGTTGGTGGATGGGACATGCGTATTGGTGGGTCGATGTTTGATGCTAGAAATACGTATTGTGGAACGTCATCAACTTCTAGTGGTTGGCAATCCACATATGATTGGGGACGTTACGAAAGTTGTTTAAGAAGGGATAATGTACTCCCCACAACATCCACCGGCGAGGGGACCTTGTTCGTTGCAGATGATGGTAGGTTGGATGATGAGTCCGATGTGGATCCACCTCGAGAGCCCGGCCCCAATAGTGCAAAAGTTGCATTATTTTCTGAACCGGAGCCTGTTCTAACCATACCTGAAGATGTTGAATGGGGTTCAGATGAAGAAGAAGAAGATTAGCGATTCAGGGCGTACTCGCCTCTAGCCTACTTGCATAATGTCGATCTATCTCAAGATGATGCGTTGGAGTTTCCTAAACTACCACACAGAAGGCGTGACCGTACAAGTTTGTCGTTGGATTCGGGTGCATTGGAAGTTGGTAAAGAGTTTTCCAACAAGGATAGTTTTATTGGTGCATTAAATCAATATAGCATCAAGAACGGGGTTAACTACAATGTGGTTAAATCCAAACTCGATAAGTATGAGGCCAAGTGTGTAGTGCAAGACGATATATGTTCATGGAAAATCATGGCCTCGTTGAGGAAAAGGATAGGCTTGTGGGAAATTAAAAAGTACAAAGGTCCACATACATGTGTTACCGGTACAGTATCACTAGGTGTTTAAGGTTTTTGAATAATACTGATATTACGTAATGTTGTATTATTTAACGTACTTCGTTAACAGGTGTTTCACAAGATCATCCCAAGATGGATTCAGATATGTTGGCTAGCTTAATAATACCGACGATGAAGACGGATCCTAAGAATTCAGTGCCGGTCTTAATTGCCAATATTCGTAGCAATTAGGGTACACGACCTCTTACCGCAAAACTTGAATAGCTAAGTAGAAGTTGTTGAAGAAGTTGCATAGTCGGTGGGATGCTTCATATAATGAAGTGTGTCAGTGGTGTCAGGTGCTGGAGAGATATGTCCCAGGCAGCATAACAGACCTTGAAACGGTACCTGCGTACTACAACGATCGATTGCTCCATGGATGCCAAGTGTTCAAGCGTCTGTTCTGGACATTTAAGTAATGCCGAGACGCATTTCTATACTGCAAGCCATTGATACAAATTGACGATACCTTTATGTATGGTAGATATACGCATCGGCTATTGCTAGCTGTGGTAGAAGATGGTAGTGGGAGAATCCTTCCACTTACGTTTGCAATAACATCGGGGGAGTCAGCTAATGACTAGGAATTATTTCTATCTAGGTTAAGGAGGCATGTTTGCCCCCAACCTAATATATGCGTTATATCGGATGGGGCTCTGGAATACTAGCCGCAATAGAGCGACAGGGAAGCCTATGACATCGTACACACCATCGATATTGCCTAAGACATGTTGCATCCAACTACCACGGGCAACATCAATCTACAAGTGAACGATGGCAAGTGACCAACATAGGTATTTAATATCTATTAATATAATTTCGTTTGTAATATTCAATTTATTCTTAATTGAAGAGTGATATGTAATATTCGCTATCAACTTATATTGGCAGGGTACGAGATCAATAAGGACAGTTTTCACGATATGTTGGCGATTTTGTGCTCAGTTAATGAAGAAGGCGCAAACTACCTATGCAACATACCTTTCGAACAGTGGACACAAGCATACGATGACAGCATACGATATAGTCATATGACCTCAAACTTGGCTGAATGCATAAATTTTGTTCTAAAAGGGACGCGTCATTTGCCGATAACATCGGTTGTGCGAGAGACATATTTTTGTTTAGCGGCACTATTTTCGAAGCGAGCAGCGAGTTATAAAAGCCAAATGCAGGGAGGCCATTTATGATGCGCGAAGGTATTATGAGAAATTAACAAGGTGAAGGCACGAGCCAACACCATGTACACAGTGTGTCACAATCGCGACAACCTATGGTTTCGTGTGACGGAGTTTGACAGACCTAACCAAGGTATTATTGGCGGGCAATATCGTGTACACTTGAGAAATAAGACCTGCGACTGTGGGATATTTGACGCACTTCGTTATCCATGCGTTCATGTAATTGCAGCTTGTCAGAATCTCCGTCTGGATCCCATGAGCTATGTCGACGAAGTGTACAAAATAGAATACATGTACAATGTGTGGAGACACGTATTCCCACCAGTCCCAGATGAACGTAAGTGGCCGTCTGTATCGCTTGCTCCCTTTAAGCTGTTACCGGATAGAGAACTGCGTCGCAAACTAAATGGTCGACCTTACTCGACTAGAATACGCAACAATATGGATATCCGAGAAATATCCAACCAACGGAAGTTATGCGGATGGTGTAGGAACCTAAGCCATACATCTCGCTCATGTCCAAATCGAAATAGTTGATAGTCTCCTTATCAGTTTTGTCTCTTGGTGGCTATGAAAATTCTTTTAATTTCTTGATAAAAATGGTGAACTTTTGTAGAAGGACTAAGTTGTAAAACAATAAAAAAGTTATTCAATTAATCTAAAATATCACCATCATCATTATTCTTCAAAATTATATTTCTTGCTAAATGATTATTTTGCCCCTTACGATCCTTCAAAATTCTTACATTGGATCAACACCCATCTTGATAAAATTATAATTTAACTCCTCATACTTTTTCACATATTCAATTTAGTCCAAATTCATCCATTTTTTCTTGGTTTCTAGATCCTTCCACCCTTAAAATATTTACACTATTAGCCCTTTAAGTTTTTCATATATACATTTTAACCCCTCAAATTTTAAATATTTACTCTTGAGCCACAAAACTTTTCTCACATTTGCGATTTAGTCCTTACTTGAACCAATATAATTTGTATATTAAAAAATCTATTTTATTAAAAATATAAAATTAAATTAAAATTAAAAATAAAAATAACTTTTATTTTATTAAAAATATAAAAATTAAATTACAATTAAAAATTAAAAAACTTTTATTTTATTAAAAATATAAAAATAAATTACAATAAAAATTAAAATAACTTTTATTTTATTAAAATATATAAATTAAATTACAATTGAAATATTGAAAACAACTTTTATTTTATTAAAATATAAAAATTAAACTATAATTAAAATATTAAAAACAACTTTTATTTTATTAAAAATATAAAATTAAATTACAATTGAAATATTAAAACAAATTTTATTTTATTAAATGTAACAATATAAAATTTTTGTAGAAATATATTAAAAATATAAAAATATTAGTAATATTTTCACCTTATTCAAAATAAATTGATTTTATTAAAATATACAAAATAAATTACAATTAAAATATAAAAATAACTTTTATTTTATTAAAATATAAAAATTAAATTACAATTAAAATATTAAAAATAACTTTTATTTTATTAAATGAAACAATATAAAAAATTATACAAATATATTAAAAAATCAATGTTGGTGCTTATTTAATTAGTGTCACATGGAGGTGGTCGATGATTCTACTGGATTCCTCCTCATTCCAGCTTCCGCGAGGGTTGTGCTTGCCGGAGGATTACGGTTCCTCGTGAGAGATCTGGTTGTGGGTGTTGAGAAGATGACCCACCTTGATAAAGTAATGACTGCGGAGGTGTTTGCATCACCCATGGCGGAGGTGTTTGAATCCCATAAGGCGAAGGAGATTGGTAAAAAGAAGAGCTGCTCGACGGCGCCTGTGCAATCCCTCATGCGATGGCGGCCTACAGATCGGCTGGCCAGTCGGACTAATCGGGAACGGAGATGAACCGAGCCATGCATTCCAACCTGCCATAGGAAAGAAACATATAAGGGTTAGGATACATATAAGGGCTAGGATACGCACCTGGCATAATCTGAAAATGGTGTAATGTGGGTGTCATCAATTGAAGTGTTGGGCGGTTATTGGTGTGTGTTGATGGGCCAGTGATTGTGTGATGGGCCCGTCTCATCATCCCTTCTCATTGGATTTAAAGGGCCCCGTCATTCCCTTTTGTATACGAAGTTACCGTCGCCTCTCCTTTTCTGACAATAAATACGGCTTGCCATGGATCCTAAACCATGGCATGTATTCCAGAACGCACGCTAGCTCAGGAACGATGATCGGTTCCCGAGTAGGTATATAATAATACCGATTTTCCATAATTCGATATATGCTGACCAAAATCTCGGTCAATCTGTATGCAACTGTCGTAAGTCGACTTTGTGCTCATCATCGAGCACTTCAGGTGCCACGGGAATCGGTTGTCGGAATCCAAATTGTCGTAGAACCCGATCTGATTGGTGCATCTCCATGGTGGCATAGTTGACCAATGGGACCTTCACATGCCAAATGTTTGGATTTTGAAAGAATTCATCCGAAATTACTGCCCAAATTGCTGGATCCTCGTATGGTGTCCATTGAAACTATATTAACATGATAAAAATATTAGTTATATACATAATACTAAATACTAAATACTAAATATGAAACGACTATTTTATTACGAAAATATATTTTATTTAATACTTACTTGTGCTTCCGATCGTTGGTCTAATAGAAGCCACATATTTTCAAGCGAGGTAGGTATTCCAACATAACTCGCCGAATGGTTCCACGTAGTTAAATAAATTTTTAGCATACAATTATATTTTAAATCTATGTAATAATTGAAAAATCTAATATTAAATTTACCTCGTTATGAGTGAGAATGTATATGGGTGGTCAACTCGAGGACGTAAAAATGGAAAGCGAAACCGTGCCCATGATTGCAGTAGTGATAGGCAACATCCGATTTTGGCTTAATTCGGTCACGTCGCCTCGCACATCTTCCGATACAATTTTGCTAGCACGGCAGACCCCCAACTCAATTCATCGGCTGCTCTAAAATCAACGAGTTTCAGCAGCCATCTCAGATGTACGAGGTTTCGTGACAAGTCCGGCATTAGATAGCCTCCAATCATCTCAAGACTGTATGCCCGAGCATACCATATTCTTTCTAATTCAGTCGAATCATTATCCGGCTCCGGGAATGTGTCTCGTAATGTTATCCGACCTCCGTTAATGTTATCCGAAATAGCACCTAAAAGCTCGTAGGATACGGCTCCCCAATCACCAGAAGTTGCAGACCCGATTACTACGTACCCATCCACCGGCAATCTCAATTGCAACTGCACGTCTTCTAAAGTGATAGTACACTCTCCGCATGGAAGATCGCAAGTGTGTGTCTCGAGTCTCCACCTCTCTATTAACGCACTGATTAGTTTCGGGTCCAACTTGCACCCCCGACCTATCGTGGCTACGTGTCAAAAACCCGCTTCCCGCTGGTAATTCTAGATCAACTGCGATGGCGGACCAGACATATTACGAATATAGCATTGCAACACCTGATCTATAGGCTGTTATAAAAAATTGTAAAATAAAAATTAATTAAAATTGAATAAATGAAAAAATATTAAATAGTATTGAAAAATTAAAATTATAACTTACCATTGTCATTTGATCGACGGAGATGTGTTTATTATCGAGACGAATTAATTCTCCGGCCATTGCTAACACGATCGAATATTTTTAAATTTTAAAAAATAATTTAAAAAACTTTTAAAAAGGGCTTTTTTGTAAAAATTAAAGGACTTTTGTGAAATTTGAGAGGAATTTGAGAGAAATTTGAGACAAAGTGGAGACAAAGTTGAGAAAAATAGTGTAAGGACTTTTGTTTGAAAAAATAAAAGGGGTGCTTTTATAGTTTTTTTTTTTTTTTTTTTTTACCTTTGGGCCTCCAACGGTAAAAAAAAGTGGCCGTTAAAACAGGCAAAACATGTTTTGGGAGCGTTTTTGCCACATCAGCAAAGCGCCCTCAAGGACGTGATTTCTGTTGATGTGGCAAAAACGCTCCCCAAAGGACGCGTTTTCCTACCACGTACCCTGACATCACGCTGACATAGACGCGCTTTTGGAGAAAATAACCCATTCCGATAAATAATTGAAAAAAAATCTCCTTTTCCATAAATTTAAAAAAAAAGGCATTTTTTGGTAATTTGTCCAAAATAATTTGATTATTTAAAAAAAATTAAGATTAAAGTGAAAAAATAAATAAAATTTTAAGATATAAATAATAAATGGGCCATAGGGGTATATATAATAAAATAAATATAATATTGGACCTACCCTTTTTTAATTTGAGCCAGCCCATATATATATTCTTTCATTTTTTTGATCTTTTTGAGCCAAAATTTAGTTTCCCTCGAAAAGAATAGGCTTCTTCGCTCTTTTCCTCTGTCACTGCCGCCACTCCATCTTTGCTCCGCCGTTGATTCCACCGCCCCTCTGCCAGGTACGGCTCTTTCCTTTCTTTTTTTCTCTTATTCTTCTTCTTTAGTACTGGAAAAGCAAAGTTAATATATTACATATTTTCAGCCAAAAAAAAAACTTAATGAATTTTCACTCTTTCCAAAGATTCTCCACTTTTTTTTCGCTTTCATTTTCTTCACTTACTATTTATGGTATCTTTTAATCCAAAGACGTAAAAAAACCAATCTTCATCTCCTCTTTCACTTTATTTTGTTTTTCTTAGCATCCAAACACAACTCTTTTTCTTTCCCGGAAAAATCTTTCCCAGGTGCCTTGTTTCTTTCTCTTTTTTTTTTATCGGTTTTGTGATGTTTACTTGTTTTATGTTACTGGGTTACTTTTTGTTTGATTGGTTGATGAGAAAAAAAAAGAGTAAAAATAATGGAAATTTAAACTGGGATTTTCTTTTTGATGTGGTGATAGATGATTACTTGAAAAAAGCTATGATTTTTAATGTGCTTACAATTTGAAAATCATGGTTTATGTTACTAGGCATATAAAAATAGTGTATTTTAATACTTTATACATACATACATACATATATATATATATTCTTGGTTTTGATTATCCAAATAATGAGAATTGTAGTATTTTTAGTACACTTTTTCATAGAAATTTATGTGTAGAAATAGGTTAAATTCTGTTATTAGTCCCTGTACTTTACAAAGGTTGATTGAGTCCTTATACTTTACTTTTTACTGTTTGGGTCAGACTAAAATTTCAAAATTAATAGCAGAATTTAACTGCAGAAATACTGTTATATGATCAATGATATGGGTTTAACCATTGGTTTATATTTTGTTTTAGTGACTTTGAAGCTGTTTATATTAAATTGGAATGGCTTCTTCACCATTATTTTCAATGAGCACGATGAAAAGGGATTCGGTTGTTATGAAAACGATAACTTCGAACAAAGAGTTCAAGTTTAATGTTTCGAATTCCTTCGATAAGCTACCTGTTACGAGTCCTACATTGTTGTTAACCGGTGAGAACTCGTTGAAATGGGGACAAAATGAGAGTCTTTTAAGGAATCGAATGCAATGCTGTGCAGTGGAAGTCAAGAACATGCCTGGATATACAGTGGGGAAGAAGTTTGAACTTGATGATGTGATTGAAGCTCAACAATTCGATAGAGAAACTTTAAATGCTATATTTGAAGTTGCGAAAGAGATGGAAAATATCGAAAAGAACTCACCCGGAAGTCAAATTCTCAAAGGTTACCTAATGGCCACCCTTTTTTATGAACCTTCAACTAGAACTAGGCTTTCATTCGAGTCGGCCATGAAACGATTGGGTGGTGAAGTTTTAACAACTGAAAATGCTCGAGAATTTTCTTCTGCAGCCAAAGGAGAGACCCTTGAAGGCAAATTATTCTCTTTACCTTTTGCGGTTAATGTTCTTTGAAGTTGTTTGATTATGGTGTTTTTCCGGTAACAAACTAATGTGTTTTGCAGATACTATTAGAACTGTTGAAGGGTATTCCGATATAATTGTGATGCGACACTTTGAAAGTGGTGCTGCTAAACGAGCGGCAGCTACCGCAGGCATTCCCATCATTAATGCTGGTGATGGTCCGGGTCAACATCCTACTCAGGTAACTTATAATCCAAGTATCTCACTAATTTCCTTATTGTGTAATTTGTGGTAAAAGTACCATGGAGGTCCCTATAGTAGGAGTTAGATTGTATTTGCCCTTTCTACTCAAATAAATGGGCAAATTAGTCCCTGCAGGTTTGATCAAAAATCAAATTGATCATTTTGTTAAAAATTACATCCATTTTTACGGTTAAAAATTGGTCTCTATACGTCACCATGATGTACACATGTATGTAACGTGTCACTATTTGTTTATTCTGTCAGGCACACTAGTTTTTAACGGTACTAATAGATGAAATTTTTAACATAAAGGACTAATTTGCTCATTTTTTAAGTAGAGGAGGCAAAATGTAATTGACCCCTAGTACAAAAGCCTGCATGATACTTTTACATGTAATTTGTGTAAGTCTGTTCTCTATTTGATACATCAGAGTTTGTTGTTTATTAGTATATTAATTGGCAATTTGGCATCCTATGTTACATGAATCTAAGGTTGAGTGTCATATACGGATATGTACCTACTACGAGTATGTTTAACATTTTCTGAGTTTTTTTTTTCCGTATATTTGAACTGTTGATTGCAAAAAGATTGTTTCTTTTTTGATGTTGTTTTAGGCCCTTTTAGATGTCTACACCATAGAAAGAGAGATCGGAAAACTAGATGGCATCAGAGTCGGGCTTGTCGGAGATCTTGCCAATGGGAGAACCGTCCGTTCTCTTGCCTACTTACTTGCAAAGTACCAAGATGTGAAGATATACTTTGTCTCCCCCGATGTTGTTAAAATGAAGGTTTGTATTGTACATGACTTGAACTTAATCATATTTTTGTTCATTCACACTTATTGCTTCCTTCTTTTTTGTAGGACGACATTAAAGATTATCTAACATCGAGGGGTGTCGAGTGGGAAGAAAGTGGTGATTTAATGGAAGTGGTGTCTAAGTGCGATGTGGTGTACCAAACTCGTATTCAACGAGAACGGTTTGGAGAAAGGATCGATCTTTATGAAGAAGCTCGTGGTAAGTATATAGTGAATGAGAATGTGTTGAAGGTAATGCAGAAACATGCTGTGGTAATGCATCCCCTCCCGAGGCTCGATGAGATTACCGTCGATGTTGATGCTGATCCGAGAGCTGCTTATTTTAGACAAGCAAAGAATGGCCTTTATATAAGGATGGCTCTTTTAAAATTGTTGCTTGTTGGATGGTGAGGAGAAAAAGGGGCTGTTTTTGGATTTCTTTTGGGAAATTTGGCATCTTTTAATTCAGCTTGATTAGGTTAATCATTGTGCTTTTGAAAAACTGAAGCAAATAACTCAAAAAAGGATCAATTCCTTAATATTTCCTTTATGTTAAGTTGGATTGAGCCTTTCTGATTAGAATTTGGGAATTAGTTCATGTTATCATTTTTTATATTTAATAAATTTCGAGTCTGAAATTCGATTTGATTATTATCAATTTGAGCCCAAGTTGAAATTTTTTGGAAAATGAACTTTAGCTATAATTTTTCGATTTTGAACTTGACAAGTAGGTTTATTTTAATATAAGTAAATTTTTGTTAACTTTGATCTTTGAACTTGACAGCTAGATTTATATTGGTCCTTAAATTTCATCAAAATCTGATGAGATCTATGTAAGTGGAACAAGATTGTTTTGGACAGATTGAGAATGGATTAATATTTCGGTTTGAACAAAAAGATTAAATCAATTAACTCGAAAATTGCACTAGAAATCTTTATCTGTTTCAAGCCCAGAGATTAAAATGCAGTTGGTTGTTAAATTAAAGTGCCAAAATGACCCCCAAAAAAATTTACCAAAATGAAATCAAATATCAAATCAACTTTGAACTTCGGATTTAGAGTCTAGATCAAGCTTTTTATGGCTTACTGCTCAATAATTGCTGGCATTAAGGAGATGAGATGGAACAAATAGTATTTTGAAGGTAAAAGGTGTTCATTGAAGATAAATATAAATCTGAGATTATAACAAGACATATTTCAGTTCTAACAGGCAAAACTGGGATAGCTTTTGTACTTAATACATAGGAAAATTGGGATCAACGTCATTGGCCCATGACTCCAAGCCCCCGACAATATCCTTAGCTAAATCGAATCCCTTGTTTCGGAGGTAATCGACGGCCCTTTGAGAATCATTACCTCTTCTGCATATTACATATAGGTGAGCTCCCGATCCAGTGCCTTCCTTCTCTTGTTCTTTAAGTGCGGAGGATATTTCGGGCAGTCGAGCCTCCAAGCTCGCGAGCGGAATGTTCAATGAGTTGGGGATAGAAACTATCTTGTAGTGAAGTTCCGGTCGAACATCCACCAAAACATGTGGCTCCCCACTTATGATCCTCTCTTTGTACTCTTTACTGGTTATTCTAGAATCCGGGGAGAGTAGTTTCAGCTTTGGCGGAGACTGCATGTACGAGCAATAAATACAAGTTCTTAATCAAGGGCAAACATATTCAGTATCGTTGTTTAAACTGGATAAACTTATTGTTTGGGGCATGGTGTATTCATCTCATTTGAATGTTCATTTTGGGAGTGTGGATCAAATTGTGATTCAGCACGAAGAAAAGGCTAAGCCCGAAACTAAAATGACAAGTAAAAAGCCAGATCGCATGTTGTCCCCTCTACTAAAAAAATAAGCAAATTAATCCATGTAGGTTTGATCAAAGAACAAATTGATTATTTCTATTAAAAATTTTATTCATTTATACTGTTAAATACTAAGCGTGGATGAGAAAATAACTAGATAGTAACACGTGGCGTGCCACATTTATCTTATGCTGATATACAGGGACCAACTATAAGGGCCTCTATAGTACTTTTACCAGTAAAATGCAACCTATGAAGTGATTTTACTCTGCTTCTCTGAATGTCAACTGACAATTGTGCGACTTAAGAAAGAAGAAAGCAGAGAAGGAAACTTACGGTTGACAATGGCGATTGAGTGAACTTCTCATAATCAAGATCTTTGAATTGCTGTTGGTTAAATGTCGTATTTTCTCCACAAACTTTGCATTGCAAAGACCTGCCTCTTATTTTGACCTATATGCGATAAGAAATTTACGATTAGAAAAAAGAATATATGGCCCGATATTGGTATTTTAAATTAAAGGATTGGTGGATCAGGGACCATACAATTCGAATCCTAGCTGCTAATGCATCAAAAAGAAGAATCCGTCCTGAAAGCGGTTCACCAATATCGCTGGCTATTTTAATGGCTTCTAGAGCTTGAAGACAGCCGATAATTCCAGGAACTGTAAAAATGTAGAATACTAAGCATTAGAACCGAAAAAGATGAATATTAATGTAGTTTCTTTGGACTAGAATTGCAAAACAGAAACATTATCTTCACATACCAACTCCAAGAACTCCACTATCCGAGCATCTTTGACAAGCAGTTGTAGGAGGTGGAGTCGGAAATAAGCATCGATAACACGGACCTCCTTTGTAATTGTATACTGTCAGCTATACAATAAACCAACAGCGTAATTGGCTGAGGTCCAAGCAAGATGTTTCAAACACATATAAATCGAAGTTAATTCATGTACTCAAGTATAGCATACCTGCCCTTCCAATCCTAGCGCAGCACCCGATACTAGAGGCTGCATGTAAACACAAAAACAATTAGTACTTGAGCCAGTCAGTGCACATGCGTATACATAACCTAAAATATGAAACACAGACTAATCTTTGTTACTCCGACTTTGTATTTTTCTTTTAAGTACCTATGACAAATGCATATTTGGACATGAGTATGAGGATATAACCCTCCAAGAACCATCAAAATACGAGGAAAAACTTGAAAAAAATTCAACATACTGACATCCAAACCCGAGTCCGTAAGATAGGTACTGATATCAGCTGAACTAGCTTGCAAATTGAGGATACATTTCTTTAGCAGTTAAAATACCTGCAAGGTCCCTGTATTATAGTGACTGGATCAAATTAGTTCTTCTATTATTAAATGGATCAATTTAGTCCTTATACTATTCAAAAGAATCAAATAAGTCCAAATCGTAATAGAGTTAACATTTACTGCATAAAAAATGTCTTGAAAATTATTTTTTTCAATTGCAGTTCAATTCCAAACAAAAGATTTCTTTTACAGAACCATAAAAACTTAAAATTTTTAACTCTGTTAAACAGTAAATGGCATTTTTTAAATAGTAAATGTTAAATCTATCCAATTTTGCCTTATTTGATTCTTTTTAATAGTACAGGGACTAAATTGAACCATTTAATAATACGACTACTTTGATCAAGTCCCTATAATAGAGGGACCCCTCATGTATATTCACCTTTCTTTAGCACTGCAAATATTTAATAACCTAAGTAGATGGTAATGGCATTGGTACCTTTCCCAACACAACACAGCAATCACTTATCATGTATCGACTGGGAGCATTGTCTGTTGCATCGACAACTATGTCATATCTAAGAAATGTCCGCAGTCATGGAAATCACACCTCACACGAATTACCTAACAAGAAATGAAGAAATACTATGGTCGAAAAGGATACTGGCTCAAAATTTCCAAAGCATTAGATGTGCGCAAAGCTTGTTTGTGTTCAACAATCTGTATAGTGGAGTTGATCCTGGAATTTAACTCTATATTAGATAAAAGCCAAATCACAAAAGGAATTATGAGAGACTACAAGCAGTGAAGCTTTATTCAACACTAAAACATAAAATCGAGGCTATTGTAACATACGAGCGGCAAGCAGCAGCAGCAGACTTCACTTTTGGCTGACCAATATATGCTTCAGTGTGAATAACCTGCAGCAAAGTCGACCGACAGTGATATAAATGATCATTAGTCACAGTTCAAGAAACATAGGGAAGAAATATATGAGGACTGATGCAAAAAAGTTGTCTGAACAACAATAAATAGAAGCACTAAGTTAATGCTTCAATATCGTACAATGGAGGTAAAAATATCATAGAGGCTTCTGAATGTTAGATTAAAGAGTAAACTGGTCCTTTCTGTTAAAAATTTCATCCATTTCTACGGTTAAAACTAGAGAAGCTGACAGAATAACAAGACAATTAAAGGTGACATGCAATGTATACCTTATACTGTTGTACAGGGACCAGTTTTTAACAGCAGAAATGGATGAAACTTTTAATAGAAAGATCAGTTTGCTCGGTGATCTAACGTACATCTAATTTGTTTGATTTTAAGGGCCTCCATAGTACTTTTACCTAAAATGGACCCTCATATGCAACTTGTTTGATTTTAAGGATGTGTGGGAAACCAAAGGATAAAAAGTCTATGGCATGTATATAGATCTCGAATGATTCATGAGTCATGAGTACAACACGATTAGAACGTAAACAGATATTATTTGAATCGGAAAAAGAGTGCCATCATAGACCGTAAATAATAACATAAATCTAAAACTTATACCTGCCTATGCATATTATTAAGCTCAACAACATCATGATCAACGATACCCAAGCGACCTACAAATCAAACAAACAAAACAAGAAAAAGGTGAAACACGATAAATCGCTTTCAATCACGCCGTCAAAGAGCTCATCGGACTTATTCTTACCAACACCACAAGCTGCAAGATATAATAAAGCCGGCGAACCCAAACCTCCAGCTCCAACAACCAATATTGAAGACTTCAAGAGATTTGATTGTGCTGTAAACCACACCAAGAAAATAAATTACTCAAAAGTTAAAAAAAATTCTACTTGATTGAATTCAAAGAGAATTAAAATAAACCCAGATATGTTCTTCTATAGCACAACACAAAAGAAGCCAATTTCTTTCAAATAACCCCTCCTTTTTAAACACAGCTGGGCATAAGGCAGTCAATTCAAGAAATTTTATCATATAAATTCTTAACGTAATTAGCCATAAGCAGCCATAATTTCGAGAAATTAGACAAAATTCAACACTAAAATCCAAAGTTTTACCTTTGACTCCAAAAGAAGGAAGCAAAAGATGACGGCTGTAACGGTAAATACTATCCGCCGATAACCCGTGAGCCAGATTGGCATCGACGGTGGATATCTCCGAAGGACAAAAACCATTGCAGACGCCGTCGTTTTGCTGCTGAGGTGCTAATGAAGCTTCTTCTTGGAGCTGAGCTTCGAGGACCGAAATCGTTTGCTCAATCCGGGCTTTTTCCTCCTTCAAAGCTTCGATTTCTCGACGGATAGGTGACGCGCCGCCGCCGTTGGACTCCATCCTTTAGCAGCTCCGGTGACTAAAGAGAGAAATTAGAAGTAAAAAGAGAAACCCTAAAACAGCAAGCAGCTGAGCGTATGTTTTCAGTTTAGTTCCATACTTCGATTAACCGATCAAGGGTAGTTCTGTCCATTTTTATTTTGAACTTTATACCATTGAAATTAGGTCAAATTATAGTCTTGGTCCCTATACTATGATCAAATTTAATATTTAATATCTATACTTCAAATTTAAATTTGATTTCACCTCTCTGCTACTATAATGATATTGTCAATGCCAATGAGTTATTGGTTGCAAAGGCGAGGTCTTCGTTTTTTAGATTATAGGTTTTCGTTTCAGGGACGAAATTAGAATTTTATTAAAAAAATCAAAATTAAATTATAATTTTTATGAGAAACAAAATGTAAAATTTTTATTATAACCTTATAATTTTATAATTTCTAAAAGAATTATATCAAAATTTTATCGTATTAAAGAGTTAGAAATTCAATTTTAGCTGTCCTATTGATATGGATTCTCTCAAAATTTATTTTAGTTTAATTTTCCGGTGCATGGGAATCGCTTTCATATATTTTGATTATCAGATTTATTGTGTATTATAAACGTGTAAATATTACAAATAATTTTATTATAATCTTTTCAAAAAAATCTTTTTATAATGTTATCACTTAATTCAATTACACAATGGTATTAACTATTTTGATTAAAATATTTATTTAATTTTTAAAAAAGCACTATTTCCAACTCGAACATAAAGAGAGTATAAGTCTGCTAAAACGGCTTAATTAACCAATTCGATTAAGTCAAATTTAATTTAAATTATATTGGCGGTTAAATTGGTTGTAGAATCAATTTATTTGATTATGTTAATTAGTTATTAGTTATTGAATTTTATAATTGAATCGATCAACTTAATCGACTTAATATGTAATATTATTTAGAAATATATTTATATTTTATAACATATAAATTATTTAAGTCGATTATATATATTTATATTTTCATTATTTATCTATACTATATATAAAGTGGCTAAATGAGTTGGTGTCATGAGTAGATCTGCTCTTGGGCCGAGTTATTTACCTAGAATTTGAGAGGGTGTGAAAAAAGACCTATTTATAAGTTAAATTTGTAGGTAAAATAATATTAAAATACGAGGTATAACTCCACAAATCTCCACATTGACTCATTTCCACAACGCCTTCTCTGCCAAAACCCACCACAGGCTTATCTCGAACGATGTAGGATATTAATTGAGTCAATGTTGTGCTTAAAAGCTGGAAGACTTCTAGTCTTTGAATTGTGCACTGCCAAATCAAAAGTGAATTGGGTCTAATTTCCATAAATGCAATGCATTTTTTTTCAAAACATGCACCCAAAAGAGAACCTCTCTTATATGAAACGATCATACCTTTTTCCCTCCTATGACTAAGTTGTCTCTGCTTCAAACAAGTCGACTTCGACTCTTTAATAGACAAGGGACGTCTTGTTTCACCATTCATCATTTGATCCTTCCAGAACATATAGACTACCAATCTTTTTCCTTTTATCAAAACGAGAACCCCATAGGATACATTAATGTTGTTTGACTTGATGTTAATTATATAAACCTTTGAGTCCAAAATTCCCAAGGATATGAGATTTTTCTTTAAGTTAGGCACATGCCTGACATCTGACAATGTTCTAATTGTCCCATCATGCATCCTGATTTGAACAGTACCAATGCCCGTTACCTTACTAGGTGAATCATTCCCCATGCGCACAGCTCCACCTTTAACTGAACTATATGTGGAGAACCAGTCCCTGTTTGGACACATGTGGAAAGAACACTCTGAATCTAAGATCCACTAGGACGTAAGCTGGGAGTTTTCACTTGTTAACATCAACAAGAAATCATCACCCTTGTCATTGGCCAAATTAGCACCAGCTAAATCTTCCTTTTTGCTCTCAGCAACCCTTTTGTTTCTCAGTTTGTAACAATCTGCCTTGATGTGACCTAACTTCTTACACTAGTGACATCTCTTGTCTCGCTTCCTTGATGCTACCAAAATCGAGGCTTACCTATCTGACTTGCTATTCGAACCAAACTCATTTTGAGTTTATTTTTACTCAATAGATGACCCTTCACATCCTCGAATAAGAAATTATCTCTGCCACAAATCAGGGTTTCCATGAAAGATTTGCATGAAAGGGGTAAATAGCATAATAATAACATAGCCTGATTTTCATTATTAATCTAAACCTAACATTCTTTTAATCATTCAAAAGAGTAATAAATTAACTGATATAATCTCTAAGGTGCTCACATTCGTTCATGCGACACGTGTATAACTGTTATTTCAACACTAATCGGTTAGCCAGATACTTTTTCGAGTAAAGGGTTTCTAACATTTTCCATAAGGTGAATGTCGTTTTCTCCATCAAAACTTTTTGTAACACATTATTTGTTAGACATAATTGATTCGTGGATAAAACCTTTTTATCTAACTTATCCCATTCTGATTTATCCATGTCTGCAAGCTTCTTCTTTGTAAGGGCCTTCTCAAGATCACCTTGAATCAAAATTGTCGTCATCCGAATTTGCCACAGATTGAAATTTGTGATGCCATCAAACTTATCAATATCAAACCTTGATGTTGCCATTTCTGAACAGGCTGATCTACGAAAATTAAACTAGCTCTTGATACCATTTGTGAAAAAAATGCCTATTTATATGTTAAATTCGTAGGTCAAATAATATTAAAATAATCTATACTAATCAGAGTTTAAGTGAGAAGCTAAATATAGAGTTTAACTAGGAGAAAAAAAGCCAAAAATACGATGCATAACTCCATAGAGAGTTTGGGTTAAAATATTAGGCTCAAGAAATGAGCTTGAGCAAAAAAAAAAGAAAAAGAAAAAAAGACTTGTTTAAATATATGGGTCAAGCTCGGCCTTGAACATTCAAATCCCAAGCTTGGTTCAACTCGTTTTTAAGTTTATAATGTTTTATATTTTTTTTATAAATTATACAATTAATAACACATATAAATTAATCTATTATAATGTAGACATTAAAAATATTAAGATAACTATATATAAAATTTTAATAAATAAAAATATATAAATTTATTAAATATTAAAATAATAATATAAATATTTATTTTTATTTTTTTAAATATGGAAAGGGTTAAAATAGGTTTGAGTTAGCTATTTAAAAATATAGACGGGTTGGGACAAATTTTTAAACTCATATTTTTGGTTGCGCTATGCTTGAGCAAACATAAAGTGTGTTAATATCATACTTAGGCCTGACACATGAGCACCTTTAATCACGAGTCAACTCTAACACCAACTTAGCTCCAAAATTACTAAAATACCTTTACTTGAAAAGGTAATCATTATTATAACGATATTTTCATCTTTTCTTACTTTTATATAATCTTGAACACAAGACCAATAAATCCATGTAAAAAACCCTTGCCACTCAACCAAAAATCATTTGTTGATTGTTCTGTGAACTGTTATTTTGTATGTCATGTCTACTATTTTGCACTGATTTTCTTGTGTTTAGACTAATACCGAGCTTTTTAAGCTCACCCCCTTAATTTCCTTCTTTATAGATAACTCAAAAGGTTAGGATGCGGACTTAGCATTCAGAGGGCTTGTTTTGGGAGGTTTTTTTCAACAAAAGTATTTTAGTCATGATATTTATAATTTTTTTTATTTGGGAATTGTATTGTTTTACATGAACTTTGCATGAGACTAAAACTTTGGGTTAATTTGACATGCATGACATTATAATTGTTTAGACTTTTGAAATTTGAAAATTGAATTTATGAAGCATGAAATCTAGTTTTTAGTCAAAACTCTGTCGATTATCACTTTTTCCGCTTCAATATTATAAATGAATTTTTTAGTAGAAAATAAAATTGGAAAACAACTATCTTTTAGTGAATAATGTCTAGGCTGGGTTAGGGAGATTACACTTATATAAAATTAAATAATCCTATAAATAAAATAATTTAAGGGGAAAAAAAACCATGAAGAAGACTTACACAAAATCAATTTTCCTTGTTTTTTTCAATATTAATAACCAGCATATTTAGGTTGGGTCAAAAACTACAACCTAAAGTAAAAAACAGTGAGAATCGATGTTTTAAGTTGTTTCCTAGAGTGAGTTTGTTCCATTTGAGGTTGTACTTGAGGGAGAGCATGATAGGAGATGTATAGGTGAGGATGAGGTATTGGAGATCTAGTAGTTGTAAGGCCATTTCGGCTGCTCCACAACCAATTCTTAGTTTGATGGCACAATGATGGAGGATGTGAAAATTGAGTAATTCAGAGTAACGGTTATTGATGCCGGTAGTTGTGGGAAAAGGTGGTGCGCAGCGCTCAACAAATTTGACGAGGATTAAAGAGTAATGCCAGACATGGGAAAGGATTGTATGAAACAGTGACGCCACGTCATCTGTATTCCTTTTCCAATAGTTTTATGCCACATCAGAATTTTCATCCTGAAAAAAAATCAAATTCAAATTAAAATCCTGAAATTCAGGATAAGAATACTGATGTGGCATAAAAATATTGGAAATGGATAATATCTCTGTTTCATACAATCCTTTCTCTGCCAGGCATATACTAAGATTTATTATTTTTAAAATAACCTAAAAAAGTAAATACTTGAATTTGGTTTAAGTATTGTTTGTAGGTTTTTATAAAAAAAATTTTATTTATAAATGTATTATTTTAATAAATAAAATTAATGTTAGAAAAAGAGAAAAAAAGAATATTCATTTATCTATGATTTTATATGTATTTTTTTTATAAAATCTAATGTATTTTTGCCAAAATGAACTTTTAAATATATTTTTTTCATTTTTAAAGTTTTTTAATTTTAATTTTGAAATATTTTAAGAATTAAGATTAAATTGATAAAATCTGTAAATAATGAAAAACTAAATTTATCATTATGCCAATAAAAATGTAACCGAAAGAGTAACTAAAATAATGAATTTGAGAAACAATATATGAGTAAATTATTTAATTATTTTTAATAGGCAAGTAATTTGCTGAGAACTTATGATTAAAGTAAAACTAAGCTTATTTGTGCAAATAGGAGAACAATATTTAAGTTTAAATAAAAACAGTTAAAACTTAAATAATAACTATATTAAATAATAAAAATATATATTATATCTAAATCAACTTTACCTATATTTAGTAATTTAATTTGAATTGAAATTCTATTTTATTCATGTTAAATGCCGATACAACATCTAGATAAAATCTAAACTTATCCTTTAAGAGATATTTCTTTGAGAAGATTTTAGAATATAAAATAAAGAAATAAGATATTATATAAAAGATTAGATATTTATAAAATTAATGGCGAGGATGTTGATATGTGTCAATAATCCAACGAGCACTGAACTCTATAAATAGGAGTGAGAGCTTTTATTCATTCTTGCTATGAAATATAAGTGAGAGCCACAAGCAAGAGAGTGTGAGCGAGATAAGCGTGTATCATACTGTAATTATATTATGTAGTAATTAAGTGTTCATTAACTTATAATCTTTTTTGTAAAAATAGTTCACTATCAGATGGAGTTTCCTTTTTTTTATTATTAGGAAAGGAGAGTGTTACGGGGTAGAATCTAAAAATAAAATAATAGGGATGAAACGATGAGTTTTTGTTGTTTAAAACAATGTGTTACAATTTTAATTAAATGGGGCGTTTCAAGCTTAGGCTAAAATTTAATGAAACGGCATGGTGTGATAACGAACTTAGCTGGCAAATGTAATTAATTTCCCAAGATCGTTTTCTTTTTCTCTAAGTTTTCAACTGTTAAGGGGGTGGTTATGTGAAATCTAGAATTGAATTACAGAAACGTTTTTCCCTCCCTATTTCTTTCTTCTTTTCTCCTTCTTTTCTTCTGCTATTTCTCTTTAATTCTAGGTGGTATCAGGGAGTTGTGTGAGGGTCTAGAAATCCTAACCTTGAACCAATATGTGAAAGGCCACTGGGTTTAAAATTTGACCCTTCAACCTGTGATATTTATATTGGTGATGTTTATTTTGGTCTTTTCATGGTTGAACCTAATGGGTTAGTTATTGATAGTAATAAAAGAGTTATCTATTTTGCAGATAATAGTATTACTTTTCAACGAAGGTATGCTTTTCTTTTAAATTTATAAATTACGATAAAAATCTAAAATAGTAAATTAATCTTTGAACCATTCAATTTTTTTTGAATATTTATATAATATTTTAATCAAGTTTTTAATATTTATGTGTAGGTATGTAAATTTTTATCCAGATCAGCCGATAGACCTGAAAGATTATTTAAATATGATCTACATACAAAAAATGCATCTGCTATATATACAGATTTGATGTTTCGAAACGGAATAGCTTTGAGCAAAAATCATTCTTTTCTTTTGGTGGCAAAAACAACACGAAGAAGAATATTGAAATTCAATCTCAAAACAAATAGTTTTGAGTGTGAAGTGTTTATTGAGCTGCCTACAGTTCCTGATAATATTAAGATGAATGAAAAGTGAGAATTTTGTGTAACTTTATTTGAATACAAGGAAGGCTTGGAGAGATCAATGATGATGTTCCGGATTCGATAGGAATTAAATACGATCAAGAATGAAAATTTTTAAAACAATTGAACGAAAATGGTGAAAATATATTTAGTTCTATTAGTGAGATTAACGAAGTTAACCAAACTTTATATATTAGTTCGATTACAAAACATTAAATTATTCTTTTGAAAGCTTTTTTTTTATTTTCTAAATATTTTTATGAGAATGCTCAATTTTATTTTAAATTTTAATTTCACTATTGGTTCGATGGTAATTAAAATCTTATATTATATATATATATATATATATATCAATTTAGTGATAATTAAAACTTTAATATTACGTTTGATAATAGGAATATTATTTTTACACATTTTAATATATGAGTTAGTAATGAACTATTTCAATTGGTAATATTTAACCGCTTTCATGGCCTTATTTTTACAATAACTATTACTTATATTTCTAATTTTAAATTTAAATTTGTATTGTTATTCTTTATTTTATGTATAACTATTATAATATATGTAACAAATAAATTTTTTATCAAATTTTACGCTTAATATATCATTTGATATTTAAGTTTATTTTTTAATATGATATTTATATTATTATTTTTGTCTAATTTAATATCTATATTTGACAAACGTTTCATCTTTTGATACCCAAAAGAAATAACATTAATTTTTAATGTTCAATTCATTAACAATTTCCTGCTTTTTAAGGGCGAAAAGATGTTATAGGTAATTCTAATAAAAATATTAGCAATTAACTTTTATCAAATCTAACTCTAAAACTCGAATTAACCCACATCTATCAGACTGTACAAGTAAAACTAAATTTATTCTATTAACAAAATCATGAAAATTTCAAACCTAATAATTTTAGCAGTCAATTTCATTAAATCAACCCTATAACCAAGATTAAACACTGATTAAAATATATAACTTTTGTCAAATATAAGTACCAAATTGAACCAAAAATAATGTAAATATCACATTAAAAAATTGGTATCGACTTTCAAGTATCAAATGATATATTAAACCAATTTTATAAATTCATTAGTATTGACTATTGAACTAAGAAGCTGAAATGTAAAATCCAACACACCTCCACCTGCCTACCCAAACATAAATCCATGCCTAAGCAGACACGTTGTTTCACCATTGTTTTCATTTCCTTACACGACAACAACAATGAAACCCTAAACTTCATGTGTGTGTGTGTGTGTATATATATATGTTGTTTTGGAGTTTGATAATTATTTAAAGATGGGTAGCAGCAATCTCTTTCTCCTCCAAAAATCCTTTCGACCTTCACTTTACATGCCTTTTTCCACAGCCCATCACTGCAATTTCTTTAAGGTAATGATCTTTAAATCGATTCGAATTAAGGTATTTATATCCACAATCATGTACCATTTTATTTATAATGTCTTCATGTGAAGTTTCAGAGATATAGCCACCAAAGCAACGGTGAAGAAAACAAAGAGGATTTCCTTCATTTAGCCAGAAACAATGATCCGCTAACAGAGAAAACAAGTTCAATCGATTGAAATCGAACCAAAAAAGAAAAGCCAACGAGGAAGCCATGGCCGCTCGAGACCAAGGGTTGGCTAGCCAGACCATGGAGAAAGTACATGACGGTGCGGCCGAGGCACTCAATAGTCATCATAAGGTTGATGCAGTCAAGGATAGGTACAAGGACCATGAACCAGGGGCTGACTACCACAAGACTTGAGACAAACTAAAGCATAAACAGCCATAACTATATATTTATATTTAAGTGTTTTAGTGAGTTGATATCACCGATATTATAAATGTGATAAAACTTTGTGACTTTGCTTTATCTCAAACCTCTTGAGTATTATTATTTCATAACCTAACTCGGAGTTCGTAAATATTCATACTCATATCGAGAAGTAGAGAAGTAGTGGTGAGGCACATTGCACTAGCAGACCTCACAGTTTCAAGAGGTTTGATACATATAGATCCTAATCTCACAAATACGACCATATGAATCCTACTAGGTAAGTAAACCTATAAAGAAGCTAGTTAGGCCATGGTACCACCAGTTTGATGCAGCATTGCATCTATCTCATCCCCATCCTCCATTTCCAACTGGATCAACACAAACACATATTATAAACCAAGGAACAGGACATAAATCTATCAATCAGACAGGTTGGGTTGGATCCATCTAGATCATTTTGGTTCAAGATCAACATGTGTACATATAGAGAGGGATGAGAAACATACCTCATCCGGAGTCTGCTCGCCCCGCAGACGGCGACCATCGAAAAGGAAGGCAATAGAGTTGAACTCCACCGCTTGCCGATCACAATAAGCATTCATGAGTTTCTTTAGTTGAGTACTTCTTTTAATCCTAAAGAACACTTCATTCCCATCCTACACAACAAACATGATTTAGCATTTTATAACTTCACATATTTTACATCATTGAATAAGGCTAAAATTTATTATAAGTCCCTATATTCTTTGTAAATTTAAAATTTAGTCATTATAATTTTATTTCTAGGATTTTAATGCTTTTACTTTTCTGAAATAAATTAAATAAAAAATTTAATAGCTTTAATAATTGATTCTAAATTTTGAAATTTGAAATGTAAAAAAAAAAACCTAAATTCTTGAAAATAAAATTCAAGGACTAAATTTCAATTTTATGAAAAGTACAGGGACTGGCATATTTAACCAAATAATAATAATTTATCCAGAATATACTCTAATATGTTTATAAAATTAATAATTCTAAATTTTCAAATATATTCTAATATCTAAATTTAGCCCTTTTTCCCCTCTTCCATATATAAGAATCAATTAATTTCCTTTGTAATTACATACCAATTCAAGTAAAATAACACAATATAATAATTAAATTTGTCAAAAAATATAATAATTGATAAGATTAAAAAATTCAAATCATAATTTGTCCAATTTAAGGTAAAATAGGAACCCACAAAAAGGGAAATATGCTCAAAAAAATCCCAAAATTTAGATTTTGCTCACAAATAAAGGAAGAAATCCCTAAAATCTAAAACTCACAAAGCAAAAATCTATTTAAACCCTAAAAAAGGGGGATTTGAATTTTTTTTTGAACCTGGCCTTTAACTTTGAGATTGATGTGAGCTGTTTGATCAGCGGGTTTCTTGTCTTCCTCTTGATTGGTTACTCTCGTCATCTTCTTTCTTCTACTTCGGAGCTATTTGGGAGATCCGATTAGGG
Organism: Gossypium rotundifolium; assembly: GCA_025506655.1. Lineage (NCBI taxonomy): Eukaryota > Viridiplantae > Streptophyta > Magnoliopsida > Malvales > Malvaceae > Gossypium > Gossypium rotundifolium. The sequence continues at coordinate 12,694,599 of CP106726.1, forward strand.
TTTCGAAATCGGGTTTTCGGGGGTCCGAATCAGCTATTGATTTTTCCTTTTTCGGTTTTTTTTTCCGCTTGGCTGGATAATCATGCGATCGGGGGATTTTGTTTTATAGTGGTTGTCCGATTAGGAATTTAACGGTTAGGATTTGTTTTAGTTGAGATAGATCGGACGGACTGAAATTTTTTTCATTTAGCAAACGATGTCGTTGTTGTAGAGTTTTAGTTTTTGAATTTTGGGTTGTGAAATGGAAATATAACCCCGCGCGTAGTTAAATTTAGGGGAAAATGTACTAATAATCACTTAATTTTAATTTCAATAATAAAACAGTCATTTAATTTTTAAAAATAACAAATTAGTCTTCCTAAGCATTTTCCGTTATAGACTTAATGGCAAATTGACATTGTATTTAACTGGCCACATTGGAGTCTATGCTGTTATTTAAACAATCCCAATTTAAATCCTAATTGGGTAGTAGAAGAAATGAAGATGTCGTCCAATCTCTCACTCTTAGAAACCATTTTACTGATTAATAAGGTCTGGGGAAGGGAGGGAAATTAAAATGAAAAATCAAAAATAAAAAATATAAGAGAAAGTTAATGGGGATAAAATAGAAAGGATTATTGAGTGTAAGTGAAAAAGAAATTAGGTTGTTGGTTGCTTGAGGACTGAGAAGAATTGCGAGAAAATAAGGAAGAAGAAGAGAAAACAAAGGTAGTAGATAGAGTAGCGACAGCGACTATGGCAGTGGCAGGGGTTAACGACCTTAAAAATGCCATAGATTTTGTTTGGCAATTTTTTTACTTTTGATGGTTAGCTGAAGAAGAAGAAGAAGACCCTTTTGCTTCTCATGTCTAACTCATGTCCAACGTGGCAAGTTAATTAGCCAGGTTAGCTAGTTAATTGGCTACGTCACTTGTCTCGTTAGGCCTGTAATGGAAAATGCTAGTGGGTGATCGATTTGTCACTTTTCGATAACGTTAGTAATGATTTGTTATTTATTTTATAATTGAGTGACAAAGTTAAAAGTTGAGTGACTGTTGGTGCACTTTACCCTCAAATTTATTGCCCATGATATGAATAAGCCCAAAAAATGTTTGATTTCTCGATGTTTCTAGAATCGAATCGATTCTGAATAAGTCATATTGTCAGTTCAATCCCAATCGGTCTGATTAAAAAATTATTAAAAATATAAAACGTAAAAGAATATTAAAAAAAATCTAATTCAATCAATTTTTTAGTTGTTCGGTCGGTTTGTACTTATTCGTGATTTAACTGATCCGATACTATTCTTCGAACTTATACCTTAATCAATTTTTGGTCAAACAGGTCAATTAGGTTCAATTCAAAGGTCATTGGGTTTTTGACTAGCTATGCTCGTGCGCCATTAAAACACTGAATTTATGAAAATATTTCTAAGGTTCGGTTTTACTGCAAGCATACAGTGTTAGTTGTAATATTTATAGTGTTACAATGAAATACCGAAGTATTTCAAGGATCGAACCTAAAGGAAGAGGCGATTGAGCAATGATTAGCATGCACAATAGAGTCTAAGTGGCTACTAATATGAATTTATAGTACGTCAATTTATAAAAGAAGATTTTGCAAGAAAATTAAATATTCCACTCTAAGAACTAAATTGCAAAAATGTAAACTAACAGGACTATCCAAAAAATAACTAATGGGGGATGGTTGACTTCAATGTGGTTCACCAAATCTCGGACTAAGGACATAAATCGCATAAATAACCAAGTGGCTCCATTTTATCTCTCCATCTCAACTTCACCGACTTAAACGAATTAAGTATGTTTCATCTCTCGATCTCGACGGTTAATTCGAGACTAACGAACTGGTGCGCAACAAGATTATCTCTCAGTCTCACTTTATCTTGCTATTCCCTTAGGGGCATCACTACCTAAGTTCTTAGTTCTATTCAAATTCATCCAATTTGTTACGATTTAGTCCTTTTCCAAAGATTTTAGTTTATCTACATCTCCATCAACCAGCCTCCTTAAAGGTTTAGATACTCGTGTACTTAAAGTGAAAGAAAATAAACATAACAATGGAAAACATGACAGCTATGAAAGTAAAGTCTAAGAAAAATATAAAAGTTGAGGTTTTTATACAAGAAAACTTATATAGCATGAAACCAAAAGCATTTAATAAGAAAATATCAAGTACCGCACTCTTAGGTACCACACCCTTTTCTAAAAGAGTTTGATACCCCCGAGTCATTTTGCCCATGAAAAATTACAAAGAAAAAGCAATAATTGAACTTTCATGATGAAAAATATGAAAAATCAGCTTGAAAACTCTCTCCTATGGCGTTTTGGCTGAAGAAAAATGATGAAATCTCGGATTTTTCAATTTTGTCTTTGTTTTATATGTTTAATTTATAAAATTTTCAATTTTGCCCTTGTTTCTCCTTATTTTCTTGCTGATTTTCTTGCTCAAACCGTCCAGTCCATATAATTTGGGCCTAATTGCCTTTTAAATCCCTTCTTATGAGTCACTTAATCTATTTAATCACAATTTTAACAAATTTTGCACTATTTTCAATTTAGTTCTTTTTAATTAAGTGACTATCTAAACGTTAAAATTTAATAATGAAACTTTAATACTAACTCAATGACACTCCATAAATATTTATAAAAATATTTATGGATCGACTTATGAATTCGAGGTCTCGATACCTCATTTTAGACCCAATTTACCTATTAAATTATTTTAAATCACAAAATTCACTAATTCAAAAATTCTTTTAAATTCACACTTGACCCATAATTATTAATTTATTAAATTTTCAAACTTACTTGTCGGATTTAGTAATCCCAAATCATTATTCCGACACCACTAAAAATTAGGTTGTTACATTTGCCATAATATATTTAACAAAAAAAAATCTTAAAATATTAATTAAATAATCATCAACCAATATATATTATATCAATTAATTTAATAATTAAAAGACTACCCACCTAAACATATGCCATCTAAACTCAAAGTTTCACGTATGTTCAAATGAATGTGTTCAAATTGCTTTAAAAATTCAATTTTCAGAATTAATTTATTAATTTAATTCTTGAAATAAAATATTTTTTTTAAGTTATAAACGCAAATAATACACATTCGAATTTACATAAGATGGGAATTCGAACCTAATAACTCAAAATTCTCACAGCTTTTTTTTTTGGTGAATTACAAGAGGAGGGCAAAACTCTAACAATATTATGACTCGAACTTAGGCCACACCTGAGGCAGTGAACCACGACAATCAGGCTAACACACAAAGCTCAACGTTATCATTAATCTAACTAAAAAAATTTCTTAAAAGAAAATACTATCATTAATAGGAACTATTAATAATAATACAAAAACATGACATATAGTACAAATGATAAATAAGTCATTACAAATTGATGCACAAATGTCATGTCTGCAAAATAATCCCTAGAGAGGATAAAGACAAAATTACAGTAATCGCAACACTAAAAGAATTCAGAAACATAAGAGTGATGCATTATCTTGATCAAACAACTGAAAATTACATATTAACCCCATCATCATCAGAACGATCATTGCCAGGAGCCCTAAGAGACCCACAGTATCAGTGATGCACAAAAAATAAAGTCGCGAATGACCCATCTTCCTTCTTATCATCATCATCTCTTGAACTCTAATTTTACAACCACAACAATTAACCAACCTAAACATTAAATAAAAAAAAAAGTCAACATAGAGGCCAACCTTTAAAGACAAACTTGTTGAACAAAAATGTGCCTACTTGTGTTATTAGACATAGAAATTATCAATTGAAGGACCCCCATTGCTCACCTGCCCTAATTTCCCTACAACATTATCTTCCAATTAATTATTATATGAAATTACTTTATTATTAAGACTACCAAATAAAGGACATCAATTTCAAAGGTGGGTCTTTGTTTCATCAAAGCAAAACGACAAGTCAAATATGGAGTTGAGCAAATCATTTTTTTCTTAAAAAATAAAATATATTTATTTTTAATTTTTGATAAATTTGATAATTTTAAACACGATATATAAAAAATATTTTTTTTAATTTCATAAATAGGGTTCAATTGATTATCATTTTAAGATAGAAACGTCGCACTCTCAATTCGTTTATGAAGTCTTTTTTTTTTAACAATCTCATTATAAGTTCTGATCATATTTACTCTTTTTGACATAATGCATAAAATAACCTATATCCCCTCCCTAACCCATAAATAGGAAGATAATGCACTTCAGCGCACTCAAACCCACGTCTTATTGCATTGACAATAATACCCATACTAATCGAACTAAAATTCAATTGACAGTTCACTTATAAAGTCTTAAAATTTAATCAATTTTATTGTATTTTTATTCACAAGATAAACCCAAAGGGAAAAAAAAGCATGGGATATGACATATATAACTCAACATTGAGTGAAAGATTGCAACTCTACAATATATGGTCAGTCCAAAATGTTGTCTATAGAAAACTTATAAACTCAGCCATTAAAAAAAAATAGTAGTTGTTATGCACTGACAAAAGAAACTTACTGGATTAAATTATAAATTCTGATCATATCTATCTTTTTATATAATATTTAAAATTATCCGTAGTTTCTTCAATCTATAAATAGGAGGATAATGTGCTTTAGTGCACTCGATACCCATGTCAATCGAGCTAAAACTCAACCGACTAATCAAATTTTTTTATTGGTTTGAATATATTAAAATATTAATAGCCGTATATACAATTTTTTTATAATTTGAATAAAATAATTGTTTATTAATTAAATAATCTTATATCTAATTCCATCCACGAACCATTCTAATTTTCTTGTGGCCAAATTGAGTTCACACGTAGGATTTTTTTTTTTTATTCGGCTCAATTTGTACGGATCGATGATTATAACCTAATTGTTTGATTATTAATTAATTAATTGCCAATTGTTAGTATAAAATATGATTAATAAGGTTTTATTAATTTAATATTTGTACTATTAAAAAGTTATTGGACTGTTTTGTCGTATGGTCATTTTTATTCGCACCACTTGTTTTTAGGGGTGAACAAAATTCGATTTGAAAAATTCGATAAAATTTTTAAATTTTGAGTTAAATAGTTCAAGTTATTTGAGTTAATCAAGTTTTTTGGATCAACTCGAATAAAAAATTAAGTTTTTCGGTTTAACTCGAATGTGAATTACACAATTCGGGTTATCCGAAAATCTGAATAAGAAAAGGCAAAACTACGCCATTTTGATAAATGTTTACCTTTTCTAAAGTTAAAAGTCAAAATCATTAAGTTAAAAGTCAAAACTACGTTATTTTGATAAATATTTACTCATTAAATTAAAAGGTAAAACCATTATATTGTTTATATAGTTAAATAACTTTATACTTCATTTACTAGTTAAATAATTGATTCATGTAAATGCAACATTAAGTATAAATAATAGGATTCGTTATCTCGACTCGACTTGACTCGAAATTTTTTGACTCGATTCGATCCGATTTGAAAAAAAATTCAAATTGAATTCGGTTGCGAAAATAGGATTCGTCAACTCGACTAACTCGAAATTTTTTGACTCGATTCGACTCGACTCGATCGAATACTCACCCCTACTTGTCCCGATCGAAAGCTCTCCTTTTTCTTTTCTTTTACAGTTCAGGTTTTTTTTTTTCTTGAAACAACTTTTAACGTCACGAATCTGTGAATCAAAGTTCAAATAACTTTCTTCTTCATTCTCCGATACTAATCATTAGATGAACTTAAATTTAAAGTATGTTTTTATACTCGTCGATACGTACTTTGATCCATTATACCAATCGTCAAATCATCACATAAAGCTCACTAGTCAGACTTTTTAAAAATAAAATAAAATAATAGTCCAGTAACTTAAATAAATTTTTTTGAATAATTTAATTTAGTGATTAAAATGTGAACTTACTAATAATTTAGTGACATTCGGTGAAATTTACCTTTTTTTTTTCTAGATCTCTAATTCAATTTAAGCCTTTTCATATTTTCAACTTTTCACATTCGAAGTCTGTATTTATTACTTGCATTATTTCTAATTTTTTAAAAATATTTATTTATTATATTATATATATATAATGATAAGGACATTTTTATCTTTCACTATTATAAAGGGCCTAAATGAAAAAAATTATTTTATGGGAGGCCGGAAGCCCTGTCAGTCCCCTAAATCTGCCAATGCCTAAATTACTTATAATTTTAATGTTTAAAATAAAAAAAATTATTACATGCTTACATATCGAGATAAGACTCAATTGATTTTTCACGTGTTATTAATATATATTTTTCAATATATATTTAAAATTTCACTCCTACAATGAATATGCTATTATATCTTATATTATATTTAAATTCTTATTGAGTTGATATCATTAATTAATCGAACATCCATTTATATTTTATATATATATATATATAATTTATTAAGAAACTAAAAATTAAACTATGAATATATATATGAAAAATATTTAAAATAACGATAAACTCAAAATAATATCTATGAAACACATGATATCAATACGCTTGTAACTACCTTCATTTGAACTTAAGATACTAAAATTGTAAATTTTAATTTTATCATCCCACATCGTAAACACGTCATATTGATCATATCTTTTTTTTTTTTTTTTTTACAAAACATCTAAAATTACTCATAACCCATTCCTAACTTATAAATAGGAAAATAATACGCTTCAGTGCACCCGAACCCACGTCCTCCTGCATTGACAATAATATCCATACCAATCAAATTAAGACTCAACTGCACATCATATTTTAATATTTATTTAAAAAATTTTAAATTCAAATTATATATATCAAAATCATGCAATAATGGATAAGATTAAGATAGTTTGTAGATAAGGTGTTATAGTGTGAATTTAGTGTAAAATTAAGAAAAAAATTGCTATTACTTTATTGTATTGTGGGGACAAAATGAAAATTTTATTGCCATTCCTTGACTTGCAATTTTCACCAACTTGCTATTATTACGCCATAAATTCTCACATGTTTATGTGTAATTTAATCAATTTTTTCGGGTTTAAAAAATTTGCGGTCGTTAAAATCTGCGATAAGTTTCTGTATAGATTTTAAAATTTAAATTTAATTTCTAAAATTATTATTCTTTTTAAATCTGTTAGTACGACATTTTGAAGAAAAAAAACTTATTCGGTGAGTATGTAATTAAAAAAACGACATGGTTAGAATTTAACAGTATTGATAGTTTAAAATTGTGTAGTTTTTTTTTTTAGGTTAAAATTTGTCATTAATATATTGATGCAATTATTCCAACCAGGGGTGTTGCCAGGGGGTGGCATGGGCCTCGGCCCTCTTAAAATGTAAAATTACTATTTAGGCCTTTAAATTTTTTTAAAATTTTTAAATTAATAAAGGAAAAATTACACTTTAGCCCCTCTAAAATTATAAAAATTCGATTTAATCCTTTACAAATTATAAATATATAAACTATAAAAAATTAAAATTTTATCCGACCCTTAAAAAATTGTTCTGGCTTCGCCTAATTCCAACTTATTGGAAGCAAAACATTACCAACTAAATAAGCATATTTGATAATAAATAGATTTTAAATTAAAATTATTAGAGAATTTAATTTTAAATTTTAAATTTTTTTAATTATATCTACTCTTTTTGACACAATAATTACAACTACTATAGCCTCTACTCAATCCATAAAAATAAGAAAATAATACGCTTCAGCGTACTCAAACTCACGTCCTCTTACATTGACATCAATACCCATACCAATCGAACCAAGACTGAATCGATAAATTTTTTAATTTTTAATTACCCATCATTAAGAATGTTTTGGAAGAATTTACTCAGATTAATCCAGTAATACCCTCCTCCCCCAATTTTTTTTTCTAAGATGATGAAATTGTAAATTAATACATAATAAATTTATGTTTTGATCTCTCCAAAACTTTTTCCTCGTAAAATATTATTTTCTATGTTTACCCCTACTCCTATTAAACGTAAATTTTATTTTATCCTAAATTTTTTAATATTTTTTAAATAATTTCATTACAAATTCTGATTATATCTATTTTTTCTGGTACAAAGCTTAAAACTACCGATAACCTCACCCCAACTTATAAATAGCAGGATAATATACTTCAACGTACACGAACTTACGTCTTTCTTCGTTGACAACAATATCTATATCAATTGAACTAATAGTCGATTGATTAAATTTTTTAATTTTTAATTACCCATCATTAAGAATGTTTTTGAAGAATTTTCACACATTAATCCAACAATACCCCTCTCCCCAAAAAAAATCCCCGACAAAGAGCTGTTAATCTAACGTTCGAATTTAGAGCAAAACAAAATGCAAATAATTTCACATTTTTTCAGAAACATTATAATTGCTATTACACCCCCATCCATATAAAGACAAAAATGAACATCTTTTAATCACCGTCCGATTTGCTAAATCATCATAAACACAACACGTGTACGGTCCTGATGCTATATCCATATCCAAATCTAAATCGAAGATTAAAGAAAGAAAAAAACACGAAAAAACGGTCGAGTTGGTGGGTGTCGTTGGATTAAATTTCTAACCCACTTTTCACCATTTTCAATCCCCACTTACCCCACTCTTCCCCCCTATAAAGCAGCGTTCAAATCCTCAAAATATTCATTTCTTCGATAAATTTTCATCTCTGTTTTGTTCCAAGCTCTGGGTTATGGCTTCCCAGGCTTTTTATCTTCTTATTTCAGTCATTGTTCTCTTATCCACCATTGTTGTCTCAGGTATGAACTTTTGAAGCTTCAAAAAAGGAAGCTACTTTCTTTTCTTTTCTTAATGTTTGAATACAAACCTGATGAGTCGAGTTCGTGTTTTCCGAAATTTTAAAATTTCAGTTGTAACGAAACGTGAGAACTCAATAACAATTGTACGTAGATTTCTATTCGAAAAAGTATAGGGATTAAATTTGGAACTTCTGCAAAGTATAAGGACTAATAGCAGAATTTAACTTTTTTTATTATTACAGGTTCGGGTTCGTTCGGGATTAACTACGGTCGCGTAGCAAACAACTTACCGTCACCGGAAAAAGTCGTGGAGCTATTGAAATCACAGGGAATAAACAAAGTGAAGCTTTACGATACCGACGCGACGGTTTTGACGGCGTTAGCGGATTCCGGTATAACCGTGGTCGTCGCACTTCCTAATGAACTACTTTCATCCACCGCCGCTGATCAGTCGTTTGCCGACAACTGGGTTGAAGCAAACATAATAAAGTTTTACCCAAAGACAAAAATCGAAGCCATAGCTGTCGGTAACGAAGTGTTTGTCGATCCGGCCAACACGACCAACTACCTCGTACCGGCGATGAAGAACATCCACGCTTCGTTAGTTAAATCCAAGCTTGATTCCGCCATTAAAATCTCTTCTCCGATAGCTTTCAGTGCTTTAAAAACCTCGTACCCTTCATCGGCCGGTTCGTTTAAGCCGGAATTGATTGAACCGGTGATTAAGCCCATGTTGGATTTTTTGAAACACAGCGGGTCTTACTTAATGGTTAATGCGTACCCGTTTTTTGCTTATTCGGCTAATTCGGATCAAATCTCACTTGATTATGCTTTGTTTAAGGATAACCCGGGTGTAGTGGATTCGGGTAACGGGTTGAAATATTCTAGCCTTTTAGAAGCTCAAATCGACGCCGTTTTTGCAGCTATGTCGGCTATTCAATACGACGACGTAAAGATGGTTGTGACCGAAACGGGTTGGCCTTCAATGGGTGATGAAGATGAAATAGGTGCTAGTGAATCCAATGCGGCGTCGTATAATGGTAATTTAGTACGGAAAGTTTTGACCGGTAATGGGACCCCTTTAAGACCTAAAGACCCACTTAACGTTTATTTATTTGCTTTATTTAATGAGAATCAAAAACCCGGTCCAACTTCCGAAAGGAATTACGGTTTATTTTACCCCAATGAACAAAAGGTATATAACATACCATTAACCAAAGAGGAGGCGAAAACCGGTGAGTCAACGCCGGTCAACAGCAACACGAGTCAGGTTCCGGTAGCTGGAGAAGTATCGAAGGCAAAAGTAGGTCAGACATGGTGTGTTGCGAATGGGAAAGCCGATGAGAAGAAGTTACAAGCGGCGTTGGATTATGCTTGCGGAGAGGGTGAGGCTGATTGCAGTCCTATTCAACCTGGCGCGACGTGTTATAATCCGAACACACTCGAAGCACATGCTTCGTACGCTTTCAATAGTTATTATCAGAAGAACACACGCGCGACTGGCACATGCGAGTTCGGTGGTGCGGCTTATGTGGTCTCCCAACGTCCTAGTATGTTATTCTTTTCCCCTCGTAATTTTTTTTTTCTCGATTTGATCCTTGAATACTTCTAATTTTTTTTTTTTTTAATTGCAGCGTACGGAAATTGTGAGTTTCCAACGGGGGATTGAAGTGGAAAAACAAAGGGGAAAAGATTTGGTGAATTTTTTTTGCAATTTTTCCTTCTTTGTATCTAATATTAATTAATTATTAATTTATTATTATATAGAAGGGATAGGTGGAGTTGTTATTAGTATATTTGGTACAATATTCATATGGGGAAGACAAATTTTATTATGTGCAATTTATTTTTATGCTATTATTTTAATTTTTAATTTTTAAAATATTTAATATTTTAGTACCAAGTAAACAAATTTAATAATTTAAAATAATATATAAAATTATTTTTAAAGACGATATTATTAAAAAAGTAAAACGATAAATAAATTATTAAACCTTCAATTACAGACTTAAACCTGAACCGCTCAACTTTTGCATTGTTCGTTGGTCTAAACGTTGAGCCATTTCAGTGGTCAAATTTCCTTGCCCATCACGACGTTTCCCGGTTTTATTTACTTCCAAGCCACTTAAATTCTCGAAACTGCACAGCTGTACAATGTTTTCAGGCACCCCTTATTGTTGTTCCTCCGACGAGAAAGGATAACCCATAAACTCTGCTGTTTTCTTAAGATACAAACAGTATCTTCAGCCAGTTCTTCATATTTCAAGAACATTAGCTTGTCTGGATGTTCCAAACTTGCTTTCCAGTACCCCAAAACATGGTCCCAATAAGGCCCATACGGACTTACACCTTCATAAAACAATTCGAACGCTTCATCAAGTTGAATGGGTTGAGTATTTTGGGATTTGCAGTGCCTTGCAATGAAATGATACATTGCAACAAATGTATCTTTGGGGTCCCTGCAAATGTAAATAAGTTTACAACCAGAATCAATTATAGATCTGGGTAAGAAAGAATAAGGAAGATGAGTGGCTAAAAGAGGAATTCCAAGATGTCGATTAGTGGAAAACTGGGCATGATCAAACTCCATGAAAGGCACAACATCATGAGGCATCTTGGAAAGCAAAGGGGTGGTGGAATCATCGTATGAGGTTCTTGTAATAGTGGCGAAAGTGAGGGATTTTAACCAGGCTGTGCCTGTTCTTGGACAGCTACAAAGGATGATATCAGTGAGTTGAGACTGGAATTGTTGTTGAGCTGACAATGCTCCTTGTAGAAAAGCCTTGTTGATCGGACATGATCGGACAATCACGGAATCACGAGGTCACCCTTTTTCTTCTTTCTTAGGCCTCAAATCTCCCCTTTTGACTTCCATTTTTCATGTTTCTCAGTCCCGAGTTACTATTTTTTGTACAAACAATGGTGTCGACTGACTTTCCCCCTCCACCCATTAAAAACAATTTTTTAAAACATGTATATTCCCCATATTTTACCTAGTTATTCTTCATACTGATGCCGCTGTATAGGGTGACACCATCAATAAAATATTTGTTTTTTTTATACCCTTATAATGGCCTAATGATGGCATCGTGATTTTAGGAATAAAGTTGAGTGGTGTCGCCACCTTCTCAGGCATCACCTGGGGTTACTATTCAAGCTATACCATTTTGGTAAATAATTTGGTGGACATATCATTTAAATTATTACATTGTTTTTTTTTTGGTATTATTGGGGTAAAAAAGCCCAAAATAATACAATTAAGTATCCAATTAACGGTTTATTTACAAAAATAATATAAAAAAAGTAATTACGAAATTGGGTCAAGGGAAAATTATTTACGAAAATAGACGGTTTATTAAAAAAACATCAAGCAATCATGAGTTTTTAAAAAAATAATAAATTTTTTTGTACTGCCACTATGTTAGGTGGCATCGGTATGTATATTTTAAAAATACCCAAGAAAATATGGGTATACTAAAGAAAAAAATATTTTTTTAATGGTGTCGTCGGTGTGTGAGGAGGCATTGATATATTTAAAAAAAGTGGTCTGAAATGAAAAAAAAAGGTGTTAGGGGTGGAAGCTCGTGACTCTGTTTGGGTTCAAAATTCCGTGACTTCATTCAATGATATGAACGGTGAGGTGGTGTGTTAAATTGCGGGGAACAACATATCTCCGACTGGTGACGAGTCGACAATGCAAAATGGAGATCGAAGAAAAGGTAGTTCAAAACTTTGGTCATTATTTTAAAAGATTTGGAGTCGACTACTGGGAGATTTGAACTGTAGAAGTCAACGAGAAAGAGAAAATCTCTTCTTTGGTGTCGAAATCGGCACGAAAGGCCACCATAAACACTGAAATCGATGACTATTGAGTATGTCAACTAGGACTTTCAATTAAGGAGTAGAAGAGAGAAAATAAATAGAAGCATTCAACATTAAAAGAAAAAAAAAGAAAGGAAAGTTATGAGGCCCGTGATTTTAATCCTATTCAAGTTGTCAGTCAAAATTTAAATGAGCTGGATTTTAACATGGAAATTGAACATAGAAGCATTAAAAGTACTCAGTTCCACTCTCTTAAAATTTCTAGAAATTCTCATTAAACTCACAATATTTAAAAATAATAACAATTAGACCCCATTTTAAAAAATCTTACTAAAATTGTAATTTATAGGAACTTTTGAGGCATATTCTCAATAGGTAAAGGTGGAGAGTTGAACCATAAAATTACTGTTTCATATTCTACTCCATGAGACATTTACAACGGTATATCTTATGCTCAAAATGGTTGAGTGAAGAATGAGAAATTGATGCTCAAAGTAAGCTACTTGGAAATATTTGTTGATGAAAAGAAAAGCTTAAATCCCACGTTGATTAAATACCAAGTGTGAGATATGTATATATATATGAGAACCCTATTGTATAGTGATTGAACGACCATGCTTAGAACCTTGTCTCGTGTAGGGTTCAAGCTCGTTTAGGTTGAGGTTCACCCATATGATGTGGGCGACACGAAATGCCTAGCTCAATATGGGCCTGCGGATATTTTAGCCCAACGAAATTTATTTTTCCTCAAAAATTCATCCACTTTGAATGCTTATAAAAGGCTAAGACTTCTTCAGAATTTTTTGCTTAATTTCCACTCTCTCACACTAAGATTATTTTCTCTCAATTCTTCTTTTCTTCTCCATATTTTCCAACGTTTGATGATAGAAAAAGGCAACGTTTGTTCGTTGATCGCTGCAAAGGTGCTACTACTTTGATCATTGTGTTGTTGTATCTTGGGAGACATTCGACCAATATTTCTCCAAGTTCCATAAGAGCGGCTGAATTTGTCTTAAAGAAACTATATTAAACAGGCCTCAACGTTTAGTAAATCTCTTTTATTCTTTTCGATTTTAACTTTTTGTTATGATTTTTATTTGTTTAAATATTTAAAAATTTAAATTTAAATTATTCTAATTTTATTTTATTTTATATAAAAATATTTATTTATTTATATTTATATATTTTGTTCGCTAACGTGTTTTGTCCAACGAATTTAACTGGTATAATTTGAGCTAAAACTAAAATTTTAAAATTCAAAAGCCACGTACAAAAATGAACTAGGTTAAACTATAGGGATTAAATATGCAATTTACACATAATATAGGGGCTAAAAGAAAATTGACCAAAATTACACCAATACACCTAAAAGTAGACGTTATTTGTGTTTGCAGAATCATTTTATGAGAAATATTTGTTTAGGATAAAATTGTTAATTTTTGTGTAATGATGGTGATATGGTACAAAATTATTGGTCAATTAGTAAGCTGGTCCTATCTCTTACTAGACCCGACTCATAAGATTTGATCAAAAAATAGTCATTAAATTATTCGAGAAATTTCATATAAATTTTTTTGAGTAATTATAAAATGAGAGCATAACAGGAAAGTCATTGTCCACTCCAGCTGGAACACACAAAAAAAACATAAAAATATGCAATAAACTCTCGGCAGCTTGTGTGTAAATGAAAGGACATAAATCATACCCACAGTCAAGCCAAAACACAAAAACACCAACAGAGGAAAGAAAATATCTTGCTCTAAGATAGAGCCAGAGATCCAAAAAACGCAACATCTAAGAAGTCAGACCCGAGAGGTCTCTAGCCAAAAATGCCTCTGCTGTCGCTGGTAATTCCTCCACCCAAAACCTGTCTTCTGGTAACGAAATCCTCTCTTTACTATCATGTGGGCCATCATATTTGCTCGCCTATTAACATGGTGGAATATTTAAAATTTTATTTAAATTTAAAATTCTACCGACCAACGAGCTCTAACTAAAGATAACCTTATTTGATGGTAATATTATTAATAGAGATAATTACGAACTCTAATCAGGTTTTAAGTGAACAATGGATGATAAATAGATTATCGACCTTCAATTACAGACTTAAACCTGAACCGCTCCATTTTTGCATTGTTCGCCGGCCTAAAAGTTGAAGTTTTGAAAATTCTCACTATACATTTAATTTATTTTAAAGATTTTAATTAAACTCTCTTAAAATTTCTATAAAATCTTATTATTCTCACATAATTTTTAATAAATTTAACTAGAACCCAATTTTTTTTGAATTCTTATTAAACTACTTTTTTTTTGAAAATTTTAATTAGGTCCCTAAGTTTTTTTAAAAAAAAAAATCTCATTATGCTTTTATTATTTTAAAAAATTTCAATTACACTCTCCTAAAATTTCTAGAACTTCTCATTAATCTCATTGTATATATTTTTAAAAAATTAATTAGACCCCATTTTAAAAAAATCTTATTAAACTCCTTTTTTTTTGAAATTTTAAGTAGCCTCCCAAAAACTTAATCTCACAATCCGCCACTAACAACTATTAAACTGAAATTTCAAAATTCAAGGACTAAAAATAATGTAATTGAAGAACAAAGATTAAATCAACAATTTATGGATAATATGAGACTGCGAATAGAAATTAACATAATAAATTTAACTGGTATAATTTGAGCTAAAACTAAAATTTTATGAGAAAATTGACTAGGTTAAAAAATTACACCAATACATCTACAAAGACACATTTGTCTTTGTAGAATTATTTTATGAGAAAATCTTGTCTCTTACCCGACCCAACCCACAAGTGGGCCTCTATTTATTATCAACCGCTTAGGTCTAAATAAAAAAAAAAATTATTGAATTATTTAAAAATTTTATTAAATTATTAAATTATTTAAAAGTTTTTATTTATTTAAATTATTTAATTGATAAAATTTTACTAACGAACTCCAGCTAAAAATTTAAGAAATAATACAATAGATCAATACCTGTTAATATTATTAAATAGAATAATTACAAATCTTGACCAGAATAACTTTATTTAAAAATATTATTATTAAAAGGGATAATCACGACCCCCTATATTATCAACATTTAATTACAGACTTAAACCTAAACCGATCAACTTTTGCATTGTTCGTTGGTCTAAACGTTGAGCCATTTCAATGGTCAAATAATTCTTCCAGTCTCCAAACTTCCCTTTCCGGAAGAAAATGTTATTTTCCATCCCCAAATTTCCTTGCCCATCACGATGTTTCCCGGTTTTATTTACTTCCAAGCCACTTAAATTCTCGAAACTGCACATCTGTACAATGTTTTCAGGCACGCCTTGTTGTTGTTCCTCTGACGAGAAAGGATAACCCATAAACTCTGCTGCTTTCTTAAGATACAAAACAGTATCTTCAACCAGTTCTTCATATTTCAAGAACATTAACTTGTCTGGATGTTCCAAACTTGCTTTCCAGTACCCCAAAACATGGTCCCAATAAGGCCCGTACGGACTGACTTCATAAAACAATTCGAACGCTTCATCAAGTTGAATGGGTTGATTATTTTGGGATTTGCAGTTCCTTTCATTGAAATGATACATTGAAACAAATGTATCTTTGGGGTCCCTGCAAATGTAAATAAGTTTACAACCAGAATCAATTATAGATCTAGGTAAGAAAGAATAAGGAAGATGAGTGGCTAAAAGAGGAATTCCAAGATGTCGATTAGTGGAAAACTGGGCATGATCAAGCTCCATGAAAGGCACAACATCATGAGGCATCTTGGAAAGCAAAGGGGTGGTGGAATCATCGTATGAGGTTCTTGTAATAGTGGCGAAAGTGAGGGATTTTAACCAGGCTGTGCCTGTTCTTGGAGAGCTACAAAGGATGATATCAGTGGGTTGAGCCTGGAATTGTTGTTGAGCCGACAATGCTCCTTGTAGAAAAGTCGGGAAGAACCAAAAACCTTGATATTGACATAAACCTTCAGAATAACCCCTATATTTTTCTTTAAGGAGAGTAGATATCCTCTCTTTGAAAGATTTTTGAAGCGCATCTTCATTTTGTTTCTCAATCTGGGATTCCATGAGGGACAGGCTAATGAGTGCAAATACTATATTGATTATACGAGGATGGCTTTGTAAATAGGCTGCCACTCTTCTTTTTCTTTTATAAGGAGGCAGTGGGATGGAATGATACTTTTTTTAATATATAAAGAAATACTAAAATGAAAATATAAAGAAAAGAAAAGAAAAACATCATTATCTCAATTGTTTCCCCAGTCAACAAAAAACACTTAACACACATTTGTAAGGACTTGAAGACAGGGCAGAGCTGGTCGACCCATCCATTCAAGCGCACACCGGATGAGTCACCTTCCACTTAGACAGTAGGCCATAGTACCAGTGATGGTGAATTTCTAAAATTATTTATGGCAATGGGCATTTCAAAAATAATTATAGTTATGGACCGAAAATTTAAAAATGTGTTGATAAACGTGCTTTAAACTAAATTTTGAATAAAGGTTATTTTTTAAATATTATAAACATAAATTAAATTTTTTTAAAATTTACTAGACTCAAAGTGGCAACACCGTTCTTTTAAAATTTTAGGTGCCATTAATTAATGTGAAAAATAAAACTTACAAAATAGATTTTTATATAGACCCAAAGTTTCATTTATCTTATTTTTTTAAGCAATGTGAGATGTGAGATATGTGTATATATAAATTCATGAATATGTTTGCAGCTTGTTTCTAGACAATGTGAGATTCCATCATATTTTAACTAACAATATAAGATTAAAGGTTAAATTATATTTTATTAACATTTTCTCATATTATAAAATTATCTTTTGACATGTTTAATCTTGTTGCATTTTAGAATTGTTTGGTACTTAGATAGTATATTTTTTTTGTAATTTTAAAAAATTGATCTCTTTTTTAAATATTTTAGGATTAAAAAATTAATGAGTATAGTAAAATGTTTAAAATTGTTTTATCACTTAATTTTAAAATGTTATAAAATAGTCATTTAATTATATTTTTTTGAATCATCTGTTTTGAAAAATTATAAAATTATCGTTGAATTATTCAAATTTGTCTTCTTCTTCTTTCTTTTTTTTTTTTTTTTGCTACATACCTCAAAATTCAAGATAATTTGGTGACCAAAAAAATACTAATAGTTGAATGATAATTCAATAGTAAAAAAATCATAGTTAAGTGACTACTAATGTAATTTAATCTAGATATAAAATATGAAAAATAATTATTATATTTTATGTACAACTTCTAAATAGAAATAATGGAAAATTATTATAAAAATAGAATTGCATTAATATTAACTTCAAACATTTAAAATTGAATTCTTGTAATTTTTCAAAAAATTGTGTTCACGTCAGTGCGCTTTTGCCTCACATGAGAAAAAACGTGTCATTGTCAACGCGTTTTTACCTGACATGTAATAGCCCAAATTTTAGTGATATCAAAAATAGTGAGTCGAGAACACCAAATCTGACAAATGAATTCGTAAGTTATATTATTTAATATTTACAAGCCAAATGTAGCTTTTAAAAGATTTTTGAAATAGTAGATTTTGTTTTATAAAGATTTATTTGATCAAGAAATCGAGAAAAGAGGTATCGAGATCTCGGTATTATAAACCGAGTCATAAATATTTTTATTAATATTTACGGAATATTAATAAGGTAGTACTAAAATTTTGTTAGAAAATTTTGACGTTTGGGTGGTTAAGTAAAGAAAAAGAACTAAATTGAAAAAGGTGTAAAAGTTGCTAGAAGGATTAAATAGCTTAATTGTCAAATGAGGAAGGACCTAAAGTGAAAATAAGCCCAAAGGAGATATTTTGGGCGGCAATAGTAGAGAAAAATCAGGAAATGGGTGAAATAAGGGCAAAATTGGAAAATTGCCAAAATTAGCTAAATAAAAATGGGATCAAATTGGAATATCTAGAATTCTCTTCATTTCTCTTCATTTTCATCAGCTGAAAAATAGCCATGGAAGAGGGTTCAAGCTGGTTTTCATAATCTGGCTTCATGTAAGTTTAATTCTTGCTTTCTCCTTGAAATTTCTATGTTTTTGAACTTTTACAATTGGGTCCAACTTAGTATGTCATTAGTTTTTAATTCTATGGCTAATTTTTAAAGTTGCTATGGATGAGTGCTGGAATAATATGATGAATAAATATAGAATTGAAGCTTTAATTTTGATATATGATGATTTTATCAAGTAAAATTGATGGAAATTGGTTTTAGGACCTAATTGTGAAAGAGTTGAAATTAAGGCCTAGTGTTAAAAATTATGATTTTCAAAGGTTATGAAGTAGTTTAAAATGATAGAGAAAAGTATTAAATGAGAAAATTAGCTCAATTGAGGGGTTAATTGAGCAAGGACTGAATTGTATGAATTGTGGAATTTGGGACAAAAATAATTATGAGTTATAATTCATATGTTTGTATTCTTTAGTGAGCCTATTTTCATTAGAAATAATCGGAAACACTATATGAAAATCGTACTATGAGATAATTGATTTTTAGTGAAGAGAGGTCAGAGCCGCCGAACTGTGTAACAGGGGAGAACTTAACTAATAAACTATACTAATTGGCCACACCAAAAATTTTGGAAAAATTATAGTAAGAAGATATGTGAGTCTAGATTCAAAAAATATTAACGGATCTTAATTTAGAGTTCTTTAGCTTAAGATAAAAATAATTTGGTGACTATGACACGGATGTGCAGTTTGAATATTCACATAAGTAGATAGTGAAAATTATAGATAATGTTACTTACAAGTGTGTTGTTTATACTAAAGATGTGGATGGAGAGGAGGAGGAGGGAAAATAATATATGAATGACTTGTGTATAAATTGATCACATGCTCGATTATAATTGATAAATGTTGAATTAGAAATGATATAATGTTTTATTTGGAATGTTTATTATGAAATTATGATTATCGTTATAATACAAAAATTGAACTTGTGAGTTTATACGGCTAAATTTTAGTGATCATTTGTTAATTTTATGAACTTCATAATGTGTTATTTCATATGTAATGATGATAAAATCGTGAATAATGTAAAAGCATGAAAATTGAATAAACGATCAAATTGAGCACTTTAGTTCAGCGACAAGACGAATTGACGAAAAAGACCATGATTGAACCATGGCAACAAGTGATAAGTGATAGCTTCAGCTACACTTATCCGATCAAGGAAAAGTGAAAGTGATAAGTGATAGCTTCGGCTACACTTATCTAATTAAGGACAAGTGAAAGTGAAAAGTGGCAGCTCTGATTGCCTGATCAGTGAAAAATGGTAGCTCCGGCTACCTGATCAGTGAAAAGTGTTAGCTCTGGCTACCTGATCAGTGAAAAGTGAAAAGTGGTAGCTCCGGCTACTTGATCAGTGAAAAGTGGTAGCTCTGGCTACCTGATCAGTGAAAAGTGAAAAGTGGTAGCTCTCTACGATCGATGAAAAGTGGTAGCTCGGCACGATCGATGAATAGTGCTAGCTTGGCTACAAGTGACAAGTGATTTCTGTGTAAGACCATATTTGGGATGTGGCATCAGTGTGATATGTGTTTAAGATGTAAGACCATAGCTGGGCTATGGCATTCTAGTGAAAGGTGATGAATTGACGGATAAGTCCATAGTTTCACCATGGCATAATGATAGTGAAGATGTAAGATCGTGGCTGGGCTCTGGCATTCTAGTGAAAAGACCACAGCAATGTTATGGCATCAGTGATTATCAGTGAAATTCAGTGCATACCGGTCCAGACCAATTCCATAAGACATTCACTAATTTGACAAAGTTTGGTAAGTGTTACATAGTATTATGTGATATAAGGAAATACGAGTTGATGAGACATGAACATAGAACTTGGTTGATAAATGAGTTCATTTGTAATTTTATATTTATACACCCTTGCGTTTATTATCCGTATGAATTGGTATTCCAAATGAGTTAATGATAAGAGTTCTAATATGAAATAATCAATTCTAAATGAAATATTATGAAAAATGTATATGAAATACAGAGGTATGATTGTTATATATTATATGAATACATAATGTGAAAAAAATAAGTACAAGAGAAATTTAATGAGAATTGAGCAGTATATGTTTCTTGTTATTTATATGAAGTGTACGACTAACAAATAGTATTAAGTATAAGGCTCATTGAATATCTTGAATTGGTTTTGTATGTATTAAATGTGGGACCCTTGTAAATGAGATAAATTTTGGGATATTGCGAAAAATTTCATACGATTCGATTTAGTCCCAAGATCCTAATGCATGATTTGGACTTCAAAGGTAACTTTTATAATCAATTTTAGTATTTGAGTGATAAATGGTTTAAATTATCTGTAAGTGTTCCATAATTCTCGGTAATGCCTCGTACTTTGTTCTGGCAACGGATACGGGTAGGGATGTTACATGACACAAGGAAAAAAGTGTCATTGTCAGCGTGTTTTTGGGTTTTTGATCTATACTAATTATTTTTAGAAGAACCCATTTCCATAAATAATTTCGAAAATGGGCCTTTATTGGTACTATGCCCCTGATAGTATTGCCCAACTTCATTTGAAGCCTTTGCGAATATAAGAGTTTATTTTTTTTATATTATATAGGGATGAGTAAAATTCAAATTGATTAAAAAATTCGACAAAAAAATTTAAATTTTAAATTAAATAATTCGAGTTATTTGAGTTATTCGGATAAACTCGAATAAAAAATTAAAGTTTCCAGTTTAACTTAAATATGAAATACACAATTCGAGTTATTACGTCGTTTTAATAAATATTTATCTTTTCTAAAGTTAAAAGTCAAAATCATTGTTCATGTAATTAAATAATATTGCGACTTTTTTACGGATAATATAAAATAAATAATTAAATACCATAATGGTAAGCTAATATAATTATTTATCAAAACGGTATGTTTGCAACAATGTTGGGGGTGGATAGCATGGAAAATGTGGCACCATTTTTTTTTCGACTCAATCATCAAAACATCGTTACAAAATGATATGGGGTAAAATATATATTTTAAAGGTGAAGAATGTGAAAGAGGTGGCACCAGATTCGAGTTATAAAAACCTAATAAAAAAGATCATATACAATCATTTAATACAAAATAAATTTATGGGGAGTTGTCGTGTGGCAGGTGGGGTGGAGGGAGAGATATAGGCGAAGTTTTTTTTTACATATATAATATAAAGAAATATAAAAATATTTAAAATGGCACACCACCCCAATTAATTACGGAAATGAAGTGTTTGGGGTGGTGGAGGGTGATGCATAGGCGGCACCACTCCTAATTTTGACACAAACAGCTGACAGTTACAAAAAAGAAATTTTAAGTGGTGCAACCTTGTTGATAGGCAACACCAAAATATTTTTCCCATACGATTACATGGGTTAAATACAGGTTTGGGTGGTGATGCCCGTGGGAAAGGCGACACCAATTAACAGAGCACAAACACATTAACAGAGCACATAGTCATAGAGATAAAAAATTAGTTACGATAGAATCCAACAATCGGACACTCATTTTTTAGGACTTTACAATTTGACACACTTGAATTTAAGAGAAAGTTGTAAAGAGAAAATTCTCTGAGGGGATTATTCCAGAAAATTTCTTGAGAGATTTTTCTAATTTACAACTTGACCCAAAAGTTAAAAGAAATTACGAAATTACCCATTTGTAATTTTTGTGAATTTTTTTTATTCGAAGTGAGCCCGCACTTGACAGACGTGAGCTTAAGGATAGCAAAGAAGATTACTCAATCGAAGCGCTCATCTTAGACGAATCGAAAATGTAAAATTTTGATTAAGTACTATTTATTACTTTAGATATCACAACTAAAATTTTGTTTTGGAAAACTTTTAAAATTTTGGTTTTTCCCTAAAATTATTTTCCACTGCATTCTTCAAATCGTTTTTCCAACAAGGTAAACTTATGTACATAAGTTTGCAAATTTAAATGGTTTTCTTTTAACTCTTAAGTTTTTCAGAAATAGACTAAGTTTTTTTCAATTAAAAATAAACAAGTGTTTTTAAAATGTCTATTTTATAAACCCGATAGCTTACCATGTTTTATATAGTAGGTTAAGGGGATTAAAAAAATAGGGACATAACACAAAAATTTGGGTCAGGAGACACCGGTCTGACTGCCTACGGCAAACATGACCGGACAATCACGGAATCACGGGGTCACCCCTTTTTCTTCTTTCTCAGGCTTGAAATATCCCTTTTTGACTCCCATTTTTCATGCTTCTCAGTCCCAAGTTACTATTTTATGTAAAAACAATGGTGTCGCCTAACTTTCCCCCTCCACCCATTAAAAATAATTTTTTAAAACACGTATATTCCTCATATTTTACCCAGTTGTTCTTCATACTGATGCCGCCGTATAGGGTGGCACCACCAATAAAATATTTGTTTTTTTATAACCTTATAATGGACTAATGATGGCATCAATATTTTAGGGACAAAGTTGGGTGGTATCGCCACCTTCTCAAGCACCACCTAGGGTTACTGTTTAAGCCATATCATTTTGGTAAATAATTTGGTGGGCATACCATTTAAGTTCTTAAATTGTTTTTTTTTATTGAGGTAAAAAAGTCCAAAATAATACAATCAAGTGTTCAATTAAGGGTTTATTTACAAAAATAATATAAAAAGGTAGTTACAAAAATGGGTTAAGGGAAAATTATTTACGAAAATGAGTTCGGTCAGGATTATGTGGTCTCCCAATGTCCTAGTATGTTATTCTTTTCCTCTCATAATCTCTTATAGCTCGATTCGACCTGGGAACAACTTTAATTTTTTTTATTTTTTTTAATTGCAGCATATGGGAATTGTGAGTTTCCAACAGGGCATTGAAGTGGAAAAACAAAGGATAAAAGATTTGGTGATTAGTAGATTGTTGATTTTACTTTATAATTTGTCTGTCCTATTTGTATATTTGGTACAATATTCATATGGGGAAGTATGCTTAGCTTTTATTTAAGTTATTTAATTGTTGAAGTTCTATCAACGAGCTCCAACTAAAGATTCAAAAATAGTACAATATATTAATATCCATCAATATTATTAAATGGGGTAATTACAAACCCGATCAAGATGATCTTATTTGAAGGTAATATTATTAAAAAGGATAATTACAAACTCTGATCAGGTTTAAGGAAACAATGGATGATCAATTACAGACTTAAACCTGAACGCTCGACTTTTGCAATGTTCGTTGGTCTAAACGTTGAGCCATTTCTGTGGTCAAATAATTCTTCCAGTCTCCAAGCTTCCCTTTCCGGAAGAAAACGTTATTTTCCATCCCCAAATTTCCTTGCCCATCACGATGTTTCCCGGTTTTATTTACTTCCAAGCCACTTAAATTCTCGAAACTGCACATCTGTACAATGTTTTCAAGCACCCCTTGTTGTTGTTCCTCTGAAGAGAAAGGATAACCCATCAACTCTACTGTTTTCTTAAGATAAAAAACAGTATCTTCAGCCAGTTCTTCATATTTCAAGAACATTAACTTGTCTGGATGTTCCAAACTTGGTTTCCAGTACCCCAAAACATGGTCCCAATAAGGCCCATACGGACTTACACCTCATAAAACAATTCGAACGCTTAATCAAGTTGAATGGGTTGATTATTTTGGGATTTGCAGTACCTTGCAATAAAATGATACAATGAAACAAATGTATCTTTGGGGTCCCTGCAAATGTAAATAAGTTTACAACCAGGATCAATTATAGATCTCGGTAAGAAAGAATAAGGAAGATGAGTGGCTAAAAGAGGAATTCCGAGATGTCGATTAGTGGAAAACTGGGCATGATCAAACTCCATGAAAGGCACAACATCATGAAGCATCTTGGAAAGGAAAAGGGTGGTGGAATCATCGTATGAGGTTCTTGTAATAGTGGTGAAAGTGAGGGATTTTAACCAGGCTGAGCCTGTTCTTAGAGAGCTACAAAGGATTATATCAGTGGGTTGCGTCTGGAATTGTTGTTGAGCCGACAATGCTCCTTGTACAAAAGTCGGGAAGAACCAAAAACCTTGATATTGACATAGATCTTCAGAATAACCCCTACAATTCCCTTTAGGGAGAGTAGATATCATCTCTTTGAAAGATTTTTGAAGTGCATCTTCATTTTGTTTCTCAATATGTGATGGGTGTCAAAACCACCAAATATAATTCTTACAAAAATAACTCTAAATTGTAGTAAATAGTGGTAGTAGGGTCGAGTTCACATGGATTGGATGTTGTAATCAACTTCCGTGTTTACTTATGAACAGAATGTTCGTTGTGTCAAAGGTCATGGCAAGAGTCATGCCCATGACTCCAAACGTACATGCAACGAAAATAAAGAAGTAATCGAAGGGTTTCGAGAATGTTTAGAAAGTAAATAATCTATCAGCGTAAATAAACAATTAAATAATATTAGAATAAATTTAGTTCGGGAAATAAATTCAGATTTTGCAAATAGAAATAATAAGCTTTAGCCTTAGACTCAGTAAATTTTGTATCAAGTATCGATCCTCGAAAATAATCTTCTCCTCCAACGATAAGTTGGTTATAGCAGTTAAAAATGTCCTAAACCACCAATTCTTCCTCTCGTAGCTAGTCCCGATATGACCTGCAAACCAACCCTTACCAATTATCTAATCGAGATACACGAGTTCCCGATTCAAGATTCCAATGACCTTGCTCAAGAACCAACTCAATTAACGACCTCAACCGCGTGGGTCGTTTAAACCCGATCACTTCTTCTTTGATTTGTTCTCGGAGATCCGAATACAACACGGCCGACTCGTTTCTCTAACCGTCAGCAAACACGACTCCAGCCCAACGTGCACTTTGACTTGAAATCGAGTTTAACTTTAAGGGATGATTGGTCTATCCCGATACTTAGAAAAAAAAATAAATGTCGATTGGAAGGATTTTTAACACGAATTCGTATCTCACAATTCCTGACAGGAAGGAACACCGGCCTAAGGCTATGATGAAATTTAGAGAAGCATGAAATTATTCATGCTTTGTAAACTTTTGAAAGTGGTTTAATGATTATGGTGAAGAAAAGAATAGAAAGGACTTGGAAAGAAATTAGCCCAATTTTGTAAAAACAAAAAAATGCAAATGAAAGTAGCAGTATGCTCACGGCAATTTGAAAGACAAAAGAGAATAATTCAATTCCAAATTGAAGTAGGAAGGTAGAATTAAGTGATGACCTTCCAAAAGACATTAAGCCCTATTTATATACATAGAATTTGCTATTTTTGGCCTTAACTAATTTAACATAAAATCAAAATAAAATAAAATAAAATAAAATAAGATTTTTTTTTTCTATTTTTGGCTTTTACAAAGTCATAAATTCTGATGAGTCCTTGACTTTTCTCCACATTTTGATTCGGCATCATTTTTATTGTTTGTGTTTCAATTTGGTCCTTTTCTGCTCGTTTTTGTCTCTTAGCGTCCCAATTGCATCCCTGACAAGATTAAAACATAAAAGTACTAATTTAGTAGGGATCAATTCAGAAATAAACCGAATTAAACACAAAATAACATGCCAATTAATATGTTATCAAATCCCCCTGCTTAGCTCATGCTTGTCCTCAAGCATATTGCTCCTTCAAACACTAGAAATTATTCTACAATTTATTACAAATCGAGCCCCTTTTTTGCATCCATAATCAATGCAAACAACATAGGCAAAAAATAAATAAATGCTCAGAATATATAGTTTGATCAACAAGTGTCATAAAATTGAAATATGTGAACTAAATAATTTCACTAAATTGAGTTTGAATCCAAAATTTGCAAGGCATTTTTAATTAATTACGCATAAAAAAATTTAGACACGGTCAAACATTTTTATTCGAACTAGGATGACAACTCAAACACCCTAGCTCGATTACTCAATTCAAACAGTCTCTTTTTTTTTGAAGGCTCGGTTAGCAGAATGTTTGCAAGTTATCGATTTGCCACTCAAACCTTTTTACGTGAGATAAAATGACAACCCAAGCACCCTATCCCGGTTACTCAATTCGGTCACGTTTTCGAAACTTTTACTCATAACTTGAGCCTTTATTTATTTATTCATTTTATTTATTTATTTATTTATTTATTTATTTATTTATTTATTTATTTATTTATGTACAAGCAACTTATTTATGTATAAGCAACAATCAAATATTTTTCAAACAATCAATTTATATGAAAAAAAAATCTAGTTACATATATCAACCTTAAAACAAAAATGTCAACTAATCTAGATACTTTGAACACTTTAATTCAAAATTTGCCCAATTGCCCAAATTGACTAAGTAATGAAATTAGAGGCTCAATGTCGGAATAAACTATCGAATAAATCTAGCATAAGATTGAACATATGCAAAAGAGAGACATGCAGCAAAAATCATACATGCATACTTACAATTTTCAATCCCCCTACTTACCCTATGCTTGTCCTCAAGCATGTTTTATATTGTAACAGCCCAATTACGACTCAAATCGGAACGATGGTTTCGAGACCACGAATCCGAGTTAGAAATCTTGTGATATTTATTTATTTATGTGATGTGTGTTGAATGGTGTGAATTTGATTATTTGGTATGCTTGAATTAAGAGAAAGGACCTAATAGGTAAGGTATAAAAATAACATGCAATAAATGAAAGGTCAAATTTAAGTGTGGTATAAAAAGAAGGGGGTTTGCATGTCAAATTGCCCACTTTTAATGTTAGTGGACGTCAATGATGATGGGGAAACAAATTTTTTAGTGTTTAATAATTTAATTACTATATTTTAAGTATATTAAAATAGACACTAAAATAATAAAATAAGAGAAACATGAGTGAAATTCATTCTCTCTCTTTACTCATCTTCTCCACCGAATTTTCTTTGAAAGAAAAGAAGCACTTTGAATCTCCATTGTTCTACTGTTGCATGTGGTAATAGGGTAAGTGATTGAACTTTGTTTTAGCAAATAATTACATGATTGAGTTGATTACCTTGAATACCATCAAAACCATATTAAAATTTTGAGAGTTTAGCATGTTCAAATTCGCCATAGATGGGTATATATTTTTTGTTTGTTTGATGTGCTTGATGTGAGAAGGGTTAGTATAGATTTAAAAAAAAAACAATAGGATTTGGGTAGGAGATTTAGATGAAATGGAAAAATAATGGGTTAAATTGTGTTAATAAATAGTATGAACATTATGGGATTTATTTTAGATTTGAGCCTAGATATGTTCACTATATTCGCTAGATTTGGATGAGCAAATAGGATGTTTATTGAGCTGTTATATTTGGTTATATATATATATATATATATATATATATATATATATATTATTGAAATTTTAGTAACTCGAAATGGTAGTATGAGATTCGGAACAAAATTGAAAATGTGCTTGCAAATTAACTATCATGTGATGGTGATATTTGAAGATAGATATAAGTATATGACTGTAAATGCATATATTTTTCTATATGTTAATATTTATTTATTTCTTGAATATATATGACTATTCGACAAGGGTATGACAAAAGGGTTTATTCATGAAAGCTTAAATTAGCTTATTGCATATGAATTAAGTGTTGTCTTGTTGAGGTTATACATGCTGTCCAATATGAAAATTTTAAGACAAATTTGGTTGAATTAAGTGTTGTTTTGTTGAGGTTATACATGCTGTCCAATATGAAAATTTTAAGACAAATTTGGTTGAATTAAGTTTTGTCTTGTTGAGGTTATACATGCTGCCCAATACGAAAATGTTTAAGACAAATTAGGTTGAATTAAGTGCTATCTTGTTGAGGAGTATTTGGCATTACCTTAAAATGTGTATGAATTTTATGTATATGAGTGAATAATACAATGATGTGTTTGAGTTGAGATGAATGAAAAAATTATTGAATAAACTCTCTTCAACTTTATTTAGATCAAGGGAAGAAAGATTTGGAAAAGGAACGGAGAAAAGCGAAACTAAACGAATAGCCAGGAAAAAACCTTGAATCGCCGCTTTTAGAGGTATGATTTAAGCAATTGACCTAAATGAAATTTTATACTTTATTGTGTACTTAGCTCTAATATTAGTAGGGGTATAAAATGATTGTAACTGAATGATTTTATGGTTTTGGCGTGATTAATGAATGTGTGGATTATTGTTGGCTAAAGAAAGGGCATAAGTGTGTAGTCATGTAACGTTGACACCTTTGGAAAATGCAATAATGAATTAGGTGAATGTAATATGCCTAAAGAAGGTTTGGAAAGTTATATAATATTGCTTAGTCCGAATGTGTATGGAATTGAATTGTTAAAGTATGCATGTCGATTATTTATGACTATTTTCATGGCGGAAAATATGATAAATTGGTTTGAGTATTGAGTTCGTGTTGGAATGAATGATTAGTTATGTTAAGTACTAATTGTGTGAATGATTAAGTAACGGCTCTATGTGAGCGATACGTTACGGGAAAGTTAAGTAACTCTATGTGAGCGATACGTTACGGAAAGTTAAGTAACTACTTATGTGAGCGATACGTTACGGAAACGCTACGGAAAGTTAAGTAACGGCTCTATGTGAGCGATACGTTACTAAATTGTATTAACAATCGTATGTAAGAAATTCAATATAAAATTTTATCAACTATAATAGAGAAGTTATAATGAATGCGCATGACGGTAAGTCGCTTCAAGTTCCTTATTTTAATAATGAGGAAAATATAGATATCATATTTGTTAAGTTAAATGGGATGGATGGTATAGGTTTATTATATAGATATGTATGAAATTGCTAAATCATACTAAGCCATGGGAGCTTACCTTGTTTTTGTTTGTTGTGTACTTGTAGTTGTCACTCTAAGAAGTTCTACTGTGCTCGAAGATCCTCTTGGAAGCTCATCACATTATCACTTCTTTTGGGTACACTTATGAAATGTCAAATTTACTAATATGGCATGTATAGGCTAAAATACCATAGGAATGAGTTTTGATGGATTAAATGTAAACTTGTGCCTTAAGATTTTGGCTAAATTATGATGTTATGTTTTTGGGTGAATCCAGCCTTTATGTTTGAATTGAATGAAAGTATCATGTCTATGTTTTATATGTAAATTGTAGAAAGTTGGGTTGAATGAATTAAGACTTATACATTTGCTAAAGGAAATTGAATGAAATGTTGATCCAAATTGTTATATGGCATCTAGTGATGTAATAAGGGAAGCATAGTTTAAGTAAAGTGAAATGGCAAACTAGTAGCCATAGTCACATATATGTTTGAGAAATTATGTGATATTTGTACAATTTCAATTTACGCAAGATATTTGGTGTGGAACATAGACTAATTGGATTGATAAAACAAGTGAAGTATGCACATATTGGTCTCTAAAATGTTGGTGATCAATCTATTGACATATATTTATATTTGGATACAAGTAGAATGGAATAGATGTATCTTCTTAGAAATAAATTACTCAATAATTTGTTAATGGAAGTGTGTATTAAAAGTTATCCTGAGTTAGATTTTAAATTGGAAATGCTCCATAATTCTTTTCTAGCGTCATATATAGATAAGGGTGTTACATTTTATTGGTATCGAGCTACGGTTTAGTCGGTTCTTGGACTAACGAGCGCGTAAGAGTCTAGCTATACATGCCATGTTCTGTGATAAGATAATGTGATGACTTCTGACAGTGAAACTTACTTGTTTCCTTCATTCAGTAATGGAACTAGATCCCGAGCAAGCATTGGCGGATGATGTCGAGAGTGTGGCGCTTGCTCTCGCCAAGGAACTGCGTCGGAAGAACCTCGACCCACCATGAAGTGGTCTTGGATGAAAGGGTAAAACAAAGCTTTCCAAAATATGATGAATGATTGGTTTAGCCACTACTTACGAACCACCCTTACCGACCTCCGATAACACCTGGTACCTCCAAGTGACTAGTCTTGATCGAACAACTAAACCCCGATTGATCGTATTAAGAAGCATGGGGCTCAAGAGTTTAGAGTGAGGATGATGACGACGCCGAAGCGAAGCCGAATTTTGGCTCGATAACACTATTCGAGTATTCGATGAGTGTCTTGTACCCCGACGAGTGTTTGAAGTGTGTTATATCACTACTACGGGATTCTGCGTACTACTGGTGGAACACGCTAGTGTCGGTTGTCCCTAAAGAGAAAGTTACCTGAGAGTTCTTTCAAGTGGAATTCCGCAAGAAATATATAAGCCAGCGCTTTATTGATTCTAAACGCAAAGAGTTCCTCGAGCTCAAATAGGGCCAAATGATCAGATTCGAGTATGAACGCAAATTTGTGCGATTTAGTCGCTATGCTCGAGAGTGTGTTTCATCCAAGTCGTTATGTGCCGAGATTTGAAGATGGCTTAAATGAGAATATAAAACTTTTGGTCGGTATTTTGGGAATTGATGAGTTCAGTAGTCTTTGGTTGAACGAGCTTGTAAAGTCAAGAATTGGGAAAGGAAAAGCAAAAAGTCGAGTCGAATCCAAAGACATTCGAAAGAGGATGACAAGCAAACTTTCACAGATGCCTATGAAAAAGTTTAAGAATGACGGTGGATCTATCAAGCCTAACGCCGGATTTCTATTGAGAACGACCGCAAGTGAGTTCTCTGCTACATCGATTGCAAGCGTGGGTAATGAGAGATCGGGTAAACTCGAGTGCCCGCAATGTCGCAGATGACATCATGGGAGTGTTGGGGTAAATTTATTTTCGACCGCTATAAGTGCGGCTCCCAAGACCACTTTATACGAGATTGTCCGGAGAATTTGAGAGGTGTACTGCAGACAGAGTGCGAGACCGAGTGGCAATATAGCTCGAGGTAGATCATCTCGTTTTGGGGGTGGTAGAGGCGGTACTCGTAGGGAGTTTCAGACGTGATTGTTCGATCGGATGCCGTGGTACCAGCTAGGGCTTACATAATCCGTACTAGAGGAGGCCTCGTCCCTAGATGTCATCGGTACTTTCCTTCTCTTTGATACTAATGTGATCGCTTTGATTGACCCGGCTTAACTCATTCGTATGTGTGTGAAACATTGGTATCTAGTAAAATTTGCCTATCGAGTCTACCGATGTTGTGATTTGGGTTTCAAGCCCTCGGGTAAATGTGTGTTAGTCAATAAGTGTGTAAAAGCGTCCATTGATGATTCGAGATATGTGTTTCTACCGATCCGATGTTGTTACCGTTCGACGAGTTTGACATTATTCTCGGTATGGATTGGTTAACAATGTATGATGCAGTGGTAAATTGTAGACGAAAGACTATTGAGTTGAAATGCCGAAATAACGATATAATCTGGATTGAGTCTGCGGATTTAATCGGACTACCTAAAGTGATATCGTCGATGTTGGCTCAGAAGTTTTTGAGAAAGGGTGGTGAAGCTTATCTTGCTTATGTGATTGATAGCAAGATAACTGAAAAGAATATCGAATCTGTGCCAGTTGTTAGCGAATATTCAGATGTGTTTCCGGAGGAATTATCGGGATTGCCACCTATCCGGGAGGTAGAGTTTGGCATTGCGTTAGTGCCAGGGACCACTCCGATCTCGATAGCTCCATATAGAATGGCACCTACGTAATTAAAAGAATTGAAGGCTCGGTTGCAAGAATTGACGGATAGAGGTTTTGCCCGACCGAAGTTTCTCTCCCGGGTGCCCT
Source organism: Gossypium rotundifolium (assembly GCA_025506655.1). Taxonomy (NCBI): domain Eukaryota; kingdom Viridiplantae; phylum Streptophyta; class Magnoliopsida; order Malvales; family Malvaceae; genus Gossypium; species Gossypium rotundifolium. Next base: position 12,726,942 of record CP106726.1, read on the forward strand.
GTTCTATTTGTGAAGAAGAAAGACGAAACATTAAGAATGTGCATCGATTATCGACAACTCAATAAGGTGACATTAAGAATAAATATCCGCTGCCTCAGATAGACGATTTATTTGATCAATGAAAGGAGCCTCGGTGTTTTCAAAAATTAACTTGAGGTCGGGTTATTATCGATTCTGGGTTAGGAAGCGACGCATCAAGATCGCTTTCTGGACGAGATACGGTCATTATGAATTTTTGGTGATACCGTTTGGGCTCACTAATGCCCCGACAGTATTCATGGATTTGATGAATCGTGTCTTCAAACCGTATCTAGATCAGTTTGTGGTCATATTTATAGATGATATATTGATCTATTCGCGTAACGAAATTGAGCACGTTGAACATTTGAAGCTAGTGTTACAGATTTTGTGGGAAAAGCAATTGTACGCAAAATTTAGTAAATGTGAGTTTTGGATGAAAGAAGTTAGCTTTTTGGGGCATGTCATTTCACCTCCTAGATCCGGGTTGACCCAAATAAAATTTCACCATACTTGATTGGAAACCTCCATGAATGTTTCGAGGTTCGTAGCTTTCTAGGACTTGTTGGGTGTTACAGACGTTTTGTGAAAGGCTTCGATGATAGCAACTCCAATGACAAAACTTCTACGTAAAGATGTAAAATTTGAATAGACCGATAGGTGTCAAAAGAGCTTTGATCAATTGAAGACCATATTAACTAAGCTCCAAATTCGCTCACCAGAGTCGGGAAAGAAATTTATTATCTATAGTGATGCCTCACTTAATGGGCTCGGATATGTATTGATGCAGGAGGGCAAAGTGGTAGCTTATGCCTCGAGACAATTAAAACCGCACGAGAGGAACTATCCAACACACGACCTTGAATTAGCTGCCATAGTCTTCGCTTTGAAGATATGGCGTCACTACCTTTTTGGTGAAAGATGCCATATCTATTCGGATCACAAAAGTCTAAAGTATTTAATGACACAAAAGGATCTAAATCTGAGATAGCGGCGATGGTTAGAATTATTGAAAGACTACGAGCTCGTGATCGATTATCACTCGGGAAAGGCTAATGTGGTAGCCGATGCACTTAGTCGCAAATCATTATTTGCTCTTCGTGCAATGAACGCCGATTTAGCTATAATCGATGATGGGGTGATCATTACGTAATTAAAGGCGAGACCGTCATTTGTGTCACAGATCCAGAAGCCTGGAGCTTGATGAAGATTTAAAAGCAAAAGGGGTCGTAGTAATTCGAGGTAATTGATTTTGAATAGATGCTGAAGGATGTTTACGGTTCAAGAATCGAATGTGTATACCTAAGAAAGCTGATTTAATTCGAATGATTTGTGACGAGGCTCATAGTGGTAGAATGATGGTTCACCCGGGTAGCACAAAGATGTATAACGACTTGAAGCAACATTATTGGTGGCACGGTATGAAACGAGACATCTCGGATTATGTATCGAAGTGTTTGATATGTCAACAGGTGAAAGCTGAGCATCAAGCACCATCGGGACTTCTTCAACCGATTTTGATACCTGAGTGGAAATAGGACCGAGTCACCATGGATTTTGTGTCGGGATTGCCTCTGACGCCGAGCAAGAAAGATTCGATCTGGGTTATTGTGGATAGATTGACAAAATCGGCTCATTTCATCCCCAGCGCATTTAATTTTTCACTTGATAAATTGGTGAATTGTATGTATCTCGGATCGTGACGGCTGCACAGGTACCCATTTCTATTATTTCGATAGAGACCCAAGGTTTACATCGCGGTTTAGAAGAAGTTACAAGATGCTTTGGGTACTAAACTACACTTTAGTACCGCTTTTCACCCTTAGTCGGATGGACAATCTGAACGTATTATTCAAATACTTGAGGACATGTTAAGATGTTGCATTCTTGAATTTGAGGGTACGTGGGATCGATATTTGTCTCTAATCGAATTTGCTTATAACAATAACTTCCAATCGAGCATCAAAATGGCACCTATGAAGCCTTGTATGGTCGTAAGTGTCGTACTCCATTGTCTTCGACCGAATTAGGGAAAATAAGATCCATGGGTCGATTTGGTTAAAGAAACTGAAGCAGAAAGTGGCAATAATTCGTGATAGTTTGAAAGCGTATCGGATCGTCCAAGTCTTATGCTGATTTAAAACGCAAGGACATTGAGTTTCAGATAGGTGATCGAGTGTTCCTAAAAGTATCGCCGTGGAAAAAGCTAATGAGATTTGGTCGAAAGGGGAAGCTGAGTCCGCGATTCATTGGGCCGTATGAAATTATTGAGCGGATTGGACCCAGATAGCGATAAACTTAGGTTACCTTCTGAGTTGGACAAAATTCACAATGTCTTTCACGTATCGATGCTTCGGCGATACCGATCCGACCCTTCTCATGTGATCAGTCATTCAGAAATTGAAATCCAGCCAAATTTAACGTATGAGGAGGAACCAATTCGTATCTTGACTCGTGAAGTGAAAGAACTGCGACATAAAAGGATACCGTTGGTTAAAGTGTTATGGTGTAAGCATGGAGTCGAGTAAGCAACCTGGGAGACAGAGGAATCAATGAAAGAACAAGACCGCACTTATTCGCTTCGGTAAGATTTTCGGGACTAAAATTTCTCTTAAGGAGGGGGAGTTGTAACGTACCAATTACGACTCAAATCGAACGATGGTTTCGAGACCACGAATCCGAAGTTAGAAATCTTGTGATATTTATTTATTTATGTGATGTGTGTTGAATGGTGTGAATTTGATTATTTGGTATGCTTGAATTAAGAGAAAGGACCTAATAGGTAAGGTATAAAAATAACATGCAATAAATGAAAGGTCAAATTTAAGTGTGGTATAAAAGAAGGGGTTTGCATGTCAAATTGCCCACTTTTAATGTTAGTGGACGCCAATGATGATGGGAAACAAATTTTTAGTGTTTAATAATTTAATTACTATATTTTAAGTATATTAAAATAGACATTAAACTAATAAAATAAGAGAAACATGAGTGAAATTCATCTCTCTCTTTACTCATCTTCTCCAATTAATTTTCTTTGAAAGAAAAGAAGCACTTTGAATCTCCATTGTTCTACTGTTGCATGTGGTAATAGGGTAAGTGATTGAACTTTGTTTTAGCAAATAATTACATGATTGAGTTGATTACCTTGAATACCATCAAAACCATATTAAAATTTTGAGAGTTTAGCATGTTTAAATTCTACCATAGATGGGTATATATTTTTTGTTTGTTTGATGTGCTTGATGGGAGAAGGGTTAGTATAGATTTAAAAAAAAACAATAGGATTTGGGTAGGAGATTTAGATGAAATGGAAAATAATGGGTTAAATTGTGTTAATAAATAGTATGAACATTATGGGATTTATTTTAGATTTGAGCCTAGATATGTTCACTATATTCGGCTAGATTTGGATGAGCAAATAGGATGTTTATTGAATGTTATATTTGGTTATATATATATATATATATATATATATATATATATATATATATATATTATTGAAATTTTAGTAACTCGAAATGGTAGTATGAGATTGAACAAAATTGAAAATGTGCTTGCAAATTAACTATCATGTGATGGTGATATTTGAAGATAGATATAAGTATTTGATCTGTAAATGCATATATTTTTCTATATGTTAATATTTATTTATTTCTTGAATATATATGACTGTTCGACAAGGGTATGACAAAAGGGTTTATTCATGAAAGCTTAAATTAGCTTATTGCATATGAATTAAGTGTTGTCTTGTTGAGGTTATACATGTCTTTGTCAATATGAAAATTTTAAGACAAATTTGGTTGAATTAAGTGTTGTTTTGTTGAGGTTATACATGCTGTCCAATATGAAAATTTTAAGACAAATTTGGTTGAATTAAGTGTTGTCTTGTTGAGGTTATACATGCCGCCCAATACGAAAATGTTTAAGACAAATTAGGTTGAATTAAGTGCTATCTTGTTGAGGAGTATTCTATTACCTTAAAAATGTGTATGAATTTTATGTATATGAGTGAATAATACAATGATGTGTTTGAGTTGAGATGAATGAAAAATTATTGAATAAACTCTCTTCAACTTTATTTAGATCAAGGAAGAAAGATTTGGAAAAGGAACGGAAAAGCGAAACTAAACGAATAGCCGGAAAAACCTTGAATCATCGCTTTTAGAGGTATGATTTAAGCAATTGACCTAAATGAAATTTTATACTTTATTGTGTACTTAGCTCGAATATTAGTAGGGTATAAAATGATTGTAAATCAATGATTTTATGGTTTTGGGGTGATTAGCGAATGTGTGGATTATTGTTGGCTAAAGAAAGGGCATAAGTGTGTAGTCATGTAACGTTGACACCTTTGGAAAATGCAATAATGAATTAGGTGAATGTAATATGCCTAAAGAAGGTTTGGAAAGTTATATAATATTGCTTAGTCCGAATGTGTATGGAATTGAATTGTTAAAGTATGCATGTCAATTATTTATGACTATTTTCATGGCGGAAAATATGATAAATTGGTTTGAGTAGAGTTCTGTGTTGGAATGAATGATTAGTTATGTTAAGTACTAATTGTGTGAATGATTAAGTAACGGCTCTATGTAAGCGATACGTTACGGAAAGTTAAGTAACGGCTCTATGTGAGCGATACGTTACGGGAAAGTTAAGTAACTACCTATGTGAAAGCGATACGTTTGATGAAAGTTAAGTAACTGACTTCTATGTGAGCGATACGTTACTAAGTTGTATTAACAATCGTACAGGTAAGAAATTCAATAGAAAATTTTATCAACTATAATAGAGAAGTTATAATGAATGCGCATGACGGGTAAGTCGCTTCAAGTTCCTTATTTTAATAATGAGGAAAAATATAGATATCATATTTGTTAAGTTAAATGGGATGGATGGTATAGGTTTATTATATAGATATGTATGAAATTGCTAAATCATACTAAGCCATGGGAGCTTACCTTGTTTTTGTTTGTTGTGTACTTGTAGTTGTCACTCTAAGAAGTTCTACTGTGCTCAAGATCCCTCCTAAGCTCATCACATTATAACTTCTTTTGGGTACACTTATGAAATGTCAAATTTACTAATATGGCATGTATAGGCTAAAATACCATAGGAATGAGTTTTGATGGATTAAATGTAAACTTGTGCCTTAAGATTTTGGCTAAATTATGGTGTTATGTTTTGGGTGAATTCACCTTTATGTTTGAATTGAATGAAAGTATCATGTCTATGTTTTATATGTAAATTGTAGAAAGTTGGGTTGAATGAATTAAGACTTATACTTTTGCTAAAGGAAACCGAATGAAATGTTGATCCAAATTGTTATATGGCATCTAGTGATGTAATAAGGAAGCATAGTTTAAGTAAAGTGAAATGGCAAACTAGTAGCCATAGTCACATATATGTTTGAGAATTATGTGATATTTGTACAAACCTCAATTTATGCGCATATTTGGTGTGGAACATAGACTAATTGGATTGATAAAACAAGTGAAGTATGCACATATTGGTCTCTAAAAATATTGGTGATCAATCTATTGACATATATTTATATTTGGATACAAGTAGAATGGAATAGATGTATCTTCTTAGAAATAAATTACTCAATAATTTGTTAATGGAAGTGTATTAAAAGTTATCCCGAGTTGGATTTTAAATTGAAATGCTCCATAATTCTTTTCTAACGCATATATAGATAAGGGTGTTACATATATGCAATAAAGTTCAGTAACTCAAACAACAAAAAGAGAAAGGTTAAGAATACTCTCCATGTGTTTCAATCGATGTCGGCGTTGGGAAATAATTGTCAGCATTTAGTACGACGTGCCCACGCCACCATTATTATCCGACTTTTGGAAAAATTCATAACTGCATTACGTTCTTGAAAATAGTAAATTCAATGGATTAAATAAAATTTATTTATTTACAACCCGAATCTTACTAAAGCTCAAAATTAAATAAATGAAAATAAATTTGGGTTGCCTCCCAAAAGCGCTTTTGTTTAACGTTGTTAGCTCGACGACCATAAATGTTATCCATTTGGCTCATTGAGAATTAACTTTTCCATTTTGGGCACTTGAATGTTCTTGCGTAAAAGTTTCGACCTTTGCCCACTATCCTGAAGCCCTTCCTGCATTCCCTATCATTAATGGATTGAGGTGTCTTTGAGCTTCTCTATTCAAGTTTGCATTTTCTCCGCTCGAATCCTTGTACATTCCGAAACAATTTCAAATCTAATTTCGAGGCTTTCATGATGACTTCACATATTGTTTTTGGATCATCAATAATTCCTCTTGCTTAACATCGAGATCTACATTCCCGCAAGGCACGATTTGTAACTATCATTAGGATGTCCCATATCCTCATAAACATTAAACTTAACCACTTCTCCGTCAAATTCCATAGTGAGTGTTCCACTTCAAACATCAATTTTCATTCGCGCAGTACTCAATAATGGTCTCCCAAGAAGTATCTCGGACGAATTGGCCGAGTTGTCATCCTTCATGTCAATAATGTAGAAGTCTACAGGAAATATTAGCTCGTTTACCTTAACAAGAACGTCCTCCAGCTCTCTTTCTGGATGCACTACAGATCTATCTACAAGCTGAATAATTACATCTGTTTCCTTCAAAGGACCCACATTAAGTATTTATAAATTGACAAAGGCATAAAATTAATTGATGCGCCTAAGTCACACATGGATTTTTTAATACCGACACTACCTATTTTGCAAGATATGTAAAACATACATTGGTCCTTACATTTAGGTGGTATTTTTCTTTGTAAAACAGCAGAGACATTTTCTCCGACACTCACATTTTCATTGCTTAAGAGCTTCCTCTAACTTGTGCATAATTATTTTAAGAATTTTGCATAGCATGGAATTTTTTAATCGCATCAAAAAGAGGTATGCTGATTTCTACCTTTCAAAAGGTGTCGAGGATCTCCTTCTCTTCTCGCTCCTTCTTGCATTAGACTAGTCTTCTAAGAAACGGAGGTGGTACTGCAAATGATTTTTGTGGTATTGACTCCACTGAAGCCTTTGTGTCAAGTTTCTTCTTATCTCGACTCAATACCGCAAGGCGTGACTCATGCAGTGTACTGAATTCAAAACCTTCATACTCCTCAACGTCATAGCACTTACATTGTGTCGAGGATTAGACTCAGTTTAGGACGACAGCTTACCTTGATACTCCAAATGGCTAACCGTGAGCGCGAGTTTGCTCATTTGCTTATCCAACTCCTGCAAATGCATGTTAGTTTTTTGTTGAAATTTCTCAGTACTATTCGTTAGCCTTTCCACTAAGGCTTCCAAAGATGACTTTGGGGTGGTAACTGTTGATTTTGATGTGGCCTTTGTTAGTACGGTTGATTGAACCGAGGGTTTGACCCATAACTTATATTCGGATGATCTTTCCACCCCATATTATACGAAGTTCCAAGAGGGTCATATCGCTTTTAGGCGCCTTGGAAAGTTCCCGACAACGCTTGCTTGTCTGTCGTCAATCCTCATGTAAAATTGGACATGAGTCCGCTCGGATGGTCCGCTTAGCACAAATTCCATACAATCGTGCTGGGCCCGTTTTATCTGCAAGCAAAGTTTGAACAACGTTATTTAGCTTATCAGTTTTATCTTCTAAGGATAAAGAACTTAGCCCATGAACCCTTCTCGTAGGTTCTATAGCCGATCGAAATTGTTAAGAGTTAGCGACCAATGTTTTATCTTATCGAAAGCCACTTGGCACTCATCGTTCCACTCTCCGGATTATGTTTTCAAGGAGTCGAAAAATTGGGTCACTTGGTTGGTAAGTTGAGCAATGAATCGGCGATGTAGTTCAACCTCCTAAAATCCTCGACTTCTTTTTGTGTACGCGAGGTGGTAATTCTTGTATGGCTTTTATCTTATCTGGATCAACCTCAATACCTCTCTCACTAACAATGAAGCCGAGTAATTTTCCGAGGTAGCTCAGAAGGTACACTTGGTGGATTAAGCTTCAATTTGGAACTTTCTTAGTCTTCGAACAATTTCTTGAGGTTCCCAATATGCTCTCTTTCTCCCCAGATTTGGCAATCATATCATCAACATAAACTTCTATCTCTTTGTGCATCATGTCATGGAATAGCATCACCATTCTCGATATGTTGCCCCGGCATTCTTTAATCCGAACGGCATCACCTTGTAGCAAAATGTTCCCTACATCGTTCTGAAGGTAGTTTTCTCCATATCTTCGGAGCCATCTTTATCTCGATTATAACGAAAATCCATCCATGAAAGAAAACAATGAATGTTTTGTGTGTTATCCACCAACGTGTCGATGTGTGGCAAGGAAAATTATCTTTAGGACTTGCTCGATTCAGATCGCGATAATCCACGCACATTCGTATTTTACCGTCTTTCTTGATCTTTGGGACTATGTTAGCTACCCATTCTGGTATTTGGAGACTTGTGAAGCCAAGCATCAAATTGTTTCTTGACTTCTTCTTTTATCTTTAACAAGATTTCGTGTCTCATTCGCCTTAGCTTCAAGTTGAGCAGGTTTGTATTCGGTTTTGGTGGGAGTCTATGGACCACTACATCCTCGTTCAACCTCGGCATGTCTTGATACGACCATGCAAATACATCTTTATACTCACAAAGCAAGGCGATCAAATCATGTTTAGTGTTATCTGAAATGGAGGTCCCAATCTTCACTTCTTGCCTCTTTTCTTCATTTCCCAAGTTCACTTGTCTCAACAGATTCTTGATGGGGTAGGATCATTTTATCTTCTCGTTCTATCATTCTTTGTAGGTCGAGGCGAGACATAATCTTGACATTTTCCTCGACTTGAATTCTCCTAAACAAATAGCTTTCTCAAAATCGATTTCAGGACTTGTAATGGGATTGTTCATGTCGTTGGTATCTAAGCACCTGAAAGGTGAATGGAAAAGAAAACTATAGAGGAGTATCAAAGAATTGGAACCAACAAGTATATGCTATGGCATGATATGAGATACATGTAAGGACAGGCTGTGAGAAGAAGGAATAATTATGAAGTTAACAAGAATGAAAAGACTATGACAAAATGCATCTCCATTAATGTTCATTTAAATAATAAAGAGCAAACATAAGCTCTTACAAAAGAATCCCACTATTACTTAGGGGCACACAAAAAAGGAGAGTTAACATTGAGCATTACTCTGGAGAGGACTTAGAAACTACAAGAAGATCCACAAGCAGTCCAATTGTTCAAAATGAATCCAGGAGGACAAGGGCGTATCATTGAAACATCTTCAATTGCATCATCTCCTTTGTCAATAACATTTATATTGACGTTCTGAAGACCCCTTTCAATCAATAACATCGTGCTTTGTGGATTATCTCACAGGTACATCATTCTCGCAGATGTAAATGTTTTTGACAAAGGAGGATACGTTATGGGCTCCCATCCCAATTCACGGCACGAGGCTCTTGCAATCCTCCTTTCTTGATCTTTCAAGAATCGCTTTTCTTCTTTGTCGACATCCGGCTTGAACCTAAACCGTGTCGAGCCTTGTGGTGTATTGGCTTTAGTGCTCTAACTATCCCTTGTTGATATTTTCCCAAACCTTTCTTCGCTTCGGGCTCCCTTTCCACGATCGACTTAATTCCCATTTTGGTATTCCTTGACGGTTTATGGGAATCTTATTTCCTTCAAAGAACAAATGTAGCATTGATAAATTCAAAGGAACGGAAGGAACATTCTATCGCATCTTTGTTTACTTCAATGTAAGGTGCGTCGGTGAGAGATAGATGCAACAATGTCTTCTTCACCAATGATCGTGATCAGCGGCTATCGGGATAAACTTTACTTTTTGATGGAGATGAAGAAGCGCCCAATGAGAATGGATCCAAGGCCTCGCAAAAGGCAATTATCTGAAGGCGTGATGTCCATGACACGGAACTCGATATCATATGTACATGGGCCCACTTCTAGAGGAATCTCGATCTTCCCATGACCTCTCGTCGTGTCCCATCAAATGCCTTCATCAGAGTGACAAGGCCTAAGATAAGACATATCAATTGGCGACTTAGAAAGCGTGCTAAAGGCATGACATTGAGTCTGAACCGTTGTCAATGAGCACATTCGGATTATATAACCCTTGCAACTGGTTGTAATGTGCAATGCTTTTATGGAGCCCCTACCGTTTGGTGGTATTTCGTCATCACTAAAAGAGATGAAATTATCCGCATTTAAGTTGTTCACCCACCTATCAAGCTTTTCAATGACATCGTTGCTTCGCCACATACGCTTGATTCAACACTTTCAAAGAAAGCATTTCGATGTGGTTCGAGTTCAACGATGAGAGATAACATCGAGATTTTTGCTTACCGCTTGCTCAACCGCTTCCACAACATTATATTCACTGTGTTTGATGAACTTCAAGAATTCATGTGCTTCATCCTCATTCATGTGTCTTTTAATCTCTTGCCAGATCAGTATTTCAAACATCAACCTCGATTATCATGCATTGGTGCCTTTCCTTTCGATTCGAGTCAAACACTTTCTTCTTTGGTTCACCTATTTCGGAGAATAACACCTCATTGCGGGTGAAGTGTCCCACTCGCTAATATCTCCAATCACACCTTTGACTTTTCACCTTGAATGCGACAATATTAACATCATATTTCCATGGTAATCGCTTTATTGTCCTTGTAAGGAAAAGGAGATGGCACTTCAATCACCACATTTGGTTTGACTTCTTCTTCTTGGCCTCGTAATAAATCACCAGAGCCGATCAAAGACTATAAGGGATAGTTGATAGTTGATTATCGGTAGCGATATTTCCTTTCTCTGTCTCATCCATTTTATCAAAGATCTTGACCTCATTATTATCCATCATGTCACGTAGTAATTTTCTCAATCCTCACAAGATCGGATATCATGCCCTTCAATACCATGAAAATCACAAAAACATTGACTCTTTGTGTTTTCTTCTTTGAAAATTCTGTTGGGATAACAAAACGGCCCCTTTTTAACCATTACCTCCCAAACCTTCCGCAGAGGTGTCTTTATTTGAAACATAAATTTTAGCTTTGTCGATGTCTTCTTTTGTCACCGCGTTCACGTTCCTTCAAGTATGGTTAGGAGTGGATTTTCACCACATTACTAGTACCATCAAATCGTAAAATCCTCGCATCAATAAGACCTTGAACCCTTCTTTAAAGGCTAGACAATTTTCTATAGAATGCCCCGGTTTCAAAGATGGTACATGCAACTAGCATTAGGATCATACCATTTTGGGTATGGAGGTTTCAAGGGTGCCATATAATGTGGGATATTAATTATTTTCCAATAACTTGGCCTGACTCTCCGTATGATACGGGAATAGGGGTGAATTGAGGTTTTTCGAGATTGGGTCTTGTCGATTTTTGTTCATTTTGGGTTGGCTTTGGCGAGCATGGTATTTGGTAGGAACATGGTGAATGGTCTTTGGTTATTTGTGGCATAGACGGGGTAAGGAGGAGGTGCTTGATAGTAAGGGCTTTGGAGAGGAAAATAGGAGTTTGGAGGTGGGCAATATCGGGGTCTTAATTGGGTCGGGTATGGGTTAGAAGTGTAGTGTCTCTCAGTTTCCACCATATGGGCTTCTGCCTCTTTTTTCTTTATGGGGCATCGCCTTTTCAACCTCTGAGCCTTCCATTCTTCCACTCTTGATAGCATTTTCTATAAGTTCCCGGATATTACAATATCTGCGAAATCTTTCGTGGCGCTCCCTACCAATTTGTCGTAAAACGGCGCTTTCAAAGTGTTGATGAAGAGGACTGTTATCTCTGTTTTTGTTAATGGGGGTTCTACTTGGGCCGAGATATCCCTCCACCTTTGAGCGTATTGTCTAAAAGTCTTTGTCGGCTTTTTTCCATCATCTGCAGAGTTAATCGATCAGGTACCATGTCAGATACATGCTTGTATTGTTCACAAAATGCTGATGCTAAGTCTTTCCATGATCGGATCTTTTCTCTACTGAGTTGATTATATCATCGAAGAGCCGATCCGATCAAGCTGTCTTGAAAACAGTGTATTAGTAATTTATCCTCATTTACGTAACCAGTCATCTTCCGACAAAACATGATAAGATCGCCTTTGGACATCTCGTTCCACCATATTTTTCAAATCGGCACTTTAAATTTGGAGGCGTAACTAGATCGGGCACCAAATCGAGCTCTTTGCTTAGACTCAAGGAGAAGACTTCAGACCTTCTATCGCCTTTAAACCTTTCTTCCGAGCTCTATACTTATCCCGAACATCATGATCATCCATTTTAACTCGGCTATTTCTACCGGATCATCTAAATCGAGAACGATCGGTCGATAGGATTGGCTCCGGGGTTCGACTGAATGTACCTTGCCTAGATGAGAAGGTGGTGCGAGTCATTGCTCTAGGCTTGCGGGTTCCTTTGAGGATATCCTCTTTGCATTGCATGGGTGTGAGGTGGAGTGAATCACGGAGGATAGAGCGGATCCTGATTAACTCTTGACTGGGGCTCTGTGATGTCAGGGCTCTGCATGGGTCCTTTTCCTTTGACCAAAGCTATCATCATCTCCATCATTTTGGCCATTTGATCCCTTTGCTCGAGCGATTCCTCTCGAGATCTTACCATCAGATCTCTTGCTTCTTGTTGTGACTTAGCCAACTGCTCTTGCAACTCTCTTTGGGTCCTTTCCATCCTTTCAATTCTTTCATTGAGTTCAGCATCCATAGTTCTAGCTCTTAGACGTGTCCTATAAGAATGTCGTGATTTGATTCGTAGTGTCGATGGCTGTGGATTATACGGTTTTAGCCTCAGTGAATAATTAGAGTGATATGCATATGTAATGAATGGATGAATGAATAAATGACAAATGAATGTTAATTATGAATAAATATGCAAAAATTTGGTGTTGATTTCAAGATAGCCCCATATTTAGGCATTTCATTAATCAAAAGAGTCTATTACAAAAAGTTTTGCTGTCTCGATTTATGATTACACAAATTTCCTAGCCACATCGCCTTATTTTTTTCACTCGTTCTAGGAATTCGACATGTTTGATCCTTGTCTTGGAGGGAATTGGTAACTGAGATCTTCTGCTTCATCTGATAGTTGCACAATTTGCATAGCCGCCTTGCGAATTTCATTAATCAAACCACCAAGATACATATCTTTTTCTTGGAGAGCTCTTTCGTAGGCACGAATGTCTCATCATCTTGGCCATTCTTTTCTTCTAGGGCTTTTAGGAGAGTATCCAAGTGTTGTTGATGAGCTTGCGGTGTATTTTCTAAATCTTGTATTTTCCTTCTTAGCTCTTGGCCTTTCGACCGACTAGTCATTAATTCGCAGACGCAGTTTCAGTATTCAACATTCTTCTTCCTTAACTCTATCATAGCACGCAAATTTTTTCCTCTTCCTTCTTCGCTTTCCTCTCCGTAATTCCATCCCACCTTTGATGTTGCTTAATTCTTCCTTCCATTCCATCGATGATTTGCCCAAATTTCGCTATTCTTGATGGTACCTCTCAATTTCTTATTTTTCGATGAAGATCCTTTAAGTCATTTCTCATGATCTCGACTTCTTTCGGACTTTCGTTTACGGATTTTTCAATTTGAACATCTATCTTCACTAGTAATTTTCCTCTTGAAGAGAACTAATATCCCGTGTGATGGCCTTTTCACGTTCAAATTCATGTCTTGCTATTTCCATTCGGATGGCATTTCTTCCGAGAAAGGATTCGGAAAGTATAATCCGTTGGTGAGGTTTGTTGACTATTCACTGTCTTTGTCTCCATATTTTATAATCTTGAGTGATAGTATCAAGCATACGAGCTAACTCCATTAGGTAGATTTCCTTCCAAGACTTTGCAAGTATCTGGACTTTTTCATGTAACCTTCACTGTAAAAGCAAACTCAGATGTGCTAATCCTCCCAGTAGTTGGTATAAAGCGTAGTGAAGCAAGCGCCTTTGAACCATTAACGGTGCATATCCAACTCCTCCCCATAACCCGAGTAAAGGTACCCAATCTTGGCTTCTACATTTGTATAGCGAATCGAAGGGCGGATCCATGGTGCTCTCCAAGTTATATCTTGGTAGCGGAGGTTCAAAAACTGAAACCAGTCTTTGTTCGGTGACATCCTTGACCAATCTTTCTCAAGGTAAGCTTCAACTGAGCGAATGTTTTTGAAAACATGTGGAAAGGTGTGCGCCCACTTTCGTAAGTGGCTCGAATCCAAACATTGAGTAGTGCACATCCGATAAAACGTCCTTCCCTTTCTCCTACAACAATTTAGAGATCTAAAAGTCTCACTAAGATGGTTGGGGCGGGGTTGATTCCTTGCCTCAACTTTTCAAAGAAATCCACTACATAACTTCTATATGCCCAAGAACTTTTGGGAAGACAATTAATCCGTAAATGGCTAAAGCAAACAGATCCACTCTCTTCACAATATCTGGATGGTTTTGAACTAAGTCTCAGAGAAAACCATGGAATACAACCGACTTCGTTCTTTTCTTTATCATTTTTCAGCCCATGTATCGGTCATTCTGTCAACTTCATTAGCTTTTTCTTGAAGGTCATTGGTTTGGGCTCTTTCACATATATCTTGGTGAATTGTGCATTGTTAACGCAAGCAAGCAAAGATACTCTTCATGGTTTGAGTCATATCTTCTCGGTTGAAAGTAAAACATTGATAAGTTGGGTCCCGAATTGAACCATGGCTTGAATCAACTGTTGCGTCTATGTCGACGGTGATTAAGTGAGCTATATCCCGTACTTTTCAATGAAGATGCCCTAGTGTACGAGTCCCATTGTTTCGGATCCTAGTCAAGTCTTGAGGTTATTAACGAACATTCATGTTCACATGCTCAGGAATATTGGAGATACATCCTTCTTTTAAATCTGTCCCTTTACTTTCTCGAGTTTTCAAAGACCGGTCTCGAACCACGGTATTTTTCTCGGTCACTTGTGTAATTGACTCCTCCATCGAAACCCGTTTTGGCAACCAATCTCTAATCAACACCTTCCTAACAAGATGCCTATGATGCATGATGAAAAATAAAATGAAGACAAATATCATTGGTTAGTAATTACAACAAATATAAACGGAGAAAAACTATGGAAAATCTAACAAATTAAGATATTTAATTTTGCATTTTGGTGAAACTGACCTACTTTTTTTTTTTTAACCCATCATATTTACAAAATAAGCTTACCCCACATGCTCATCGATAATCTACCCTCTAAATTATTAAACGGACCGATTTGCTTGCATAAAAGTGTAAATGTAAAGGAAATAAAAGGTAAGAAGCGTTTCTCCTATGTACTTATTTTGGTAACTATTAAGCAGACGGAGGTTCGGCATGGCTCTAATCGGGTGGCTCATACGGTTCACTATATGCGGTTTCGGTTCTAAAAGGTATTTCGAATTGTCCATGACTGCCGCCTACTAAGGCTAGCACTGAGCCTCGGTTATCGCCCATCATAGGCTCATGAGCTCAATTCGAGGATTACATTTACTTATGCCTATGCGGAGGACAAGTTAACTCACGAAAGCATAAGTCATATGTAACCCTAAGTATTCACTAGCTTTGTGAGGGACGAGTTAACTCACGAAGGCATAGCGTTTACTTCCACTTAAGCGGACGGAGCAGGGTAGAGAGCTCATGTTATGCAAAATGCAAGTGCAGTGTGTGGGGAGAAACTCACAAACCTTTTCGCTTTTATTTTAAAACTAAAAAACTAAAACCGTAAAAACTTAAAGTGAAAACAAAAGATAAGACAAGTTAGAAAAATATTTACAACACGATGCAAATGCATGACTTTTCAAAAACAAAATTTAAGGATCACGACTTAATATTAATTTGAACAAGGAGTTTCAAAATTTTGACAACACGCGTTTAATTCGAGACTCGACTCTCCAAAATGTCCCCAGTGGAGTCGCCAGCTGTAGCGACCTAAAATTTGCTTGGGCGTTAATTGAGAAAATTATTGAACATTTGAAAACGAGTTTCGATTTTATTTAAAAAGGAGTCGCCATAGATCTTTTTTTCTAGGTGTGATCGGACACCTAATAAATCCTCTTTTAAAGAAAAATCATTTTTTGAATTTTCTTAAAAAGGCGGGTTTAAGTCTGCGACAAAATTCCAGAGAAAAATAGGGTTGGAGTCGATTCTGTGAGGAAGGTATTAGCACCTCGCGACGCCCAAAATTGGTATCTCGTTAAACGCGTGTTGTCTTAATTTTCAAAATACAAGTTTAATTTAATATTTAATCGTGATCCGATTGAGACACTAATTTTTTTAAAAAGAGAATTTTAAGACTCGAGAAAATTTTTTAAAACCCGAGGATTTTTGAAACACGAATTTTTTAAAAAACCAAAAATTTTGAAAACACGAAATTTTGGAAATACGAAAACTTTGAAAACGAGAATTTTTTTGAAACACGAAATTTTTGAAAATACTAAATTTTTGAAAACACGGAAAATTTAAAACACAAGAATTTTTTATTTTAAAAACATGAATTTTTTTTAAATCTGAAAACTTTGAAAACACGAGAATTTTTTTTGAAACACGAAATTCTTTTGAAAACATGAAATTTTTGAAAACACGAATTTTTAAAAAAAAAACACGGAAATTTTGAAAGCACGAAAATTTTTGAAAACACAAAAAGTTTTGAAACTCAAAATTTTATTTTATTTTTTTGTTTTTTATTTTATTTTTTAAAAGGGCGTATCGTATTTAACACGAACCGATGATATTCACCCAACATAGCGATGAAATCAACGACAAGTGTTAAACCGATTCGTTGCCTTATTTATTAAATATTATCAAAAATAAAAGTAAAAAAAAAGATACAAATAAAAATACTAAAAATATCAATAATATTAAAACGAGATGTAATATAAAATATACAAATTAAATTAAAAGTGAGTAAAAAGGAAATTACCGAAAATCAAAAATACGAGCTTGATCGAATGATTTGCGCGTCTCGGTTTTTTTTTTTTCCTTTTCCCTTTTTTTTTTTTTTTCTTCTTTCTTTTCTTTCTTTTTTTCTTTGGCTTGGGCTGCTCCTTCTTCTTCTTTTTTTTTTTTTTTTTGGGCTTGAGAAATTGGGCCTTTTTTTTGGGGCTTCTTTTGCTTTTTTTTTTTTTTTTTTGAATTTTGATGGGCCTGCAGCTGGTAGGCCTGCTAAACGTGGGTCGGGCTGGAGCGGGTCGCGGGTCGGGTCACGGGTTGTGGGTAGGGTCGGTCCGACCCGACTGAAAAAAAATTATTTTTTTATTTTTTTATTTTTTTTCTTTCTTTCTTTTTTTTTTTTTTCTTTCTTTTTCTTTTTCTTCTTCTTCTTCTTCTTCTTCTTCTTCTTCTTCTCCTCCACCTAGCGCCATTCCTCCTCCGTCTCCTCCGGTGATGCGCCTTCTCTTCCCTCTTCTCTTCTTCTTCTTCTCTCTTCTCTTTTCTCCCTTTTTCTCTTCTTTTTCTTTCTTTTTTGGTGGTTTTTTTTTTTGAACGTGGGGGTTTGATTTTTGGGGAAAAATCCCCTTTTTATAGCGTTTTTGTGCAGGTAGCAGGTGGCTAGGGGTATGGGAGGCCATCCCTTAGGCTGGTGGCCGGAAAATCGGGTGGGTCTGTGAAATCCATGGATTTTGAAGATTTTTGACAGAAGGACCAGATTGCAAACGCAGCAAAATTGTTGGGGCCAAAGCTTAATTTTAAGAAAGATAAGGGTAAAATGTAATTTTGAAAAGTTTTGGGGCCAAAATGTAATTTCAAGAAAGTTTAGGGTTAAAATGTAATTTTTTAATTTTTTTAATTTTTTAATTTTTAAATAAACCCATAATTAATCCGACAAAATTTAGTCTTCTGGTGGCACCAGATTCGAGTTATAAAAACTAATAAAAAAGATCATATACAATCATTTAATGCAAAATAAATTTATGGGAGTTGTCGTGTGGTAGGTGGGGTGGAGGAGATACATAGGAGAAGTTTTTTTTACATATATAATATAAAGAAATACAAAAATATTTAAAATGGCACACCACCCCAATTAATTACGGAAATGAAGTGTTTGGGGTGGTGGAGGGTGATGCATAGGCGGCACCACTCCTAAATTTTGACACAAACAGCTGACAGTTACAAAAAAGAAATTTTAAGTGGTGCAACCTTGTTGATAGGCAACACCAAAATATTTTTCCCATACGATTACATGGGTTAAATACAGGTTTGGGTGGTGATGCCCGTGGGAAAGGCGACACCAATTAATGAAAGCATGCATACATTAATGAGCACATAGTCATAGAGATAAAAATTAATTACAATGAATCCAACAATCGGACACTTAGATTTTTAGGACGTTACAATTTGACACACTTGAATTTAAGAGAAAGTTGTAAAGAGAAAATTCTCTGAGGGATTATTCCGAAAATTTCTTGAGAGATTTTTCTAATTTACAACTTGACCCAAAGTTAAAAGAAATTACTTAAATTACCCATTCGTAATTTTTGTGAATTTTTTATTTGAAGTGAGCCCGTTTTGATGAGACATGAGCTTGAGGATAGCAAAGAAGGTTACTCAATCGAAGCGCTCATCCTAGACGAATCGAAAATGTAAAATTTTGATTAAGTACTATTTATTACTTTAGATATCAAAACCAAAATTTTGTTTTGGAAAACTTTTAAAATTTTTGTTTTTTCCTAAAATTATTTTCCACTACATTCTTCAAATCGTTTTTCCAACAAGGTAAACTTATGTACATAAGTTTGCAAATTTAAATGGTTTTCTTTTTACTCTTAAGTTTTTCAGAAATAGACTAAGTTTTTTTCAATTAAAAATAAACAAGTGTTTTTAAAATGTCTATTTTATAAACTCGATAGCTTACCATGTTATATATAGTAGGTTAAGGGGATTAAAAAAATGGGGACATAACACAAAAATTTGGGTCAGGAGACACCGGTCTGACTGCCTACGGCAAACATGATCGGACAATCACGGAATCACGGGGTCACCCCTTTTTCTTCTTTCTCAGGCTTGAAATATCCCCTTTTGACTCCCATTTTTCATGCTTCTCAGTCCCAAGTTACTATTTTTTGTAAAAACAATGGTGTCGCCTAACTTTCCCCCTCCACCCATTAAAAACAATTTTTTAAAACACGTATATTCCTCATATTTTACCCAGTTGTTCTTCATACTGATGCCGCCGTATAGGGTGGCACCACCAGTAAAATATTTGTTTTTTTATAACCTTATAATGGACTAATGATGGCATCAATTTTTTAGGGACAAAGTTGGGTGGTGTCGCCGCCTTCTCAAGCACCACCTAGGATTACTATTTAAGCCATATCATTTTGGTAAATAATTTGGTGGGCATACCATTTAAGTTCTTAAATTGTTTTTTTATTGAAGTAAAAAAGCCCAAAATAATACAATCAAGTGTTCAATTAAGGGTTTATTTACAAAAATAATATAAAAAGGTAGTTACGAAAATGGGTTAAGGGAAAATTATTTACGAAAATGGGTTCGGTCAGGATTATGTGGTCTCCCAATGTCCTAGTATGTTATTCTTTTCCTCTCATAATCTCTTATAGCTCGATTCGACCTGGGAACAACTTTTATTTTTATTTTTTTTTTTAATTGCAGCATATGGAAATTGTGAGTTTCCAACAGGGCATTGAAGTGGAAAAACAAAGGGTAAAAGATTTGGTGATTAGTAGATTGTTGATTTTACTTTATAATTTGTCTGCCCTATTTGTATATTTGGTACAATATTCATATGGGGAAGTATGCTTAGCTTTTATTTAAGTTATTTAATTGTTGAAGTTCTATCAACGAGCTCCAACTAAAGATTCAAAAATAGTACAATATATTAATATCCATCAATATTATTAAATGGGATAATTACAAATCCCGACCAAGATGATCTTATTTAAAGGTAATATTATTAAAAAAAAATAATTACAAACTCTGATCAGGTTTAAGTGAACAATGGATGATCAATTACAGACTTAAACCTGAACGCTCGACTTTTGCAATGTTCGTTGGTCTAAACGTTGAGCCATTTCTGTGGTCAAATAATTCTTCCAGTCTCCAAGCTTCCCTTTGCGGAAGAAAACGTTATTTTCCATCCCCAAATTTCCTTGCCCATCAAGATTTACTTCCAAGCCACTTAAATTCTCGAAACTGCACATCTGTACAATGTTTTCAAGCACCCCTTGTTGTTGTTCCTCTGACGAGAAAGGATAACCCGTAAACTCTACTGTTTTCTTAAGATAAAAAACAGTATCTTCAGCCAGTTCTTCATATTTCAAGAACATTAACTTGTCTGGATGTTCCAAACTTGCTTTCCAGTACCCCAAAACATGGTCCCAAGAAGGCCCATACGGACTTACACCTCATAAGACAATTCGAACGCTTCATCAAGTTGAATGGGTTGATATTTTGGGATTTGCAGTACCTTGCAATAAAATGATACAATGAAACAAATGTATCTTTGGGGTCCCTGCAAATGTAAATAAGTTTACAACCAGGATCAATTATAGATCTGGGTAAGAAAGAATAAGGAAGATGAGTGGCTAAAAGAGGAATTCCGAGA
Source organism: Gossypium rotundifolium (assembly GCA_025506655.1). Lineage (NCBI taxonomy): Eukaryota > Viridiplantae > Streptophyta > Magnoliopsida > Malvales > Malvaceae > Gossypium > Gossypium rotundifolium. The sequence goes on from CP106726.1 coordinate 12,747,539, forward strand.
TGTCGATTAGTGGAAAACTGGGCATGATCAAACTCCATGAAAGGCACAACATCATGAGGCATCTTGGAAAGCCAAGGAGTGGTGGAATCATCGTATGAGGTTCTTGTAATAGTGGTGAAAGTGAGGGATTTTAACCAGGCTGAGCCTGTTCTTAGAGAGCTACAAAGGATTATATCAGTGGGTTGCGTCTGGAATTGTTGTTGAGCCGACAATGCTCCTTGTACAAAAGTCGGGAAGAACCAAAAACCTTGATATTGACATAGGTCTTCAGAATAACCCCTACAATTCCCTTTAGGGAGAGTAGATATCATCTCTTTGAAAGATTTTTGAAGTGCATCTTCATTTTGATTCTCAATATGTGATGGGTGTCAAAATCACCAAATATAATTCCTACAAAAATAACTCTAAATTGTAGTAAATAGTGGTAGTAGGGTCGAGTCCACATGGATTGGATGTTGTAATCAACTTCCGTGTTTACTTATGAACAGAATGTTCGTTGTGTCAAAGGTCATGGCAAGAGTCGTGGCAAGAGTCATGCCCATGACTCCAAACGACATGCAACGGAAATAAAGAAGTAATCAAGGGTTTGAGAATGTTTAGAAAGTAAATAATCTATCGTATAAATAAACAATTAAAAATATTAGAAATAAATTTAGTTAGGAAATAAATTCAGATTTTGCAAATAGAAATAATAAGCTTTAGCCTTAGACTCAAGAATTTTGTATCAAGTATCGATCCTCGAAAATAATCTTCTCCTCCAACGATAAGTTGGTTATAGCGATTAAAATGTCCTAAACCACCAATTCTTCCTCTCGTAGCTAGTCCCGTATGACCTGCAAACCAACCCTTACCAATTATCTAATCGAGATACACGAGTTCCCGATTCAAGATTCCGGCAGCCTTGCGTTCTGAAGAACCCAACTCGAATTAACGACCTCAATCGCGTGGGTCGTTTAAACCCGATCACTTCTTCTTTGATTTGTTCTCGGAGATCCGAATACAACACGGCCGACTCGTTTCTCTAACCGTCAGCAAACACGACTCCAGCCCAACGTGCACTTTGACTTGAAATCGAGTTTAACTTTAAGGGATGATTGGTCTATCCCGATACTTAGGAAAAAAATAAATGTCGATTGGAAGGATTTTTAGCACGAATTCGTATCTCACAATTCCTGACCGGAAGGAACACCGGCCTAAGGCTATGATGAAATTTAGAGAAGCATGAAATTATTCATGCTTTGTAAACTTTTGAAAGTGGTTTAATGATTATAGTGAAGAAAAGAATAGAAAGGACTTGGACAGAAATTAGCCCAATTTTGTAAAAGCAAAAAAATGCAAATGAAAGTAGCATAATGCTTACGGCAATTTGAAAGACAAAAGAGAATAATTCAATTCCAAATTGAAGTAGGAATGTAGAATTAAGTGATGACCCTTCAAAGGACATTAAGCCCCTATTTATATACATAGAATTTGCTATTTTGGCCTTAACTAATTTAACATAAAATCAAAATAAAATAAAATAAAATAAAATAAAAATAAGATTTTTTTCTATTTTTAGCTTTTACAAAGTCATAAATTCTGATGAGTCCTCGACTTTTCTCCACATTTTTGATTCGGCATCATTTTTATTGTTTGTGTTTCAATTTGGTCCTTTTCGCTTCGTTTTTGTCTCTTAGCGTCCCAATTGCATCCCGACAAGATTAAAACATAAAAGTACTAATTTAGTAGGGATCAATTCAAAATAAACCAATTAAACACAAAATAAAATACAAATTAATATGTTATCAAATCCCCCTACTTAACTCATGCTTGTCCTCAAGCATATTGCTCCTTCAAACACTAGAAATTATTCTACAATTTATTACAAATCGAGCCCCTTTTTTGCATCCATAATCAATGCAAACAACATAGGCAAAAAATAAATAAATGCTCAGAATATATAGTTTGATCAACAAGTGTCATAAAATTGAAATATGTGAACTAAATAATTTCACTAAATTGAGTTTGAATCCAAAATTTGCAAGGCATTATTAATTAATTACGCATAAAAAAATTTAGACACGGTCAAACATTTTTATTCGAACTAGGATGACAACTCAAACACCCTAGCCTGATTACTCAATTCAAACAGTCGCTTTTTTTTTTTGAAGGCTCGGTTAGCGGAATGTTTGCAAGTTATCGATTTGCCACTCAAACCTTTTTACATGAGATAAAATGACAACCCAAGCACCCTATCCCGGTTACTCAATTCGGTCACGTTTTCGAAACTTTTACTCACAACTTGAGCCTTTATTTATTTATTCATTTATTTATTTATTTATTTATTTATTTATGTACAAGCAACTTATTTATGTATAAGCAACAATCAAATATTTTTCAAACAATCAATTTATATGAAAAAAAATCTAGTTACATATATCAACCTTAAAACAAAAATGTCAACTAATCTAGATACTTTGAACACTTTAATTCAAAATTTGCCCAATTGCCCAAATTGACTAAGTAATGAAATTAGAGGCTCAATGTCGGAATAAACTATCGAATAAATCTAGCATAAGATTGAACATATGCAAAAGAGAGACATGCAGCAAAAATCATACATGCATACTTACAATTTTCAATCCCCCTACTTACCCTATGCTTGTCCTCAAGCATGTTTTATATGCAATAAAGTTCAGTAACTCAAACAACAAGCAAAGAGAAAGGTTAAGAATACTCTCCATGTGTTTCAATCGATGTCGGCGTTGGGAAATAATTGTCAGCATTTAGTACGACGTAGAGGTGAGCATGGGCCGGGCCGGGCCGGGTTCGGGTCGGGCCCAACTAAAAATTAGGCCCGTTCATCGGCTCGGGCGGGCAGGCCCAAAAATGGGCCTAAAATTTTACCCAAGCCCGCCCATATAAAATACTAAAACCTGTGCCCACCCGTCCATTCAGTATTAATTTTTTATATTATTTTATATAATTTTAAATATATATAATACATCAAAAATATTAAAAAATCAAAATAAATATTTTTCAACAAATTGAAAATAAATTTTAAAAAATATGTAGACTTAAATAACACTAAAATAGATGCAACTTAACAAGGAAATGCCTCTAAAATAATAACAAAATTAACAAATGTCTTTAAAATAATAACAAAATTAACAATAAAATAAATTTTATATAATATATAAACAATAACAACAAAATAATAGAAACATAATAGTAAAATGGTAGCAAAATAAAGAGAAAACAATAAGAAAATAATATTTAAAAATATTTTTTGCCTTTAATAATTCGGTCGGTAATGGCTGTTTGCCTTGCAAAAAATTCTTACGAGGTCTGCCCATTTTTAAACGGGCCTCATTTTTCTTAAGCCCATTTTTTCGCCTATATTTTTACCGAACCCTCCCATTTTTCAAGGCGGGCCTTGGTAGTGGCTCAAATTGACCCATGCTCACTCTAGTACGACGTGCCACGCCACCATTATTATCGACTTTTGGAAAAATTCATAACCTCCATTACGTTCTTGAAAATAGTAAATTCATGGATTAAATAAAAATTTATTTATTTACAACCTGAATCTTACTAAAGCTCAAAATTAAATAAATGAAAATAAATTTGGGTTGCCTCCCAAAAAGCGCTTTTGTTTAACGTTGTTAGCTTGACGACCATAAATGTTATCCGTTTGGCTCATTGAGAATTAATTTTTCCATTTTGGGCACTTGAATGTTCTTGCAGAAAAGTTTCGACCTTTGCCCACTATCCTTGAAGCCCTTCCCAGATTCCCCTATCATTAATGGATTGAGGTGTCTTTGAGCTTCTCTATTCAAGTTTGCATTTTTCTCTGTCGGAATCCTTGTACATTCTGGAAACAATTTCAAATCTAATTCGAGGCTTTCATGACAACTTCACATATTGTTTTTTGGATCATCAATAATTCCTCTTGCTTAACATCGAGATCTACATTCCTGCAAGGCACGATTTGTAACTATCATTAGGATGTCCCATATCCTCATAAACATTAAACTTAACCACTTCTCCGTCAAATTCCATAGTGAGTGTTCCACTCCAAACATCAATTTTCGTTCGCGCGGATAATGGTCTCCCAAGAAGTATCTCGGACGAATTGGCCGAGTTGTCATCCTTCATGTCAATAATGTAGAAGTCTGCAGAAAATATTAGCTCGTTTACCTTAACAAGAACGTCCTCCAGCTCTCTTTCCGGATGCACTACAGATTTATCTACAAGCTGAATAATTACATCTGTTTCCTTCAAAGGACCCACATTAAGTATTTAGAAATTGACAAAGGCATAACATTAATTGATGCGCCAAAGTCACACATGGATTTTTTAATACTGATACTACCCATTTTGCAAGATATGTAAAACATACATTGGTCCTTACATTTAGGTGGTATTTTTCTTTGTAAAACAGCAGAGACATTTTCTCCGACACTCACCTTTTCATTGCTTAAGAGCTTCCTCTAACTTGTGCATAATTATTTTAAGAATTTTGCATACCGTGGAATTTTTTAATCGCATCAAAAAGAGGTATGTTGATTTCTACCTTTCAAAAGGTGTCAAGGATCTCCTTCTCTTCTCGCTCCTTCTTGCATTAGACTAGTCTTCCAAGAAACGGAGGTGGTACTGCAAATGATTTTTGTGGTATTGACTCCACTGAAGCCTTTGTGTCAAGTTTCTTCTTATCTCGACCAGCGCCGTGGGCACGACTCATGCCAGGTACGGAATCCAAAACCTTCATACTCCTCAACGTCATAGCACTTACATTGTGTCGAGGATTAGACTCAGTTTAGGACGACAGCTTACCTTGATACTCCAAATGGCTAACCGTGAGCGCGAGTTTGCTCATTTGCTTATCCAACTCCTGCAAACCAATATATTTTACTAGGTTTAATAATCTATATATTATTTTAATATTTATATATTATTTATCATATTATATTTTTAATTATAGTATTATATTATATTATTTTCTAAAATTTTACTTGATATAAAATTTATATATATTACATATTTATTTTCATTATTTTTAGATTATTACAATATATTTTTATACAATATATATATTATTTTTAATATTGCTACTACCGTTATTTTATTTATGACTAACCCTAGTATTATTGGTATTATTATTATGATTTATTATTTTATTATTAATATTACTTATATTATTTTCATTATCATTGTTTTTCATCTTACTATTATTTTTATTCTTATTGTATTATCATTCTTATTTTAGTTATTTTAATTGTATTTTATATTGTCACATGATTATTGTTTAAATTAAAAAAATACATTTTCGTAAAATTAATATAATATTTAAAGGTTTTTAAAATAAGACAATGTTTTGGTATTTAGAAATTCGGGAAATAGTGCCCAATCGTGCTGGGTTGCGATTTTTCGTTTGGCTAAGTAACTAAATATCCTTTTAACAAGTTTCATAAATTATGATATGATCTAAGTTACGAGGGTTTAAAAATATTATGTCCAATCGTGCTGGATGTGATATTTATATTCTTTCGGATCGAAGAACTCTCATTTTAAATCAAAATTGCTCGAAGTTTTTATGAGATGACTTTAATTACGAGGGTTTAAAAAATGTCGTGTCCAATCGTGCTGGATATGATGTTTATATTCTTTCGGAATAAAGAAATCTCAAAGTTTTAAATAAAAAAAAACTTATTCTTGAAAATTCAAAACATTGTATCCTAACTTATCGGGTGTGATGTTTTGTATCTCGAGCTAAGAATTTTCTAAAAAGATGTATCTAGCTTTGAAGTTATGAGATGCTGCATCCTAACTAATTGGGTATAGTTTTCTTATTTCTTTGAGATAGGTAGTCTTTATTTACCTTCAAATAAAATGATCATTTTTTAAACTTTTTTTAAATCTCAAACATTTGGATATGATTTTATCAATTAGGTACCAATTTTGGGTGTTATTAGGGTGTTAACCCTTCTTCATACGTAACCGACTCCCGAACCCATTCTCTCGTTTTTCGTGGACCAAAATTAAACGTTTTAAAATGAAACGTCTTACAATGTGATCCAATCACACCTAAGTAAAAAGATTGGTGGCGACTCCCATTTTCGTTTTTCAAAGTCGATCCCCATTTTTCTAAACCCGATTTTAAAATAGTTTTGACGGTACTAATTTAGTAGGAATTAATTTAGAAATAAACTGAATTAAACACAAAATAACATGCAAATTAATATGTTATCAATATAGTATTCCATGGAGAAGAGGCTAATAGAAAGATGATTTGGGCTGAAACAAAAATCACACACAAATGGAAGAAAAAGAGATTGATTTATTGTAAAATGGTCATCAGTTGGGTGACTCACACAACCCGCCCGAAAAATAGAAAATATACGAGGTTTGAAAAATAAATTTGATTAAAATTTAATATTTATTTTTTATATGGAGAAGACCTTAGATAATATTTTTTTACTTGAAGCTAATCGATTCGGTCGAATATTATGTTATAAAATAATATTATATTAATTATATATTAAATAATAATAATATATATTTATATTAAATTACTAACTTAATAGGGTGAAGCTAGAAAAAATTTTAGGGGCTAAATTAAATTATAATTTCACCATTTCAATAGTATATATTTTTATAATTTTTAAAGGATTAAATTAATTTTTATATTTTAAGGGCTAAAATGTAATTTTACCTTAACTAATTTAAAATTTTAAAGAGCCTAAATGAAAAAAAATTTAGTTAGGGGAAGCTGGGCCCCTGCCAACCCCTTAGTTTCGCCCCTATTCATGACATGAATTTTATGGTAGGTTTATAACAATTATTTCTCTGTAATTACATGTTGTTATAAGTTTATAATAGTCACTTTTTATAATAAGTAAAATCTCGATAGACAAATGAAATTATTAAAAGAGAATATTATATATATTTTATTGTAGAAAATACACCATTTTATAATTAATCTATAAACCAGGCAAATATCTAAAATATGCCCAAATATTTGAAAAATTACGAAATGAGCAGTTTGTAAAAATTTACGGAAAGGTTATTTCAAAAACGCGTCCACGTCAAAGCGTTTTTGGGGATAAAGGCTAAAGCGCCTATAGGACGACTTTTGCCACCTCAAAGAAAAATCGTCCTACTGTATGCGCTTTAGCCGTATTTTTAAAAAAACTATTCTCGAATATTTTAAAATTTACGAGAATAAACATTTATAAAGGCTCAAAGTGACAATGACCATTTTTTAAGGTGTCATCAATTAATAAGGAAATATAACTTACAAAGGAAATCTTTATATAGACCCAAAGTCTCATTTCCTTGCTTTCTTGAGTAAAGTTGGATATGAGATATGTGTATTTATAGACTCATGAATAGTTTTGCGAACTTGTTCCTAAACAATGTGGAATTCTTTCCTCTTTTAACTAACAACATGAGATGACATGCTACACTATATTTGATTTTTTTTTTACAAAACAATTTCTCTTTTTTAAATTTATTTAACATTTTCTTATATTATAAAAACAAGAAACAAAACAACTCAAATATATTTTCATAGATCACATGACAATTTTTCATATTGTATAAAGTATTTTGATGTTTATACTTGGGATATTTACCCAATATATTTAATATATGTCATTATTTACTTATTTTTGTTTATGTCAAGCAATCTTTTATGGATAACTAATGAAAGATAGTTAGTTGTGAGAGACACTTCTCTCTATTAGTACCTAAAAATAAGTAAGTTAATATTTAAATATTTCAAAGATCAACAAAATGGTTTCTCTATTAAATTTTTCTTCCGGATATGCTTGATTATAGAATTTTAATATATTTTTAAATTAAATGAATAAATATTTTATAAATATATTTTTAATATAATTTTATAAATAAGTAATGTTAAAATTAAATGGTCACATCATGATATGTGTGAACTTTTTAAAAGAGTAATAATATAATTTATTTCTATAAAAGTAATAATTTTTAATTATCTTCCAATTGGATTTATCGCACTTTAAATGGTGGATTTGGTGGCTTTCTTTTAATGTTTTTTCCTTAGGATTAATATGGTTTCCTTAGGATTAATTTGTATATCTTTGAGTTTAATTTCAATGTATTGAGACTTTTCTTCCTTTCTTTGTAAAAATTTACAAATCAATTAATGCAGTTCATCTTCAAGCTAAAATATTAAACAAACCATAATCATGCGAATCAAAGGTTAAGTAGCGAGATATGCTAAACAAAAAGATATTTATAATTTATGTTGGGATTAAGCTTTGTTTACTTAAGTTTTATAGAAAATTATACTTCATCTTGTTGAGAAAGAAGTAAATTTTACAAGAGAGTTTTATTGAAGATCAAGGTGTAATGATCATTGTAAGATTAGTCATCTTTGTTCTTTGTTCGATTGCCTCAATTTCAAATTTTCTTCCGTGAATTCCTATAAATTGTCATGTGATCTATGAAAAATATATTTGAGTTGTTTTGTTTTTTATTTTTATAATATAAGAAAATATTAAATAAATTTAAAAAAAAGAGAAATTATTTTGTAAAAAATCATATATAATGTAGCATATCATCTCATGTTGTTAGTTAAAAGAGGAAGGAATCCCACATTGTTTAGGAACAAGATGCAAAACTATTCATAAGTCTATAAATACACATATCTCATATCCCACTTTACTCAAAACAAGGAAATGAGACTTTGTGTCTATATAAATATTTCTTTGTAAGTTATATTTCCTTATTAATTGATGACACCTTAAAAAATGGTGTTGTCACTTTGAGCCTTTTAAGGTTTATTTCGTAAATTTTAAAATATTCGAGAATAGTTTTTTTAAAACACGGCTAAAGCGCGTCCGTAGACGCGCTTTTTTCCCTCAATAAAACGCGTCCATGTAGGCGAAGCTTTTGCTGAGGTGGATAAAAGCGTCCAGTATGCGCTTTTAGCCTTTATCTCCCAAAAACGCGCTGATGTGGACGCATTTTTGGGGGAAAATGGTCATTTCCCGTAAAATTTTTATAAATTGACCTATTTCCGTAATTTTTAAATATTTAGACATTTTAAATATTTGCCCTATAAACCATCTCATTTTTAATTAATTTTATACTATTTTAATAAATAAAAAAAAAACCATACAAGAACTTGTTTACCATAAAATTGTTAATTCTTGTGTAATGACAGTGATATGGCACAAAATTATTGGTCAAGTAGTAAGCTTATCCTCTCTCTTACAAAATACAACCCACAGTGTGGGCCCTATTTATTTCCACATTTCCAACAAAATGATTTATTATATTTTTTAATATTTAAATAAATAAATAAATAAATAAATAAATAAATAATAATAATAATAAACAAAAAAGCATAGCACATTAAGGGGTAAAAAGGGGATTTCGACATGGAAAAGAAAAAGGAAGGCGGTAGAAAATAGTCCAATCACATATTAAACGTGTCAGATTTTAATGGACCTAAATGACACTGCTGTGGTTAACGTGCTCCCGAGTCACGAGACGTGTCAGATTGACTTTTTTCCTTGTCTGCCCCTATCAACCGGTTAGGTCTCACCGGGAAACCGGCTGCTCTCGGTTAAGTTTTTGAAAAATAAATAACTTAATTTTTTTTTAAATTTCGGTAAACTCCACCTAATCGTATTTATTTATTTTATGATTTAGTAATTTAATTTTAAAAGTTATAAAATTATTATTTAATTATTTAAAAATTTTATTTAAATTATTAAATTATTCAAAAAATTTTATTTAGATCACTTTAACTATCAAGGTTTTTTTTTAAAGTTCGATTAGTAAGTTTCAAATAACGATTTGACAATCGGTACAGTAGATCAATATACATCGAGAAGTAAAAGAACATATATTAGATTTAAGTTGATTTGACTGTCAGTGTTGGACCGCAGAGAAGAAAGTTGTTTGAATTTGAATCTGTAGATTCGTGAAGTTTAAAGTCATTTTATTAAAAAAATGTGAGCTTGTGATTGGTATAGATTGTATGAATAGAAATAACTGTACAACAACGATTAGAATGGTACCATTTAACCAAAGCCTTATTTATTATTTATATCATCTTTATAAATATATTTATTAGATAATTTTATTTTCCATCCATGGTGAAAATGTCAAAATTTAATACATTTTATTACTAAAATATTTCTTTATATATGAATTATATAAATAAAACCTCAATTATATAGATTTTTATTCATGAAATATCTTAATGAGAAATATATTTAGATGAATATTTTATATATTTTTTTAAAAATTTGTAGATTCATTAAATTAATTGAGTTGATAAGTCTTATTTTATCATCATAACTCGATTTAAAAATTTTCAAATCGAGTTGAGTGAAATAAAATTTGAGTCAAGTTGAATCGAGTAACAATGTTCGAGTTAAATTAAAAAATTAAACATGTCAAATTAAAATCTTATTACAGGATAACTAATACCATGTTAGAGCATATAAATGTGAAACCACATATATTTGAAAAATTTTTCAAAGCTAAATAAAAAAAAAAGAAAAAATGCTTTAGTATGATAAACTTAAATTATTAATTAATTTATTTAGGTCCCAAAATTATTGTTTTAGAATTTTTTAAAAATTTAACTTTTTTCTATATTCTTTATATTTTTAAAAATATAAATTTTGGGTTTTATAAATATTTTGAATTTTAAAATTATTTTGAAAATTTATGTAATTTTGTTAAGAGAGACCAATTTGCTCATTTTAAAATTGACATACACCAAAGGGTATTTACACTAATTTGTTATTCAACTCAAACTCAAATTATTTGACTTGAATAACTCAATTCGATTAACTTGAAATTCAACTTTTTTTAAATTTTCGAATCAAATTAAATTTTACTAATTCGAAAAAAAAAGGTATTTGTTGACCTTTTTAGTTAAAAATTACAATCGGATATTGAGATCTAATAGTAATAATTTAGTTAAAAAGGGTTTTTCATCCTTTAAATTTTAAATGAAAACTAAAAAAGAAATTGTATAAAAAATTGGGTAAATTTACTCAAGGTCACTAAATTATTAATAAGTTTACATTGTGGTCACTTAACTTCAAAAGGTTACAAAATGGGTATTGAACTATTCGAAAGTTTTCATTTAAGTTACATCAATTGAAAGCACTCGTTTCCTTTCTCTTCTACAATTCAATTTTTTTCATAAAACAACTTTCTTCTCCAATATTCTACACGGACCATCAAGTCTACTTGGATCTAAGGTATGTTCTTAGGGCTGTAAATGAATCGAGCTTGAACGGACGAACCTCTATTTATGTTAGTTTGTTTATTTTTAAGCTTGTTTGTGTTAGTTAAGAATTTCAAAATGTTTGTTCGTGTTCATTTATTTAAAATTATATGTATTCATATTCGTTTGTTTAAGTTAAACAAACATGTTCGTGAATGCTAAACGAACATGTTCATGAATATATAATGAAATAATCAATCAATCAAACAAACAAACAATAAATAAATAAACATATATATATAATTTTTAAATATAAAATAATTAAATATAAATATTAATAATTATATTGTAACTAATTAAATTAATTGACCTAAATTAACCTAATGGAATTTTCTATTCCTAGTGTCAACAATGCGAGCCTTTAGCCTACAATTGATTAAGAAATCTTAATTAACAGACATAAATTTAACTTCAAAACTCGAGTAATTTTAAGGGAATTAGTTATTAACTAACTAGTATTACCTTCCAACCTCTACTAATTAACTAATCAATAGGTACATGCTTATCTCCCGACCTCACTTTTCCCACCGGGATAAATTATGAATTGCTTGGAAAACTTATCCCGGCCTCGTTTAACCTAGATTACTTTCTAAGATCTTCAATCCTATGGTTTAATTAATCAAAACCATAACCAAATCATTCAAGATAGAAATAAAATAGAAGAATTTATCCTAATATTCATATAAATGTTAATTGGTCAGATAAATGAAATATAAACAAAAGAATAAAATACAAGAGTAAAGAGAATGCTCATGAACAAATAAATTGAAGCGCAGTTCTGGAACAATCTCCGCTCGTAATTGTCTTCACATCGGAATAGAAAGAATTCTGACTATAGAAAAATAAACTAAAAGTAAAAACCAAAGAGAAATACAAAGAAAACTATGTGGCTAATCTAAAATTGATGTCCATTAGGGTTATAGGAACTTCTTTACATAGACTAATTTTGGTGTGCTTTATGCCTAAAATACCCTTGATACTTTGGGTGCAAGTAATAAATAAAATTTGAGAAATCTGCCAAGATACGACTGATGATGTCATCATTGCTTACGCCATATGTTCTGGCTACGTCTCAACACAGGGGCTACGTTGCAACATAGGGGAAGCTACATTGCAACACAGGTGCTCTGTTGCAATAAGGGGAAGGTGTGTCGCGACACGACACCGATTTTTGAGTTTGAAGTTCTAGTTTCACATGTTGCATCTCATAAAGCTTAGGTATTGTTCCTTAGGCTTTTGGTATAACACACCCCTTACTCGACCCGATATTTGAAACCGTATAACGGGATGTCACATTCATTGCTGGAGCAACCTACTTCAAATAATTCAAACTTATACACAACTTATATAATTATAGTTCACATACCATACAAATATATTAAATTGAGATCTATACGGACGTAAATGTGAAAAACTAGGCATGAAATGAGATTGAATTGTAAATTTTCAAAATTTTAGAGTTGACATTGATATTTAATTATTAGGTATCGATATTGAATCTATACCTTGTTGAATATCGATACCAAATCACAATTCTGTTTATTTTGCAAAACAAGGGTATCGATATTTATTTTCTGGTATCGATATTTAATGAAAAGTATCGATACTCATATAAATATCGATACCATTTTGGCATTCTGTTTGTTTTAAAACTGTTCATATGGTCAAGTATCGATATCAAATGCCAAAATATCGATACTTAAGCCCAGAAATGGTAAATCTCATCTTTAAAATGTTCATTTCATGCCAAAATCACCTAAACTCAAATGGTACCTTATAAATACAATTATAACATAAAAATCATCAACTAAGGACTTTCTTATTTATTTCCAACATATAAAAAAATCACGTTAACAATCAACCTAAGTACCTAACCAATATGCCACAATTGGCACCTCAACAAATTCAACCTTTTTAAGAACAATCGAAAGAGTATATATATATATATATACACCAATTCAATAAACCTTTAATGAAACTTTCACTATTATTTAAATCAAACATCAAATGACCATTCAAACAATCCCATGTTTAGTCACTAAGTTTACCAATCCATTTCAAGCATACCTAAACTTACCAATCATCATTCCATAACCAAGCATCAACCAAAGCATATCACATAGCATATCATTTTCTCCACAATTAAACATTAAGCAGATGATCCAAACTACCTAACAAGATTACAACAACATGACTATTTCCATCACATGCATATACACTTATATACATAACTCCCAAATGCCCACCACAATACACAATGTTCATTATAACCATTAGACATCCTAGGTACATACCAAGACCAAAACGAATACATCACCAACACTTGAGTTTGGGATTGTTGTTGGATGTTGAAGTTGATGATTGAATAAAAAACTACCTAACTGTGCACGAGAAACAAAACCGTACGTTGAGTATACTCAATGGTATTTCAATAATCCAACTATTAATATTTAATCCAACACAAAATGATACATAAGTTAACATAAATGATGAGATGCAACATAGCAATTAATATATACCAATTCAATTATCAATTTTTCAAAACGGTCACATTATTACCAATAGAACATGGCAAATTCATTACATATACCATTTGGTAATTCGAATCATATCTTAGGACATTCCATCTCATAATTTGCCATTGAATACATTCAAAGTTCATATTCATTCTTAACTCAAATGTTCCACCATCATATTTTCATTTTTAATTCCCTATTAGCATGACTAGGGCTCAGGCGGATACGCGGATCCAATCAACACACCAATTTGGCACCCAGTGTCTAATTGATAAATCCGTAATAATAAATTTTGTCTTGTGTTCGCCAGTAAAGACCGACAAATAAATGTGCCCAGCACTGGTCAATATAACAGACAAATGGGGTGCCCAGCACTCCTTGACACATAGTCGTATAACCCTGAACTCTTCCTATCCTATGGCATGCCAATTATACCCGATCCTACCCGAACAATTAATAGGGTAACATGTTTCTCAATACAAATCAACTAGATCCTCAATATCAAACCAAGTCTCCATCAATTCATAATCCATTATCATGCATCTGTAAACAATGTTCATTTCCTGTATCAATTCAATTCAACGTAGAATTCAATATATGTTATTTTCATAACTATCAAATTAAGTCTATTTTCACAACTAATCATTCAATCACATCCATTCAATTAGCATTTCACATATAATTCTAAAGAACTAAGTCACTTTATAAACTTACCATATGATGCAATGTTTATATGCAACAATTAAAATATTTCAAAATATAGAAATACAAACCATGAACTCTGAGCTATTCATCGATAACTTTATCTTTTCCTTGGTTTTTCGAGGGATTCAGGTCGACATTAACTACGAACTAAAACAACAAGACATTTCATCAATGCACAATCAAATTTTACATTCAATTTCTAATTTATGCAACTTTTGTATTTTATTCAATTTTGTCCCTAAAATCGAGACTAAATTAACTTTCACATTTAACCTTAAATTTTAATACTAATTTCACTCTAGGCCTAATTTAAATCCCTATTTCTCATTTCTACCTCAAAATTTTGATGTTTGTACAATTTAGTCTTTATTGCACAAAATCATCATTTTACTTTACAATTTAGTCCTTTTTCAATTCTAAACTTAAAATCTATCAAATTAATCCCTAAAACTTCAGCTATCCATCAATGACAACATTCACAATCTTTAACAGTACTGAAAAATACTATATGAGTTGACTAGCTTAAATTCTCGAGATTTCGAAAACATAAAAATTATAAAATAAAATAAAAAAACTAAATTCAACTAAGCTTGAAATTTTTAAAGTCGGGCATCGAACTATGTTCTTCTCCCAAAATTGGTTGAAACATTAAACTTTCATGTTTTTCTCTTCCTTCCAACTTTATTTTTATTAATCTAATGTTTTGTTTTGTTTTAATTTACTTTAATTAATAATTTATAATATAATATGTACATACATCCCATTG
This sequence comes from Gossypium rotundifolium, assembly GCA_025506655.1. Classification (NCBI taxonomy): domain Eukaryota; kingdom Viridiplantae; phylum Streptophyta; class Magnoliopsida; order Malvales; family Malvaceae; genus Gossypium; species Gossypium rotundifolium. The sequence goes on from CP106726.1 coordinate 12,762,798, forward strand.
TTTACCAACCGGCCAAATAATCATGTAACCAATAGGGGCGAAGCCAGAACAATTTTTTAGGAGGGGCCAGATGAAATTTTATTTTTTTATAGTTTATATCTTTATAATTTGTAAAGGATTAAATCAAATTTTTATAATTTTAGAGGGGCCAAAGTGCAATTTTACCTTTACTAATTTAAAATTTTTAAACAATTTTACATTTTAGGGGGGCCGATGCCCATGCCAACCCCCCTGGCTTCGCCCCTGCTAACCAAGGTATATCTCCCATTTAAGCCATTTACACTGATTTCTAATTATAAATTCTTAACAATTCACACTTTTATCACTTATGCAATTTAGTTCCTGTACCTTAATTAATCCTCAATTCAATAAAATTACTTAACCAAAATTTAGTTCACTTCTAATATAACTTTATAAATATTTAATAAAAATATTTACAAGTCCGATTTATGGAAATGAGATTCCGAAACTACACGTTCTGACACCACTGACTTTCGGGTCGTTACATTTGGGCTTAGAAATACATATCCTACACACTCAAATAGACTAATTGGCACTACATAAGGCTTACATTGGCCTAATAGGCCAACTAACATCAATTATTGCGTAAAAACACTTATTTTTCTAATAATCTAAACCTAAGCTACTAAAGTTGAAAATGCAATAATTAAATATAAAAGAGTTATAAAACAAGCTCCTTAAGTGCCGAAATGTACCTAAACTACCACCACAATTGGTGACAGGTCAAACCACTTGAGCCTTAGGAACTAAGGAACCGGAGGCAAGAATCATTCCATTGTCACCCTCCACCATCTAGATCTTCCTATCTTATACCACTATTCGTAACTAGCTTCATTGTTGTAACTATTGAAATTACGTCACTATTTAGTATCATCAGAGGCAATGGCGGAGCCAAGGGGGTTGGTAAAGGCCTCGGTCCCCCTTAAAATGGAAAATTTTTCATTTAGACCCTTTATAATTTATAAAATTTTAAATTGGTAATGGTAAAATTATACTTTGGCCCCCAAAAAATATAAAAGTTTGATTTAATCCTTTAAAAATTATAAAGATATAGACTATCAAAATTGTGAAGTTACATTTTTACTATTGTAAAAATATACAATTTAATTCCAGCCCTCCAAAAAATTTTCTAGCCCCGCCACTTATCGGAGGAGGATTTCATTGAAGAGAAGGCTCTGTAATACATAGAATAAAATTTAAAATAATTACATAAAACATATGTAAGCTAAATAAAAAAAATTACATAACTTAAATATAATACAACCATCGGTGGCGTTGAAGCAAATGCATTCTACAACTTGATGCCTGACATATACAAACTGGATTCCATCACGGTGGAGAGTGGATCGGAGCTTTATCTTCACATCCAGCTTCATTCCTTCGAGTTAGCTAATGAGAAAAATCAAACCCAAGTGATCCCTTGCCAAATAATGCTACAATGTATGGGGAGTTTGTGGTGTGAACGACTTAAAATCGGCCCTGATACTTGCCATATCCATCATTAGTTATGCTATTTGGTTGACTAAATCTCTCCCCAAAATAATATGAGGATGATGATGCACTTGGATAGTTTGCAGGGACAAACATGGCAAATCCAATTGAGTAAGCAACTTTAACAAGTGACTTATGTCTGTAATGCTAGATAGATGACTGCGGCTCTTCAAGCTAGATAAATTTAGTAGATTCAGCATGAGATCCTAGATGTGATTAGAAGGGATGAGAGCTAATTTCATTGATATGATGTCGAGCCACTTTGCAAAGCGAATGTTAAGAGTTTTGCCCTTAGTTGAATGCGCTGGCCAAATCAAAATTAGACAATAAATTCAATTTCAAATGCATGCAATTAACTAAGTTGTCAAAATTGTTTGCTAACATCACTCCTCCTATCATGTATAACATCTAATCTGTGGCATATTGATCCATTTTCTTGACAATTTTATTATCATCGGGGCAAATTGATAAGTTGTATCGTGAATTTCGTCATATTCCAATCGCATTCTTTATTCTTCTTGTTTAGGACAATATCCAATAATTGATAACATAATGAAAAAAGTTAATTGAACTTTCTCCGATTACTGGTTTTCTGTCGACTGGAAGGTCGGTTATTAAAGATACATTTCCTAACATAATAATAATTTTTCGCATGGAAAATAAAAAGTACGCGTTTTCGGCCTCCATCTGTAAAATAACGCGATGATCAACTCTAGAATTATTTCAAAGTGGGGCATTTTAGCTACCTTTAATAAACCATCTCTTTCCAAAGAGCCTTAGATATGTTTATTTCACTCACCAAAATGAAGATTACGTTAGGCACAAATAGTTTAATATTCATCTAGACCTATTCATGGGTCGGGTTACTTGTCCAAGCTTGAAGGCTTGTCTGAAATTTAAGAGGGTTTGGGCAAACATATTATGCTCAAAAATGGGCTTGGGCAGAAAAAATTAGGCTCTTTTAAAATATGGGTCAGGCTCGGGCTTGAACATTCAAGACCTTGAAACCGACCTAACCTGACCGTTTTTAAGTTTATAATACTTTATACTACGTTATTTTTATTTATTATGTAATTTGAACACATTAAAAAAACCTATACTAAATATATAATATTACTCTAATGTAAATATTAAAATAAATATAAATATTTTTAAAAAATTAAAATATAATATGGCAGGCCTAAAATGGGCTTGGATTAGTCTTTTACAAATATAGGCGGGTTCGAGCAAAATTTTAGGAGCATATTTTGGGCCAGGCTGGGCTTGAGCAAGTACAAAGTATATTAGTATTGTGCTTAGGCCCTGCTCGAGCCTAGCCTGAGGAGCTATGTGTTTCATATTGAAACCTCAATGAAGCATTAGAGAATAATGAGTTAAAATGGGAGTGAGAAAAGTAAAAAATTTAAGGTTTTTCAAGAGAATTTTGGATTTTTTATGAAAATAAAAAGAGTGGAATTGAAACACCCCAAACTCGACCCACGAGCCTTGACCGGATCTGGTATGTTCCCCTGTGTAAACCGTTTCAAATTCTTTTCTTACTTAGGAAAAACTTGTGTGATTTGAAAGATAGATCGTTTTGGGTTGGGCTTGAAATGAAAACAAGTTTATTTCATTATTAAGAATCCTTTACTTTAAGTGACAAAACATTTGGGCTTTGTTTTAAAAATAGATTTACTTAATCTTTTAATAAGTAAAAGTTTGTAAGCTTAATAAATAAATACTGAATAAAATAATTCTACTAAGGCCTTATTACATCAAATAATTCCCAAATTTAAATTCAAAATACTTAAAATAAAATAGTCCAAATAAAAGAAATCTGAACTTCACATGGCCTCCACCCGGCCCGGTCCATCACTGGTCGTCACCTGAAAAATGTTCCCACAACGGGTGACTCAACAGACTCAATGTGTAACCAACACTAAAATTTAATATTTCAGGCATACAATATCATTCATGTTCAAAAAGCATTTAAACAATATGATGCAACCCGAACCCAAACCTATAAGCCATCCGCTACACACCACCGTACCATCCTCGCACAGTGGGGACTACTAAGTCAACCTCCATCCGCTACACTCCATAGTCGCTGCAGTCGACGTGCTCATCGCCCTTATAAAATTCATGGTCTTAGGTCACCATATTCAGATTTCGTGGTCTTAGGTCACCACATTCAGATATCGTGGTCTTAGGTCACCACATTTAGATATCGCGGTCTTAGGTCACCGCATTCAGATAGTGAGACCAAGTCACCACTTTCACTTCCCTTTTAATAACCCATATGCCCAAATCATATTATGCATTAACATGCCAAAGTTCACATTCTTATCATTATTCTCATGTTACTTATAACATATTTCATAATCCTATTGGGAGTAGGAACGCGTGCACGAGTACTTTGTACCATTGTATGGTACTTTAGCCATGCTTTTCACATTCTTAATAACACAATTAATTTAAAACATAGCCATGAACATATTAAAACTTAGGGTAGGGTACACACCTGATTCGCTTAACGATTTCACTTGAAATCCCGAATTTTCGATCTTATATCTTTAACTCCCTTGGTGTCGAATTGACTATAGTCAATTCTCGAAACTTTGCAGAGTTCTCCCCTTGCAATCGGCTAGGCACTAAAATCACTTAACTAATTAGTTTTGACTTTCAAACGAAATAAGAAATAGATCTTCATACCAAAATAAGCCTTGGCCGAATGCTATAGATACTTACCTTGTGGATTTTAAATCCCGAAACTCACTGAATAACTAGGGAACACGCGGCCTATGGTGTACCTTCGAAAAGAATTTCTCCTTCCTTGTAGTCGACACTTAGTAAATCCCAAAAGATCTCTTCAAAGTTTGGTAACAAGATATTAATGGGGTTAGTCCTAGATTTGGTAAATCTTAAAAAAGGATGAAAATCGAATGATAACTAGTTCTTACCCTTAATACGTAAGTCGACAACCCCTTGTTTGAAGTCTCAAAACTATTCGGCTATGGCCTTGATTTTAGCAAACTTTCGCTTTTGGAAGATTATGAAAGAAGAAGAAAAGAGTTTGAGCAATTTGGTAATGAAGTTTTGACTACACAAGGTGTATTTTCGACAGCAAAACAATGAAGAAAGGAGATATTTGCTAGAGAGAATTCGATGAGAGAGAGTTAGAAGAAACAATGAATGGCCTCTTTTCCTTTTATAGCTGAAATTACTAACTTAGAATCCCTTACTTGGCCATCACTCTTCTATTTTGATAGCTTTATCTCTTTAATTAAAATTAAAGAATATTCCTTAATTATCTCTTTGAAAATAATTTAAAATAAATCATCATTTATCCACCTATTTAGCCGAGTTTTAAGGAGAATTAAACTCTTCCTTAAGAGTCCCTATTGCCGTCCATTGCTTCCTCTTTAAGTAATTAAATAAAATCACTTAAAATCTTAGCTAGATGCCGTCCACCCCTTCCCTTGATGAGTAGAATTTAAACTTATTCTATTGGACTCCTTGTGGCCATACGAGGCCCAAATTATCCACCTAAGTGGCGCCTCCCTATGATTAGTTTAGCTTTAATAACAATTGGGCCTCAAGCCCAATTCAGACGTAAAACACTCTCGAAATGCTCTCCTTGCTCGAACCTAAGCTTGCACACATGTGGTGGCGTCATTTATTGGGCTTTAAGTGGTGCCTCCTTGTCACTTTTCCAAGCCCGTTTTTGTTTCAAATTTCTTCTATTAATTTTCTTAAGGCCACCTTGCCTTAAAACTTATCATCTCTAAGACATTTCCTTACATTTCCAAGTTTCCAAAAACGTTCGTTTCCCTACTTTAAACTTATTATTTCTAAAGCATTTTCTTACATTTCCAGGACATTTCCCTACATTTCCTTACATTTCCCTACATTTCCTTACATTTCCATACATTTCCTTATATTTCCATACATTTCCGTACATTTCCATACATTTCCTTACATTTCCATACATTTCCATACATTTCCTTACATTTCCTTATATTTCCATACATTTCATACATTTCCATACATTTCCTTACATTTCCATACATTTCCATATGTTTCCTTACATTTCAAGGTTCTAAAATGCACACACATATCACAATAAACATGCTATTTCATAAAATTAAGCAAAATGCACAAAATGGGATTCGAACCTCTTCCTCAAAGTACTTCACTTGATGCCACAACCCTTGCACCTTATGTGGCGCCCTTGCCACTTTTCCACATCACTTCTTGTTTTAACTTAAAACCAATAATTGTCCAAAGCTTTCTCTTCCATCCTAGGATTTTAAAACCCTTAATTCACTTCCAAACACCGCTAAAACCTACTACTCATGAATTATGCACAAACGCATAACCCCTAATCTAGGATGTTACAGGAATACTTGTAAGTTAGGTGTTCAACACGCACGAGTGACAAGACCCTTTTGAAATAAATATAATGGTTAAGCCTATGAGCAATAAATATATGATCAATGTTTTTTACTTGATCTTGACATTTGTGAGTGTTGAAGTTTAACCAGTGCATATATTCTTAGGGTGGGTTTGGATGGGCAGTGCGTTTACCTGTGGTTAGTGTAAAAATAACGGTGGCGGTGAGATTAGATACTGTAGTGATACTATAGCATGAGACAAAAAGTAAGTTAAACGCATCGCACCACACTCAATCGCCCATCCAAACCCACCCTTAGTATTCTCAAATCAAGCGACATGAATTTTATATGGAATTTAATCTTAGGAACCACAACATTCATAGATGTCAAAATATCTAGAAAAACCTATTTTGAGAATTAATCTCAAAAGGCACTTTTTTTATTATAAATGCAACATTTTGATAAAAAGAAACATTCAATAACATCTTTATTTTTAATTTTACTAGACAATTAAAATGAATCTAAAATTTTAATTTATATTTAAAATTTTAAATGGAAAAATCATTTATTAGAATAAATCAAAGATAGGAGTCAATTAAAAGAAAACTATTTGACACGTTATTAATAGAGTTTTTAAACTCTACAAGTGAAATTGAAAGAGTAACACATACTTGATTCGAGAATAGTAAATAATTAAATATAAATATTAAAAAGATAAAGGGTAAATTATAGTGGTAGTCACGCAACTATTGGTAAGATTCTTTTTTTGTTACCTAACTATGAAAAGTTACAAAATCGTCAACCGACTATTCAAAATATTTTTTTGTCAACTAACGTTAACGGAAAGATAACTCTCTTTGGTTATTGGTTGTTTATCAACTAAAAGGTTGGTTATTAAAGATACATCTAACAACATATGGGAAATGGAAAGTATGCATTTTCTACCTCCATTTTTTAAATAAAGCGGCAATCAACTTCGGAATTATTTCTAAGTGGGGAATTTTAACTACCTTTAATAAACCATCCCTCTCCAAATAGCCTTAGATCCGTTTATCCGACTCACCAAATGAATATTATGTTGGGCACAAATAGTTTGATATCCATCCTATGAAAAATTTCAAAAAATAATTAATATTAAATTTACTAAAATATAAAGATAACAAAAAGATAACTTGACAGTTTTTAAAATTGACATAATAGCAACTTTGACCCTCAATATTTTATACATTGTGTTAATTTAGTATTGATTCTAAATTTAATTCTAAACATTTACATGTTATGTTATTTGATTTGTTATTGTAGTTTTTGTTTTTCTTTGCGATGTTGAGGGCTAATTTTAAAACAATGAGAAAAACTTGGATTTTTTCAGTGTTTCCATTTTTTGGTAAAATTTTGATCAAATTTAGTCGATAAATGTGTGTGTGTGTGTTTTAGCTTTTTAGGTGAAATTTTCACAAAGAAAAATAAAATTGCAAAAAAGACCAAATTACACAATGCATAAATGTTGAGGGTTAATATTTTTTAGAATTAAGACTAAATTGACATAATGTATAAATACCGAGTAACTATTTAACGACCACATAATATTTTCGTTAACCATTTAATGGCCAGTGACCAAAAAAGAAAGGGTAAATTAAAGAAAGATGCTGATTTTTTTAAAATTTAAGTATTTAGGCTTTTTTAATATATTTACCGAGTATGCTATTTTTGTAGAGAGAAATGAAAATGCATCCTACAAGGCGCGTTTTCAATGACAAGGCAATGAAAACACACCTGTAAGATGCGTTTTCAAGGCAACGATAACTTTTCCAATGGTCACAATTCCAACGACTACACCCCAACAACCATATTTTTTCCTATATAAACCCTTTTGAACTTCATTATTTTCAATTCAAACTCAATTCTTAATTCTCTTGATAATTTTGTTTTAAATCTTTCTCTAAATCCTATTCTCTTCAATTTTATTTTAATCCTTATAATTTGTAAAATGGTAAATCAGGTTATTCGTTTGGATGACAAGCACATCTCTAGTGTTCAATTACAAATGGTAAGAAAATATTATGAAATTATTTAATTTTAATTAGTAATTACTATGTTATTAACATCATTATTTCTTATGTTTATATATTCAGGCCGAAGATCGGATTTTGGAGACGTACATACACAATTTAAGTAGGAGTGCATCAATTGCCATTCATGGACACTTGCGAGATGCAAGATTCTTATACGTGGCTCGCATGCTCGGGGGGACTAAATTGGACCCCCAACTTATCAGTGCTTTGGTGGAAAAATAAAGACCCGAGACACACACATTCCATCTTCCCTGCAGTAAGTGTATAATTACACTCAAGGATGTTGATTTACAACTCGATCTACTAGTCAATGGGGAAGTCATTACGGGGCCAGTGGCAAGTGTCAATTGGAGCGCAACACTCAAGCAACTACTTGGGAAGCTGTTAGAATTTAGGGTGAAAAAGAACAATTCGTGCGCCTATTCATCTTAAGGTTGATCGGGGTAATGCTTATGCCAAATAAATCTTGAAATCTGGTACATTAAAAGTGGCTAATACTACTTGTTGACTTAAAAGAAGGGGGGCAACTTAGTTGGGGATTAGCGGTGTTGGGCACATTGTACCGAGAAATATGTCGAGCAACAAAACTAGAAAAAAAGTTAAATTTGGTGGTTGCATGCTCCTTCTTCAATTGGGGGTATGGTATCGACTACCATTTTTATAGCCTCCTGTGGACCCCCTTATGAATTCTCACTCGTAATATGGTAAAATTCATTTCATAATATCATTATCCTATTATTTTTTTCATTGTTGTAATTTTGAAAAAAAAATATTATTTGAATAGGTGGAACAATAGCGCAACACACATAGGTATAACGTCCGAGCTTGAGGATATCTGGCTAGCTTTAATCAATAATCTGAAGAGGAGATTAGTTTATGAAATTTAAAGTTATATAATATTTATTCCAACATTTGAAATTAAATAATAAGCACGTGCTAAAATTTATAAATTCTTACTATAGTTTGTATAGATGCCATATGCGGATCTAAGAATTAAAGAATTCGTACTGACCGAATTTTTGGTCAATCGCAACATCTGGTACATTAAAGTGCCATTGATTGTTTTTTTGCAACGGTCGAGATGTACGAATTTGACCAAGTGATACGAGAGTTTGGGTGTACGCGACGTATTTCACCGTCACCCTAGGAGCTCGATGACCTACACAAGATTGACTTGTGGGGGAGACTCGAGGAAGATTTGTCAACATTCCATAAAAAGTATATCGAGATGTGGCAGCATAGGTATGATTACTTGCCAACGTGTGAAACATTTCTCACGCCGAAGTTGACGACATCTCCAGATTACATAGATTGGTTCAGCCATAACGGCAAGTCGTATCTACTGTCGGATGCGGAAAGAAGTAGGCAACATCGCCGTAGAAGACCAAGACGAGGGCCCATCAATACTAGGTCAGGAGAACATGCTGCGAAGGGATCAACATTTGCTCTAGCTCCACACAAGGACCCGATTGCCGTGCAACCTCCTAGTTAGTATGGTTCATATTTTTTTGTGCTAATCCAATTTATTTTACACAAGCACCACAGCACGTACCATCATTCACTGCATCAACATATTTTTCAGGTGTATATTTCACACCACCGCCACCCACACACCATATTTCACGTCGATATCACCAGCAACACCGACGTATCCAATATCATCGATAATTCTCACCTTTTATCCACAATCGGATTATGCAAGGCCATACAGCTATCCGTTGATAGTGTCACAAATAGCTCTAGCATCGTTGTTCTACCGATGAGGATTATCCTCACAACCGCCTATTCATACAGGGGGGATGTACGATGGCGATTAGGGCCCAAACGTAGTCAACCATAGAGAAAGGAGATGAATATGAAGATCAACATCAAGATCCATGTGAAGATAAAGATGGAGACGAAGACAATGAGGAGTCGCCACCCCAACATTTTCGATGGAACCTTAGGCGTACTTGACGCCCACCCACCTGTGGCACACATTCTAGATTATAATGATTATGTTATTTGTAATTTTTCTCAAATATTTCATTCTTTAGTTTGTTAAATTTTAATCTATATTATAATAAATGTTTTCACCCATAATGTACTTGCTCCATTTTCATTGACACCAAATTTATACTTTATTTACATCCTAAATGGACACTTATTTACAATCTACACAACATATTTATTAAATTGGTTTGTTTTGTACCATATCGTATGGTTAGTTCCAATCATTTTTTTTCATTTTTCTACTTTTCATTTAAGCTTCTCTTTCCATTTATCAATTAAAATATTTTTAAAAAGTAATGATTTGTTTTAAAATATTTTATTTCGTATTGAAATATATTTTACTTTAATAATTAATATTAACTTACAATTTCCAAAAAAAGTAAATGAATAAAATAAACATATGGAATTTATACAGTTTGTATCTCTGATTACCATCTTGTGCAATAGCCAACAACAACTGATGTTTGCATCTCTCGTACATGAAAGTGTCGTCAATTTGTATAAGTAGCTTACAATACTAGAATGCAGTTATGCATTGCTTGAAAGTCCAAAAAAATGATGGAAAATTTTTTTCCAAGGACCAAGTGATCGCGGTAATATGAAGGCTTCGTTTGTAGATCAGTTACGGAACCTAGTTCGTACCGCTCCAGTACCTAACATTATTGTCACAAATCATTATATGATTTCTCCCACCCTCTATGCATCTTATCCAAAGCCTTCTATTTTGCCAACCATGCCTTATGGTATGACATAGTGTAATCGTACTCGCTACGGATGTGTGCGATCAAAATTGGGATCAGGATCCTAGGACTCGCTTTCACCGTAGGTAATATAAAGTTAGATATCATGTCTGAATCCAATTTCGAATGATCAGTCGACATGCTTGAAAAAACACAAGTACCACACCATACGTAATAGAATCTCGAATAAAGGTTAGAATGTGAATCGATATTGTTAACCATGACACGTACTTGTAACAACACATGCATGTCAACAAACAATTGATGACGGCCCGATTCGCATTTCATCTTTTATGCATCGCACAATAACTCTTTCCGTTGGAAACCTTGTTGCCGCCAACTCTGTCATATGTTACCATAATAAGCTTACCGCCTTTGATGGAGACGGATAAAATAAATAACTTGATTATACTGAAAGGCCTTTGGTAGTTTTTCACTATGACTATGATCTTAGACTTCTATATGGGTTTTATAAAGCATCCTCCTCTGATGAGGTGAAACTCATTGATGTGTTTGCATAACTACTGTCAATTAGGCCCCTAATTAGACTTCATCCTCGACATCATAACCTTTGTAAACTTGAAGCCCTAGATACACTTCAACCCCTGACCGTTTAATCAACGTCAATTGGGACCTTGAGTTGCAATGCAATCCCGACTTCTCAGGTGATGGCTCCATTCTCAAATGGCAGATGAAATTTGTAGGTCATCATACTCCAAGGCATCAATGTAAATTCAAACATACCTTAAAACTGTAACAATGTCTATCTAAAACACAGATAAGAATTAATCTATAAACTTCTAATTTCCAACCACAAGAAAAAAATAATTTTTAACAAAGTGAAAGCACGTCCTGTAGGACGCGTTTTCAATTCTCTCTCCAAAACAACATATCTTGGTAAATATAAAAAAAAAAAAAACCTAAATACTTAAATTTTAAAAAATAATATATTTCTTTAATTAATCTAAAAAATTACTAATAATTGAATAATTACATATGTACTTTAGAAAAAAATAAATGATATAACGATATATAAATTGGTTTGTAAAGTTAAAATATTGCACCAAAGTAGGGCTAAATAAAAAAATTAAAAATTGAAAATCAACCCAAATTGAGTTGTTTGGATGGTTTATAGAATATAAGTTTAAATATCGCAGTTACACAAAACTAAACTAAAATATATTTTTATTTAATATATAATTTATTTTAATTTTATTATATAAAAATAAATATTTATATTTAAATTAGTGAAAATAATTTAAAAGTTATTAACAATTAATATAAAAAAAAGCAATAATAGAACCGAATTAAAATGAATGATTCAAAAATCCGACCCAACCAAATCGATTTCATCCTTACTAATAATGTATGAATCAAAGGGTAAATTAAATAAAAAGGCCATGTTTAAAAATAATTAAAATTTAAGTTTTTTTATATTTAAGAAAATAAATCGATTTTGAAGCCTACGTATTTCTTAAATATAAAAAAGCCCTAAATCCTTAATTATTTTTTAAAAACGTCTATTTTATGTAATTTTCCCTTAATCAAATTCTCTCTCTTCAATCAATATAAATTAAGAGATTTTTAATATGATATAAAAAAAACCATACAAAAATAAAATAAAAATAAAAAATCCTTTCATAAAAAGAAATAAAAAATAATTTATGTGTAGATGAGAAGGGTTGGCCTCCCCCTCCTACCTTGGTGCCATCCAGTTCCCATCCCACACCTATTTCCTTCTTCTTCAAATTGTTTTTCTCAGTTATTTTGTTTGGTTTTCTTTTATCTCTCTCTCTCTCTCTCTCTCTCTCTCTCTCTCTTCAAGCTTTTTCTTTTCTTTTCTTTTTTAAATTTATATAAATTTTATGAATATATTAGTTTTGGGTTGGGTTGATTTAGTCAGTTTACTTCCTTTTTATCTATAATCTTTTTTCATCATCAATCCCTTTGTATTTCTATAACAATTATTACCATTTATTTAATATTTTGAGCTTATACACTTTGATTTTGGATAACCCTTTTGTGAGATTCGAAAAAAAATCCAATTTTTTTTTTACCTATTTTCCGATGAGGAGAGGGAGGGGTCCCGCCACCGCCGCCGTCGTCCCCGATGGAGAAGAACCCAAATACAGAGGTGTTCGAAAAAGACCATGGGGTAGATTCGCAGCTGAGATCCGAGACCCGTGGAAAAAAACCCGGGTTTGGTTAGGTACTTTCGATTCCGCCGAAGAAGCGGCTCGAGCTTACGATACGGCGGCGATGACACTGCGTGGACCGAAAGCCAAAACGAATTTCCCAATCAATCCCTCGAATACTACCGCTTTTCCAGTCGATCACCAACACCGACGGTTATACCCGATGGGTAATTTTCAAGACCCGGAAATAAACCCACAAAGACCGACGAGGAGCAGTATGAGTAGTACGGTGGAGTCTTTTAGTGGACCAAGACCAACCCAACCGCCGCCGGAATCGGTTGTGTCGGACCGGAAATATCATCATCATCGGAAACCGCCGGTGTTGCCAGAGGATTTTCACAGTGACTGTGATTCATCATCGTCGGTTGTCGTCGACGATGGGGATATGGCTTCATCTTCATGTAAGCAAAATCAAACATTGATGCCTTTTGATCTCAATTTTCCACCGTTGGATGAAGTTGATGATCTCTACTGCACTGCTTTATGTCTTTGATCAACATGATGATCATGATTGATGATGAAGAATTATTCAAATCTATTTTTCTAATTTTTGCTATTTTTAAGCGAAAAAAAAAAGAGATATATGATTAAGATGGACAAAAAATGATCCTAGTCTTTTTATGAGTATGATGAAATCTAAGCCCTTTGATTTCGATCAAACGGTGATTATTATCTTTGTTCTTAGAGAATATATATGATTTAGGGTTTGGTGATATTATTATATCTCAGATCTGATTTTTCTTCTTCTTTTTTTAACTTTTAATATTTGTATAAAATTTTCCTCTTTTTCAATTTCAACCCTTCAAAAATGGATTAAAAGTAAAACCCCATTTTTTTCTTTTTTTTTTTTTGGGGATTATTTTGTTTGAATGAAGCAAAGATTAAAATGGGATTTTATCATTTTGATGGTTGTAATTACTTGTAATTAGGAATATATAGTAATGGTGATTTAGGGTTTGTTTTGTATATAAATGTTAATTTAGAACTTTAAAACAATGGATCCAAATCCCCAATTCTTGCCAATTTTTTCTTAGCTTTTAATATTTGTACATATTTAGGTACCAAATGTTAAATTTCGAGTTTTAGGGTTGATCGGATAAAGTTATTAATTGTAAATTTATTTTGTTAAATATAATTTGATGGATGATTGAATACGGGTTTTAGGATTAATTTTACGAAAGTTAATTGTTAATATTATTAGCTAAAGTATGAATTTTCATCAAATCAACTTTTAAGTAGCAAAATGTATAATTTTGTCAAATATAGGTGCTACATTGAATTAAAAAATAGATAAATTACATCAATAATCACTCAATTTTGATGTAGCTAATAAAATAGTCACTCAACTTTTGAAAAATAACAAATCGATCACTATCATAATAGACGTAACAGAAGATTGAGGTGACTCGTTAACTTGCTATGTTGGCATCCCACGTGGAAACGGCGACCTTTACGCCATCTCCGTTAACTTGCAGTAAAAAAAAAAAGAAGAAAAAAAAAAATTCTTTACGGAAAATGTTAGTAGATGACTGATTTGTCATTTTTTGATAACGTTAGTGAATTATTTGTTATTTTTGAAAGTTGAATGACTAAATTGAAACTAGAGTGACTTTGTAATTTACCTTTAAAAAATAACATAATATATATAACAGAAATTCAAGTACTTAATTATGCATTAAGCGTATAGATTTATGTATTTACTAATAAATGATTTAATACTCATAACTCATAACTCATCCCAACCCTTAAATAGGAGAATAAATGCTTTTCAGCACCATTCGAACTCACGTCCTCCTGCACTGACAATAATGTCAATACCAACCAAATTAATACTCAACTGATTTAGTACAATAAAATAATTTTATGTATTAAATTAGACAAATTTTGATGTATAAATTTAATAATTATCCATAAAATAAATGAATATATATTCATATTTATTGCATCATATTTAATCATATGTATAAATTTAATAATTTTTATTATAGAACTTTGTGTACTTGATAGCTATATTGGATTTTGATTAAATTTTGAGGAGATAATGTCACATTTGATACTTGTACTTTCATAAAATATCTAATGTGATACTTATACTTTAAAATGAACGTCTAATGTGATACATGAACTGTCAAAATATGTTTTATTATGGTGTTTGTATTTTCATAAAATTTTCCATGTGATACATGTACTTTGAAAGATGGATTAGAAGCTCAAATTTACTATTTTAGAAAAGCGGAAAAATTTAAGAGATATTTTTTTTTATGAATGTGACATGGATATGAATTGATAGGTGAAGGTCCAAAAATTAAGATATGGACTAGATTGGAAAGTGGTGAAAAGTATAGGGACTAAAGTGTAATTTTACCATTTTGTGAGAGATTGGCTTAATTGTAATTATACCATAAATAAATAATATTTACATGCTTAGGGAAAAAGACTATTGTACCCTTATGTCTTAAATATGACAAGATATTTTAAAGGGTAATTTAGTCATTTTGTCATTAAATACTATTTTTGAATTTTAAATTATAAAAAGAGATATTTTGATGGAAGAAATTATAACCATTAGATTAAAATCATGTAATTAAATGTGAACCATTGATTTAATTAATTAATTAATTAAATGTTGATAATAATTGTTTTTGATGGGTACTATTGACATAATTAGATAATTATAGATATCATGATGCCCAAGGTCATAGAACCGAGCAATGTGTACATTTAAAGAACGCTATTAAGAAGGGAGAAAGGATTGTATGAAACAGTGACGTCACGTCATCTGTATCCCTTTTCAATAGATTTATGCCATATCAGTATTCTTATCCTGAATTTTGAATTTGATTTTTTTCAGAATAAAAATGTTGAAATTTAGGATGAAAATATTGATGTGGCATAAATCTATTGGAAAGAGATACAAATAATATAGCGTCACTGTTTCATACAATCATTTCCCATTGAAGAGGTCATTCGAAAGGGTCATCTCAAGCAGTTCTTAGCCTAAGAGCCTCATCAGTTTAACAGAGTTCAAGATAGAGAAGTAGTCATGGTCACAACACGATGATAGGGGAAAGAAGTCGATTAGAGGGATCATCGATGCATTGGTAGGAGGAAAGCACACAAAATGGGTTGCCTTGAACTCAAAGCGAAAGGCTCACATGGGAAGTCTCCTGTTGGTTTCAACCACAATAAAGAAAACCTTCATGTCTCCGACCAAGATGATAGGGATGTTCTAGATGTGAAAGGACAAGACCCTCTGGTGGTCTCCTCTTCCCAAGTTAGGAGGATTTTACTTGACAATGGTAACTCGGTGAATATCTTAACAAACCAAAGCTTTCTAGCAATGGGGCTAAAAAATGCAAAACCCAACCTGCAAGCCTAATCTATGACTTTGCAAACCAACCCATTGCGAATAAGGGATCCACTGTCCTTCAGGTAGTCATAGGAGATAGTGAACACACCACCACAGAAATAAACAATGGATGATACAAAGGAAATAAACAAGTTTGGTTGGGGCTCAACTATTTTTGCCCATATCATGTTTAACTTGGACAGTTTAAACAAAGGCAAGAGGAAAAGCATACTTTGAAGACTTGCATCTTCCAACAGTAGTGCCCCTTGCTGAGAGGTGGACACAGCTGTTGAAGAAACATGACAATAATACAAACAAAAAGTTAAAAGTACATCCAAGTTAAATCCAACAGAGGTTCTTGCAATTTCAGAAATACAGTATCAGCCCAAGATTCATGGCGGCTTCTTCTTCTTTTTTTCCCACTCATCTCGGCATAGAATAAGGAGGCCTATGAAGAGGTTCATGGAGGAGAGTTTGAGTAGCATTATCGTGCCTTCCCTGCGTATATTTGAGCACCAGCAGAATGTACCATCCTCTCAGCAGCAGGTGTAGGATCATGGTAGCCACAACACTTTTGGAGCAATTGAAGCTTCCCCTTGAGGTGCTCAGGGGCAATTTTCACAGTGGCAAAGCCAAGGGTGCTAGCAAGGGCTCCGGCCCTCTTTAAAGGCATATTTATAATTCATAAAAATTTAATTTAATCATTTAAAAATTATAAAAAAATAGGCTATTAAAATAGTGAAATTGTATTTTTACTATCGTCCCAAAAATTTTTTTTGACCTCGCCCTGTCTTCAAATAAAACATTTATATTTTTCAAGTGAATTAAATTTTCATAATAAGATAATTTTTTTATATCTCTTGGTATCCACAAAATACCAAAAAACATTTTGGTATTTAAAATAAATATTTTAAATTTTATCAATTATTAAAAATTATATTTTACGTAAATTTATAACATTTAAAAATAAATATTAATTAATTATTTTAATATTAAATTCAATAATACTATATATTTTGAAAATCATATATTATATTTTACGACCAACCATATCTAATAAATACCAAATATTTTTTAAAAAAATCTAAATAATATAACAGCCAAGCAAATCTCAAAATTCCCAAACCAATCACCATCACATAATGCACCACCTCAAACCTACTTCTTTTGAAAATTTGGACATAAAAAACTAAATAAAAAATAAAAATTCAATTTATCCTGTAATGTGATACACAAAATTTAATTATATGCGATTTTATACATAAAATTTTGATTAAATTTAAATTATTAACACCATTATCGATAAATACCCTTTTACGTTTACGTATTACATGCACAAATGGTTACATTTACGTAGCATCAGAAACAGGGGCGAAACCAGGGGGTTGGCATGAGCCCCGACCCCCTAAAATATAAAATTACTATTTAGGCCCTTAGAATTTTTAAAAATTTTAAATTAATAAAGGTAAAATTGTACTTTGGCCCCTAAAATTATAAAAATTCAATTTAATCCTTTACAAATTATAAAGATATAAACTATAAAAAATTAAAATTTTATCCAACCCTCCCTAAAAAATTGTTCTGGCTTCGCCCCTGATCAGAAAACATTAATTATTTATTCCTTTAAATATGCACAATTGAATCAAAATCAACATTATATTTGAACCACTTTTAAAGTTCTATAAGTATAATTGCACAAAATCAAAATTTACGATCGAATTGCATATTAAATCAAAATTTGAGCATAATTTTGATATTTATCCGATGTAAAATTATTATTTTGCCAACTTTTTCCCCAATTAAACAATTCAATGTTTTCTTTTTTATTTTAATCTAAATACCAAATTCCACAATGAAAAGGGACTCAAACAAAAATAAACCAATAATTTTTGTTTTTTATATAATATTTTGTACATCTAGATAAGTTAACTTATAATTTATAATTAAATATACTTTAATATGAAGTAACTTTTCACTTCTACTTTAAACAAAAGGATAATTGTTAATATTATTTTTATAAATCTAGAATTGAGTTTTAAGATTAATCGGATGAAAATTAATTGTTAATATTATTAAATTTTTTTATTAATTTAATTAGTAGAAAAATTTGGTGTTAATTATGAATTTTTTAATTTTTAAATACATCTAATAGATATGATATAATTCGGGTTCTAAAGTCGATTTGATGAAAATTAATTGTTAATATTAATTACTAGCTGATTATGAATTTTTATCGAGTCGAACTATAAAACCCAGATTAAGCACTAAAAAGTTAACACTGTTTTAAATACCAAAATATATAATTTTTATCTACTATGGGTACCACGGTGGACAAAAAAATAACACATGTACAACGTAAGAAAAGGCTAAATTTTACTATCAGTCTCTATACTTTACAAAAGTTATGGATTTAATCCTTATACTTTAATTTTGTTATTGTTAGCCTATGTACTTTTTAAATTTTAAAATTTCAGTCCTTCCCAAACGATAACTATTTTCAAAATCTGATGCGGCAAAGATTTTTTCGTATGTGTAATGTCATACCAGCTTATTTTTTTCTATATATTACTCACTAAAAATTATGTTCATAGATTAATGACGATCATTTGTGTCGAGATTAGAATTTCAAAATTCAAGAAGTATAAGGACTTAAAATGATCTATAACTTTACGTATAGTACAAGACTAATAATTGAATGTTTGGGTCGGGACTAAAATTTTAAAATTTAAAAGGTATAAATACTAAAAGTAACCGATTTGAAAAGTACAAAAACTATAGGGACTAAAACTAAAATTCCAAACCAATCCCATCACGCAAATGAATAAAACAAAGGGGATTTAATTTGCCAACTTTATTCCCTAATTAACTAAGAGTAAGAGTCAAATGTTGAGTATTTAATACAAGATTAAATAAAAACATTAAGACATTTGGCAATGTCAAATGTGGGAGATTTGCGTGAATGACGGCTACACATTACACGTCGCAGCTTGATGATGCTTGTCTTGTCCCTACACCAGCTGTCTTGTTTTATGTCTCAATGCCAATTAGCTTGCTTCACATGGAAGTACCTTTCTTTGTTCAATAAAGTAGAAAGAATTGGTTGGGGAAAATACTATTTTCTAGAGATTGGGTTAAATTAAAAAATATATTTATTTTTAACTCGATAATATGGGTTCGAGTATGTTGAAATATATTATCTTCTTATTTATAAGTTGGAGAGGGATTATGGATAATTCTAAACTTATAATGAGATAATAAAAAAAAGTAGTCTAGTCTTTTTTTAATACGTTAAATCATTATAGTCGATATCCTATTGGTCAGAACACTACGTTCTGATAGTAAATCAAAATAATAAACTTTAAGTTCCATTCTGGTGCGTACCGGCCATACCGGTGCATACCAGTTGATTTCACCTGTATCGGTCGGAATATGATGTACGGGCCAATACCCAAAAAAATTAATTTCAGAATAGTTATATTGTGAACAATTATGTTTAGAATAGGGCTTCAGGTTAGAATAACCATCATCTAGCATAATTGTTATCTGTGAATAATTCCAGTTGAGAACAACTGATGTTTGAAACAGCTCTTGTTTAGAATATTTGTGTTTCAAAAACAACTATATTCAGAACAATTGTTGCTCAAAATAACATCTATTCAGAACAACTGTGTTTTTTAAGAAGAGTTATTATTCAGAACAAGTTTTTCCAAGAAACGTATTGCCACAGAACAACTCTTGTTCAGAATAACATTTACTAAAAACATTTATGTTGAGGACAACTTAGGAACAACTCATTTTTTAGATTAGTTTGTGAAACAACCCCAGAAGATGGTAAGGTTATTAGGGTAACTTTACTCTTGGGATGTTTTAGAAAACTCGGCTTGGTGGATCAGATATGGAGGTAGTTAAAAGGTTTTCTCTTAACATTTTCCTTCTTTCGTAAATATAACAAACTCTTGTTAACTATTCACCGCCAACAACTTAAATTCTCTTAATCATTAATGCTTTCGTAACTGAAAAAGTTAATCTCGTTACTCCTACTAAATGATTGATTTTGTAAATTTTATTCCTCACACCTATAAATACGAGTTCTCGCAACTCATTCGGAACTTTTGACATTCTAACCCCCAAAAGCTCTCTCTGAAATGCTTTCAAAGCAAACTACCATCCACCACTAAAGTGTTATAGGGTTGATTCCAATTTTCCCTTCTACAAGTTTAATAATCTTTCATCTAAATAAACCTTTGGTTTAAGTTTAATAAACCTTAATTTACGCTAACAATTGCTTAAGTTTAATTAATAATCATTATGTCATTTCCCCTAGTCTATTAGTACAAATGGGAAATGATTGTATGAAACAGGGATACCACGTCATCTGTATCCCTTTTTCAATAGATTTATGTCACATCAGTATTTTCATCCTGAAAAAAAATCAAATCCAAATTAAAATCCTGAAATTCAGGATAAGAATACTAATGTGGCATAAAACTATTAAAAATGGATAATATTCCTATTTCATTCAATCATTTCAGATAATAAATCATTATTTTTTCAGGAAATTTATCATTATTATTCTTATAATTCAATCTTATCTTTAATAATCAAATCAATTTATAATTTAAAATGTATAGCTTTCATTGTCAAAGAAATGATGCAATTGTCTTAATTGGAACATAAAATTGAACATGCCTCCTCAAAACATGGTGATTATGATGTTTTTAACCTTAAATTCTAATCCTTTCATCAAAAGTATCATTATGCTTTTTTGTCCCCAAATCCAAGTTTATGATTTCACAAGATTATAACCACTTGATTTGATGCTGAAAACCCAAAATTAATTAATAAAATTATCAAAATATCATGTATTTCTATTTAAAAAAATTACCATATATTGGGCATAACTGTTATTGTTAATATAAGAGGATGTAGGTTCAAACACGCTGAAGCCCGTTATCTTCCTATATATGGGTTGGGAGAGACTATGAGTAGTTCTAAGCATTATGTTACAAAGAGCAGATAAAAGAACAAACCAATCTTATTAAAAAATCACTATTGATGTGGAAGATAATATTCAAAATAGAATTAATTTTTATTTGAAAAAATCCAAATAGAAATTAATGAAAATTTTAGGAGAATGACCAATTTGCTATTTTCTTTACAATGATTAATTTATCTTTTTTTAAATAAATAGGAGAAATTGCAATCAAAATCTTAGGATGGGTTTGGATGTACAATGCGGTGTGATGTAATGCGTTTTTGTCTCATATTATGAAGATCGCTATAGTAATTTAATTTTATTGTCACTGCTATTTTTACACTAACCGTAATTAAATACACTGTCCATCTAATCTCGCCTTTAATACAGAAATTTTTATAATTTAATAAAAAAAGAAGCTTTTGATGAAAAATACAATTGATTGAAATAGATTTTTAAATAAAATAAATAAATATTAATAATTCTACCAATGGGAAAAACAACAATTACAACATGTTAGGATTTTCCAAATAAAACCAAACCAGAACAAGTTTCAGACACGACCTTTTAAAACATATATTTCCTGTCTCATAATCCCAACACCTGTTTTCCTCTTATAGGATTTAGAACATCTTTAAAACTCCATTAATCCCCCCCCCCCCCCGGGGTTTAAGGTCCTCACTTTTGTTGTTCTTTGTACAGCTAAACAAACAAGTCCTTTCATGGAAGATACTACTAGGGAACCATTAATGGACCGATCAACCAGGTTCCAAAGAACCATATCCCATGCCGAAGATGAACTACACAGCTTTAGAACATACTTACGTTGGATGTGTGTAGATCAATCCAACATTTGGACAGCTACTTTGTCTTGGTTTTTGTTCATCGTTTTAGGACTAGTGGTTCCTTGTTTGTCTCATTTTTTCTTAGCTTGTTCTTCTTGTGATGCTAAACATGCTAGACCTTATGATTGGGTGGTTCAATTGTCTTTGACCAGTATTTCGACCATGTCGTTTGTTTGTTTAACTAGGTTTGTGAAGAAATATGGGTTGAAAAGGTTCTTGTTTTTCGACAAGCTTTGTAATGAAAGTGAGATTGTTAGAAAAGGGTATACTGCTCAGCTCAATGTAAGTTCTGTTCCTTTTTTTTAGGGGGGTGTTTGAAGAGATTTTATATGGGTTGTTGATTTAATTTCTGGGTTTGGTTTATTTTTGCTTCGAATCACTTTTAGTCTAAATTTTTACATCGAAAGCAACTCGATTGAGTCTTAGTTTCGAAGTAGTTCTTTTGGCCTGTAGTTTTAAATTAAGAGGTAGAATATGGTGCCCCCCAAGTGTCTGTAAAATTGTCTCTTCCAGCTTACTTTTTAACTCTTTTTCTTTTGGGTTATGGGGTTTGAAGATTCGGGATGATCAACATTTGAAAAAGTTCAAATTTCTTGGTGTTAATGTGATTCATCTTTATGTGTTTTTTTTTTTTTGCAGAGATCGTTGAAGATCGTATCGTCTTTTGTTATTCCGTGTTTCTTAGCCGAGACGGCATACAAAGTATGGTGGTATGCCTCGGGCGCTTCGCAAATTCCTTTCCTCGGTATCGTCTGGTTGAGCGATAGTGTAGCTTGTTTCATGGAGCTATGCTCATGGCTTTATCGGACCACGGTTTTCTTCCTCGTATGCGTCCTCTTCCACCTCGTTTGTAACCTCCAAGTTCTCCGGCTCCAAGACTTCGCACAGGTTTTCCAAGTTGATTCTGATGTGGGTTTGGTTTTGTCCGAACACCTACGAATCCGGAGGCATTTACGGATCATTAGCCATCGGTATCGTTCATTCATATTATGGTGTTTGATTTTGGTCACAGGTAGCCAATTCACTTCATTGCTTGTAACTTTGAAGGCTACTTCGGAATTGAACATCTACAAAGCTGGAGAACTTCTTGTAAGTGTTTTATTTTCATCAAAAATCTATTATAAAGTTTGGGTTCGATCTAACCTTCTTATTGGTTTACCGTTCGTAGATGTGTTCTTTAACTCTTGTCACCGGACTTTGTATATTATTACGAAGCGCGACGAAAATAACACACAAAGCGCAATCGGTTACGTGCCTTGCTTCAAAATGGCATGTTTGTGCAACCTTAGATTCTTTCGACGTGAACGACGGTGAGACGCCGAGGACATCGGCTATTCATGTCCGCCAATCGTTTCCTAATGTGGGAACTGACGGCGAATCGGAGAGTGAAGATGTCGGGGAAGAAGAAGATGACTTGGATAACAATAAGTTGATCCCAGCTTATGCTTATAGTACCATTTCATACCAGAAAAGACACGCTCTAGGTAAGAGTAGTGCCTGGTTTCTCTTTTAGTGTAGTTAGACCTGTTAGTTCTGATATGAGTCTAGAAACTTGATCCGGTTAATCCGAATATGAGCTCAACTCATCCTTGTCTGACTATAGAAAGTCAACAACTTGAACTTGCTCAACCCGAACGTAAAAACGACCCACTTTGACCATAAAAAGTTAACCCGAGCTCTCCCTTCCCAAACCTTAAAATGATTCCAACCAGAAATGACAGAATCCAAAATGACCCAAACTGAAAAGTCCCAATTTCGGAATGACTCAAATTCAAAAGGATCTTTTAACTTGAAATGACCCAAACCCAAAATGACCCAAGCTTGAAAAGATCCAATCCCGAATTGACTTAAATCCAAAATGATTCGAACTTGAAATTACAACATGAGATGACCCGAACTCGAAATGTTCTAAACCTAAGTGTCAAACCTAAATGACAACCTCAAATGACTTGAGGATAGAAACTAGTTAGTTCTGATCCGATTAATCTAAATATGAGCTCAGCTCATCCTTGTTTGACTATAGAAAGTCAACAACCTAGATAAACAACCCATTTTGGCCATAAAAAGTCAACCTGAACTCCCCCACTTATTTATAAATGATTCAAACTCAAAATGGCCTACTTAAAATGACTCAAACTCGAAATGACCTGTCTTGCGTAGGTACATGGTAAACATGAATGACTTGAACCCAAAATACATTAAACTTGGAATGATTCAAACTTGTGAATTGATCTGACATATGGTAACTTGAACCAAAATCAACCCGACCTACTCAATCCACACATTGTCTAAGTGTAATGTTTGTTAATGTTATTTGATGTGCCATTGATGGTGTTTTTGTGGGGATGATTTTGCAGTGACATATTTTGAGAACAATAGAGCTGGGATTACAATCTATGGGTTCATGTTAGATAGGAGCACACTTCACACCATTTTTGGCATTGAATTATCTCTTGTTCTATGGTTGCTTTCCAAAACCATTGGTATTTCTTGATTTCTCACACAATAGGAAATTCCAAGACTGCCCTTTTCGAGGGAGTGAGAGGTTCACAGTGTTTGGAGGGTATTCTAGAGTTTTTCTTTTCTTTTATTGTTTTTTCCCTTTTTAAATTTGGGTTATATAGTTTATTTCCAATTACCTCATCTTGTATTTTTTTTCTTTTTTAAAATCATTTAGCTGTCCATATTGTTGTTCATTATTTTACGAGAAGTATAATGGAACCGAGAATCCCGTGTGTATTTACTATCCCAGTTGTGTTCTGGGTTTAAATTGCGCTAAACACGTTACTATTAGTGCTTTACATTTCTCGTGTGTTAAAAGAGATTGTATTTATGAACTTACATTTTTTTAATGATTTTTCTTTTTCATAATACATTTTTTTGAATGAAGAAAAATGGTGTCTATTCGAGTAATCCAACTTTTATTGGTCATTTAATATTAAAGGTAAATTTCATGGGTAATTTACTAAAAATGCTCAAAATTTAAAAATTACGAAAATGGGTCATTTGTAGAAAATTTACGGAAAGGACTATTTCTCCCAAAAGCGCGTCACGTCGGTGCGTTTTTGGGGATAAGGCTAAAAGCATCAGAGGATGCGCTTTTGTCCACCTCAAAGAAAAGCGCTTACATTGACGTGTTTTTCTTGAGGTGGACAAAAGTCGCCCCTACTGAGGAGCGCTTTTAGCCCTGTTTTTTAAAAAAAAATTATTATCGAATATTTTAAAAATTTACGAGAATAAACTTTTATAAAGGCTCAAAGTGATAACACTATTTTTTTAAGTGTCATCAATTAATATGAAAATATAACTTACAAAGGAAATCTTTATATAGACTAAAATCTCATTTTCCTTGTTTTGAGTAAAGTCGGATATGAGATATGTATATTCATAGACTCATGAATAGTTTTGCAAATTGTTCCTAAAAATGTGGGATTCTTTTTCTTTAACTAACAACATGAAATGATATGCTACACTATATATGATTTTTTACAAAATAATTTTTTTTTTTAAATTTATTTAACATTTTCTTATATTATAAAAACAAAAAATAAAACAACTCAAATATATTTTCATAGATCACATGACAATTTACAGAATTCACGTAAGAAAGATGAAACCGAGGCCTTAACAAAGAACAAAGATGACTAGTACTACAATGATCATTACACCTTGATCTTCAATAAAAACTTTACTGTAAAATTTGCTTCTTTCTCAACAAGATGAAGTATAATTTTCTATAAAGCTTGAGTAAACAAAGCTTAATCCCAACATAAATTATAAATATATTTTTGTTTAGCTTATCTGCGCTACTTAACCTTTGATTCGCATGGTTATGGTTTGTTTAATATTTTAGCTTGAAGATGAATGCATTCATTGATTTGTAAACTTTACAAAGAAAGGAAGAAAAGTTTCAATACATTGAAATTAAACTCAAAGCTATACAAATTAATCCTAAGGAAACCATATTAATCCTAAGGAAAAAAAATTAAAAGAAAGCCACCAAATCTACCATTCAAGCTACGTATAAATCCAATTGGAAGATAATTAAAAATTATTATTTTATAAAAATAAATTATATTATTACTCTTTTAAAAAGTTCATACATATCATGATGTGATCATTTAATTTTTAACATTACTTATTTATAAAATTATATTAAAATATATTTATAAAATATTTATTCATTTAATTTAAAAACATATTAAAATTCTATAATCAAGCATATCTGGAAGAAAAATTTAATAGAGGGACCATTTTGTTGATCTTTGAAATATTTAAATATTAACTTACTTATTTTTCGGTACTAATAAAGAGAAGTGTCTCTCACAACTAACCATCTTTCATTAGTTATCCATAAAAGATTACTTGACATAAACAAAAATAAGTAAATAATGATATATATTAAATATATTGGGTAAATATCCTAAGTATAAGCATCAAAATACTTTATACAATATGAAAAATTGTCATGTGATCTATGAAAAATATATTTGAGTTGTTTTGTTTCTTGTTTTCATAATATAAGAAAATGTTAAATAAATTTTTAAAAAAAGAGAAATTGTTTTGTAAAAAAAAATTAAATATAGTGTAGCATGTTATCTCATGTTGTTAGTTAAAAGAGGAAGAAATCCCACATTGTTTAGGAACATGTTCGCAAAACTATTCATGAGTCTATAAATACGCATATCTCATATCCCACTTTACTCAAGAAAACAAGGGAAATGAGACTTTGGGTCTATATAAAGATTTTCTTTGTAAGTTATATTTCCTTATTAATTGATGACACCTTAAAAAAAATGGTGTTGTCACTTTGAGCCTTTATAAAGGTTTATTCTCATAATTTTTAAAATACTTGAGAATAATTTTTTTTTAAAAAACACGGGCTAAAGCACGCTCAGAGACGATTTTTGCCACCTCAAAAAAAGCGCCTACGTGGACTCTTTTTTTGAGTGGCAAAGCGCGTCCCACGGTAGCGCTTTAGCTCTCTTTATCCCCAAAAACGCTACCGACGTTGATGCGTTGTTGGGGAAAATGGCCCTTTCTCGTAAATTTTCTACAAACTGGCCCATTTCTGTAATTTTTCAAATTTTTGGGCATTTTTTGGTAAATTACCCAAATTTCATTAGTAGTTACTCAGCTATTGTTAAATTTTTTTTCTAGTCATTTAATTATGAAAAGTTTTTAAATAATCACCTTTGATCGCCTTTTTTGGCTGCTAGTTACTAATAATTAAGTGAATATCATAATAGTTTCTCCTAATATTAATTAAAACGATAAAAATATTATATCTATATTTTTATAATTAAAAAATTATATAAATTTTTTAAATTTTTTGAACAATCGTATTATAAGTTTTGATGATATCTGTTTTTTTTAGCACAATGTCTAGACCTAACTATAAATAAGAGCATAATGCACTTTAGTGCACCCAAACTCACGTTTTTTTACATTGACAACAATACACATGCCAATCGAGCTAAAGACTCAATTAACATAACTTTTTAAATTCTTAAGTGATGATGTAAAATAATTTTAGTGCCACATCATCATATGTTGAAAAAATTACCAAATTCTTCCTAAAAAATAGTAAATATTATTTTATCTTGTTATGGTGTTCGCCATTACCAACCCGTTATCCAACTAGAATCGACCCAATCTTCTTTACTTCAGTAGTGGTAACTTGCATAGTTTATTTATATCAGTTCGCACGTGGTGGGTTCGCATCATTATGTAAGCGAACCCACGCTTACGAAACACGTGTTAACCTTAGAATAAGATACGTGTACATGTATGAGGCCTACTTAAGACGTTACATCTAAAAACCGTATCTTATAAATAGAATAAATTAATCTCCACAAATGCAAGATTATGTTAAAAATTATTTAATAAAAAACTTAATGAAAAATTATGTAAGTATCCAAATTTCACTTGCATTAAAGTTTGCCATACGCTACCGTTTTGACCACTGACCACATATATTTAATAATAATTTAAAAAATAAAACCTTCTCGATGCTTCTAAACTCTTATACATCAAAAGAACTAACGACCAATTAAGACAAAGACAATAACACCCTCAAAGAACGTTCAAATTCACCAATCTACCTATTAAAACGATGTCGTTTTCAATCCTACTAAGAGGATACTTTAGTCAACCAATAAATAAAACCAACTTTTTTTTTTCATCTCTATATTCACGGTCGCTCGCTCTGAATTTCTTCCCTTCTTCCCCTTTTTTCTCTCTCTAAAAACCCTATTAACATTTTTTAAATTTCCCATTTTTGACCCTCTAAAACCCTAAACCTCCTTCTTCTTGTTCCGAGATGTTGATGTCCAGGGCTCTGTCACGCGTCTCAAGGAGCGTTGGTGCACGCTCCTTGCTTCTCTCTGCTCCGAAGAGCTTTCAATCTCCAAGCCTTTCCACTCAGTTTCACTCTCTTGTTAGTGAATCTCCGAATAAGGTACAAAAATTAGTTACAATAAATGAATTTGTGGTTAGTTCTCATAGGGTTTTGCTAGGGTTTAAGGGATTTGTTCTTTTTTTATTACTATTGATTTTGCTTTTTTTATTTAAATTATGTGTTCTGATTTGTAAAGTTGAGCACTTTGAAGTAGAATTTCAGTTTCTGTTATTGAAATGAATGTTATTAATTGCATTATTAATGATTTATTAGTTTTAATTTCATATTTTTTCATGTTCATTTTTATCAGTATCTTGTTTGGTTCTAAGGTTCTCATTTTCTTTTCTTTTTAATCAGATATTGAATGACCATTTAGGAATTATTATCTTAAACTTATAAATTGGTTCCTTGAAAGCATAATCAATTTCATACATATTGATAAAAATTCAGTAAAAGTATCATTGATGCACTTGTACTAGGAGCTAAATTGTTAAAAATTCATTCATTTCTACTGTCAAAAACTGGTATATGTTAGAATGATACACTGGTTTCTAATGGTAGAAAATGGATGAAATTTTTAATAAAAATGATCCGTTTTCTCTTTGATCTGATATACAATGACTAATTTGCTCATTTGTTTTAGTAAAGGGGGCAAAATGCAATTTGACTCCTAGTACAAGGGTCTTTATAATACTTTTACCTAAAATTTCTCATTTTAGTGCATTTTGTTTGAATTATGGTGCATTATTGTATGTTGCATTCAGGTGATTACAAACGGTGTGTGTTTACTGCATCATTCGAACCTCCATTGGAACTCTTTCCGACGATTTGGGATCTCTTCGTCAGCCTCACCCGAGCCTTCTGAAAAGGAACATGGGAGTGCCGTAGACAATAATGGTCAAGATCCTGTGAAGCCAAGCGAGGATACAAATCCTGGAGAAGCTGAAGCTACAAAAGAATCAGGTTTTAACTCAGAATCCCAAAATACGATGCCTCAATCTGATAAAAGGAGGAGAAAAGCCGCTAAACGAACTGCGTTTTCTGATTCAGATTCCGAGTGCGATGGTGACTTATCGATGGCTGATATGGTGAAACTCGTGGAGGAAAAAGAAGAACTCTTGAAGACCAAGCAAACGGAGATTGAACAAATGAAGGACAAAGTTGTTCGAACTCTTGCAGAAATGGAGAACGTTATGGCTAGGACAAGGCGGGAAGCGGAGAACTCAAAAAAATTTGCAATACAGGTAACGTTGATGAATCATTAAACCACCCAAATTCTGTTTGGGATATCTGAAATCGATTGTAATTGTTTGTCGTTGTGCTGCAGAATTTCGCAAAGGGCTTACTCGATGTTGCGGACAATTTAGGAAGGGCTTCTACACATGTTAAAGGTAGTTTCTCTAAGATCGACGAATCCAATGACACTGCTGGAGCTGTACCGCTCCTTAAAACACTCTTAGAAGGAGTTGAAATGACTGAGAAGCAGCTTGGAGAGGTAGGCTTTTTGTTATTTCGCCAAAACTCAGGTTGTTAGTTTTGAACCTGTCTATAATTTTGGTAGTTCTCATGAAGCTGAGTTGTTAGAATTTTCATACTCGAACTTTTGTGAGTTCGATTATCGCATCTGTTTACTGGTAAATGGGACAAATTTGGTGAATTGGATTCCTCTTAAATCATTGAACTTCATCTGAAAATGTGTTTACACAGTGATGTGTGCTTAGTTAATCCTGCAAGTTATGAATTCTTCCTTGTTCGACACATTTTCAGACTTGAGTTTGGGGAGACCCTTAAGGACTCTCTAAATACATGAAAAAGAAGAGAAAAAATTGTAGATACCCATGTTAAATATGTACCCGTGTCCGATCATTATATCCTAGTCCAAGTAACATAGGTTTCTTCTATGACTTGGACAATGTTTGGCCTCAACATCTGTTTCTATAACATGTTAGAGTTTTATTACTGACCAGTTAGAATGTTTACTACTTTCAGGTATTTAGAAAGTTTGGAGTGGAAAAATTCGATCCTACAAATGAACCATTTGATCCACATAGGCACAATGCGGTATTCCAAGTACCGGATAATTCCAAGCCTCCTGGCACGGTTGCTCATGTTTTGAAGGTATTATCTTCTAATCCGACTTTTTGTTAGAGAAATATGATTAGTAATCGATTACATTATTTGACTCAAGGTCCCTTGTCTCTGTTAACCACAATTTGCTGTTTGAAGTTTGAATGACTGAAATGTTCATAGTTCATTTAGTTACCAGTAAATGTATGTTTCCGTTGTTTATTACAGGCAGGTTACATGCTCTATGATCGAGTTATTCGACCGGCTGAGGTCGGTGTTACTCAAGCAACGGATGATGGTGCAACCGAGAATAACAAGGTGACAAAAGTCTCTGATGCTTGATTGTAGGTTGAGTTGAGTTTTTAATGGCAAATTTTCAAGAACTTTGCCTATGTGATAAAAGAACTATGCACATATGAAGGTTTTTCATGTTAAGATTCATCTATATTTTTGGTCATCAATCTCTTGTTTAGGGTTTGGGTTATGAATGAACTACTACTTGATTCGATCATTATCGAGCTGAGCTAAACTTAAGCAATTCAAGCTATCAAGTCGGCTGTAACGAAGTGCTTGAGTAACTGATAAAATTGATCGAGTTTTAAGGTGAACCGACCTAGTAGGTCTTTATATTATAAGGATAGGATCAAGTTAGTACCTCTATTATTTCTCATTCTTAACCTATCATGTAATGTAGAAAATGTTGATTTAAAATATATTTATGGTTTCATAAAAATATTAAATTTTTAATAATTTTACAATTGAATTAAGACCCGATTGAAAGTGACATTACATGTAATGTTTAGTCGCAAGGGAATGTTAATATCATTCAGGCTTTAAATATGCTGTTGTTATGTGGGATTTATCTTATGATAATAATAATCGAAGTTACCGATAAGTGTTAGGTGTAGTAGTAAAATACATTATATTTTTAAGGAGAACGTATATTCTTAGGGAGTTGAAATTAAGTTGTATATTTTCATGTGAGCTGAAGTGTAATTTGACAATTTTAATAACTTAAATTTTATAATTTTAAAAGATTGAATAAAAATGTATATTTTAGGGGTTAAAGTGTAATTTTATTATTTATTAAATTAAAATTTTGTAAAATTTAAAAGACAAAAATAAAATTTTATATTTTACTGGTCTTTCCCCTCCCCAACGCGGCCCTTTATTGGAATACAAATCCTCAAAAGATTAATTTTCATTAACTTTAAAACAATAGAATAGTTGCACCAATCGAACACTACAAATTTATGAACCAAAATTTAAATTTTTTTTCTCTAATCTATGAAACCAACCGTCAGCTTAATTTGGATATGAGATATGTTCTTCTATTCGTTGATGGGTATTGATTCACCATATTGATCGTGAATTGTCACTTGAAGCTCACTAGCTAGACTTAAAAAAAAAAAACTTAACAGCTCAATAACCTAAATAAAAATTTACGAATAGTTCAGTGACGATTTTGTAACATTTTGAAGTTTAGTGATTAAAATGTAAACTTACTAATAGTTCATTGACCTAAAGTGTAATTTACCCACATTTTAAATTTGGGTAAACTTCATTAGTAGTCACCCAGCTATAGCTTTTTTTTTTTTGTCATTCAATTATGAAAAGTTACAAAATAGTCACTCAACTATTCAATTTTTTCTTTTTTGGTCACCCAATTATCTTAAACTTTTTGGCGTTTCCATTTTTTAAGTTGAATAGTTAGGTGATCAATACCTAAAACTATTCATAACCCATCATTAACCCATAAATAGAAGAATAATATGCTTTAACGTACTCAAACCCACGTCCTCCTAAATTAGCAACGATGCCCATGTCAATCGAACTAACACTCAATCAACTCCTTTTATTTTTTAGGTGAATATATTTATGAAATATCAATTTAATTTTTGTATTATAAAAAAATTAAATAATAACAAACTTGAACATAATTAACATTTTCTATTTAAATAGAATTATTTTAATAGTCATTAGGACTAATTTTACCAAGTCTTACGTTGACAGTGTCATATTCGTAAATATTCCTAAAAACACGGCTACTTATCCACCACAAGAATTTGTAAGGAAAAAGGGTCCCATTCCTCTGCATTTTTCGGCTTCTCGTCTCTCTGTATCTCTCTGCTTCTCTCACTCCCATAAACTTTGTTCAGTCTCCGTCAAGATCAAAGCTTTGGATCTGAAAAAAGTTAAAAACCCAGAAATCTCTTCTTAAAACAAGATCTGGGTATGGATTATACTTTCTTTCTTTATATTTGCTGCATTTCAGTCGTCTTTATCTTAGTGCAAATGGTGAGAAAGTTGTGAATTTGTGAAGTTGGGTTTTTATTGTTGAAGCTGATTGTTTGGTTTTATAATGAAATCGCAGTAAGGGCTTGTTGATTTTTGATTGAAGAATGTGATAAATGGAGTTTCTTATTGCTAATAAGTTTTGTTTTTGTGTTGCTTTTTGAACATACGGGAAGCTCAATAGTTTAGTTTTTATTGGTTCTTGAAGTAAAGATTCTTGAAGCAAGACATTCAAGATTACTTTTGTAGGTTCTTGCATTAAATTCTTTGTAAATTTTCTGCTGGTTTAATTGCTCCATCAATTGCACTTTGGTGCTTTTATAATACTTCAAGTTACTCACCTTATTTCAATTCTAGTCAGAGGCATTATATAATATAATTTCTTTGCTAAGTGGCATAGTTGAATCTCACATTGTTTATACACCTTTTGAGGTTCTTTTATATGGCTTTGTACATTTTGAATTTATACTTTTGTTGCCACTTACATCATGTTAACACATGTGGACCAATTTTAACAGCAAAATGGATGAAATATGTACAGAATGATCAGTTTACTCTTTGGTCTAACTGACAAGGACTAATTTGCTCATTTTTTGAGTAATTGGGGCGAAATGCAATTTGACTCCTAGTACAATGGTCTCCATGATACTTTTGCCTATATTCTTTAGTTACTACTATAATTCTTGAAATTTCTTCTAATTTAATGATTTTCCATTGTTTGTGACTTTTGCTGTTAGGTGCTTTATGTCATTCAGTCTAGAAAAGTGCTGTTTCTAGCTAGTCAATAAGGTGTGTGTTTGTGTGTGCGTGTATATATATTATTTTCTCCTTGTTGCTTTTTTTCGTGTGTGCTTCAAGATTTTAAAGAAAAACGTAGTAATATTTACTAAATGCTCCCCATGGTGCAGGCAAAATGGCGGATGCTGAAAACCCTCTTCTAGGAGAAATCACTTGTGGTTCTTTAATGCAGAAACTGCAGGTAATATGGCTTCTAAGTTTGCTTTCTCCGATAAAATCTTTGTTTCTAGCACCTGTTTGTTTTGTAAGAAATATAGCTGGTAAAATGTTATCCGTTTGATCGTAGGAATTACAATTGAATTAAGACCTGATTGAAAGTGACATTACATGTAATGTTTAGTCGCAAGGAATGTTAATATCATTCAGGCTTTAAATATGCTGTTGTTATATGTGGATTTATCTTATGATAATAATAATCGAAGTTACCGATAAGTGTTAGGTGTAGTAGTAAAATACATTATATATTTTAAGGGAGAACGTATATTCTTAGGGAGTTGAAATTAAGTTGTATATTTTCATGTGAGCTGAAGTGTAATTTGACAATTTTAATAACTTAAATTTTTATAATTTTTAAAAGATTGAATAAAAATGTATATTTTAGGGGTTAAAGTGTAATTTTATTATTTATTAAATTAAAATTTTGTAAAATTTAAAAGACAAAAATAAAATTTTATATTTTACGGGTCTTTCCCCTCCCCAGGCGGCCCTTTATTGGAATACAAATCCTCAAAAGATTAATTTTCATTAACTTAAAAAACAATAGAATAGTTGCACCAATCGAACACTACAAATTTATGAATCAAAATTTAAATTTTTTTCTCTAATCTATGAAACCAACCGTCGAACTTAATTGGATCGAGATATGTTCTTCTATTCGTTGATGGGTATTGATTCACCATATTGATCGTGGATTGTCACTTGAAGCTCACTAGCTAGACTTAAAAAAAAAACACTTAACAGCTCAATAACCTAAATAAAAATTCACGAATATTAGTTGTGATTTTGTAATATTTTGAAGTTTAGTGATTAAAATGTAAACTTACTAATAGTTCATTGACTCTAAAGTGTAATTTACTCCATCATTTTAAATTTGGGTAAACTTCATTAGTAGTCACTCAGCTATAGCTTTTTTTTTGTCATTCAATTATGAAAAGTTACAAAATAGTCACTCAACTATTCAATTTTTTCTTTTTGGTCACCCAATTATCTTAAACTTTTTGGCGTTTCCATTTTTAAGTTGAATAGTTAGGTGATCAATACCTAAAACTATTCATAACCCATCATTCAACCATAAATAGAAGAATAATATCTTTAACGCATCTTTCCATCGCCCTCCTAAATTAGCAACGATGCCCATGTCAATCTAACTAACACTCAATCAACTCCTTTTATTTTTTAGGTGAATATATTTATGAAATATCAATTTAATTTTTGTATTATAAAAATTAAATAATAACAAACTTGAACATAATTAACATTTTCTATTTAAATAGAATTATTTTAATAGTCATTAGGACTAATTTTACCAAGTCTTTACGTTGACAGTGTCATATTCGTAAATATTCCTAAAAACACGGCTACTTATCCACCACAAGAATTTGTAAGGAAAAGGGTCCCATTCCTCTGCATTTTTCGGCTTCTCGTCTCTCTATCTCTCTGCTTCTCTCACTCCCATAAACTTTGTTCAGTCTCCGTCAAGATCAAAGCTTTGGATCTGAAAAAAGTTAAAAACCCAGAAATCTCTTCTTAAAACAAGATCTGGGTATGGATTATACTTTCTTTCTTTATATTTGCTGCATTTCAGTCGTCTTTATCTTAGTGCAAATGGTGAGAAAGTTGTGAATTTGTGAAGTTGGGTTTTTATTGTTGAAGCTGATTGTTTGGTTTTATAATGAAATCGCAGTAAGGGCTTGTTGATTTTTTGATTGAAGAATGTGATAAATGGAGTTTCTTATTGCTAATAAGTTTTGTTTTTGTGTTGCTTTTTTGAACATACGGGAAGCTCAATAGTTTAGTTTTTATTGGTTCTTGAAGTAAAGATTCTTGAAGCAAGACATTCAAGATTACTTTTTGTAGGTTCTTGCATTAAATTCTTTGTAAATTTTCTGCTGGTTTAATTGCTCCATCAATTGCACTTTGGTGCTTTTTATAATACTTCAAGTTACTCACCTTATTTCAATTCTAGTCAGAGGCATTATATAATATAATTTCTTTGCTAAGTGGCATAGTTGAATCTCACATTGTTTATACACCTTTTGAGGTTCTTTTATATGGCTTTGTACATTTTGAATTTATACTTTTGTTGCCACTTACATCATGTTAACACATGTGGACCAATTTTTAACAGCAAAAATGGATGAAATATGTACAGAATGATCAGTTTACTCTTTGGTCTAACTGACAAGGACTAATTTGCTCATTTTTTGAGTAATTGGGGCAAAATGCAATTTGACTCCAAGTACAATGGTCTCCATGATACTTTTGCCTATATTCTTTAGTTACTACTATAATTCTTGAAATTTCTTCTAATTTAATGATTTTCCATTGTTTGTGACTTTTGCTGTTAGGTGCTTTATGTCATTCAGTCTAGAAAAGTGCTGTTTCTAGCTAGTCAATAAGGTGTGTGTTTGTGTGTGC
The DNA here is from genome assembly GCA_025506655.1 of Gossypium rotundifolium. NCBI lineage: Eukaryota > Viridiplantae > Streptophyta > Magnoliopsida > Malvales > Malvaceae > Gossypium > Gossypium rotundifolium. The sequence continues at coordinate 12,799,048 of CP106726.1, forward strand.
GTATATATATATTATTTTCTCCTTGTTGCTTTTTTTTAGTGTGTGCTTCAAGATTTTAAAGAAAAACGTAGTAATATTTACTAAATGCTCCCCATGGTGCAGGCAAAATGGCGGATGCTGAAAACCCTCTTCTAGGAGAAATCACTTGTGGTTCTTTAATGCAGAAACTGCAGGTAATATGGCTTCTAAGTTTGCTTTCTCCGATAAAATCTTTGTTTCTAGCACCTGTTTGTTTTGTAAGAAATATAGCTGGTAAAATGTTATCCGTTTGATCGTAGGAAATTTGGGATGAAGTGGGTGAAAGTGATGAAGAGAGAGACAAGATGCTTCTTCAGATAGAACAAGAGTGCTTGGATGTGTACAAGAGGAAGGTTGAGCAAGCTGCAAATTCGAGAGCACAACTTCTTCAGGTCTTATCCGATGCCAAACTCGAGCTTTCAACACTTGTATCAGCTCTCGGAGACAAAAGTTCTGTTGGCATTGTGAGTAATCACTTAATTTCACCTTATATTCAAAGTTGCTACGGATAAGTGGGAAGCTATTAATCTTGGTATGCAAAATAAATGTTTATTTATAAGTTTACTGTAGAATAATTCGAGCTACAGCTCATGTTATTCGTTTGGGTTTGATAGCAGCCAGAGAAGGCATCCGAAACAATCAAGGAACAACTTGCTGCTATAGCACCAGCACTTGAACGGCTAGGGAAACTAAAGGAGGAGAGAGTTAAGGAGTTTTCCGATGTACAGTCTCAGATTCAGAAGATATGTGGGGAAGTTGCTGGAAATGCCAGTGAACAGACAGGTGCTCTTGTGGTCGATGAATCCGATTTATCCTTGAAGAAGTTGGATGAGTATCAAGTAAAACTGAAAGAACTTCAAAAAGAGAAGGTAAAATTCATTGGCTTAAATATCCTGTGGTAAAAGTACCATGGTAGCCCTTGAGTCGGATTGTATTTTGTTCCCTCTACTTAAAAAATGGGCAAATTAGCCCATGTACATTAGATCAAAGAGTAAACTGGTCTTTTTGTTGAAAATTCCATCCATTTCTATTATTAAAAAGTGATCTGTGTACATCAGCATGAGGGTACACGTGGCATGTCACATGTCACTACTTGATTATTCCGTTAGTTACACTAGTTTTTAACAATACAAATTGATGAAATTTTTAACAGAAATTATCATTTTACTCTTTTGATCTAACGTACAGGAACTAAGTTGCCCATTTTTTAGTAGAAGGGGCAAAACGCAATGTGGCTCCTAGTATAGGGGCCTCAATGGTACTTTTTCCAATATCTTGGTATCTAGTCTTTACACAAATCAATACCATTAACTTTTCTCATTGCATTGCAGAGTGATAGACTTAGTAAAGTCCTTGAATTTGTCAGCACTGTACATGATCTTTGTGCTGTCCTCGGAATGGATTTCTTTAGTACTATAACTGAAGTTCATCCAAGCTTAGGTGACTCTACTGGTGTGCGGTCAAAAAGCATTAGCAATGATACACTATCGAGGTTGGCCAAGATGGTTTCAGCTCTAAATGAAGATAAGAAGCAGAGGCTTCATAAGGTCTCTTTTGTTTTTTATAGCGAATATATCCTTCTTCGTTTTTAAAATTTGAAGTCAACTTTTCCTCTTTTGGCAGCTTCAAGAGTTAGCTACTCAGCTCATTGATCTTTGGAATCTTATGGACACTCCTGAAGAAGAAAGAAGATTATTTGATCTTGTTACCTGCAACAGTTCTGCATTGGTTGATAAAGTGACTGTTCCTGGTGCTCTTGCTCTAGATCTGATTGAGCAGGTAATTGAGTTTCTTGCTTGATTGTTTGTAAGTTTAAGCGAGAACAATTGCTTATTTAAATTCATTTTCTCTTGTCCTTAAGGCGGAGGTGGAAGTTGATAGGCTCGATAAGCTAAAGTCAAGCAGAATGAAGGAAATAGCTTTGAAAAGACAAGTGGAGCTTGAGAAGATATTTGCCTCGGTTCACATTGAGATAGACCCGGAAGCTGCTAGGGAGAAAATTATGGCTCTGATTGATTCTGGTAATGTTGAGCCTACTGAATTACTAGCTGACATGGATAATCAGATAATGAAAGCAAAAGAAGAAGCCCTTAGTCGAAAAGAAATATTGGACCGGGTTGAAAAGTGGATGTCAGCTTGTGAAGAAGAAAGTTGGCTTGAAGACTACAATCGGGTATTTACGATATCACTCATCAGCCTTTGTTTCTCTTTGACTTCTTGCTGCCACCGCACTTTTCCCTAGAATGAAAAATTGCCATTTAGACCCTCTAATTTTTTTTAAATTTTAAATTAGTAAAAGTAAAATTGTACTTTGGGCCTCCTTAAAATTATAAAAATTTGATTTAATCCTTTAAAAATTATAAATATATAGACTATAAAAAATTAAAATTTCATTCGGCCCCCCTAAAAAATTGTTTTGGCTTTGCCCCTGCTCATAAGCTTATTTCTTCTATCTGAAATTAAGTGTTTTGCTTCCACTGATACTTCCCTTCTGAAACAGGACGAGAATCGGTACAATGCAAGTAGGGGTGCACACTTAAATCTCAAGCGTGCTGAGAAAGCTCGGATTCTGGTCAACAAAATTCCAGGTAGGTCCATCTAGAGTGATAGTTTAATGATGTGGCTAATGTGCACTCTGGCATTTCCCTGAACTATTGTTAGCAATTCAATATATTGCCTTGTAATCTACCTTTGATGAGGCTCAATATATATACACACAAACATATGTATGCATATATCAAAGATGGAGGTTTGATAGTGAATAAAACTCGTGTACATACCTTAAGATGGTCATCATATTGCTATTGCATGGGATTCAAATTTTGAGAGATGAAATGATGTTTAGCATGCATGCATGGCAATAGATTTTCATTCATTGGTATTATTGGGCTTCATGTAGGTATGGTTGACACTTTGGTTGCCAAAACTCGAGCTTGGGAAGAAGATCGTGGCATATCGTTTATGTATGATGGTATTCCCCTTCTTGCCATGCTTGATGAATACGCAATGTTGAGGCAAGAACGAGAAGAAGAAAAGAGGAGGCTTAGGGTATGATTTTGACTGTAAAAGTAACATGAAGACCCTTGTACTAGAAGTCAAATTGTATTTTGCCCCTCTACTAAAAAAAATGAACAAATTAGTCTTTATACATTAAATCAAAGTGCAAATTGGTCTTTTCTATTAAAAATTTCATCCATTTTTACTGTTAAAAATTGGCGTGTTTGATGGAATATCTAAGTAGTGTCACGTGGCATGCCACGTGTACCTCATCCTGATGTATGAGGACCAATTTTTACCAATAGAAATGGATGAAAATTTTAAAAGAATTATTAATTTGTTCTTTGATCTAGCGTATATGGATTACTTTACCCATATTTTTGAGTAGATTGGGTAAAATGCAATTCGACTCCTAATACAAGTGGCCTTCATGATACTTTTACCGGTTTTGATTTGTTATTAGTTCATACTATATAACTTATAGGATGAACCTAGATCTTAATTTGAAGAATTATGTTGCTCCGACTCTTCATTTTCCTTAAAGTACCAATGCTTTAGACCATTATACCACACATATTTAGTCATGAGTATGAGGTACTGATTCTGCATTGAACATACTCATCTATCATTTCGGGGATAGATCATTCAGGTTTGACAGTCAAGTTCGAGTTATTTTGGGTTCAGGTCATTCTAGGTTTGAATCATTTTTCGGATTTAGGTTGGTCAAATGAGATTAGGTCAGGTTCTAGAAGTCCAAGAAGGTGAACTAAAAAGATTTTTCAGCTAACAAAGACATTTTTCATATTTAGGGTCAGAAAAAGGTCAGTGAGCAGCAAAACATGGAGCAAGAAACCGCCTTTGGTTCAAGGCTAAGCCCTGCTCGGCCAGCTGGTCCGAAGAAGGTGGTAGGGCCTCGAGCAAATGGAGGAGCCTACGGAAACCCGAGCAGGCGGTTGTCTCTAAACGCTAATCAAAATGGCAACAGATCTGCAGGAAAAGACGGGAAGAGAGACAGTATGAAGTTGGCGGCTCCAGCCAACATCGTTACGGTTTCAAAAGAAGACGCTGCCTCCCACGTTTCGAGAATGGATTCGGTTCCGGCATCACCATGAGAGATTTAACATCCCCTTTTGTCTTGTTATTACTAGATTGTTTATTTAGTGTATTGGTTTGAATCCAAGAGCTGTTGTTTGTAAGGGATATAGTGAGTGACTGGATAGCATACTATATACTGTTATATTAGCTTAATAATGTGATATAAATATTTAGCATTTGGGAGCTGGTTTTCATCTTTTTGCTCAGTTTCAAGCGTATTATCTTTCGTTTTAAGGGTTTGAAAGGTTTTCGTTGAGCTCATAAATGGTAATTTCGTAATATCTTTCGTTTTAAGAGTTTGAACTTAAAAACTTCAACATTAACAAACTAATAACTAAAGAAATACCTACACTATTTTTATTTCAATTTTATTGATCCGGTAAAAAAGGTATAATATCAAATTTAGCCCTTAATGATTACATTTCTTGTCAATTTGGTCTTTATTCTTTTTTCGAGTTAAATTTGACCCTTAAACTTTTAAAAATAGTCAAATTTGACCATCAACCTGTTGATAAAAGGTTTAATTGATTTTTTTAATGGAAATATGGACTAAAATGTTAAAATTTTAAACATGGCGGCATACATGTATTTCATGCTATTTTTTTAAATCTTTTTAAATTTTTATATATTTTTTGAAATTTGATATATATATATATATATTATAATTATTGAATTTAGCATGAAATACACATGGATTGTCACAAGGGTTGCAACACCAAAGATTATTAAAATTTATGTTTTAGCCAACATCTTTTAAAAGAACAATTTAATTATTTTTAAACATTAATAATTAAATTTATCTAAAAAAGAATAAAAGCTAAATTGATAGAAAATATAAACATCGAAAACTAAATTTATCATTATACCTTTAAAAATACGACCAATAAATTGAAGTAAAAAGAAAGCATTGTCTTCTTCTTTCTAAATTTTTCTTAACTACAAAATTGTCATCTAAACTATACTATATTATTTTTACTTAAGTTTTTGATAATAAAAAATACTTCAACTATCATTTTCGTATTATTTTATTAAAAATTGTATGATTTCGTGTCATATATCGAAGTTTTTATTGATTGGTATCAACCAAAAATATCATGAAGGTTCTTATATTAGGACTTAGATTGCATTTTACCACAATACTAAAAAAAATGAGCAGATTAGTCTATGTTTATTAGATGAGCAAACTGATCCTTTTTATTAAAATTTCATTCATTTCCACGGTTAAAAATTAGTGTAATTGATGAAATACCCAAATAGTTATATGTGGCATGCCATGTGTAACTTATGTTGACGTACCTGGGCTATTTTTAACAGGGACCGGTTTGCTTTTTGATCTAATGTATAGAGATTAATTTATCTTTTTCTGAGTAAAAGGGGAAATTGCAATCTGACTCCTGGTACTTTTACCCATTAATAAATATAGGTGAACCAAATAATACCAAATTAAGGTATAAGGACTAAATTTTAGGTTAAGCATATTGCAGGGATTAAAATCAGAATTTCACCTTTGTCAGAACTTTCAACTACGAAGGTTCTTGCTCGTATAAAACGACGTAGGTTTTGTTTCTTTCACTTCTTGAAATTTCTCTCTCAACGCATCTTTTTTCCTTATTTGATTACAGGTTTAAGAAAAAAGAAAGAAAAGAAGGCAATGGCAAGCGATAACGAGCCAGCGAAGCTACTGTTACCGTACCTTCAACGAGCCGATGAGCTTCAAAAACATGAGCCTCTCGTTGCTTATTACTGTAAATCCTTTTTTATTGTTAATCTTTTTTTTTTTTTTTTGGTGGAAGCTAATTAGATCCTTTTTTTAAGGCTTCGATTTTTTTTTGGTTAAAGGTCGTTTATATGCAATGGAAAAAGGATTGAGGATACCCCAGAGTGAAAGAACCAAAACCACTAATTCTCTTCTTGTTTCTCTCATGAAGCAGCTTGAAAAGGTTTGTTTTAATTTATGGGTATTTTGATTTGAATTGTTTAATTATTTGGGTCTAGTTTACTTTATGACGAAACTTGATCTATAATGTTGAATCAGATGTGTATGATTGATTGATGCGATTTTATGATTGATCATAGAACTGTTTAATCAATTGGGTCTAATTTTTGGTTTTTTTGAGAGTTGCTGTTTTGCACTAGTACTTTGGAGGCTTTAGGTTGTTAGTTAAAAATTATCTGGTGGCTTAATCTTAATGTGCGAAATCGATTGTTGGGGATCTGCTTAGCAGGGTCAACTTTTATACCATGTTTATGCTGCCTGTAATGCCCTCACATTGTCTAAAAGTTCTTCCTTCATTTGTAATTATGTTATCCTTTAGAAGAAGGAAAATATATTTCTTTTTGGTTACTGGTTTGCTTTGTATTGATCATCACTATGTGATTGTTTATTGTACCATTTTGTCATTTGATATATATAAATTTGGGTTAATTGTACAAGATGTCCCAAACTATGCCCTGATTCGAAATAGGCCCCAAACTTCAAAGGGTTTTAGTTGAGGCCTTACAGTTTAGTACTATATCGATCTGGCTTTTCCCTCAAATGTGAATTTGAATATAATATGGAGCATGTGATCAAATTTTAAAGATGTTTGTACTTGTCGTATGGATAATTTGAATATGGCATGTTAAAAAGCAGTAGAAGACAGAAGTTAGTTAAACAATTGATCCAAGCTCTCCCTCTCCCTCTCTTAATATTTCCATACAATATGTATACATGTGTTTAAATTTGATTCACATGTTTTGAATATTCTCCACATCTGATCCGTGTTGACATTTAACACCTAAGCTGATGGCTAGACTGATTAAAAGGCTTAATTGATACCATACTGATATGCTAGAACGTTTTGAAGCTTGGGACTTGGGGTCATAATTTAGGAATCGTAGGGTCATGGTTTAGGAAACTTTAAACTACAAGTTAAATCCAGACTGCACTAGTACTGAGGCTCCAGGTCACTAGTTAAAATTTTGCCTGGTGGCTTAATCTTAACGTGCAAAATCAATTGTTGGGATCCGCTTTGCAGCATCAATTTTTATTCTGTGTTTATGCTGCCTGTAATGCCCTTACATTGTTTAAAGGTTCTTGCTTCATTTGTAATCAATGTTATCTTTTAGGAGGAAAATATATTTATTTCTTTGTTGTGAACTGATTGCTTTTGTTGATCATGGATATGGGGTTGTTTATCCTAACAGTTAGTTGTCTTATGATATATATGAATTTGGATTAATAGTGCAAGACGTCCCCGAACAATGCCCTGGTTCTTGATTGGTCTTAAATACATTGGAACATTTTGAAGTTTGGAACTTGGGCTCATAGTTTAGGAATCCCAGGGTCATAGTTTAGGAAACTCTAAGCAATAAGTTAAATCCAAACTATGCACTAGTACCGAGGCTTGTAGTTTAGGAAACTTGGGCTCATAGTTTAGGAATCTCAGGGTCATAGTTTAGGGAACTTTAAGTAATAAGTTAAATCCAAATTATGCACTAGTATTGAGGCTCCAAGTCACTGGTTAAAATTGCTTGGTGGCTTAACTTAATGTGCAAAATCAATTGGTGGGATCCACTTTGCAGCATCGACTTTTATGCCATGTTTATGCTGCCTGTAATGCTCTTACATTGTTTAAAGGTTCTTTGTTCATTTGTAATCAATGTTATCTTTCAGGAGGAGGAAAAAATATATATTTTTTTATGTAAACTATATATCTCTCCTCGTCATTGTTAGAGGATTTTGATGTCCAAGGATATTTGATGCATTGCAGGATAAGAAAACGCTGAAGCTGGGACCTGAAAATCATTTACATCTAGAGGGCTTTGCATTGAATGTCTTTGGAAAGGCAGACAAACAAGATCGTGCTGGACGAGCAGACCTGTAAGTGAATCTTTATTATATATGACCGGTGTATTAGATCTTATTTTGTCTCCATTCCTCTGAGGCTTACCTTTTTTGGAGGTATGAGAACCTGTGGCAGTCAGCTCATTTACTGAGCTAAATGGCATGGTTGCAGTTTCGGTTAAATGTATATCGCATTACCTTCTAAATTTGAAAAGTTCCTTCAATTGCGACCTTTGACCCTTTACTTTAATAGTTTGATGTATCTATAAGTGTTATAAGATTAACTTTGGAGCTTGGTGCAGGAATACGGCAAAGACATTTTATGCTGCCAGCATTTTCTTCGAGATTTTAAACCAGTTCGGTGAACTTCAGCCGGATGTGAGTTTCTACTCGCTATAATGTTCTTCTACTTTTGTAATGCTGGTGGTCGCTTGTACTGTAACGTTTTAGTGGTGTTTCTCAGTTTCGAGACTTATATGGTTTTCTTCTGCAGCTTGAGCAGAAACAGAAGTATGTGGGTTGGAAAGCTGCTGATATTAGGAAAGCTTTGAAAGAAGGAAGGAAGCCCATCCTGGCCCTCCAAATGGTGATGAAGATTTGTCAATTCCATCAGCTACACCTGGTGTTGCATATGTATGTCTCTAGTCGGAACAATGCTTTAGTCGTTGTATGAACTGAATGTCACTGGCAGATACCCAAAATTCTCGATAATCTTGATCTATGCTTGTCCTTGTAGGATCTCGGACAGCACGAACCTGCAGTTACCAGTCCGAGACAAATGTCCAGTACATCACCTCAGTTCCATGATGAAGTAAATAACCAGCGTTATATTCCACCACAATCTCAATTCCATGATAAGTTTGATGGTCAGCATTCTTCGAATATTTCACCGTCACCTCCTTCATTTCCTTCTGACGGTTACCCTACTCATGATCTATCCTCCTCACCAGCACGAACCCCAACGAGACTTTCATCAACCATTCTATCAACCCTATCGACAAGATTTGCCACCGCATATGCCGGTTAATTACCCACCCCACGAATCTTCTGCCTCTTATTCATTTGCTAATTTCCAGTCATATCCGAGTTTCACGGAGAGTAGTTTACCTACAGCCCCGTCTCACTATCCATCATCCTATCAAGGTTCCGAGACTCCTTACAATCCTCCACAGTCAGCCCCTGTCTCACTATCCATCATCCCATCAAGGTTCCGAGACTCCTTACAATCCTCCCCAGTCAGCTCCTCCGACGACAAGCTTTTAAATTTGATTCACATGTTTTGAATATTCTCCACATCTGATCCGTGTTGACATTTAACACCTAAGCTGATGGCTAGACTGATTAAAAGGCTTAATTGATACCATACTGATATGCTAGAACGTTTTGAAGCTTGGGACTTGGGGTCATAATTTAGGAATCGTAGGGTCATGGTTTAGGAAACTTTAAACTACAAGTTAAATCCAGACTGCACTAGTACTGAGGCTCCAGGTCACTAGTTAAAATTTTGCCTGGTGGCTTAATCTTAACGTGCAAAATCAATTGTTGGGATCCGCTTTGCAGCATCAACTTTTATTCTGTGTTTATGCTGCCTGTAATGCCCTTACATTGTTTAAAGGTTCTTTCTTCATTTGTAATCAATGTTATCTTTTAGGAGGAAAATATATTTATTTCTTTGTTGTGAACTGATTGCTTTTTGTTGATCATGGATATGGGGTTGTTTATCCTAACAATTAGTTGTCTTATGTTATATATGAATTTGGATTAATAGTGCAAGACGTCCCCGAACAATGCCCTGGTTCTTGATTGGTCTTAATTGCTATGATACTGATACATTGGAACATTTTGAAGTTTGGAACTTGGGCTCATAGTTTAGGAATCCCAGGGTCATAGTTTAGGAAACTCTAAGCAATAAGTTAAATCCAGACTATGCACTAGTACCGAGGCCTGTAGTTTAGGAAACTTGGGCTCATAGTTTAGGAATCTCAGGGTCATAGTTTAGGGAACTTTAAGTAATAAGTTAAATCCAAATTATGCACTAGTATTGAGGCTCCAAGTCACTAGTTAAAATTGCTTGGTGGCTTAACTTAATGTGCAAAATCAATTGGTGGGATCCACTTTGCAGCATCGACTTTTATGCCATGTTTATGCTGCCTGTAATCCCCTTACATTGTTTAAAGGTTCTTTGTTCATTTGTAATCAATGTTATCTTTCAGGAGGAGGAAAAAATATATATTTTTTTTTATGTAAACTATATATCTCTCCTCGTCATTGTTAGAGGATTTTGATATCCAAGGATATTTGATGCATTGCAGGATAAGAAAACGCTGAAGCTGGGACCTGAAGATCATTTACATCTAGAGGGCTTTGCATTGAATGTCTTTGGAAAGGCAGACAAACAAGATCGTGCTGGACGAGCAGACCTGTAAGTGAATCTTTATTATATATGACCGGGGTATTAGATCTTATTTTGTCTCCATGCCTTTGAGGCTTACCTTTTTTGGAGGTATGAGAACCTGTGGCAGTCAGCTCATTTACTGAGCTAAATGGCATGGTTGCAGTTTCGGTTAAATGTATATCGCATTACCTTCTAAATTTGAAATGTTCCTTCAATTGCGACCTGTGACCCTTTACTTTAATAGTTTGATGTATCTATAAGTGTTATAAGATTAACTTTGGAGCTTGGTACAGGAATACGGCAAAGACATTTTATGCTGCCAGCATTTTCTTCGAGATTTTAAACCAGTTCGGTGAACTTCAGCCGGATGTGAGTTTCTACTCGTTATAATGTTCTCTACTTTTGTAATGCTGGTGGTCGCTTGTACTGTAACGTTTTAGTGGTGTTTCTCAGTTTCGAGACTTATATGGTTTTCTTCTGCAGCTTGAGCAGAAACAGAAGTATGCGGTTTGGAAAGCTGCTGATATTAGGAAAGCTTTGAAAGAAGGAAGGAAGCCCATCCCGGGCCCTCCAAATGGTGATGAAGATTTGTCAATTCCATCAGCTACACCTGGTGTTGCATATGTATGTCTCTAGTCAGAACAATGCTTTAGTCGTTGTATGAACTGAATTTCACTGACAGATACCCAAAATTCTCGATAATCTTGATCTATGCTTGTCCTTGTAGGATCTCGGACAGCACGAACCTGCAGTTACCAGTCCGAGACAAATGTCCAGTACATCACCTCAGTTCCATGATGAAGTAAATAACCAGCGTTATATTCCACCACAATCTCAATTCCATGATAAGTTTGATGGTCAGCATTCTTCGAATATTTCACCTTCACCTCCTTCATTTCCTTCTGACGGTTACCCTACTCATGATCTATCCTCCTCGCACCAGCACGAACCCCAACGAGACTTTCATCAACCATTCTATCAACCCTATCGACAAGATTTGCCACCGCATATGCCAGTTAATTACCCACCCCACGAATCTTCTGCCTCTTATTCATTTGCTAATTTCCAGTCATATCCGAGTTTCACGGAGAGTAGTTTACCTACAGCCCCGTCTCACTATCCATCATCCTATCAAGGTTCCGAGACTCCTTACAATCCTCCACAGTCAGCCCCGTCTCACTATCCATCATCCTATCAAGGTTCCGAGACTCCTTACAATCCTCCCCAGTCAGCTCCTCCGACGACAAGCTATCCATCAACAACCGCTCAATACTCTTCAAGTAGCAGAAACGGGAAAATCGCGGAACCTTCACCACCTACTTCTGAGAAATACCAATACGACAGCAATTACCAACCGCCACCGGAGAAAATCGCCGAGGCACACAAGGCTGCTCGGTTTGCGGTTGGGGCCTTAGCATTTGATGAAGTGTCGACGGCAGTTGAGCACTTAAAGAAATCACTTGAATTGCTGACTAACCCGTCCGCCAGTCATTAAGTGTCACCCATTTGTGGTGTTTTGAATTATTTGGGTCGATTTGTGAAGGGTTTTTAGTTATTTATTCAGAGTTTGGAGATTATGAACAACTGTTACTTGTCTTGTAATTTTCATTCGAGAATCAAATCATGTTTCATGTTTTTTTATTACAAATTTGTCTTTATTTTTTCAGCCAATTTTATTCAGAGTGAGAAAACAAGAGAAATCCAATACTATGCATACAGAGGGAAATCCCTAAAGAAAAAGTTTGGACTGTTAGAGTTGATGAAGGTTCACACAAGGTTAATTGTGTCGAGAGATTAAAGAGAGAGAATATGTCCCCTTTTCGTGATAAGTAAGAGTGTATATATGTTTCCTGAACAGATGTCCTTCTATTAGTACTTGAGAGTTGAGTCACATGGTGCTGCCTACACGTATGTTAGGATCTTAAGCCACACGTTTCACAAAATTCTCCCAATCTACATAATAATGGGTCGACATACCTTACAAGTGACAGGTGGCTCTCGGAGGGGTCCTTGTTATTGGTGAGGTGGCGAGCTTTGGAAGGGTAGATACTTGGCATAAAGCTAGAGTAAGCATGACTGACCATGATTCTCATTACATTTTCAAGCCAATTGATGTAACTCTCTTAATGTAAGAACCTCCCTAGCATAAGCACAAACCTTAAGAGCATGCAAAATATCCTTTAATCCATACCCATATCGCTTAAAAGAAGGATCATTTGACGTTATAGTACTAACAGTCTTTGCCGCAATGGGTAGAATGCCATGACCAAGTCTCCACCTTAGGTAGAGTCTTGATTTTTCAAATAAATCACCAAAACTATCTATGAAGACCAACACTCAACTCATTGTGGAGTAGCCAACCTTGGAAGGCACTATAGGAATCAACAACTGCAAGATGGATTGTGCATTATTAGTAGAAAACTAGTTGCGACCACCTGTAAACCCCATGATGAGGTGTTTTCTTCTACCAGTTCTTTGATGTTCAACTCCGACCCAACATGATGTTCATAGGAACCTAAGAGCTCAGTAATACTAGAGCCCCTATTTATCCTCAGATAGTTAAATATGAGTGAGTATATGTTTCGTGTATAAATTAATGGGCTTAAAATTTTGCATAGACTCAAGATTATTAGTTTTAGAAACGAGTTCAATAACAATATAACTTAGCTAATATTGCTGAACCCAATTGTACGAATCGAAAGCTTGAAAATCTATCAACAGAGGCAAGTACATCAAGTGGACTCTATTATTAGGTGAGTCAGACATAAGTACCCTTTACCAGCTCCAATATAAACGCCCGAGCAATGCACATTTTCTTTGACTCAAAAGGCATCATCCGATAAAGTTTAAAGTGTTAAATCTAGTAGCACCATTAATCGGTGATCGTCCAAACAACTGATAGCAAAGCGATACAAGTCTATCAATTGGGAGCTAAAGTTGCAATGCAACATCTTTTAAAGTGATAGTTCACTCCCACATGACGGGTTTCCAAGTGCCACCTTTTGATCAAATCCGATATTAAGTTAGGCCTAAGCTCAAATGTGATAATCAATGTTGCCATTCCAAATCTCACGACATTCAAATACGGGAAAATACGATTGTCCAGCTCGTAGCTCAGAGCATGGACACACACTCTCAAGACAAGATACTCACCTTGCTCATAACCAATTATTATATTACTTAAATATGCCAATTAAATTATTAATAATCAATTATATTTTTTCGTTTAAATAAATAACAATCCTATTTAAATAAATAACAAGTAACATTAATTATCAAAGCAGCACATACAATATAACTCTTCCAAACATCCTAGTAAATAATTTTTCCCACCCAACCAACTTGAGAAATGGTCAAATTATAATTTTATCCCTCTATTATGCTCAAATTTGCTATATTCCACTTAATAATAAATGGAATTTTTAATATTAAAAAAAGCATCCATTCCAACTCATCTTCCTAAGAGATTTTTTGTGTTAGGAAAAGAAAAAAAAACTCCTTGTTAGCAGTTTAATAAAACTAAATTATAAAAATAGAACACACTTATGCGCATAATATCCTCCAATTTAGGAGTTTGAAGAGGGTTTACGGATGGTGAAGGGACCAAAACCAAAATTAGACCTTTTGTGAATTGTAGTTTTGACAATTCAGCCTCTGTGTTGTTCCTATACAATCTAAGAATCATTCTCTATACCAACAATTTAAAAAATAAAAAGCACATATCAATCGAAAAACAACGGCAAGCCGATTGAAACAATCTCATCACAAATCCTGTTCATCATTGCCGTTGATTTTTTTCTACTATCATAGGAGAACGTATGCACAAAGTGACTATATCCTCTCGATTGATTTAAGTGGAGCGGACTACTAAAGGTAGGATTTCACACCTGGTTCATAGAAAGTAATCGGGTGCAGGTCGTTTGGCTGGAGTGCCTCTTGAATCCTACATTTGATAATAAACATTGGGTAAGTCCGATAAACTGTATGATGTAACCTATTTAAATGAAAATGAATGGCTAGGGAGGTGAACTTTGAGGATACGCTGCTCGGTAGGAGGAAAATATGGTTCAGACTTTAAATTGTAAAGGTAAAAATACCATAGAGGCTCCTGTACTATATGTTAGATTGCATTTTGCCCCCTCTACTAAAAAAATAGGCAAATTAATCCCTCTACATTAAATCAAAGAGTGAACTGTCATCTATCCTACAGTTAAAACCTAGCATGATTGACTGAATGACCAAACAGTGACATGTGGTGTGCCACATGTACATCATGTTGACATAAAGAGACCAGTTTTTAATGGTAGAAATGGATAAATTTTTTAACAGAAAGACCAATTTACTCATAGGGACTGATTTGTCATTTTTTGAGTAGAGAGAGCAAAATGCAATCCGACTCCTAATACAACGGTCTCCATGATACTTCTACTGATTGTAGCATATTTCTAATGCAAAAAATCGAATTAGTTATTGTTTCATGTGATTTTTGCATTTGGCAGTCGGTTGTAAGTATGTTATGTACAAACCTGTGGTGCTGCATCAAAAACCCGGAATTGCTTGTTAAGATTCTCATCCAGCTCAAGAATTGCAGCAACGTTACCACATCTGTAACACGAGCAAGAACCAACCATTAAGCCACTGCACAATGGAAGAGAAAAAAATCTCGAGTTGGTCATTTACCTGTAACAGTAATTGGGAGCAGACCAGACCGTGACTATCTGGTTATTGAACATCCATTTGTACCCTTCCATAACCAACTGATGCGCACGGCATATATAGTCAATATTGTTTGTGTGGTTGAACGAAGTAACAACACTGCCGCCGAAGAGGAAGCCTGCACCACGGGGACTCAAACCCCAACCGTCGACATTCTCCTCTGGGTCTGACCACAACAGATCACACATGGCACCATCATGAGGTACTTCTTGCTTCCGATCAATTATCCGAATCTGGAAGAAATAACATATTAGTACCGCCCATATAAAGCTTCGGATAATAACTGAATAATTTAAGATAGTACTTCTTTAACCTGATCCAAAGTTGATATTACAGGAGAGAGACCACCATGGACGCTAAAAATTTTGTTCTCGATAAGGGCTGAAAGACTAACATACAATAATCGGTGACAACATAAAAGATCATCAGATACGGTACTTAAAACTCGCCCTTGACAATCGGAAACATTACACCCTCCAACCTACAGATGCCGCTGATTATATTTTTAAATAATGGAAATAGGCAAACCTTAAATAATCAAATATGTCAGTACAATATCTCCAAACATTCACCGAGCCGTACTTACGCAGGCACTCATCATAGAATCCGTATACCTGATAAGATAAAACAGTGATTCAGTACTCCGTAAAACACGATAATTCAACAGAGTAGCCAAATAAAATTGTTTAACCTGTGTGATTTGACGACTTTCATGGTTCCCTCTAATGAGTGTTATGCGATCCGGATATCTCACCTGATGATCCTCAAATTATCAAAAGGAGAAACTTTCAACACACCTTTCGAATATACACATGTATATATATAGATCACCTTCAAAGCTAGCAGAAGTAGAAAGGTTTCCACAGAGTAAAACCCTCTATCGACAAAATCTCCGAGAAACAAATAATTTGTCTTAGGGCAATCGCCTCCTACTTTAAAAAGCTCTTTCATATCATAGAACTGCCCATGGATATCACCGCATATCTACGGAAAAACCATCAAAGAATTGTAAGTATTCCGAACCGCATAGGCATGCATCTAAATTAAAAACATCGTCAAGCTTCGATAAACTATTTTGAGTTAGCTTTATTTCCTGCTCAAGTTTTCGAAACAACCAGAAAAGATGCACAAACGTTTATGCCTAGGACTTACACTGATCGAGCACGACATCCTACAAACTCTAAGTTATAATAAAGGAAAAGATAGCATCAAGTTTAGAACCTGAAATGCGATCTGCAACACTGTTCCATTCAATATAGAATCCAAATTTGACCAAAATTTGAAAGACCCTTCCACCATTGTTAAATTCTTCAATTAATTCACCTTCAAAACCCTAATCAATTCCATTACATTTCTTGTTCCCAAAATACAAATACACAAAAATAACAGAAATAAAAAAAAAAAGCTAAAAACACATTGACGAATCAATGGATTCATAATAACCTAAAAAAACTCTGTACTTTCAATAAATGAAACCCCTAATAGCCAGAAACAAATCATAATCATAACAAATTAACAAAAACCCATTTAATGAATATACTTACAGTAACAGGGGCATCGACTCTTTGAACATTACTTTCTTCAACAAGGATTTCCATGGCTTTAAGGCAAAGAGCTTTCACTTCGGATTCTTTCAAAGGCTCACACTTCTTTAGCTGCTCTATTTGCCTGTCTAGGTCTGACATTTTGTTTTGGCAAGCCTAGAAATCGTATAAAGCCGAGATTTCAAAGGCTAAAACCCTAATCCCCAAACCCCAAAATATGAGAATCTCGGGATGATTTTGTTATCTGGGTAAGTCAGTTTCGTTTTTTGGTGTCACTGCTGCTTTGGTATTCTGCTTGTTTACGTGTCGTATTTAAATAAATTTTCAAATTTGACCCCAAATTTCTTGTCTATTTTTTCAATTTCCCCCTTTCAAATTTCTTTTTAATGATGACACCATATCCAAATCTTGGATTTATGGTTGAAGGTTTCGGTTTAGTGAGAGATATGATATTTGTACAGATTAATTAAACTGACGGTTGAACACTTTTTTTTTTAATTTTTTAAAAATTTATTTGTTTTGAACGATTAAAATTAGTTGAGCTAAGAACTAATCGCCTGATCGATTCTATCCCTTATCTATTTCCAAAAACATTGGTTAAATGCGTGAATTTTTAAGTTAGTTATAGTTAGTTAATTACTTAATTATTCAATTTAGTTATTAAATTAATTATTTAATTAAATATTTGTAATAATTGAATGTAATCGTAATTTTATAACTTCAAAAATAAAACTTCGTATTTATATTAAAAGAAATTGATTTGTGCGATGATATGTCACCTTGCATATCATCGCACTAAAGCTACTCAAAGATAAAATTATAGTGAAGCTCGTTATATTAAAAGTTAGATTGTATTTAATTTTTATAAAAATAGATAAATTAATATTTATATGTTTAATTTAAGAGAAATTTGATATTTTATTAAAAATTAATCTATTTTTATGTATAACAAAATAATACCATTTATATTTCATGCTTAGATACAGAGTAAAAAAATTGCTGTTATTTTCTTAATGCTAAGATCCCATTTGATTCTACCCAACAAAAATAATAATCCCAATTACTGTTATTTTCTTGCATTTTCTCATAAGCCAAACAGAAGGTAAGCGAAATTATATCTGATCCGAATTTACCATTTGGCTTTGCTGAACTCAATTTGGTTCTTTTTTTATTTTTGGGGCAGGAAATTTTGTGTAAAATCGAGATCTGGAATATGGGTTTCTTAGTAACAACCCTAATTTTTTCCGTGATTGGGATAATTGCATCACTTTGTACCAGAATCTGCTGTAACAGAGGTCCCTCTGCTAATCTGTAAGTACCCTTTTAAAAATTTCTCCCCTTTTTATATGCTAAAATTTGTAGCCTTTGTACAATCTGTTGTATTGTGATTGATATATGTTTAAGTTGGTATACTGTATAAGTAGGTCTTTTAGATTGAATAGTTAGCATTGTGAACCAATTACTGAAAATTTTTTGTGCTATGGTTGTTTACTCTGAACTGGAATGAACCTTCTCTTTTTGGTTAGGAGATCGGTGTTCCTCGGAACTAATATTCTCGGATTTTCATCGTGATTTAGTATAGCTTGGTTTTTCATCTCGA
This sequence comes from Gossypium rotundifolium, assembly GCA_025506655.1. NCBI lineage: Eukaryota > Viridiplantae > Streptophyta > Magnoliopsida > Malvales > Malvaceae > Gossypium > Gossypium rotundifolium. Next base: position 12,817,239 of record CP106726.1, read on the forward strand.
GACTAAGGAAGTTCACTTTTGTTTGATTGTCATCTCCTCCCATGGTTGTTTACTCTGAAGTTGAATGAACCTCATCGATTTTGATAGGAGATCAATGTTCCTCGGAAACCAATATTCCTGGATTTTCATCGTGATTTAGTATAGCTTGGTTTATCATCTAGAGACTAAGGAAGTCCACTTTTGTTTGATTGTGATCTCCTGCCATGGTTGTTTACTCTGAACTTGAATGAACCTTATCGATTTGGATTGGTGATCCTCAGAAACCAATATTCCCAGATTTTCATCTTGAGTTAGTATAGCTTGGTTTATCATCTAGAGACCAGGGAAGTTCACTTTTGTTTGATTGTCATCTCCTGCCATGGTTGTTTACACTGAACTTGAATAAACCTTATCGATTTTGATAGGAGATTGGTGATCCTTGGAAACCGATATTCCCGGATTTTTATTGTGATTTAGTATAGCTTGGTTTGTCATCTAGAGACTAGGGAAGTTCATTTTTGTTTGATTGTCATCTCCTGCCATGGTTGTTTACTCTAAACTTGAATGAACCTTTCAATTTGGGTAGGAGATCAGTGATCCTCGGAAACAGATATTCCTGATTTCTCATCGTGATTTAGTGTAGCTTCGTTTGGCATCTAGAGACTAGGAAGTTCACTTTTGTTTGATTGTCGTCTCCTGCCATTGTTGTTTACTCTGAACTTGAATGAACCTTATCAGTTTGGATAGGAGAACGGTGATCTTCAGATATTCCTGGATTTTCATCGTGATTTAGTATAGTTTGGTTTGTCATCTAGAGACTAGGGAAGTTACTTTTGTTTGATTATCATCTCCTGCCATGGTTGTATACTCTGAACTTGAATGAACCTTATTGATTTGGATAGGAGATTGGTGATCCTCGGAAACCGATATTCCCGGATTTTCATCATGATTTAGTATAGCTTGGTTTGTTATCTAGAGACTGGGGAAGTTCACTTTTGTTTGATTATCATCTCCTGCCATGATTCCCTATATTTTCTTTGCTCTCATTGAACAAACCGGTTTTTCCTTGTTTTATCATACAGGTTACATCTAACATTGGTCATTACAGCAACTGTCTGTTGTTGGATGATGTAAGTTTATGTTTAATTTCATATATGTATGCACAAACACATACATACTGTTTATACATATATATATACACACAAACACATACATACGTATTAGAGGGCATCTTTTGGCTATGTTGTCATTTCAACTTTTATTGGATGAAGAATATAATGCCAGTAATGCCAGTGCCTTTCTACGTATTTCTGCTGTGACAAACTACTTTTTTGTCGTAGGATATATTCTATTTCTAGTTCTGCATTGTGGCATATTACTAAGTTTCGATCCCCTAAAAACCTAATGCTAATTTAGTCTCTACTTCTCATATTTCAAAATTCAAGTAACTAAAAAATTCAACCATTTCTACTGTAAAAAACTGGTATAAGGTACACATGACTTGCCATGTGTCATTGTTTGGTTATTCTATCAGCCACACCAGTTTCTGACAGTAGAAATGGAAGAATTTTTTAACAGAAAGGATTAGTTTGCTCTTTGATCTAATGTACAGGAGCTAATTTGTCCATTTTTTAGTATAGGGAGCAAAATGCAATCTAAGATCTAGTACAAGAGCCTCCATGGTATTTTTACCGGAGATGATCCTTCAAGAACTCTCCAAATACACGAAAATCTGAGAAAAAACTAAACATAATTGCATCTGACACTCACACAGGAGTTTTGTGGCATTACATGTCTTATTATTTCATTGTCTTGCTGGTTTTGTGATGTTAAATTTCATTTGCTTTTGATAGGTGGGCAATTGTATATCTAGCACAAATGAAACCACTCATTGTCCCCATTTTAAGTGAAGGAGAGTGAAGTGTGTGTGTGTGTGTGTGTATATATATATTGCACAAAAATCATTTGGAAGATTATCAGTAAATCAGCAATTATGGATTTTGGGCATTGAGGGAATACCTGAATTTCATTGTTTAATGGAATGGATGATTCAGTGTGTTCTCATATGTTGATTTTGTATATGCTTTGAATTGGAATTGTGTTGGTTCTTTGATGTTATTAGTTTCTCATTTGTTATATTGTTATCATTTTATTAAATTTTTATAAATTTTAATGTTATTCTATCAATAATGTGTAATTTTGATAAAATAATAATTGCTTGAAATAAAATATATGGAATCTCTTGTTAATTGTTGCTTTTTCACCTCCAAATAATGCACACTCAGGGCTAGTTTGGCAATATTTTTAAAAAGTGCTGTGAAAAGTGATTTTGAGAAGTTTAGTTTAAAAGTGTTTAGTATTGCGGTCCAAAAGTGCTTTTGAGAAATAAAATGTCCATTTTAAACATGTTATTATCAAGTAACAAATATGCATTTAAATAAAATTTAAATTAGCTAATATTATTATATTTTAGTAAGAATATAAAAAATTTATTATAACTTGTTAATATTCTAATATATGAAATATAAATTTTAAATATTTTAAGTAATAAATATTAATTACTTATAAAATTAATTAAAATATATAAACTACATTTTAAATATTTAAATATAACTATTAAATATTTATAATTAGTATTTTAAAAATGTTTTTTATTTTTAATTAATGATTTTAACACATTTGTAATTAAGCATTAAGAAAAAAAGAAAAAATTATGTTATTGGAGGGTAAAAAGTACTTAAGCACTAAAATTACTTTTAAGAGAGGAAAAGTTAAAAATTTTAGCTTCTTCTTTTTAGGAGTGTTTTTGATAAAAGTCAAAAATTTCAGCCAAAAATAATTTGTTTTGCACAATTTTTCTTTCAAAAATATTTTTGGAACCAAAAATATTTTTTTTAAACACGAATAACATGCCCCATATATATATATATATATATATATATATATATATATATAAGCACAAAATCTGTGATTGGTAATTAGCATCTAAAAGAAGAAATGTGAATATGAACGGATAAATTACAAAATAATCATCTAATTATATCTTTTGTTCTATTTTAGTCATTCAACTATTGATATTTTTAATTTAGTCACTAAAATTTTGAAATTAAGTATTGTAGTTGTGGGTTTTATATTGGTTTAATAATAAATTTAATCTTTTATTGTTTATAGATTTTATTAATTTGATGTTAAATATAAAAATTCAAAGAATTTAAACTTCAATATTTACAAAAGTTATCATTTTAGTTTAAATATTTTAAAAATTAATAAATTTAGCCCTTAACATTTATAAAAATTTTCAATCTTGTTCTAATTTTAAAAATTAAAAGATATATATTAAAAAATAATAATTTTTTGCCTTTTTAACTCACCTTTTGATATTTTAGGATCGGAAGCACTTTTTGTTTTGTTTTTCCTAACTCGAACATAAATAGGCCCTAACTAGTCGGAGAATGAATTTGGGGCGGTGCAACACCACCGACGATAAATCTATAGTTGCAGTATCGACTTTACCTCAAAGATGTTAGTTAACATATAGTACTTAAAAATTGTTTAAAAAAAGAAAAAAAATTCAAAGAAAAAAGAATTAGATCGTAAATGAAATTTCTCTACACAAGAAAAATTAGCAGAAATTACTTGAATCTAATGATAAATTTTAAAGGAAAAGACGAATCAAGAGTGAGATAAAAAAAAAAATTCAGGTGCATACAAAACTTGAAGTAAATAAAAACAAAAAAAAAAAATGGTGAAATTACCTTAACTTAGAGAAGAAGATATATGAATTCTTCGGTGACATGCTGCCAGCTTTGGTTTTGACTTCGCTCACCCAAAAAATCGAAATGTGAGATAAAGGGCTTAAAAAGATATTTTTAAAATTTTTAGTATTAGAATTAAATAGATAATTTTTACAAATGTTAAAAGGTTAAATTTATTAATTTCTTAGAACTTGAACTAAAATAATAAATTTGTAAATATTTAGGACAACTTAATGAATTTTATCAAATTTAGAATAAATTTATAGAGTATGCAAATATTGGAGGGTTAAATTTATTATTAGACCAATAAAAAGCCCATATCAACTTACCTCACTCATTTAACACAATTAACGGGGGAGTGACGAAAATATTTAATTTTAAAAAGTTTAGTGACTAAAACGAATAAATTAATAGTTGGGTGACCAGGATAGAAGAAAAGGTATAGTTTGGTGATTATTTTTGTAGTTTACCCAAAAAACAGTTTAAAAAATATTAAGGACTAAATTGTAACTTTTTTTAGTTAAGAGACTAAAATAAAAACTTACTTATAGTTTAGTGACTAAGATTGTAGTTTACCCTTTATGAAATGGTATAATGGGCTTAAGTTAGAGCCCAATTTAGGCCCCAAAAAGAAGCAGCATTGTCGTTAATCCCCTTCATCAATTAGCCCTAAAAATCCCAATTTTTCTCTCTCCTTTTCCCCCAATTTTGAAGTAAAAAAAGAATGAGTAACGTTCCAAAAGAAGCCATTGAAGTGATAGCACAGAGCGTTGGCATTACCAATTTGTCCCCAGATGTCGCCCTAGCTTTGGCTCCTGATGTTGAATATCGCGTTCGAGAAATCATGCAGGTAATTTTCAATTTTGCCTTTTGTCTTTGTACAATCAAATGTTTGGATCATTTTTTCTAATTCAAGTCATAGTGTAGGAGGCAATTAAATGCATGCGCCACTCACGGCGGACGGTTTTGACAGCTGATGACGTTGACAGTGCTCTTAATCTGAGGAACGTGGAGGTACATTTTCAAGTTTTGAAAATTTTCTGTTTATTGTATTTTATTATTATTTTTTTCCTTTTAGTTGAAAATAGTGCTAATTAGTGTTATTTGTTACTATAATTTTTTTAGAATCTTATGAATTTTTTATGATGTACTATATCTTGATTTGTTGGACTAATGTGATAATTTCTACTTCATGTGTATTAATCCATAAAATTTATCAAAAGTGGAATTTTGAAAACTTAGTTTTGGAAGTTTGAATATTAAGTTTAACCTCCTGCTTTAGATTTTGCATATTGGTTAATTGGCTTGTGTTATGTGTTTCTCTGGCATCAGCCGATATGTGGATTTGCCTCTCGTGATGCACTACGATTCAAGAAAGCCGCTGGGCATAAGGATTTGTTCTACATTGATGACAAAGATGTGGAGTTTAAAGAAGTAAGAACTTATCAACAATATTCGAGGTTCTGTTGTATGTTGCCTTATTAAAGAAGTCTTCACTTAAATTCTTCTATGTTGCCTTATGTATGTAGGTTCTTGAGTCACCTTTGCCAAAAGCACCACTGGATACATCTGTTACATCCCACTGGCTTGCGATTGAAGGCATTCAACCAGCAATTCCAGAAAATGCTTCAATTGAAGGTACCTTCTTAGCTAACCTGAATATTCTCTCGAAGCTATTTGCGTTGAAGACTCTCATGGTTCATGTTCTTTTCTGGTTTTATCACTTTAATCTAATATGACTTATCTTCATTTCTACATGGAATTGGTATTTTGCTTTCCATGCAGCACCTTCTGATGGTAAAAAGGCTGAATACAAAGAAGATGGGCTTTCCGTTGATGTCAAATTACCTGTTAAGCATGTATTATCTAGAGAACTTCAAGTATGTTGTACATCTTCAGCAACATTTTTATGTTAAAGTACTTTTTGCACAGAACGATATTGAAAGACTAATTTGGTTGTTATGCAGCTTTACTTTGACAAGATCGTGGACATTACCATGAATAAATCAGTCTCGATTCTCTTTAAACAAGCATTACTGAGTTTAGCAACAGATTCGGGATTACATCCTTTAGTTCCTTATTTTACATATTTCATTGCTGATGAGGTTGTCTTAAAGATCTTTCATACCTCATTATATATGTGTGTTGCAAAGGACTTTTGATTGGTTATCTCAAGCTTACATCTTTGCCACATTTATCTCAGGTTGCACGGAATTTGAATAATTTCCCTTTCATTTTTGCTTTGATGCGTGTTGCCCGGAGTCTTCTCCAGAATGAACATTTACACATAGAACCTTACGTGAGTTTATTATTTCATTCATTTAGAAGCACACGAACTATGCAAATATGCTAGTGGTTTATTTTCCACCTATCTGATCTTTGAAAATGTTCTTCAGTTACACCAGTTGATGCCATCTATTATTACCTGCCTCGTTGCAAAAAGGTTAGGAAATAAATTCACCGACAATCATTGGGAACTTAGAAACTTCGCAGCAAAGCTAGTGGCATCAATATGCAAAAGGTGAAAATTTCATTTCTTTTGGACTTAAACATGCATATTCGTTTTTATGAATTTCAGGTGTCTGATTTTTTAGTTATAAACTTGGATCTATTCTTCAAATCATGCGTATATCATTTTTATGCTATTTCGCCCATGCAAAACAAATGGTGCAAACGTGCATGTTATATGCAGAATACATAGATTAATTACATGTGGATCATTAAGCATGCCTATGTTTGATCATTGTGTGTGGCTACTTTTTTTTTACATGATCCAATTTTCAATATGCTTTGCTTTTAGGTTGAATGCGGAAAAGATTAGAACTTAATTTCCAGCATAATGATTTATCTTGGATATGCAGATTTTTACATGCATTTCTTACAAGTCAATATTTTATAGATTTGGGCATGTTTATCACAATCTTCAGCCACGTGTGACAAGGACACTGCTCCACGCTTTTTTGGATCCAACGAAAACATTTCCCCAGCATTACGGAGCAATTCAAGGGTTAGCAGCCCTTGGACCCAGTGTGGTATAATTCTAATCTCAAATATTTACTAGGAACACAATAAGATACTTGTTTGTGGGATCAATTGGTCAAAGATATTGCAATGATAGCTATCTTTTTTAGCCCATTTCTTTCAGAAAACTGTTTTGTTACTCTTTTCTGCAAGATCCGAAGAAAGAAAGAACTTGGAAATCTATAGTCCAAAAGTGTAAATATGCGGTTTCTCTATAGATATCTTTATTATGGCATCCGTAAAGTTGTCTTTCATATGTTTGGCTAACGCTTCTTCTTCCATATGTAGGTCCGTTTACTTATTCTACCAAATCTTGAAGCGTATATGCAGCTTCTTGAACCTGAAATAAAAAGACACGAGGCCTGGTGTGTTTATGGGGCCCTGCTGGTAAGTTTAACATCAAATTTGTATCAGTTTATGAGCATCGTTTCATTTATTTGCTGTAGAACTAACAACACTGCATAAAATTTCCACCAACAGCGTGCGGCTGGACTGTGCATGTATGATCGGCTTAAAATGTTCCCCAGTTTGCTAGCACCCCCAACTCGTCCCGTCTGGAAAAGCAACAACAAAGTTGCGACAAGTATGATTTCTTCGAACCATCATATTTACACTTAATCCACAAGTCTCTTCTCCCCCTTTACGACATTCCTTTTTCTGATCAATCAAGATAAACGAAAAGCAAGCACGGACACCTTGATGCAGCAGCAACAACCTGCCAAGAAAATAGCAACTGAGAGTGCAATAGGTATGATGCCAATAAATTCCATGCAAACTGATTTACAAGCGGCAGTTAGCGGCTTTTCTACCACCGTAGGAGGTTCCAATATTGGTGTATCATCAATGTCACGGCCATTATCAAACGATAACATGCTAGGAAGGGAGGTCGGGGGTCGAGTTTCAAAGACATCAACTGTTCTAGCTCAGGCTTGGAAGGAAGACACAGACCCAGGGAACTTGTTAGCATCATTATTTGAACTTTTTGGTGAAAGTATGTTATCATTTACCCCCAAACCTGAGCTTTTATTCTTCCTTTGATTAAATTTTACATCCAAAAGCTATGGTTTTTGAAGGTATGTGTAAATTATCTCTATAGTTTTATTCAGTCTTACTGTGTTCATCTTTTATAAGTCTTCTTTTTTCCTTGCTCATAAATGTATTATGTAGTTCTCAAAAATTATATTCGTACTTTGGATTTTATTTATTTAAATTTTAGGTTAAATTTTAGTCATTGTAATTTTTGAATTCGTCAATTTTAATCCTTTTCCTTTTTGAAATTTAAAATTTTAGTCCTGACCCAAATAATAATAATTAAATATGCTTGTTTAAATTCAATTATTAATTTTGTACTATGTAGCCTATTATAGATTTAATCTATATTTTCAATTGGGTCATTCTAAATTTTTATGTTTTTCAATTAGGTCATTCTAAGTCTTTATACGATTTAAATTTTGAAATTTCAATATCTAGTGTTGCTATTCATTAATTGATTTTTTAGAAAGTATATGCTAAAATAACAAGCAGATGTGTCATTATACTTATAATAATATATTGGTATAACCTACAAATTGGCATCTAAATTATGTCATTTTTTATATATTGGGATCTAAATTCTTTTTCGAGTCATAAGTGGTACATAAACTACTTTTTTTTCCCTCAAATTGGTATTTTCGTTAGTTAAACCGTTAAGTCTATTTAAAAAAAGAAAGACTTGAACAACAAATTAATACCTTCATTTTCATTTTACGCCAAAATGTTATATCCGCTAAAAGATTCCGACAAATAATAGATTGTATGTTATATAAACTTTTAAAAATAATTAGTAATTCATCTTCTTCTTTTTTTTTAAAATTTTCTTTCTTATTCCTTTATAATGTTTGACAATGCCAACAATGTTCAAAATTGGGCCACTTGAAGTTGAAATGCTGGCGATTAATTTTAGTTTCGATTTTCATTGCCTACTTGTTTGACCTGACGGGATTGAAAAAGTTCTTTCATCGATCAAAGCTAGTGTTTTCAAAAACAGACTGATTCGGTCGATTGGACTAAGAATCGGTCCAGAGATGGGAGTTGAATCGATTGACTTACGAACCCAAACAAATCGGTTGAACCAAGCTAAAAAAATTGGTTGAAATAGTTCTCTCTATTTTTTATATATAAAGAAAATAATAGTCTTTTTTTTTTTTTGGTACATGTAAATTTTAATTGGTTAATTTTTTTATATAGACTTAATGGTTTAACTAACATCGGAGTACCAACTTGGAGAAAAAAATAGTTTAGGTTCTACTAGTGACAAAAAAAAATATTTAGGTACCAAAATGGGAAAAATGACATAGTTTAGATACCAATTTATGGGTTAAACTTATTTCTAAAATAGACTTTCAACGGTTTGTCTAATTGCGGTAGTAACTTAAGATAAAAAAGTAGTTTAATAACACTTGTGACCAAAAATAAGTTTAGATACCAACATGTGAAAAAGAGTATAGTTTATGTACCGATTTATGAGTTAAGCCTAATATATTTGCCGTATCATTTTTTGAAAATAACAGAACTTATTAAATTTAACAGTTATTGTTTAGCGATGACTAAAATTTTAAATTTTGAAAAGTATAGGAACTAAGGATGACCAAATTAAAGTATAGAGATTAAATCCACAACTTTTGCAAAGTACAAGGACTAATAGCAAAATTAACCTAAATTTCATAAGGGTCAATTCAGAAATAGTCACTAAACTATTCCTTTGGTTCTATTCTAGTCACTCAACTATTGAGGTGCTCATGGGCCAGGCCTAAGCATGATATTAACGTACTTTATACTTGCTCAAGCTTGACCTGACCTGAAATATGAGCTTAAAATTTCACTCAAACCCATCCATATTTGCAAAAAATAACCTAAGTTCATTTTAGGCATGTCCATATTATTTTTAAAATTTAAAAAAATATTTATATTATATTATTTTAATATTTAATAAATTTATACATTTTTTATTTATTAAAATTTTTTATATAGTAATCTTAACATTGTTTTAATATTTACATTAGAGTAGTATTATATATTTAGTATAAGTTTATTTTTTTAATCTATTCTAAATTACATACTATAATGTATTATACACTTAAAAACGGGCGAGTTGGGATCGGGCTTTGAATGTTAAATCCAGAGCTCGACCCATATTTTAAATGGGCCTAATTTTGTTTGCCCAAGCCCAATTTTTGAGCCTAATATTTTTACTCAAATTCTTTCAAATTTCGGACGGGCCTTTGGGCTAGGTAGGTAGTCCCGACCCATGAACAAGTTTATTCAACTACTAATTTTTTCGATTTAGTTGTTAACCTTTTCGAAACTAAATATTTTAGTGACATAAAGTTGATGTGGGCTTTTTTTATTAGTCTAATAACAAATTTTGCCTCAATGTTTACATTCTATCAATTTGATCCTAGATATAAAAAATCAACAAATTTAGCCTTGAATGTTTACAAAATTTGTCATTTTAATTCAAATTCTAAAAATTCAATAAATTTAACCTCAATATTTACAAAATTATAAATTTATTTATAATTCTAAAATTTTAATATATATATATTTTAAAAATATTTTAATCCCTAGTCTCACCCTTTGATTTTTAGATGAGCTAAATAGGTGCTATAATCAAAGGGTGAGCTAAAGGGCTAAAATGAATTTTTTTATTAAAATTTAGAATTAAAATTAGATAAATTTTGTAAATGTTGAAGGCTAATTTTATTGATTTTTTTAGAATTGGAACTAAAATGATAAATTTTGTAAACATTAAACGTTAAATTTGTTGAATTTTTTATATTTAAGATCAAATTGATAGAATGTGTAAATATTGGAGGTCAAATTTGTTATTAGACCAATAAAAAAGCTCACGTCAGCTTTCCATTACTCATCTAACGACAACTAAAGGGAGGGTGACTAAAATATTTAATTTCAAAAATTTTAGTGACTAAATTGGAAAAATTAATAGTTCGGTGACTATTTTTATAGTTCACCCAGTTGTTTGGTCACCTGACTATTAAGTGACAATTTTTAGTTGATATAATAACAATTTTAATCCTCAATTTTATATTTTTGTCAATTTGACACCGATTACATAAAATGATTAGAAAATTGAAATTCTTTTAAAATTTACAAAATTCTAAAAATTCAATGAAAGTAGATAACAATTTCAAAAATAAATAAAGTGAGGGAAAATGAGGAAAAATTATTTTAAACCCTCCAAATTTTCTAGAATTTTTATATAGATGTTTATATTTTTAAAATAATTTTGAGTTTTTTATAATTTTATATAGAATCGAGTTAAATTGGCAAAAAAATTATAAAAACAGAAGACTAAAATTGTTATTATAGCAACTAAAAAGTGTCATTTAACAATAGGGTGACCAAATTGTAACTTTTTTAGTTAAGTGACCAAAACGAAAATTTACCCATAGTTCAATGTCTAATTATGCAGTTTACCTTTCATAATTAAAAAAAAGTTAAGTTTTTCTTGTATTAGATAACTTTTTAGATGGTAAAAACCCTCTTTAGTCCCTCTCAAATTTGATATTAAGTAAATTGGTCCATTTCAAAAAAATCAAAGCAATTTAATCTCTGTCAATTTCGAAAGTGAGCAACTAAGGACTATTAATCACAACATCAATGTTTTCCATCAATTGTACATATTTTTATTGGTATAATAACAAATTTAGCTCTCAAAGTTTACACATTCTACCAATTTGGTCTTGATTTAACAAATTTAGCCTATAACAGTTCCACATTATGCCATTTTGGTCCTAGTTTAACAAATTTAGCCCGTAACAATTACATATTCTATTAACATCTACACAGAATATATAAACATCGAGAGCTAAATTTATGCATAATTTACGAAAAGCATTAACATAATGATTAATTGTCCTTAGTTGCTCCCTTTTCAAAATTGATAATGATTTGATTGCTCTAATTTTTTTAGAGGAACCGATTTGTTCAATATAGAAATTGAGAGGACGAAACGTGTTTTTACCCATTTTGGATACCAACAAGTGTTTGGTGTAGTGACAAGGCATGTTACATTCTCAAGTAGAGAATGCATATTCGAACGTTGGAGATAACAATGTTGTGCGGGATATTCATGAATCTCGAATATGGATGGTAAAACAGATCATTATATCATAATTGAATCGATAAAACATGTCTATTATATCAAAATCATAAAAATACAATTTAATTAATTTGAATTTAAGTTCAACTCAACCCGATTTGATTATAAAAAACCGATAATTTAAATCCAAAATGACGTGATCTTGAAATGATTTGAATTAATTGTCAAACCCAAACGACAAAACTCAAAATGATGCAATCCCGAAACACAAATCAAATGAATTAAACTAGGAAAAAAAACCTTAACCCGACTCAAACCCAAAATAATTTAATCCTAAAATAACCCAAATTTTATATAATATAAACTCGAAATAACCCGAAAATTTTTAAATTAAAATTGATCCGACCCAAATTCACACCTAAAATCAATCACCATGAAATGAAATGATATAAAGGGAAAATCAGAGAAAACCAAATAAAAAGTAACAAGCTTTTTTCAGACATGAACGTAATAATTGAAAGCAAATTCCATACATTCACGACATGCATAAAACAACAATAGTTTATAGAATTTCACTTTTAGTCCTTGTATTTTACTTTATTTCTAACCTTTTAAATATAGGGACTAAAAGCATCTTTTAACTCCGATATTATTATTATAAGCAGAGATAATGTCACTTTTGGTACCTGTACTTTCATAAAATGTCTAATATGATACCTGAACTATCAATATGTGTTTTTATTATGGTACATGTACTTTGAAAATGTCTAATGTATTAACTAAACTATCAAAATGTGTTTTATTATGATATTTAGCAAAAGCGGACCGTTGTCCGGCCACCCCAGCAAAAAAAAAGGTTTGGAGAATTTTGTTTTTTCCTTTGAAATTTTCTATTAAGCCCCTAATATTTTGGAAAATTTTCATTAACCTTTTTTTTTTTGAAAATTTTAATTAAGGACTCTTAAAATTTTGAAAATTCTCATTAATCTCACAAAAATTTAAAATTTTTTTATTAGATCCCCAATTTTTTTAAAAAATTCTTTTTAGACCCTTAAATTTTTAGAAAATTTTACCAGCCCCACCCCCCCAAAAAAAACCTAGTCCCAACTCTCAGGATCCGTCGTTGGTATAATGTTATATTATACATGCGGACTTGATGAATTAGAAAAAAAAAAATTACGTGTTGAATTTTCATTGGTTGGTCTAACAATTCACTAACGGCGTTAACACTAAGTACTATAATAGAACACATATTGATAGTTCATGTATCACATTAAACATTTTATAAAAATTACATGTACCATAAAAAACGCATATTAATAGTTTCAGGTACTACATTAGATATTTTATGAAAGCAGCGTTATGAAAATGTGATATATATTCTCTTACAAGTATTTGATGAGTAGGTATATAAGAACAAGCAGAACCACAATTCCAATGACAGCTACAAGCATGCACATGCACGACCATCCGCCATTGATGTGCTTGTTCATAATTCCCATGTTTTTCTGCACTCTCTGATACAACAAAGAAGAGAAAACACAATACAAAATGAAAACTCTAAACAACCCAAAATTGTTTCCAACAGGAAACGATCCGAAAATTTTAAAGGTAAACTATATTGGTAGACAATGCGTAAGTATTGAGGGTCAACTTTTTTAGAATCAAAGACTGAATTGATATAACGTATAATGTTGAGGTTAAAGCTGCTATTATGTTAATTTTAAAAGCTGTCATGTCATCTTTCTATTAGATATTTAACGGTTGGTGGTCAAAAATGAAAAAATCGAATAGTTGGATGACCATTTTGTACCTGTAGGTGAGAATCGGTGAGATCGACATGTTGGCCAAGGTCGTCCTGCATAAGAGAGCGGAAGATAATGTAATGTTCGTGAAGGCTTTCAATAAGACTATCGGAGAAAATACAAAAACATACAATTAGTGTGGTATGCAGATCAAGTTCTTCGCTGACCGCTAAAGCGATGTGCTTCGTGCTTACGAGTGTTTCCTCCAACTTCTCGAGACCCTCATCTTGCTCTGCTCGTAAACACACTATCAAAAGTCGGAGCAATTTCACAAAGCTAGGATGAAGTAAAATAACTTGCCTTTCATTATTTGTCGTTGAAGACCGATAAGGCCGGAGTTATCCAAACCGATTGTTCTACTCATAGTATCTGGCTTCGTTTCTGGCCCTAGTAAGCTGTCTCTATTAGCAAGGCTCGACATGTTGAATGCCGAAGCCATTTGACTCGATTTTGATCTCAAATTCGTGACCATGTCTTTGCGTCGATTCATCTCCTTATCTGTTCTGTAACCAACATATCAAGCATCAACAAACAGTCGAAACTGGTTTATCGAACACACTAATCCAACATCAAAGCCAATTTATAGTTCATGATAAAGGCCATTCGAGTAACCCGATGGAACATCGAAGTACCTATCTTATAAACACCCTAGAAGACATATACGATCAAAAAACACTAAACCCAGCATCAATTCACTTCAACTAAGGTGACTTACAATGGCTTCCCAGTAGGTTTAGACAAGAGGGATTGCAATCCATCGAGTCGAGTCCCTAAGATCGTAATCTTCCTTCGAATAGCTGAAGCGTGACGCTGCGTTTCCGGTCCGGACGAAGGCAAGGACCCCTTGCCGGATATCATGCCATTGATATCATCTGCAATTTTTATTGCATCATTGTATTCTTTCACCCATGTATCTGAAGGAGATGCCATTAAAACCTTAAACAATAACAATAACCAAATCAATAGAATCATCAGTAATACAAAAAGAAGAACAGATCAGAACTGACTTAAGCTACATTTTTAGCTTTAAAATTTAACAAAAAAAAACACTTGATTGAAAACCCATTAAGAAATGAAATTTTTTCAGAAAAACCCATACCATAAAAATGTTAGAAGATGATTGAAATTTGGAATGATGAATTGGGGAATGAAACGAAAGCTAAGCGACAGAGGCCATGGCGACATTAACAAAAGGCCAGTCCAGGAATTATTTGCAATTTCCATTTTTTTTTTTCAATTAAATAATTTTAGATGTTTAATTATTAGTTTCAGATTAGATATTATAAAAAAAAAAATCGAAACTTTAGATTATGAAACCAATGAGCTTAATTATTTGAAATTCCAAGTATTACCCAACAAAGTTTACAAGGATTTATCGAAAATAGGTAAGAGTATCATGGAGGCTTTTGTATTGGAGGTCGGATTGTATTAGGGGTCTATGGCATGCAAAGTGGTGTGACTGACGGAATAATCAAACAGTTATACATGGCATGCCACGAGTACTTTATGCTGACTTACAATGACCAATTTTTAGTAATACAAATATTGAACTCAAATAAGGAACCAGAGATTAACTTAAAATTATACAAGCCAATATACTCATAATTACTAAGACTAGCCTAAGCCTTTATATGCATGTCAAAATACTAAGAAGCAAATACAAATCCTCACTTTACAACCCTTAAACCGAGTCGATGATGCAACCCTCCCAAGATACAGTCTTAAGCTTCCTAGAAAAGCTTTCCACCTACACATTTAAACAACTAACGCATTAGGGCTCAAAGGCTCAAAGAGCTTAGTAAGTACACTCAAAAATTTCCTACTTAATTCTTATCTCATATTAGTGTTGTGCTTCTTCTTCTTCTTCTGTTTTGTATAAGTTTCGAGTCTAAGTTCGTTTATATCACTTATCGAATTTACACAATAATGGTCAAAGTTCTTAAACACAATTTCAACTATTTAGTCACTTTATACACTAGAGGATAGGTAGTAGAGGTGATCATAGGTCGGGCCGGGCTGGGCCCAGACAAAATTTTAGGGGCGTTTTCTAGGCTCGAGCCCGGCCCGGCTGAAATATGGACTTAAAAATTTGTCTAAACCCAGCTCGAAAGAAAATTAATAAACTCGAGCCTAGCCCGACCCGGCCCATATTAATTTTTTTAAGCTTTTTTCATTAAATAAAAAATTTTAAAACAAAAAACAAATAAAAAATATGTAAATTTAAAAAAGTATATTTCATTAAACTCGAATGACTAAATAGGTAGTGGTATAGAGGATTAAGTCATGATGGATCACCTTTATCTTTCTTGGGGTAGATTATTATTGGATTTCCGAAGCTTGTTTTTTCATGGTAACGTATATTGTTGAAGTGTGTGATCGAGTTAGTGGCATGAGTTAACTTGACATCAATTCAATTAAGAAAATTATTAAAATAGTCTTACATATTTTAAATAAGTTATATTATTACAAGGATATTTTGTCATTTTCTTATTTAAAGAAAAAATCCTAAAAAGTTTATAAATGTTGAGTTTGAGCTGTATACCACTAACATTTATAATATCTCGTTTACCATTTCAACGAAATTTTATTTTTATATTTTATAGATTTCAATGTTATTACACAAATTTTTTCGTCCACATTATTTATATATATATTATTAATATGGTGTCACAAGTTTGCTCGACATCAACTCAAAAAAAATTCATTTTACTCCAAATTTAAACTAAATTTTTTATTTTAATTTCGTACAGATTGCATATACATTGTTATTATTAGTTTCAAACCTTACATTTGATTGTTTATTACAAGGCATAACGACAAATTTAATCCTTAACAGTTACACATTTTGTCAATTTAACCCTCAAGAAGAGTCAAATTTAACCATCAACCTTACAAAAGAGTTGATTTGTTATTTTTAAATGAAAATACTGACTAAAACGTTAGATTTTTAATTATGGAAACTCTTTCACCAGACCAATACCTTAACCAACATATCTTCATGTCTTTAAGCCAGTTCAACCGAACTGATTATCAACCGATTTTAGACCTTTCACCAGACCGATATCCCACTCCCTGTGTGCCATCATGGGGGACAGTGAAGTCGATAAAACTTGCTTAATAATTACAAAATTTGAGGACTGGTGTCTTTTATACCAAGAATTGAACATGATAAATAGTAGTAAGAAAAAGGGAGGAAATGTATAAAATTTAACTCTGTTTATGAAACATTGTTCAATGTATATCCAGTTGGAGATTTAACAGTTAGTAGGGAATGTTCAAAAAGCAAACAATTTGTTTAGCAACAGGGATGGATAAAAGAAATGGGCTAACCAGCCCTTTGATTAGATTAGATCGACATATAACATGAATTTTTCCCTCTAAAACTGACAAAAAAAATATATATGGAAAAATGGATCATCATTTCAACAAAGAGGGGAGTTTTGGTTGTTCCTTTCTCCCCCTCTTTTTTTTTCCTGGGGACTGGTAGGTCGGAGTAAGAATTTAATGGCGCCAACCTGGTTGTCGCGACGGATGATTAGAATCTGAAATCCGGATCCACATCCATTGCCCAAGCAAACTTTGCCAGAAGTGACTTGTTGAATATCTGTGAAACATCATTTATACAATCAAGAAACTGAAGTCATTCTGAAAATTATAACAAACATGGTTTTACCTTCTCGATGGGAACTTCGTGCCGCTTGCACCATGCAACCGTGATTCGAGGGTCAAGGTAATTGATTTTGGATGTGCCCAATGCTACAGTTTTTAGATCCTCTTTAGTCTGCATGTCCCGTTCCATCTTCTCAATCTTTACATTTGTTTGAGCTATCTTTTTCTCTATCCTGCATCAAAAATGAATCAATGAAACGAAGTTCGATTGTAAAATTTGCATGGAAGGCTTTAAGAAAAAGAAAAAGGGAACAAGCTATATTACGCTTCAGGGGTCAAGTTCCTCTTCTGCTTCCCATCAGCATCCTTCAATGGCGGCTTCCCTTTCTTAGCCCTGTCCAAATCAGTTTTTAGCTCTTTTAGGACGCCCTACAAGCAACAAAAAAAGGTCAGTCTGATAGATATGGAATGGAAAAGCACCAAATTGTAAGGAAAAGCCAAAGTGACTATGTTGCTTCGACTCTACATTTTTCTTCAAGTACCCATGTTTGAACCCAACATATATTCATAAAAGGGTGCAGGGATATGATCCTCCGAATACATGTAAAAGCTTTGAAAATTCAACATACTTGTGTTGGACACATCTATCGTTTTCCAAGAAAATTTCTAGCGAGAGTTGTTACCTTGAGTTCTGTTATTTTCTCGGTCAACCTTGACATTTGCGCACTATGAGATTTCGAGATACTGCGCTGATGATTACAAATGATTGCAACCTGCAGGAAAAACAATCAAAATTCTAGATACAAGAAAGTTGAACATAAAATAGATTACTTCATAAGCTCAGCATCTAGCCAGAAACGGTCCTTACCTCCTTGTTTGCACGCTGATAAATTACTACTTTTTCTGCTACATCCCCATCTTTGGTTTCTTTATTTAACTGCATTGAAGGAAAGAAAATTAATAAGCGTGAAGTTAAATTTTTCTTTTAAAAAATTATTCCAACCATATCACACAAGTACAGATACTGCAAAATGCAAATTTCCATGCAAAGTATTGACACTCCTAATCTTGTTACTCACTACATTGAAAGCTCTCCTAAATATATTTTATATATAATTGTAATCGTTACAGTCCAGTATATTTGTCTTGTACACTTATTGATGACTTGCAAATAGGGTATGCACACAAGCAATATTAGAGTAAAATGCATGCAGATCATGCATAGGTTGACATACCATATCGTCCAATGTAATGGAAGCATTATAGGTACGGAAGACTTTCGCTGTAAGACCAGGCATGAGTTCCTTCAAATGAGCATTTAGTTTACTCGTATCAAGCTCATCAAAAAGATCATCACTTTTGCTTTTTCCTGCATAAAAGGGAGATCACACCCTTTGGCTTAAGTCATATCATATATGTATCAATTCTAGCCACAGGTAGTCAACAACTTACCAGTTTGAAACTGTCCAATTGCCTTGTATACAGGAAGCTCAACCTCTACCGTGTTCACGTATTGGATCGAATCTTTACCAAGGAAATCAAACTGATTGAGTAAAACACGGACAAAAATGTTAACAACAGTCTCACCTAGCAGATAAATGACTTGGCTTCCATAGAATTCAACAAAGCTAACGAGTTTTAACAGGCAAATTCCCAGAAAAATTAGGCCCATTCCAACAGTTACCAAAGAAATACTATCTTTTCTTGGAGCATATTCCAACCTTACCTTCAATTTATTTGGAGGAATACATTCCACATTTCCTACTTTAAGCGTGCAGCAACCAACGGTATCAGCTTCATCATCATCCTGCAAATGACCAAACAAAACATAAGGAATACCCCAAAAAAGAGGGTTGTCCGAAAAGTTTTCTTCGTAACTAAAAGTTAATAGGACCCAGCAACTTTCAAGACAAACCATAGATTAAATATTGGTTCTCAATATCTTTCAACCTAAAAGATAAAACAAGACCTATGTAAAGACTACTACTTGAAGTTGAAAGAGTTAAAAGGTCAAGAGAGAAGGAGACCGAAAAGAACTAAAAAAGAATAGAAAAGCAATAGTTGAAAATGATTCAGTGGAAGATGCAATCAACTTTTACCCTTTAGCCTTTCTGCCCTTCTGCTATTACTAGGAGCAGCCACTAACATTTTCCATAAACAGCAATAGAATGCACATAGGACCACCAAATATAATACCTGACTAACACAAAAAGCCTAATAAACTACATCAGCTCGGACATTTTATTTCCTCCATTGAATTCAATCCTACCCACAATTAATGTACAAAGAGATGTTAATGTACTTGCACAAGTAAAAAGAAACACAAATTAGATTATCCATGGTAAACATGATATACCTTCTCATTTCCCGCCCTAAGAGCTAATTTGTCAATTAGATAGGTAGCAACCGCTATTTGCCTTTTCGTAACATCTTTCGCTGTAAAATCCTTTGTATACGCTGCTCTGATGTTCTTGATATAGTCCTGCATTTAAAGTGCAAACATCCATTATTTATATAGGGTTAACTAAATAAAAACTAAAAGCACCATCCTATTGCTTATCACCTTCAGCAGCCTTGCTTTCTCATATTTCTCCTTGTCACTTTGCCCTTTCAAAGAACTGCTAGCAGCCAAAAATACATATTTGAATTCTTTTGGATTAATGGGATCATTCCAGAAAGCTAACCATGTAACAGTATTGTCATGTTTTATATCTTTCCATCTGCCAGTCAGACAAAAAGGAAATCTCAAAGTTAAGATCATTAGAATGAAATAACCTTCATTATTTACGTATATTATAGAAAATAAATGCTCTTCTTGTCTTTTAAGTCTCAACCTTTCACCAGGGATTGGACACTCTGGAATTGGGGCATCCTTTCCAATATTAATGGTAATCTCACATGGACGAATACGTCTTTTCAACTTTCCCATCTGAAAGCAACAATAAATTGAAAGAGCATCATATAAGAATCCTATAAATGGAACTATGCGACTAAAGCATAAAGTTTTTTTTGCGACATTAAAGTTGTCACGCATGTCATCAATACCTTGGGATGCTCTCCTCGACCTCGGAAAAGTCCAGGTGGTTCAACTCTGAAATTTCCTACCTGCAGTCAAAAACAATCATCTGAATTAAATCCAGAAGAAAAGAAAGTAGTTTTAAATGGGATAAATCAAATTCTACATTGAAGCTAAATCTTCACCTTCTCTTTGATACCATCTACAATAGCCCACATATACTTTTCCTCCTGCTTCAATTTTTCTTCTTTCAAAGCCTTCTTCTCCTACAAACAGTAACCATCCTTAATGATTGTAAAACCTTAAGATAGAATTTACTTTGAAGGAATATTATGAGAACAGATATCTAGGTTCTAAGATAGATGTCATATAAAAAGTTACAGTATATCAAAGCCAAAAATATTTACAACCAACTTACTTCAGAACTCATTTGCTTCTTCTTCTCTTTCTCCTGCAAATGCCACTCATAGATTGGAGTGAAATCACATTTGTCCAAGCTCTTAATGACATGGTTTCTCCCAAGTAATTTACTCCAATCCTCCCAGAAATTCTTCTTGAACTGTGGTTTACTCATGTAATCGGTCTCTTGCATTACCGCAAACATTGTTGCCACCTGCAGAATGGAAAGACCACATTAAAATATCCATTAAAAATCTTGCAGACATTGCTCCTCACAAAAACACACGAAAACAGAATTGACATATAAACATCAAATATATTTAGAGAGTGAAAAAGAGACCTCCTCTTGTTCAGGAGATAGATCCACTGGTCGCCCATCATATAGCATCTTAACCCCATGAGGCTTGTATGGAGGAGGGAATATGACACCATTGTGAACCAAGGTACTCCATTTTTTCTGTCCATCACCAGAACTAGGTGACAGCTTTGTTGACTTGCTATATTTAGATTTTTTCATATCTTTCTTTGACTTCTTATTTATCTTTTTAAATGATGAAGATACAACCTTGGTTGCCTTTTGCTTCACGGATGCTGTTTTACTGACTGATGAAACCGACTTTTTTATCCGTTGGGAAATTGGAATATGATCATCTTCATCATCTTTTTCTGCTTTCACAGTAACTTGCTTGGTTTTCATCATTGTAGGAGTATCTGAAATCTTTGGCTTCTTAGCATAAGACTGATCTGATGAATTGCCTTTATCAAGAGGTCTCTTATCCGACAACATGGAAGACTTTTGCTGCTTGTCCCTCATGATAGAACCATTCTGCTCAATTTTAGAAGCCAGAGGTTTCTTCTCATGAGATCCATATGGCTTACTGCTCAATGTCCCAGTATTAGACTTCATGCTGAACCTCGCAGACAAAGGAGCATCATCATCTGGATCTTCAGCAGATCCTTTTACCTCAATCTTTGGTACAAATCGCTGTGACTGGGCAGGAGTTGAAGTGCTCACCCCTTTATTGCCCTGGCTTGAGATCCCCTTAAGCCTTGCACTCAAAGGTTTTGAGTCATCATCGTCATCGTCGTCACTGTTTGTTTCATCAGTACATTTAATCGGGCTTTTCTCTTCCTTGACAGCAGTAAACTTATTCTGCTTCGATGCTTGTTTTGACTGATCATTTAATGAAGTCGATGCCTTAGAACTAACCACTGGTGACCTCACTGGTGATGCCTTGGCGGATGAATTAGATGATTTCGGGCTCAAAATAGGTGATCTGATGGGAGGTGACTTAGACGGCGGGATTGACTTGTTGGTCTGGACAACGGAATTTTGACCATTAGGAGCTCGTACACTGGAGGCCTGTCTGCCAGACTGTCCATCAGACCTTTGAGATGATGCCTTCTTTACTTCCAAGTTTAACTGATTTTGCTTAGAGGACGAGGTATTACTCCTCTTGAAAACTACGGGCCCATCGTCATCCTCATCATCATAATCATAAACATGTTTGGAAGGAGCCTCAACAGCCATTATCCAACCACAAACTGTGTTGGCATGTATATCAAATCAAATATCTGATTAAAACAGAATTCCAATTACTTTGGCAATAAAACATACTTTACATCTAAAACCCTTATAAATTGACAATAAATTAATTAAACAGATTAAAATTACTGTACAAGCTTAATTGCTAAACCAATTATGCAACATACCTAAAATGCCAACCCAATAACTCGAAGAACTGTCAGAATCCCCACAAATGAACAAAGCCTACCATGCATATCCACATACAAAAAAAATCCCCCCGGCGTTAAACCATCCTAGCAATGAAATTAAATGGCTAACAATAATGGCGTAAGCTCGAGGAATGACCAACAAAACAAACAAGAATTCCAAACAAATTCCATTAGATACAGAACACCCATTACTCCAAACACCCCAAATTCAAAAGGCAACCTAATAATAAGACCAATAATAAAAGAATCCACAAATGAAAAAGGCGTTTTCCTCCAAACCCATATGCATACACATGCAAATAGTCACCAATAAGAGCAAACTTATAACCTTCAAGTTCAACCTAACTTACAATGCCAAAAAATTAGGCAAAAAGCTTCAAGGAATGACAAACCTAAGCAATAACAATGGACCGATTGAAGCTTATAATCTTTGCTCCTTTCCCCCTATACAAAAAAGAGGTTTTTGCTTAAAAAACTTAACCCAAAAAAAAAGTCCAAAACAGTGAGCTAAGGTATATAACCTAATCGAAGAGAAAATTATCGAATTTAAAACATTCAAGCAAAAAGAAAAAAAGAAGATTAACAAAACAAAAAAAAAAGTTCCCAATTTTGAGTGAAAGAAAACCCTAAATATGAAATAATTATGGTCGGCAAAAACAAAAATAAGGGTGCTGAAATTAATGAGGGAAAAAGGGCTACCTTTAAAACAAAAAGATCAAAGCTTCGATAAGAGAGTGTAGATCGATTCAACCCTTGCTTTATTTCTTTTGATTTCTTAGTTCTTCTATTTACCAGCGGTTTTAAAAAAAAAAAAGAAAATTGAAATTTTTCTTGTATTTTTTCTTTTTCTTTTTTCTCAGATTCTGAGCTGTGTGTTAAACTTAAACCGATAAAGTTTAACATATAGACAAAGTTGTCTAGTTTTGGTAGGAGAACAGAAGGTAGCTCAATGGGCCTTGGGCCTCTTTGGGGATATTATGGGCCTTTAGCCCATATTATTTTATTTTTATTTTTTATAAAATGATTACTCGGCTATTTAATTTTGTCTTTTCTCACTACCAACGAGCTAAGTAGGTTTGAAAATTAACATAATAGCAACTTAACCTCAATATTTATAATTTATCTCAATGTAGTCTTGATTCTAAAAAATTAACTCTCAACATATACGCATTGTGCAATTAGGTTTTTTTTGCAGTTTTGGTTTTCTTTGCTATTTCAAGAGTTAGATTTTAAAAGAATGAGAAAAGATCAAAATTACTATCTTGGGATTTTAGGTTTTTTTTTTTGTATAGTTTGAGAAAAGATAATTTTTTAGCTTTTTGTGAAATGGTCACAATGAATAGCAAAGCGTAAATAATAATAATAATAATAATAAATTACACAATGTGTAAATCTTGAGGATTATATTTTTTAGAATCAAAACTAAAATTAACACAATATATAAATATTGAGGTTAAAGTTACTATTATCCCAATTTTAAAAGCGGCCACTATTAGCATTTGGTGACCAAGAAAAACAAAATTGAATAGTTGAGTGACAATTTTATGACTTTTCATAGTTTAGTGACAAAAATAGAAATTTTTAATAATTAGATGACTACTAATATAATTTATCCAAAATAATAGAGTTTAAATTGTTGGATTTAATTAAAATATATTAAATTAAAATTTTATAAAAGTAAAAATATCTTCAAACTATAATTAAAGTAGGAATGAAAATAATGATGAAATTCTATTTTGTAATAATGGTGCGAAATAACGATTTATTTGGTCTTTCAACTTAAAAAAAATCATCATAATTTTTCATTTAATTTTTCGTTTTTTAGTTTTTAAATTTGTATTTTTTGTCAAATCACTCCAAAATAAATGGAAAGTAACCTTTTTTAACTTATGTTGATATGTGTGAATTGTCACATGGATGACACATCACCATTTAATTAATTTTTATAAAATTTATAATATTAATTAAATCTTTGAAATGTCATCTATATGACAATTCACATGTATGCCGCATAAACAATGTTAACAAACATTAATTATTCCATCTATTTTGGGGCAATTTAATAAATGCAAATTTAATAACTAAAAGAGATAAAAGAAATTAAATGAAGGGCTAAACTGTGATTCCACATCATTCCTATCCCTTTCCAATTGGAGAATGACAAATGATGTGAAATCACAATTTCATGTCATCTTTTTTCCCATGCGTATATAGTATTCTAGATTTATATATTTTAATTATTTCTAATATTTTTTATTTTATAAAAATTTAAATATTTTAAAATTTTAAATTAAATTAATATCCTTCTGCCAAGAAGTTTCCATGGTTGATTACCAAAAGGAAAGCTTTGTGTTCAAACAGTCAACTATTGGATTTGACTTTTGGTTTCTTAATAGGAATCACTATGCCTTTTTGCTTATTTGATTTCATTATTCTTTCTTTTTAGGGTTTGAATCTTGCCTTAGATTTAGGGCCCTAATTATTTTATTCTTTTATAATTTATAAAATTTTAAATTAATAATAATAAAATTATACTTTAACCTTAAAAATAATAAAAATTAAATTAATTATTTAAAATTATAAAAATATAAAATATTAAAATAATAAACTTTAATTTTTATTATCATAAAAATATATAATTTAATTTCAACTCAAAAAAATTTTTCGACTTCACTAATGCTGGAGTTTAGGCTTGCAAAGAATTTTCTAAATACAATGTGGAGTTTTCTTTTCCTTATATTCTAGCCCACTGAAAGGATCTAATCGCTTGACCAATTTTATATAGAAAGGATTGTATGAAACAGGGATATTATACATTTCCAATAGTTTTGGCCACATCATTATTCTTATCCTGAATTTCATGATTTAATTTGGATTTGATTTTTTTTCAGGATGAAAATGCTTGATGTGGCGTAAAACTATTGGAAAAGAGATACAAATGACGTGGTGCCACTGTTTCATATAATCCTTTCCCAATCTTATATCATTCTTTCCCCTAGTCTTATTGAAAGGCTTATGAAAACCTTCGACTTTTTTGAAATAATTATTTGGCTAAAAAAATTCTTAATTTAAACTAAATTTTAAATAAAAATCATGTACGTCTTTGGATATAAAAGGCAAAAAATTTAGAGATTGAGTTCAAATATGATATAAATCTTGTTATATATCGGTAATCATCGACCCGAGCTCTATTAGGGACCGGGTCTCTGACCCATGAATCGGATAGGTTCTACCAGAAGATTGAGTGCGGAGCGAGCCACGAAGAGGACAACAAGGCGAGTTCGCGGACCCTGCTCGCAGAGCAAGCTCGCGGGCTCAGTTTGTAACGTAAGGCCACAGATTTAGCTTGTAGGGACTAAGGGAAGGCCACTGTCTCAGTTCTCATACACCTAAGGAGCTTGCAGAAAGGGCCGCATGCTCTGCAAGCCACCTAGACACGTGTCCAGCAGGTATGGAGCCTGCCCAAAATGTTATTCCCAATAACAGAAAGAACCGCATGCCCGTAGACACATGCCTAGAAACTTAGAGTTCGAAGAGAATGTCAATACTAGGGACATAGAATGCCAATATCAAAGGCGGTGGAATCAAGGCAAAAAAGTAAGACCCTATTATGAGCTGTAATAATATCTGTAATAATATATATAAATACTCGAATACTATTATTAATAACACACGAGAAAATATTATTCAACTAATCGAAATTTTTCTTCAATTGGACATCTTTTATTATTACATTACGAAATCAAGTCTCAATTAAATCCAAATGAAGGAATTAAATGGCTCGATTTTTAGAGTATTGGATATTTAAAAAGAAAAAAAATGACTTTTTTTAATTTAAAATATATTCAAAATGGAAGCAAATAACCCTTTAAAAGATCCATCAACTTGCAGTACTCTCCTATGGCCTTCTCATCTACACCATTCCTCAACAACTGCGGGAGAAACAACCAAACGGCAGTCACCGCATGAAATCCCAAAGCCAACGCCCTCGAAACCACCGGGTTCAACCTCACTTTCTCAGGCACCACCTTCTTCACCACCACTTCCGCCGCCACCGCAACCCCATGTAAGATGAAAAACCATGTCATCTCCCAAGTAGGAGCCACACGAGTCACGTAATAATACATCAATTCATGCATCAAGCCGGAGACGACGAACACGGCGATGATCGCCGGCAAAGAAGTCCACCTTGATCCGACCAAACGAGTAGAAATACGGCGCATGGGGTAATATACGGCTGGTCGTAGAATACTAGTAACCATAAGGTTCCATCTACGACCCCAAAAATCTTGTAAAGAGGTAGTTAAGTAGGGTTCATTGAACTGTGGCTCGATCTCCAGCCCAAACATGGCTCGAGCCGGTATTGCGGCCAAGGCTAGGGTGAGCTCAAGCTCAATGTAGATATGGGCACCGTACATTGCTAGAACTACATTTTTATGGAGATTTTGTTTGTAGCTATAACACTGGTAAAGCAAAGCTAATATTAGAACTTTTATAGCAAACAAGATTGATCTTTGGGGTGTTTTAGATTTGTTTTGAGATGGGGTTTTTTGTTTAAGTTTAATGGGAAGAGAAGCTAAGGAAATGAAGTGAAAAAGGTTGGACGGTGGTGGTGAGAGCGGTGGTTGGTCGAAACAAAATAGAAGGAGCTTGAAATTAGCTAACCAAGAGAGGAAGAAGGCGGTGATGGCAACGAGATGAACGGAGGAGATGGTGAGAGGGAGGTAAAGGAAGAAGATGAAGATTGGGGTTACAGCAATAAGCTTGAAAATGCCTTTGGGGAGCTTTGATGATATGTAGAAACAATAACAAAGGGAAATTATAGCTAAGATCCATACCTTGATGAAATTGTGAAGCTCGTTCTCCATTTGTTGATCCTTGGATCTTTGATGAACATGAAGTTTAATGTTTAATATTGATAAGGAATGTACTTGACTTTACTTGAATAAGTATAAAATTTAATGTGTATTTAATTGAATGTTGTAGATAGGTGTCTTGCCTCCAATCATATCATAATGAATTTAAGCCTACAATTTCGACTTTAGTCCCTATTTCATAAAATCACAAAATACACAAAATTTCACTTCACCCATGCCTAGCCGAATTCTTCCTACATCCATACAAGCCCACACATTTAATTTATTTCACATTTTAGTCCTCTAATTTCTCATTTTCACAATTAAGCCCAAATTACTCAATTTCACTAAAAATTCAAAGACAAAATATGTTAATCTAACACATATATTTCATATTTCATCAACAATCATCACAAAGCTCATGAGTTCATCAATGGCACATTTCAAATCTTCATCAATTCTCAAAATTAAGACATGGATTTGATAGAACACAAAGCAACAATCACAAAAACATTAGAAATTATCAAAAACCGAACAAAATTAACTTTGAATCAAGCCACAAATGTGCCGAATATACAAAAGCTTTAAACCCTTATTCTTCTCTCAATATTCGGTGAAAGAAAAGATGAACAAAGCATGTATTTTACTTTATGTTTTATTTAATATCATATATTAACATATTTACCTTTTTAGCCTTTTTATTTTTATTCAAAATCCACTAACCATAGGCTTTTATGTCCATCCAATTTATCAATGGTTTAATAACAACATAAGGACTCTCACTTTAATAAGCCATGCCAAATTAGCACTTTAGCAATCAGCACACAACTTTTACATTTTATGCGATTAAGTCCTTTTTGCTAATTAAGCACTCAATCGACAAAATTTTCACACAGAACTTTCACACATGCTCAATCACATATTATAAACACCAAAAATAGTATTAAAATATTTTTGACCTCTGATTTATGGTCCTGAAACCACTGTTTTTACTAGGGTCTAAACCGAGCTATTACAGTTCATGCATCAACCCACGACCGACCATTGGACTTCCGTCAAACGACTATTACGCTATCTCTGTGGTACCTTGGATCATGGCCTCTCCATCTGTCGTCATCTCTTGCCCTTCATTCTTTCTCTGATGCTGATTGGGCTGGTGACAAAGATGGCTTTACCTCTACAAGTGCTTATATTATCTATCTTGGTCGCACTCTCGTGTCTTGGATCTCAAAGAAACAAAAAACGATTGCTACCAAAGCTGAGTATCGTTTCGTGGCTGATACAGCTGCTGAATTACGCTGGCTGTGCTCCCTTCTGTCTGAACTCGGTGTCATCATACCACAACAGCCAGTGATATATTGCGACCATGTTGGAGCCACTCATCTCTGTGCCAATCCAGTATTTCATTCACGCATGAAGCATGTTGCGCTTGACTACCACTTCATTCGTGAACAAGTACAAAGCGTTGTCTTCGTGTGTCCATATTTCCACTACCAACCAGTTTGCTGATGCTCTCACAAAACTGTTACCTTGCCGACAATTCGTTCACATCATCAACAAGATTGGCCTCGCTTCAACGTCGCCCATCTTGCGGGAGCATGATAAGATTTTTCAACCTCCTTGATCTTGTTGTTGGGAGTCTTCCTTTTCTTTAGTACTATTATTAGCTTTATTATCCCTCATTTAAACTTCAAATATATTATTGTTAAATAGTTTATTATTTCTCTATGTATATATAGGTTGGTAGTGTTTGTCAAAGGTGATATGAATAAAACCTTCTTCTATAAATTACTTTATGTTTCTCTCATTCTATAATTTCTACGCTAATTTATGTCAAGAATGAGCTCACTGGTTCGATGGTTAAGCATCTATAAACTTTTTGGTCCTATGTTTGAATATTTCGCATGTGTTAAGGAAATATTTTTATGCTACTTGTAAAAGCTTGTTAGTTTTTTTTTAATTTAGTTTGTGTTGTTTAGAAGTTCTATTTAACATTTTTGTTTTTTCTTTCTTTTTCTTCACTTCAAGTTTTCCTTTTCTTCTTTCTTTCTTTTATCTTTTTTCTCTTTTTCGTTTCTACTTGCTTCTATTGACTGCTATCGGGTTTAATTGAAAACTTTTAAGTTTTTGGTGTCAATTTAAAGGTTATTGAGTAAGTTTTGCTGTTATTCTCTTTTGTCTCGCTAAATTTCGTTGTTTGCTTTGAAGTTAGAAATGACTGATGTTTGTTTGAATCTACATTAATTGTGTGATTGTGGTTTTGTAAGGCGAAGGTCTTGTGGGAACAATTACTCCAACGTACTGATTTCATAATTCATTGTTACGTACGAGGCAACGGTTGTTTTTCGAGTTGGGGGTTCTATGTCGAATTTTTCGACATAAGTTTGGGTGGTGCGATAATCTTAGCGTTGCACTGCGAATAATTGCTTAATTGGCTTTTGGATTACCGTTGTTAGGTTTTGAACTTCTTCAGCGTGCTTCTACATCGAAATCGTACCAGATGTGTACTGAAAAATTGATTTTCTGCGATTTTTGAACGCTAGAAAACATTTGTTGACGCCATATGGCTGTGTGGCAGATTGTGTAACTCACTGTTTATTAATTAGAGGCACACAGGCTAGGGACACGGGCATGTGTAAGGCCCTAAAAATAGGTCTAGTAGTTTCGGGTAAGTTTACCGGGTTCCGAGTGAAAATTAAGAGTTAATCGAGTTTATTAGTAAATTTTTAGTTAGCTTAATTTTATTTAAAAATTGAGAAATAATATTCCAAAAATAAAATATTTTTAGAAAAATTAATTTTATAGTTCTAAATAATTTTTGGGTAAAATAAATGTTTTTGGTCAAATTAGAATTGAAAAATAAATTAAAATAGGGTTTAATTAAAATAATTTAAAATATTAATTACATAGGACTATTTTGCAAAACAAGGGAAATATATGAGTGATTCTATGACAAATTACCCATAGTTTTAGAATTTTGGAGGGAAAGGATTATTTAGTAAAACAAAGGGATTGTGGGAGTGGTCTGATCGAAATTTCCCCAATTTTTGGAAATCAGGTTCAAAAATGCTGCAGCCTCCTCACTTCACACACAATACTCACCCAATTTCTAAGTGTTTTCTCTCATTGTTCATTTACATTTTCGAAGTCCACGTATCAAAGATTAGATCTCATCTTTTACTCTCTCAAAATTCTTTCATAACTCTCCAGAAAAGATTTCTAAAGTTGAGAAAAAAAAACTCATCTGAGTTCTTCAAAGATTTTGATCCAATGATTAATATTGGTGATTCCAAATCGATTGAAGGTATTTTCTCAACTCTAAATTTATTCTAAGGTTGACAGCAAGGCGAGTTTGCAAACCTTGCTCGCTCTCAGCTTGCAAGGCAAAGCCAAGGACCCAACTCATAACACAAGGCCACAGATCCAGCTCGCAGGGACCCAGGGAAGGCCACTATCTCAGCTCACATACACCTAGGGAGCTCGTAGAAAAGGTCAGGTGCTCCGCAGGCCACCTAAACACATGTCTAGCAGGTATGGAGCCGGTCCAGAATGTCAGTCCCAAGAACAGAAAGGACCGCGTGCTCCGTAGACACGTGCCTAGTAAACCTGGAGTTCTCAAAGAATGTCAATACTAATGACAGAGAATGCCAGTACCAGAGGCAGTGGAGTCAAGACAAAATAGTGGGACCCTATCATGAGCTGTAATAGAGGTGTACATGGGTCGGGCCGGGCCAAAAAAATGGGCCTAAAATTTTGCCCAAGCTCGTCCCATATAAAAAAACTAAAACTCGAGCAGGCCCTACTACCAGTATTAATTTTTATATTATTTTATATAATTTTAAATATATATAATACATCAAAATACTAAAAATCAAAATAAATATTTTTCAACAAATTGAAAATAAATTTTAAAAAATGTAGACTTAAATAACACTAAAATAGATGCAACTTAACAAGTAAATACCTCTAAAATAATAAAAAATTAACAAATGTCTTTAAAATAATAACAAAATTAACAATAAAATAAGCTTTATATAATATCTAAAAATACAACAAAATAATAGAAACATAATAGTAAAATGGTAGCAAAATAAATAGAAAATAATAAGAAAATAATATTAAAAAATAGTTTTTTCCTTTAATGAATTAAAATTTGGTCAAGGCCTGCCCGGCCAAAATGCCTTACCCGAGTCGATCCATTTTTAAACAGGCCTTATTCTTTTGTCCAAGCCCATTTTTCGGCCTATATATTTTGTCAAACCTCCCACATTTCGAAGGTCCTTCAAGTCGGGTAGGCCGCCCTACCATGTACACCTCTAAGCTGTAATAGCATCTGTAATAATATATATAAATACCGAACACTCCTATTAATAACACATGGTAAAATATTACTCATCAAATCAAAATTTTATTTCAATTGAAAATCCTTTATTATTACACTACGAAATCAATTCACAATTAAATCCACATGAAGGGATAAAATTGAGCCTCAGATATTTAAAAAAGAAAAACAAAAAATATACTCATGGAAGCAAACCCTTTAAAAGATCCATCAACGTGCAGTAGTCTCCTATGATCTTCTCATCTACGCCATTCCTCAACAACTGCGGGAAAAACAGCCAAACGGCAGTCACCGCCACAAATCCCAAAGCCAACGCCCCGGAAACCACCGGGTTCAACCTCACTTTCTCTGGCACCACCTTCTTCACCACCACTTCCGCCGCCACCGCAACCCCATGTAAGATGAAAAACCATGTCACCTCCCAAGTAGGAGCCACACGAGTCAAGTAATAATAAATCAATTCATGCATCAAACCGGAGACGACGAACACAGCGATGATCGCCGGCAAAGAAGCCCACTTTGATCCGACCAAACGAGTAGATATACGACGTATGGGGTAATATACGGTTGGTCGTAGAATACTAGTAACCATAAGGTTCCATCTACGACCCCAAAAATCTTGTAAAGAGGTAGCTAAGTAGGGTTCATTGAACTGTGGCTCGATCTCGAGCCCAAACTTAGCTCGTGCCGGGACTGCTGCCAAGGCTAGGATGAGCTCAAGCTCAATGTAGGTGTGGACACAGTACATTGCTAGAACTACATTTTTATGGAGATTTTCTTCGTAGCTATAACAATGGTAAAGCAAAGCTAATATTAGAACTTTTATAGCAAACAGGATTGATCTTTGGGGTGGTTTAGATTTGTTTTGAGATGGGGTTTTTTGTTTTGGTTTAATGGGAAGAGACGCTACGGAAATGAAGTGAAAAAGGTTGGACGGTGGTGGTGAGAGCGGTGGTTGGTCGAAAGAAAAGAGGAGGAGCTTGAAATTAGCTAACCAAGAGAGAAAGAAGGCGGTGATGCCAACGAGATGAACGGAGGAGATGGTGAGAGGGAGGTAAAGGAAGAAGATGAAGATTGGGGTTACAGAAATAAGCTTGAAAATGCCTTTGGGGAGCTTTGATGATACGTAGAAACAATAACAAAGGGAAATTATAGCTAAAATCCATACCTTGATGAAATTGTGAAGTTCGTTCTCCATTTGTGGATCTTTGGATCTTTGGATCTTTGATGGAAATGAAGTTTAATGTTTAATATTGATAAGAAATGTACTTGACTTTACTTAGATCGAGAACCATGGTCATAATATGTTAATAGGTAATTGTAATTTTCAAAAATTTACAATTTAGTCTATATATTTTAATTTTTAACGACTCAATCCTTATATTTTTCAAATTTCAAAATTTAAGTTCAATTTTTTTTTTTAGTCAAACTATTCTATTTAAAAGCAAGAATAGTTGTAATACCCCAAAAATTATTATAGTAAGAAAGTAAGATATTATCCTTGATATAGTTAAGTAAGGAAATAAAGTCACAAAAGGAAATTTTGGATTATGTCAACATTGGGAAGTATATTATGATATATTACATTATTAATTCAAGATAGGACTAAATTGTAAAAGTGAGAAAAGTTTTATTGTCAAAGAGTAAATACTCAAAATTTAAGGGATTAAAGTGTAAATATGAAAAAGTTGAAGGACCAATAGTGAAAATATTTTAGGGGTGGAATAATCTAAAAATAAGGAAAATGAATGAATTAGGACCAAATCGAATAGATGAAGAATTATGAGGGACTAAATTGTAATTTTTCAAATTAAGTGATGACTTAATGATGAAATTTTAAAAGATCATGAAGGGTAAAATGGTCAATTAGTAAGAGAGAACTTTAGAATGTAATGATTATGTTGATGATATTTTAAATTAATTAATTAGATAAATATTACCTTATTAATATTTTAATAAGATATTTTTATTATTTTATTATTTCATTTAGTATATATATGTGTGTGGAAAGAAAAAAGAACACACACACACCATCCATCATCTTTTTCCATGTACCCCACGTTTAGAAAGAAGAGAAGAAAGAAACTTTTTTTTTCTTTACAATCTAGTCCTTCCACCAAAAATTCACCATTTTCACCTAGTAATCAAGAGAATTTCCATAATTACCAAGAGAGAAAAATAACAAGGAGACTATGGGGAGTTAGAATATCGAAGAAATAGAAGCTGGAGGAGAGAGAAAATCAAGTTAAAGATTGAAATTAACAAGACAAGGTAAGAACATCAAGATTTCAATATAGTTTTAAGTTTGATACAGGGACGAAGCCAGGGGGCTGGCATGGGCCCCAACCCCCTTAAAATGTAAAATTACTCTTTAGGCCCTTAAAATTTTTTAAAAATTTTAAATTAGAAAGGTAAAATTTCACTTTAGCCCCCAAAATTATAAAAATTCGATTTAATCTTTTACAAATTATAAAGATATAAACTATAAAAAATTAAAATTTCATCCGGCCCCCCTAAAAAATTGTTCTGCTTCGTCCCTGGTTTGATATTGTTGAAAAAGCTTGGAAATGATGTTATAATAGAGTTTTCTTATATATGGTCCTATGTTCTTGATATATTAGTGAAGGAAAATAAGAGAAAGTGATGGGAAATATTGTAGAGAAAGTAAATAAAGGTGTTACAAATTTGGAAATCAATACTTTGCATTAAAATAGTTTTAGACAGTAGCAGTAGTCTAACTTTGAAAAATCACCACAAACTTTAGAAATCGAATTAGAGGATTAAATATTATTGAGTCTAGTTTCTTATAGAAGAAATGGTGTAAGTAATGGAATTGTAAATCATGAGATATAATAGGTTTTGTGAGACAAGGTCAGAATGATTTGAGTTCCCTGTTCTGACAAAATCATCAGGATAAAAATAATTAGGGGCTTAAATTTATATGTTTAAAATCCTTAATGAGTCCATTTTCAAGAGAAACAAAAGGAACATCATAGGAATTTCGTATGAGGAGATAATTAATTTTTAGTGAAGAAGGGTCGGAACTATCAAACAGCAGAAGAGGGGTGACTTTATAGAATAAACTGTACTTATTGGTTAAACCAAAAATTCTGAAATTTTATGGTAAGGAGATCTATGAGTCTAGTTTCAGGGAAAATTACGGATCCTAATTTGGAGTTCTGTAGCTCAAGATAAAAACAATTTAGCCATTGTGACACTAATGGACAACTTGAATATCCATATAAGTAAATAGAGAAAATATTTATAGATAATGTTACTTACAAGTGTGTTATTTATACTAAGGATGTGGTATGGAGAGGAAGAGGAGGAAAAATATGTATATGAATAATCAGCTAGCCTGGATTTATGTTAAATGGATAATTTGTATGTTTTAGACCGGGGACTAAATTGAATAAAAGTAAAACTTTTAGGACAATTTTGTAAAAATATCAAAAATGACCAAATTGAGTGAAATGAATTATTTTATTGTCTAAATTAATAAATTGAATGAAATTATTAATTTAGACCAAGATCGGTTGAAAATCGATGAAAATAAAAAATTACCAAAATGCCCCTGAATCTTGATATTTCTGCAATATAGCCAAGTAAGTTTGTGTAACCTAATTATGTGATATAAAAAATAAGAGTTGATGGTATATGAAATATTGATATAATGAATTAACTGATTTATGTTTATGAGAACGACAAGAGAATGATATTTATCATGACATGTAAATATGTGATTATCTTTGATACGTTGATACAAGGAAATTAAGTATGTCGAGACGAGTAATAAATTCAAGTAAGACATGTCGAGAAAAATAAATATGTTTAAGGGACAATATGTTTGATTTTGAATATTGGTTTCAAATATGAATGCTAGATGAAATAAAATGTCTGATAAATAAATTTGTAACTTCGGTAATGCTCCGTAACTCTATTCCGGTGACGGATTCGGGTTAGGGGCGTTACAACAGTAGTTCTAATTAAACAATACAATTGTCAAAAACTATTATAACATGGAAACAAGGCATTCCAATCACCAATCTAGCATTCACCACCACACCTTGAACATAACCCTACGATTAATACCTGTTATCGCTAATGTTTTGCCATTTCATTACCATGCTACTCTGCTTTTGAAAATGCTACCTTACCCACACAGGCTAGTCTCCTTTCCATATCTACGAATGTAGTTTGTTGCGACTAGAGGTGTGCATGGGTCGGGCAGCCCGACATAAATGTGGGAGGGTTTGGGCAAAAATATAAGCCCGAAAAATGGGCTTGGACAAAAAAATAAAGCCCGTTTAAAAAATGGGCTGGGCTCAGGTAAGGCATTTTTGGCCGGGCCAGGCCCGAATTCATTAAATGAAAAAAAACTATTTTTAATAATATTTTCTTATTGTTTTCTCTTTATTTTACTACCATTTTACTATTATGTTTCTATTATTTTGTTGTTATTGTTTAGATATTATATAAAACTTATTTTATTGTTAATTTTGTTATTATTTTAAAGACATTTGCTAATTTTGTTATTATTTTAGAGGCATTTGCTTGTTAAGTTGCATCTATTTTAGTGTTATTTAAGTCTACATATTTTTAAAAATTATTTTCAATTTGTTGAAAAATAATTATTTTGATTTTTTTAGTATTTTTGATGTATTATATATATTTAAAAATTACATAAAATATTATAAAAAATAATACGGGCGGGCCGGGCCAGGCCCGAGTTTTAGAATTTTTATATGGGCCGGGCTTGGGTAAAATTTTAGGCCCATTTTTGGGCCCGACCCGGCCCATGCACACCTCTAGTTGCGACCAAGGTCTCCTGTCTTTGTTCAATAACCAGTCATACGCCACCAATAACCCGATTTCAACAATAATTTAAGTTCAATTGTTAACACTGTTAAAATAAAATAAAGGCTCACTTGATAACAATTTTAACTAAAAAAATAATGTCGTAATGAACCTGAATTTAACAAAATAACCCTAATAATGTTAACAATTGGAAATAAAGTTTGAAAAATGAAAAATAGAGATACTGAATTTTTAGAAATAAAAGTACAATGACTAAAGGGATAGGTCTAATTCTGATTTTAGTTCGGTTAAATTTGAGATTTAATCTCACTACTTTAGATTTACATAATTTGATTTAGTAGGACCACAATTCCGTTTGGTGGTGCGAGCAAAATTTAAATGCTTAAATAGCGTGTAAATTTTAATTTTTGTACTTTTCAAATTACTTAAATAGCGTGCAAATTTTTGTAATTTATCAATTTTAAATTACAATATTGACTCAAACAGTAACAATTAAATTCATTTGGTTAAGTTCTACTGATACTTTTGAACTAACGTAAAGTTGTAGATTTAGCCCACGTTCTCTAATCCGAGCATCTTTAGTCTTAAAAATGATAAATTTAGCCCATGTTAACAAATAATATGTAAAAATAACAAGTTAACATAACATTCCAAATATGATAATATGTTTGTTGCATAAATTTTAAAAATAATTTAGCTTAATAAATTCAACCTCTACTATTTGATTACAATGGTAATTTTAAAATTAAAATATATATTAATTAATTTTATAATTTATACATAATATAAGTACTAATAACAAAAATTTAAATATAGATAGGTACAAAATTTAATGCGTATTTAATTGAATGACGTGGATAGGGGTATATATGTCGTCCAATCTTATCATAATGAATTAAATCTGTGTTGTTTGTCAAATCACCCAAAATAAATGGAAAAGTTAATATTTGTTAATTTTTTCTAACTTGGCATTCATATGGATTGCCACGTGATGTCATATTGATAATTAATTAATTTTTAAAATTTTAAAATTTTTAAAAATTCAAAAAATATTTTAAAATTAAATATTATTAAAATTACATAAAAAATATAAAATTATATTAGAAATATTTTTAATTTTTAAAAAAATTAATTAAATATTAACGTAGCAATCCGCGTGTATGCCACCTCAGTAAAATTAAGGAGCATGAACTAAAAGAGTAAAAGAGACAGAAGAATTAAATGGGGGTGTTGTCGTTAATTAAATGGTGTATTGCTTGGTAGCAATCTTTGTGGTCATTGCAATGGTGGAAGGAGCTAAAGGGGCAACCATATGTAGCATTCCATTGAGTAGGTTGAATCTTTGCCGGCCGGCGGTCACCCTCCACCACCGACCAAACAATGCTGTGTTTTGATAAAGCATGCCGACTTGAATTGTGTTTGTAACTTCAAGGATGCTCTTCCTGCCTTCAATAATCTTCACCATGATTCCAATTGAAGGAATTTAAATGGCTTGATTTTTATTTATGATTTTTTTTTTCTAAAATTACAATGATATTCAAAATGGAAGCAAATCCTTTATAAGATCCATCAACTTGGAGTACTCTCCAATGTTGTTCTCATCTACACCATTCCTCACTAACTGCGGGAGAAACAACCAGACGGCAGTCACCGTCACAAATCCCAAAGCCAACGCCCCGGAAACCACTGGGTGCAACCTCATTTTATCAGGCACCACCTTTTTCAACACCACTTCCGCCACCAGCGCAACCCCATGTAAGATGAAAAACCATGCCACCTCCCAAGTAGGAGCCACACGAGTCAAGTAATAAAAAATCAATTCATGCATCAAGCCGGAGACGACAAACACGGCGACGATCGCCGGCAACGAAGCCCACCTTGATCCGAGCAGACGAGTAGAAATACGGCGTATGGGGTAATATACGGTTGGTCGTAGAATACTAGTAACCATAAGGTTCCATCTACGACCCCAAAAATCTTGTAAAGAGGTAGCCAAGTAGGGTTCATTGAACTGTGGCTCGATCTCGAACCCAAACATGGCTCCAGCAAGGGTTCCGGCCGAGGCTAGGATGAGCTCAAGCTCATTGTAGATGCTGACACAGAGCATTACTAGAACTACAT
Source organism: Gossypium rotundifolium (assembly GCA_025506655.1). Classification (NCBI taxonomy): domain Eukaryota; kingdom Viridiplantae; phylum Streptophyta; class Magnoliopsida; order Malvales; family Malvaceae; genus Gossypium; species Gossypium rotundifolium. The sequence continues at coordinate 12,855,798 of CP106726.1, forward strand.
TTTTATGGAGATTTTGTTTGTAGCTATAACAATGATAAAGCAAAGCTAATATTAAAATTTTTATAGCAAACAAGATTGATCTTTGGGGTGGTTTAGATTTGTTTTGAGATGGGGTTTTTTGTTTTGGTTTAATAGGAAGAGAAGCTAAGGCAATGAAATGAAAAAGGTTGGACGGCGGTGGTGAGAGCGGTGGTTGGTCGAAACAAAAGAGGAGGAGCTTGAAATTAGCTAACCAAGAGAGGAAGAAGGCGGTGATGGCAACGAGATGAACGGAGGAGATGGTGAGAGGGAGGTAAAGGAAGAAGATGAAGATTGGGGTTACAGAAATAAGCTTGAAAATGTCTTTGGGGAGCTTTGATGATACGTAGAAACAATAACAAAGGGAAATTATAGCTAAAATCCATACCTTGATGAAGTTGTGAAGCTCGTTCTCCATCATGTTGATCTTTGGATCTTTGATGAACATGAAGTTTAATGTTTAATATTGATAAGGAATGTACTTGACCTTACTTGGATAAGTGGATAGACACGTGCAAAATTTAATGTGTATTTAATTGAATGTTGTACATATAGGTGTCTTGTCTCCAATCATATCATAATGAACTTAAGCCCTACAATATTTTGTTAGGTGTGAATTTTGGTTCGACATGATAAATATAATTTTGGTTGTGTTTGATTAAAATATTGATATAATTTTATGAGTGTATTTTAATATTCGATTATTTACTCTATAATTTAGCTTAAAAAATAAATTAATCTAATGCAAAGCGTGACAACAACTATATTTGTTATATTTCAAAGTAGACAAATGAGAGAAGCCTAGTTTGTCCTTTTCATAATAGTTCCCTTGTTATTGGTTACTTTGACCAACTGAATTAGCTTGGTACTGAAACTCTTAATACGTGCACATCGCACCAATTGTTGATACAAAATGTTGGCTTAGTGGTACATGGTGATTCATATACATCATTATGGAGAGTCGTTGGTGGTGGTTTCGAGAATTTCAGAGATCGATAAAAGGCTTCTTGAAGGGTTTTAACAAAGTTTATAGGTAAAAGGGATATTCTAACTATATTTGGGTAAGGAAAACGATTATATAATTCATAATCTTTGAAGTAGGTTCCTTGGAGGGAATTTGGAAGCTTGGTCATGATGTGTTTTTTTGCACATTGATAATGTGCTTAATCGACATGTTTTTAGTGATTTATTGTAATTAATTTTGGACATGGATGCTACTAATTTGGAACCTTTTTTTTTTTTTTACTATTTTCTATATAGGTACAATGCTAGTTTGAAATGTTAGAGTACAAGTTGCTTTCAAGGTTATGCACTTGGTAAGTGTTAGTTGTCATGTTGATCTTGTAATTAATTTATCACTATAGAAGAATTTTGAGATTTGAGATTGTTCCTCGATCTCTATAACCGACTTATCGATTGGAGGAGAGAATCCATTATCCGGGATCAATTCAAAGTCGAAGTCAAAATTGCGCCTAAGGCTAGATTTTTCATTTTATAGGTTGGCACGAGTCATGGGCACAAAACCGCTGCGACACATTTTGGTTATAAAGAGATACAAAGTCAAATAGATTAGTCTTTGTGGGATCAACTCTACTCTCTATACTATAAATTTAATTTTGGATTAAGCGTAAGAATTTATTTTTGGTGGATTTGACACCCATCATAGGTGTATTTGGATGTAATGAAACAAGTTGGTAGAGTCAAGTCAATGTGGCTTGCCTCTTTTACACTTGTCAAACATGCATGAGACAGATGTTTAGCAAAGGATTAATGTTTTACCATGTTGGTGAGCTTCCACGTATAGATGTTGGTGAAATGTTATGGAAAAATTCTTCTATTTTCCATTGGTCAAAGAGGTTGACTTGAGAAGATCCATTAGGCAAGATGACACATATAACAATTACGAATATGCAAAAACGAAAAGTGAAAAGAGGAAGAACAAAAATTCATCGAGACATATCTTATTTACACTTTCACAGCTTTACAATTTTTCATATGATGTTTTAACTCAAAAGAATCATTATTGTTGAGGAAGGGCCGACTCCTTCGGGAGAAGTCTTCAAAGTGTAGTATGTTGGGCAACCGACCTGATCCCCCAACAACCGAAGGTATTGTCCCCTTGTCGAGATTTTGTCATTCACCTTCATGAAAAGCCATGTACAGTTCATGGAGAGGCGCCTCGAGTGATAGGTACTTGCAAGACTTGGGAAGATGTCAGTATGGGGCATGTGAATAATAGTGGAGGTACTTGGGTGCATCGCGATTCAAACCATCAACTAAGGCTTAAAAACAACATGTTTGTAAACATGGTACTCGTCATTTTTTTAAAACCTCGACATGGGGACTATATTGATTGTTGGGGGTTTGGGTTGGCTACCGGAGGATGACACTTTGAAAACTTATCACAAAGGAACCGATTATCCCCTTAACAATTATGATGACTATAACAGCCCGATTTTTTATGGTAAAAGTAGTTTTGAAACCTCATTTCCATAAACCGTGTCTATAAATATTAATATTTAATATTTACTAGGCTATTATAGTAATATATTAAAGTTTGGTTTAGTAATTTTGTTGAATTGATAGCTAATTAAGGTTCAAGGACTAAATTGTAAAAGTTTATCACTATAGGTTTTTAATTGGCCAATGATTTAGGGACTTAAATTACAATTAATAAAAGGTCCAAAAAGGTAATTTAACCAATTTACAATATGAAATAGTGGAATATGATTACATTCCCACTATCTTTGATTAATAATTAATTAATTAAACTTAGTTAACTCATTCTTAATCTAAACAAATTAAAAGGAAAAGTTATCATCTTTTATTCATCTTCCTCTCTTAGACGAATCTTAGAGGATAGAAAACCTAAGGAAACATTTCACATTCGGCTACAAAATTGGTATGTGCAATTAAGCCATTTTCTTGTAATTTTTATGTTTTTGAGGCCATGGAAGCTTGATTTAGCTAGCTCATGTACCAATTTGTAAAACTGTTAAAATTTTTAAAAGTTTTCATTTCTAATTTCTTAAATAAATTAGTGTTAAATTGATAGATTTCAAGCTTAGATGTGAAAAGGATAAGATTGTAAAGTTTAAATTGTTAGTTTTGTCAAAAAGGATTAAAGTGTAAAAATTGAATATTTGATGTGAAAGTTTTTTGACAATAGCTAGTAGAGGGTCCTAAAAGGATGTGAGTGAGATCGTTTTTGAAATCTAAGCTCAAAATTGAAAGTTATGGCAATTTCGATTTTAGGGTCTAAATTGAATAAAATGCAAAACTTTAGGGACATTTAGAAAATGAAATTGAGCTGTTAAATGCATATAATAAAATGTTATAAAATTTTTAGTATTGATAAATTGAATTGAATAATTGTATAGATCGAAAATTGAACCAAACCGAAGATAATTGTGGAAAAGAAAAAATTGTCGATTAGTCCTTAAAGTCTCATTTATTGCTCTTTTTTTCCAAGTAAGTTCATATGGAACTTACTAAATTATCTTTTGAATTGTATTTTTTTTTTCAATTGTATGTTTATATTTAAGTGAAATTGTGGAAATTGGCCTATTTGGCTATTTATGGACTGAATTGTAAAACATGAAAATGTTGGCTATACGAAAGGGTACAAAGTATCGATATGAATGTTACATGTTTATAGGATTTGTATGAAATATGTATTCGATTTAAGGCTTGAAATGATACGATTAAGATAATGATGCTCGGGTGAACTTAGTAAAAGATTAAAATACGTATGGCATGCCATTAAGGTCAAATATGGAATCAGTCAGGGATTTACATGGTTATATGAGATCCAAAATTTGTTGTGGATTCTCAGTCTATATGTATCATTAGTTTAGCCTGGACTAGTAACTTCAATACGATGTTAACTTGTTTGAGCAAATTCATAAATGTCAACTCTGCCAACTTTTGTGAGCAATATAGTCATTTTACCATACCGTGAGGGCCGGCCCCAGTACCCCTGGTTGCAACCACAGTCTAGTATTTTGCTTATTGAGGATCTACGATGGGCTGCGGCATTTGCTCTCGTAGATCCCCCTATCTTGCCACTTGTACTTTATTTTTAACAGGAATTTGGGTCTCACAATTTCTAACATTAATGGTAGTTACTTTAACAACGAATGTAACATTCTATAACTCAAACCCGATAATCAAATCGGGCTAAGAGTGATACAATGAACATTGGTACTCTAATTTTTTTGAAAGACATCTATAATTAATATTCATGTTCCACTTATATTTAAACATAGATATAAGATATGCTTTCTTAGAAGTCTGTTTTTATCCAATCTGGTCAAAGCCGACAAAAGTGTTTGATAGAAACGAGAAGGACAAACAGACAAAACATTGACAAGTAACATGTTTTATGTTGTTGTGTTGTGTTTTAACTATCAAACCAGACATTTTTAAGGTTAATTTCTGTTCTTAGTCCTTATTTTTTGCGAAAATTTATAGATTTAATCTTTGTACCTTAATTTAATTATTTTTAGTAATTGTACTTTTCAAATTTTAAAATTTCAATACTAACCAAACAATAACTGTTAAATTCAGTAAGTTTTGCTATTTTCAAAATCTGATGTGATAAACATATTATCTAATTATTTCCACAGATTCCTCACTAAAAATCCATGCAATGGATTAACGACTGTCATTCGTGTCAAGACTAAAATTTTAAAATTTAAAAATATAGAGACTTAAAATGGTCTAATTGAAGAATATAGACTAAATCCGCAACTATACGTATAGTACAGGACTATTGATTGAATTTGACTAAACGATTTTGAATCCTACTATTTGGGTTATGACTAAATTTCAAAATTCAAAAAATACAGGAGCAAAATTGATTAAATTAAAATATAAAGACTAAATCTATAATTTTGACAAAGTATTTTCCACTCTTTAAGTTCTCTCGTGACTATCCTACAGACTGTATTCACATGTCTTGTGTGTATATATATATATATGGGTAAAGTATATTAGTAGTCACCCAACTATTAGTAAATTTTTTTTTGGTCACTTAATTATGAAAAGTTATAAAATCATCATCTAACTATTAGTAAATTTCTTTTTTAGTCACACAAGTATGAAAAATTACAAAAATAATCACCAAACAATTCAATTTGTCATTTTTTTGTCCCCAGCTGGGTAATGTAAAAATAGAAACACTCAAAAATCCAATATAGTTGGGTGACCAAAAAAGAAATTTATTCATAGTTGGATGACCATTTTATAATTTTTCATAGTTGGGTGGCCAAAAAAATTTTCTAATAATTGGGTGACTACTAACAAGGCGAAGCCAGAACAATTTTTTAGGGGGCGGATAAAATTTTAATTTTTTATAGTCTATATCTTTATAATTTGTAAAGGATTAAATTGAATTTTTATAATTTTAGGGAGGTCGAAGTGTAATTTTACCTTTATTAATTTAAAATTTTAAAAAAATTCTAAAGGCATTTTAAACAATTTTACATTTTAGAGGAGGTCGGGGTCCATGCCAGCCCCCCTAGCTACGCCACTGACTACTAAAATAGTTTACCCTCAAAACCCTTGCTATAAATTAAGTGCAGGTGTGTTAGCATTGGGTTTGATATAGTTTTTTTGAGGCAAGAAAAATGGCTAAGGTTAGTGAGAAACTTATGGTGTATTGCTTGGTAGCAATCTTTGTGGTCATTGCAATGGTGGAAGGTGCTAAAGGGGCAACCGTATGTAACATTCCATTGAGTAGGTTGAACCTTTGCCGGCCGGCGGTCACCGGGAGAGACCCTCCACCACCTACCAAGCGATGCTGTCTTTTGATAAAACATGCAGACTTGAATTGTCTTTTCAACTTCAAGGATGCTCTTCGTGCTTTCAATATCAACCCTTCTCGTGCATTTGCATTGCCTAAAAAGTGCAAATATAATCTTCACAAGCCACCAAAATGCAAGGGTAAGTTCTTGGGAAATAGTTTTGTTGACGGTTAAAAAGTTTTTAAAGTGCCGTCTATTGAGTAGTAGACCGTAGTATAAGTAGTATTATGTCCCTTAAGTGGTAAACCTGTATGTCATGGGCAACTCCACCAAGGGCGAGATGCTCATGACCCTTGGTGGGTGACTATGTACCTAAGTACGGTTGAGGCACTTCTTTTATGAACCGTTCACAGTTTTTGGCTAGAGATGACAAAAAATTGAACCCAACGAGTTTCGACCCCACCCGATCCGTTAGGGTTGAAAATTTTTTGGAAAATTGGGTTTGAGGCAAGTTAGGTGAAATTAGAAAATTAGTCAGATTGAGGTAAAACTACTCCATTTCGAGAGATTTACAAAATTGCCCTATATATAATATTAAAATTTAAGCTTAAACTAAAAATAATAATCTTATTTGCTTCAAAATGAAAAATAAAACGATTAAATTAAATTCGGATCGGATTAGATTAGAGTCAGATCTCCTATTAAATTTCAAGTTCAGAGTAATTTTTTTCTTCAAAATCGAGATCGAGACAGATTGGTCAAGCTTCGAGTTGGGACAGGTTAAATTTTATTATTAGTCTTTGTACTTTGCAAAAATTGTGAATTTATTCATTATATTTCAATTATTAATTTTAGTCATTGTATTTTTTTTAATTTTGAAAATTTAATCCTAATCCAAACACAAGCAATTAAATCCGTTTGATTAAATTTAATTACTAATCTTGTACTATATGTATAGCTGTAAATTCAATCCATATTCTTAAATTAAATCGTTCTAAGTCTCTATACTTGTCAAATTTTGAAATTTAAATATTTAACGTAAATGATAGTCGTTAATCTATTGATTGAATTTTTAATAATAATAATAAAAAGTAAAATAACATTGAATTTGGTTAAAACATACCTATAGTCCCTATACTTTTCAAAAATTAAGAATTTAGTCCCTATACTTATATTTCTAAAATTTAATCCTTCTACCTTTTATATTTCAAAATTCAAGTCCAGCTGTTAATACTATTAATTTTTATTAAATTTTGGGTTATTTACAACATCTATTTTAATTACATAGCTACCAAATGAGTAGTTTTTTTTTTTTCAGAATCCCATAGCAACAAATTTAACAACAACAAAAATTAATAGCATTAACAGTTAGACCTGAATTTTGAAATCTGAAAAATAAGGATGAAATTTCTAAAATATAAGTACAAGGACTAAATTCCTAATTTTCGAAAAGTCGCATCTAACCGTGGATTTTACGTACACTTTTGAGTTATCATATCCTCAAGTTCACTGATGAGTTTCAACAAACGGAGGGACTCACTCTGGTTTAGCTTTTACATTTTGTTTCGCCTCTATAGCTGGTTTAACTGCCAACCGAAAAATCCAAACCGCTAACAAAGTCGCCTCTATCGGAGCGAGCCAGTATACGAGTATATGTTCCTTCGAGATATGATCTCCACGAGCATAAGCCCATCCCATTACCTACATGTTTTAAATAAATAAATAAAAGTGTTTAAACCGTTAGGTTCTGTTATCGACCACATCGATCGGGAGTAAGAAACGGCGGGTGCTTACAGAGGCAGGGTTCATGCATCCACCAGTGAGATCAGAGCCAAGAATATGAAGTGCTAACTTGGAGATGCTTGCAATCCACGTCTTTACGAAGAAACTGCCAGGGATCTTGGTAGTAAGCCCGAGCGAGATGATGACGATTGCAAATGTCAAGAATCCTTCAGTTAATGCACCTTGATGGATATCGACATTCAAACGTGGCCCGGATCCAATCCCCGGAAAGATCTGGATAATGAGCTTAACCCCAGTAATAGATCCAATTACCTGAAAAGGGAAAAAAAAAAAAAAAATACATAACAACATATCAAAGTGCAATGAAGTAAAAGCTGTTTTGATCTATCATACAATCAACATTTGAGATCATAAATAGCTTTGGCAACATACGTTGATCAATTGAAACATAGTTTGCAAATGTTCGGATTATGGTCATGTGAGAAATCATGTTACAAGTCATGTCAAAAACTTAATTTTCAAGCAGAGCTTGAGCTTTAATTACAAAAATTGGTAAACAAGCTTTAATGGAGCTCAAACTCAAGTAGCCCAATTATATCTCAAACTTAAAAACAGATGTTCGATCAAGATCGAGCCAAGTCTCGAGCTTAAAACTTCGAGTCGAGCTCGGCTCAATTACACCCTTATTCACTATTAAGCATGTTTAGATTCTTGTCTAAAGAGAAACAACATTCTTTGAACAACCAAGTACAAACAACAGATACCATACATAAAAAATACCAGACACTTGGTTTCTAAATCCAAATCTTTGGTAAGTTTGGTAAGAATAAACAACATTATAGTTCCCTAAGTACTTGATGCAGACCTGAAATGAGATAAACAATGGCAGTAGATTCAGTATAAGTATCATGGAAGCCCTGTGCTAGTAGTCAAATTGCATTTTGCCCTCTTTATTCAAAAAATACGCATAAATGATACATGGCGTGTCACATGTCACTCTATAGTTATTTCGTCAACCACGCCAGTTTTTATCAGTATAAATGAATGAAATTTTTAACAAAAATGATCAATTTGCTCTTTAATGCAATGTACAGATATTAGTAAATGGACAAAATGTAATCCAACATCTAATACAAGAGCCTCCACCAATTTTAAGGACTAGTTTGCTTAAGTAGAGCAAAATGGAATCCCCACCCCCCCCCCCCCAACCCCCCACATGGTTACCTAGTGGATTCTAACGAAATATCATGCACCAAGGCACAAAATCCAAACATCAACAAACAGGAAACATCATGTAATATACAAATGCATAATTAACCTAAAAATCAACAATGTATATAATTTAACCATTAAATATACATATAAATTTGTTGTAAAAAGACATTAACCTGAGCGGGAATTCTGGCCCCAACAGTGAAAAGGAAGTGGGCGAAACCACCAGACACGGCGGAAGCTAAAACAGTTAGAGGATTATAAGCGCCGCCATTAGTGACCTTACCCAAGAAGGCGAAGAAGAACATGTTGATAACGGATAAAGAATTCTTCACAAATTCAGCCTTGGGTTGGTAATCAATCCCTAAAATTTGATTCACCAACAGCTTTATCAGAAAATTAGACCATACCCACATCAAGGAGATGATAAAATCGTATATAATCACCCCACTCTTGCCCATCTTTTTTTTTTCTTTTGAAATTTCAGTTTCTATTTGATCATACAGATTTTCATTTAGCGCTGTTCTTTCAACTCTTCGTTTAAGGCTGACAAATTTCTCCAAACAAGGAACTTTCATGGAAAATTCTGGGAAAGTATTTTTATATATGGGTTAATTGCAAATATAATCCTCCTTTTTTTGTAAAAGTTCTAAATTCATCTCTAAACTTTTAACCGTTCTAATTAAATCCTCTATATTTTTCAATTAGATTGTTTCATTAGCCATCTTGTTAAATTTTTGGTAAAAATATGCTATTAGTTCTTGTACATTGACAAAATGTGAGATTTAGTCCCTTTATAAAATATTAACAAAAGACAATAAAATATTACTTTGGTTAAAGATAGTAAAGATAAAATGAGAGTCGTAATACTTTGAGTTCAAATCTCTTTATAATCGAATTTCCTAAATTTTATATAAAATTATTTTCAAAATAATTTTTTATAAAAAATTTCACTCACTCAATTAATAATTCGATTAAGGATGACATCAATTTAATAAAAAATATTAAATAATATATCAATGGTAAATATTTTGGTCGCAAAATTTTAAAATTAAATTATTATATGACGTGATTAATAGCAAAAAAGTATGATAGTTGGAAGGGTTCCTAGAGAAATGCTAGATTTGATGAAAGCTTTTAACAATTTTTTAGGGGGGCCGGATGAGATTTTAATTTTTTATAGTTTATATCTATATAATTTGTAAAGGATTAAATCAAATTTTTATAATTTTAGGGGGGTCAAAGTGTAATTTTACCTTTACTAATTTAAATTTTTAAAAAATTTAAAGGCCTAAATAGTAATTTTATATTTTAAGGGGGGCCGGGGCTCATTCCAGCCCCCCTGGCTTCGCCCCTGGACGAAGAATGAACTTGTTAGGTGCATTCCTAGAGGAAAACAGTTCAACACCTTTGAAAATACTTCCTATGAAGGAAACAATTTGGATCACTTGGTTTTCCTCCGTCAAAAGATTGCAACAACAATGAGTCGCCGCCTCCATCACCCCTTCAAGCCTTGCTTATGGGTGGCAAGTGGTGTTGCTAGGTTATGGATGTGGAGTCGTGTTTGGATTACCATGGTATATGTTGTTCTCGAAATTGGTAAGTTAAAGTAGATTGCGAATTTAGTTAATGACTATCTTCAAACGAGACTTAGAATAAAATCAAAGACTAGAAATCGCAACAATAGAAAGATTTAACGAGAGCAAACGATGTTGGATCAATGGTGTTGCATTTTCATAATGTTTTGCATTGTAAATTCAGTTTCAACTTCTTTTTCCTACTCAATGGTCTTCATGAAAATATTCATTTGTCCAATGATTTGTTCGGGACTCGGTGTTTAGGAAATAACATGGAAATGCAAGAGTTAAGTTGTTGATTATAATGAAAATTAGATAAACAACCTCGATGAGTTTACTAAAGTGGTCGATCAATCATTAATTTCATTGATCTTATTGATTTCTAAATTAATCAATCTGATTTAGTTTTTTGAATCGATATCTGAATTGATTTTCAATCTAATCGATTTAACCCGCTAATTTAAACAATCTTGATTACCAAACGTCAATACCAATTTTATATGTTAACCGTATAAATTTAAAGCTTGAGTCTCGACCCGTGACACTACCATATTTGTTGTAACTCATTAAAAAAAATGGATCAAGCTTTAAGTTTTAATATTAGGGGTTTATGATTTGCATGGTAAGGCCCAGTTGAAACTTGCTGCTTGGATATCTTCTTAGGATTTTAATTGTTAAATTTTAGGCAAAATAATTTAATTTTTTTATCTTTTTAGTCATTGAAGTTGTATTGTTTATCAAATCACTCCAAAATAAATTAAAAAATTTAATATTTGTTAACTTTCTTGATGTGGCATCCATATGTCAATCCACATGTATGTCACATTAACAATTAATTATTATTTTTAAATTAAAAATATTTAAAAATTATTTTATATTTTAATAATTTTAATTTTTTAAATTTTCTAAATTTAAAAATTAATTAATTGTTATCATGGCAATTCATGTGTATATCGTATCAATAAAATTAATAGACGTTAACTTTTTCTTTTATTTATGAAATGATTTAATAAACAATATAAATTTAAAGACTAAAAAAATAAAAAAATTAAATTAACTTTTTATAAAGTTATTATGCTTAAATTTTAAAGCAAAATCATTTCATTTTAAATTAATTTTACAATTATTTCAAATTGGGCCAGCCCAAGAACAAATTTGGATACTTGTAATATTGTCTAAATAGTCAATTAACTTTTAACTCAATTGGTATCGGCATTATTGTCAATGCAAAAGGACGTGAGTTTGAGTGCACTGAAACGTATTATCCGCCTATTTACGAGTTGAGAGAACTATAAATAATTCTAAGCATTGTGTCAAAAAAAAATAGCCCAGATAAATTATTTCAATATCTATATATACAGAAATAACTAACACATGCTAAACCATGTGCTTTTTATTTATGGTTTTAACATCATGCACCTACCCATATACAAAAATATTTTAGTATATATTGTCGATTAAATCTTATCTCGATTGACATAGGTTGTCAATGAAGAAGAATGTGAGTTCGAATACACTGAATCGCATTATCTTTCTATTTAACAGTTGAAAAGGGGATATTTTGGTTGAATGCACACAAATGTGTACTTTTTTTTTTAAATCTCCAACCCTTAAATAGGAGAATAAATGCGTTTCAGCACACTCGAGTAGAGGTGTGCATGGGCGGGGCGAGTTTGGGCAGGCCAAAAATTTATCGGCCTGATTGGTAGGCCCGAGCCCAGCCTGGTCCAAAATATGGGCATGAAAATTTTTCCAGGCCCAGCCCGCTTTAAAATTGGTAGGCCCGAGCTCGACCCAAGCCTAGCCCGACTAGTATAATTTTTTTATTTTATTAAAAATAAAATATAATAAATTCAATACATTTTAAAAAATAAAATAAATATTAAAACAAAAATAAATGAAAATATAATAAATCAAATACATTTAAAAATATAATAAATCAAATACAAATAAAAAATTTAAAATAAATCAAATACAATTAAAATATAACAAATAAAAATATTTTTTAAAATTTGGGTGGGTCCGAGCCAAAAATCATACTGAGGCCTGCCCGTTTTTTAAGCAGCCTCTTTTTTACCCAAGCCCATTTTTCAGCCTATATTTTTGTCCAAACCTCCCACATTTCAGACGAGCCTTGGTCGGGTGGTTACCCGGCCCATGCACACCTCTACACTCGAGTCCACGTCCTTTTGTATAGGTAAAAATATCAATACAAACCAAGTTAACACCCCGTCAATACAATGTGTCCATTTTTAAACATTATTTATTTATTTATATTTTATATTTATATTTATTTATATTAATATTATAATATCAAAATCAATGAAGTGGTACTCACGATTTGGGTTGTCTCTATATTACACAAAAAATAAAAAATGTTTCAATCATATTTTCTTTGAATAATTCAAATATATATATATATATATATATATGTGAAAAAAGTAAAGTATATCCCTTTGAACAAGTCTTTTGTCCCTTCTTAAATCCTACTTACCCCACTTTTGATAAGATTGATTTAAGGTAAAATATGTCACAAGTCCTTGTATTTGTAAAAATTTAAAATTTAGTCTCAGATTATTATTTTTATGATTTTGAAGATCTAACTGTTAATCCTATAAATCTTTTGTTAAATTCAATTATTTATAGAGTCATTTTTAAAATCTAAAAATAGAAGGATTAAATTGAAATACTTTAACTGTTTATTTATTCTTATTATAAATATTAATTTTAAATATAGATGTCATGTTATTTGTATGCACATGACAAGTTGGGATACTATAAAGAGAAATTTCCTCCCACAATAAAAATGTCAAATTATTTATTTTGCAATTTAGGGCTTGAGCAATGCCTTTGACTATGGTTTTAAATTGATTATGTTGTTAATATTAAATTATAATTAGGTGGGAGAATAAAGGAATATAACATTAAAACTATATGATAAAATCGAGATTGTCAACAATCGACTATAAAATTATAAAATTAAATCATTTTGAAATAAATAAAAATTAATATTTGTTAACGTATATTTAATATCACGTTAATAATTAATTATTTTTAAAAATATAAAATAATTATGACATAATAAATATTCAGATAATGGATTGTCATGTCACATTAAAGATGAAAAGTATGCTTTCATAAAGGTGCATGAAAAAGTATTGCAAAAATTAGTTGTTGGGTAACCATCTAATTGAACTTTAATTTTTCCTTTTTTACTTAGCAAGAGAAATTTAGGGTCAACTCTTTTGGTCAATAAAATTTATTTTTCCACATATGAAAAGGATATATTTCTACTTTATTTTTAATATTATGATTAAAATTTACTTAAAAGTATTATGGAAATTCTCGTGCTAGAAGTGGGATTAAATTAGAGGTGATCATGGGTTGGGCTATTTGGCCCGGACCGCTTGAAAAATAGGAGGTTTCGTAAAAAATATGAAATATGAGTTTGACAAAAAATGAATCTCTAATTATATATTAAATGTATATTTTATTTTTTAATCAAATATACTTTTTAGATTTACATATTTTTTTATTTGCTTTTTTGTTTTAATATTTGTTTTAAAATTTTTTATTTAATGAAAAAAGCTAAAAAAAATTAATATGGGCCGGGCTAGGCTCGGGTTTATCAATTTTTTTGGGCGGGCTTAGACAAAATTTTAGGCTCATATTTTGGGCCGGGCCAAGCTCGGGCTTAAAATTTTGTTTGGGCCCAGCCCATGATCACCTCTAGATTAGATTATGATTTTTATATTAAAAAAAATACATAAAATTCTATGCGTTAGATCAAATAGTAAGTTGGTTCTTTTATTAAAAGTTTTATCTATTTTTAAAACTAATCTCTGTACGTCGGTAGAAGGTGCACATGACATGCCATGAGTCACTGTTTTTTTTTTTTTTTTTATATTAGCCACAAAGGGATACAATTTTCAAAACAAATAATAAATTCATTTTTTATCTATTAGAGGGGCAAAACGCAATCTGACTCCTAATACAAAAGCTTCCATCAGGGGCGAAGCCAGGAAAATTTTTTAGGGGGGCCGGATGAAATTTTAATTTTTTATAGTTTATATCTTTATAATTTGTAAATGATTAAATAGAATTTTTATAATTTTAGGGGGGACTAAAGTGCAATTTTACTTTTACTAATTTAAATTTTTAAAAAATTATAAAGGGCCAAATAATAATTTTACATTTTAGGGGGGCCGGGGCCCATGCCAGCCCCCCTAGATTCGCCCCTGACTTCCATGGTACTTTTACATACTTATATTGTATTTCCATTGAGAATGTCAATTGCAAATAATATTATGTATCTATATTATTATTTAAGTGTTCAACTAAATTGGTGTCACGAGTTAACTCGACACCATTTCATCAAGGAAATTATTAAAATAATCTTTACATATTTTAAATAAATTGTAATATTACGAGGGTACTTTTGTATTTTTTATTTCTTAAAAAGATTTTGAAAATATTGATATTTAAACCCATACCATCGATATCTATAAAATCTCTTCTTTACCACTTCAACCAAAGCTTTATTTTGATATGTTTACCCATAATAGTAAAAATATAATTTATCGTTTTAATAGTTTATATATTTATAATTTTAAATGATTAAATCAAATTTTATTATTTTTGAGGGCTAAAGTGTAATTTTACTATTACTCCTAATTTGAGATTTAATCCTCTACTTTGCATTGGGTTAACTAAATTATAGAGTAAAAATATGAATGTGTACTTGTACTCTTCATATATTTAGAATTTAATCTCTCTACTTTTTAATTTTTAAAATTTAGGTCTATTTGTTAACACCGTTAAACTCTTTATGTTAAATTTATTGGTGTGACATTTTGAATTTTAAAAATACTCTCTTAGTATCCATGTAATGAAAATGACATTATAATGGATCTAAATTTAATAGAGAATTTTAACGGTGTTAACTATTCTTAAAAATTCACCTCAAACATTTTAATTAGAATAAAATATTTAGACCAACTAATGACACTATAAAAGTTGAGGGACCAAATTATGTCAAAATTAAAGTATAAATATTTAAATCACATTCGAAATAAATATAGGGATCAAAATTGAAATTTAAATATAATCTTAAGAAAGTAGATGGATTAGAATTGAAATTGGCCATTATTTCATCATGTCAAAAGAAAAAAAAGAAAAAGAATGAATAGGGGTCTAAATTATATCAAAATTAAACCAAAATTGAAATTTAATTATTTTATATAATCTTTAAAAAGTATAGGGATTAAAATTGAAATTAGCCATTTTTTAATCGTGTCAAAAGAAAAGAAAAGAATGGACAGGTATCAAAATTAAAATATAGAAATTAAATATAAAATTTGAACAAAATATAGGAATGAAAACTGAAATTTAACCATTTTTATATAATCATAAAAAATTAAAAAATTAAAATTGCAATTTAACCATTATTTTCTTATGTATAAAATTAAAATTATATCCTCATTTATCTTTTATTTTATTTTTAAAAAGAATTTAATGCCCAAATTTATCTGTCATTTAATCATATACAGCTAACAGTCCAAGCAAACAATTTTGAATTTGAATTACTTTGAATTAAAATAATAAAAAGAATTTAATATATCATTTAGTACTCGAGTTTGATAATTTTTTAATGTGATACTTATATTATTTTTTATCCAATTTGGTACCTATATTTGATGAAAGTTACATAATTTAGTACCCAAAGATAATAATGTTAACTTTTTAGCGTTCGATTCGGTTTTTTAATAAAATAAATTTAATATTAATTATAATTTTTCATCCCGAGTTTAATTTTTTAAATGCAATCTGATGAATGTAAGTTTTATTAATAATATTAATGTCAACATCAAAACCCCAAAAAAAAAGAGAAAATCAATTAATGTTTTTATACATTGACTAAATCCCAAACCAAAACACAATTTGCCAAATCTTTCAATTTCACCCTCAACATTTTATATTGACGCCAATTTGCTATTTTATTATTTGCTGTGGTGGGGTTTCCACCTTGCAACGTGAGTCGTGACCATTTGACGCGTTAAGATGATCTCACGGTGGTCGGCAGCCAATGGTGTAATCCAGCGTGGTTGTTTGCCAGGGTGGCGATAGGGTTTGGACACCACCAGATAGCTGTCCTCCAATCAGAAACTTGGTGGCTTAGTGCGCCGCATCCAGTTGCTGGCTCGAGCTGTGGGAAAAGAATACATGGAATTCCTAGCTACTTTAACATTTTTTTTTTTATTATAGGGATTGAATTTGGACTTATTTGATTCGTTTTAATGATATTAACGTACTTTGTGCTTGGCTAAGTTAGTTTGGACCCAAATTTTAGACTCGTTTATATTATTTTATTAATTTTTTAAATAAATATTTATATTTTAAAATATTTTTAATAATTTTATATATTTTACATTTATTAAAAATTTATATATCACCTCTCAACCCGACCTAGACATTAAGCTTGAATTCGAGAGATTACATCAGCCACCGAAATGGCCTAATACGTTCGAAGTTTTACAAAACATTCATATTTAAATAATTATTTTATCTTAGAAGAAAACTTAGCCTATTTTTAGAAAAACTCACGAGTTAACAAAAACCGATTAAGCTTAACATTTTCTGACTAGTTTTGAAAACTTAGTTCATTTTTAATTTATTTATTCCTCAAAATTTATTTATAATCTAGTAGCGAAAAAAGTGATATCATAAAAACCGAAGTTCATGCATAATTAATTAATATCCATATTTCAACTTCCTAAAATTAAATTATGTGTCATGCATATTATTTTTAAAAAACCCAAGTCTCATGCCACAAATCGAAATTAAAGCATTACAGTTCATAAATCTAAAATATTTTAATAAAAGTAAAACCGAGCCGAGACTCTCCGGATGTCGAGTTTACGACCTAACCTGGTAGGTTATCTGTAAAGATAGAAATAATGGGGGAGTGAGCTTATAAAGCTTAGTGTGAGTTCAATCACGAGAAAATCAGTGCAAATAGTAGATAAAACATACATAGTCAATCATTCACTCAAGATTAATGTATACCACAGTATGAACGTCACAAGTGAATAAATCGATAAACGGATCAAGAACTATTCTACTTGGGTCATATCCGATGTACTGTCAGTCCAGTCTGTTACATCTATATTTTTATCTTTTGGGAGTTTTCTGCTCTAATGTCCAAGACAAAGTATCTCCCCAATTGGACTTGATAGACGACATATCAGTCTTTTAATCGGTTTGCTCATTTTCAATTAGACTAATGACATGTTTAGGTTCATCTACTAATATATGTTGTGTTTTCGTATTATGATTCGACCACGTAATATCGCTTAGCATTAGTTAAACATTAGATAACTAGGGAGCTAATCTTTGCTTCCATGTTGTTTTGCATGCAAAAACCATTGAGGAAAATATACAAAGGGTATTAATGTAATTCATGAATAATTTTATTAAACCAATCTATTTGAAAAAAATACAAGTGTACATAGACGAAAATACTACATTTAGGGTACCAGATCCAACAGTTATTTCATCATTTATGCTTTTAGGTTTTTGAACAAATTGGTTAATAAAATTTCATGTTTTAATTAGTATGTTTATATCGTGTCCTCGTTGGTTTTTGTACAAAAAGAAAAATGAACAAAGATATTGACTTACTGATAACTGAAGGTTTAACTAATACTAAGTTGCATCATAGGGTCGGATTATGATGCGAGAATACGACTTATATTAGTAGGTAATCTAAATAGTTTACAGTCTGAGGAATCAAAATTGAGCAATTTATGTAAGAGATTTATTTTTTCTACGAAGTCAATTGGAGAAATACATTATCTTGAGTATTGGGGTAGATAACTCTTAGAAAGATAGAGACATAGGTGTAACACCTCAAAAATTTTCAATTTACCGTATATTGATATACTGAAACATTCAGTAGAATTCTGATATGTGAAATTTTGAAATTTTGATAGATTAAATTAGTTTTAATTTATTGAGAAGCCTTTATAAGGAAATTTTAGTTAATTTGACTATTTTGAGCCCAGTCGAGTAAAAATACGAGAATAGATGTCTAAAGTAGGCTCTAATACAATTTGTAAAAAATTATATGTGATTTTGAAATTGTTTTAGTATTTCATGGATTCCATGATTGGAAACCAACCATATGATCTCCTTCATGTGTGTCTAAAGTAGGCTCTGATACAAAGTGAAATTACCTCGATTGGCACTTGTTCCAAGTTATGTTCCATCAGTTGTTCAAACAAGAGTTGGGCTAGGAAGATGGGACAATGCAATTTTTCAATGAGAGTAAAGGAAGGAGAAAGATCAACACACGATATTTGATAATTTAGCTTGGATTCACCAATCCTACCTCTACGAAGCTTTACTCAGAAAACGATTTTATTCAACAGTTCTTCTGAAATAACTATGGGCTTAAGTCCAATTTACCCTTTCAATAATAGATAATTGCAACCACAAATTCGAACCCAAATTGTTACAATCATTCTCCCCAAAATCTCATAATACAATCAATATAAGTCTTCAAAGAATACCTCACAAAAGAGTGCCAAAATACTGAGTAAAAGATAGTAAAATACTCGACAAAAGAACACTCTAAACATACATCCCTGCTGCGATATTACAACCTATAAATAGGCTTAATTTCAAATTGACTCGACACTTGAAATTAAGCTGTGGGAAAATATATGTTAATAAATAATTTTGGATGTTTGATACTTTGAAAAAAGAATAATTGAATAAAAATTTCCTAAGGTTCTACCAGATGTTTTTGAAACTAGACTGGTGGTTGAACTCTTCAAACCACCAGTTCCCAATTTAATTGATTTGTTCAGTTCAAAGTAAATAAATTATTAAATTCAACTAATTTAACCAATTTTTTAGTCCATTTCAATCAATCTATATCACTTTTCAAGTCAAACGATTTTTTTCACTTTCCAAACTGATACCCCGAATGGTTCATGGCCCAATCAACCATTCTAATTTGATTAAAAAACACTGGTTCTACCATCTAACCTTTCAAATACCAATAAAATGGAGAAAAAAAATTTTTTTGGGCTCATGATAATCTCGTGGGATCGGTGACACTCAATACTTTCTCATTGTTTTACGATAAAAACCTAAAAAAAAAGGCTTAATAAATAGATTAGCTCCTAAACTTGGCAACTTTTCTCAAACTGACTCTTAATTTTTTCTTGGATCACATTGGTCCCTAAGGTTGGCATTTGTTACACAAATCATTCCCTATGATTAACACCATTAGTTTTTTTTAAGGCTTAATAATATAGATTGGCCCCTAAACTTAGCAATTTTTCTCACATTGGTCCCTAAACTTTTTTTTAGATCATTTTGGTCCCTAAGGTTGGCATCCGTTACACAAATCGACCCTTACATTAACACAAATTGTTTATGAAAAATTTGCTAATGTGGATAAATATGGGGGCGACACGTGGAGAAATAAAGGGACGTGTATTCATCTTTAATGTTTAAAATATTTTTTAATTTTATATTTTATACTTTGACACTTTCTTGCAATTTTCTAAAAATTAACCAAATTTATTTATTTTTTGATTTTCTAAACATATTTAATTTTTTACAATTTTAACTAAATTTTTATTTTATTTCAATTTTATATATATATATATTGAAGTTTTAATAATTTATATATTTTTATATTTTTAACAAAATTTTAAAAAATTTCAAAATTTTAAGATTTTTACTTTTATTTCTCTTTGTGTTAATCGCGTGGTTGTCCACATCAAAAAATTCTTAAAAATAAACAAACAGTGTTAGCGAAGGGACCAATTTGTGTAGCAGATGCCAACTTTAGGGACTAATATGATCCAAAAACAATATTAGAGGCCAGTGTGAGTAAAGTTGTCAAGTTCAGGGGCCATTCTATATATTAAGCCAATAATAATAGCCAAGAACCTTCCTGAAACCGGCTCGAGCCGAGCTTAGGACAACGCGTAATTTGGTATAGCATTAGAAAAAAAGAAGAAAAAGAAGAAGAAACCTGATTTAAATAACTAAAAAGTCGTAATTAAATATTAAAATTAATTAAAAAGGAATAATTATATAAATATTGAAACCAAAAAAAAAAAAACAAAAGAAATAAAGACAGCCTAAAAAGTTCAGTATTTTTCTGTTATTCTTCTCCACAATCTTGCGCGGTTCACGAAGGAAAGGAAGGGAAGAAACCGTCAACGGAGATCAGTGGCGGAACTGAGCTGAGTTGTCATCGGAAAAGATATTTCCGGCGATGGGAAGCTTACGTGGCATTTCGGTTGCCATTTTTGTAGTTCAAGTTTTGTTAGCTTCAGTAACTTTGGTATCTGCTCAGGGATCTACCAACGGTTCTCGTTGGCAGACTCTAAGTGGTGCGTTTCTCGTTATTAGAGTCTCTCTTTGTTTTCTTTCTCTTTAAGTGATTACATGATGAGAAGAATCTCTTCTTTTTTTTTTCGTCGGTTTAGTTTCTTGTTTCAATTTTTCTTTTGGCTAGTTTTTGTGTTTGATTGATGAGAAAGAGGGAAAAATGTTGAGAAAGTAGCTTTTTTGAGATGGAAGCATGTTCAATTTTCCATATTTTGGCTTAATTGTTAGGTTTCGTCTCCTCTAAAGTGAAGGAAATGATAAGAAAATTGTTCAAACTAAGCTTACTTTGACTTTGAGCTGCTTGAGCTTTTAGCAGATTCGTTAAAGTTGATTTTCTTGTGTTATGCTTGAATTCTAGCTTCTTCTTTTTTCAGTGTTTTCTGTTTGTTTTCAAAGAAAACGGAGGAAAAAACGATGAGAAATGCATGTTTATTAATTTCCAACTCCATGCTTGTCAAAGTGGAAATATTTCCTTTATTTTAAATAAAATTTGACCTTTTTTTTTAAATAGATTTTTTATCCTTAAAATTTAGTTATTTTCCATTTGGTTTCTGAGAAAATTAATGAGCCAGGTTTTTTTCTCTATCAAAGTCAACTGCAATTAGTGTTTTCTTTTCTTTCCATAATAATATGCCTGTGGGTCATTTTAACTTTTATAGGTTTACTTGAAATATTAGGCTTTTTCTTAGTCTTATATATTTGTTTCATTCGTTCACTAGTAAATCTTTTCGGTTCTGTTGATGAGAAAATGGAACAAATTTATAGAAAATGCACCCTCATGCCTTCCTGATTTACTTATTTGAATATTATTGTTTCTATTTTGAGTCTTCCTTCTTAAACTAGAATGATATTTAGTCACAATTCACTAAAGAAAGTCTCTCTTTTTTTTCCTCTACCAAAGAGCTTGAGCTTTCTCCTATTGATTCTACCTAAGGCTGGTTGAGATTCCGATGACCTCACCTGACAGCATCCTGAGCTATACAACATTGGAACATTTGAGTCGATAGATGCAGACTTTTAGCATTAGCATCCATAGCAGCAAAAAGTTCTGTAAAGTTTGTCTCCCTTTTTATATGATGTTCCATAAGATTAAACGGTTTGATTGCTTTTGCAGGGAAGGCACCCTCCGTCATAGCTCATGGTGGATTTTCAGGAATATTTGCTGACTCCAGTTTTGGAGCTTATAGTTTGGCTTTATTAACTAGTACACCTGATGTCATCTTGTGGTGTGATGTTCAATTAACAAGAGATGGAGCTGGGATTTGCTTTCCTGATCTTAAGCTAGATAATAATTCTGACGTGGCAAATGTATACAAGGATAGGCAGAAGACTTACCTTGTCAATGGGGTCTCTACAAAGGGATGGTTTTCTATTGATTTCACTCTTAGAGAACTTGGAAGTGTCATATGTAAGTTTAACTCACAATTTCTCTTCTTCTTTTTTTGTCATCATCAATATTCTCTTAGTATTGTTCATTACTTTTGCCCTTGCTACATTCTGATTATTATTATCATTTCCTCAAAATTAGTTATCAGTTTTGAATCTTAAAACATAAACTCATTCCCTAATCACTACCTAGTTCAAGCAATTACGAGCAATCGGATTTTTGATATGCTTGTGCTAGTTGTTATGTCAATATTAGGACCTATAGAGGTTCAGCATCTTTTCTAAATTTCTTTTGGTTTGACTTGCTTCAAAATGTACTAGTAATAAAATCTTCTCTTCTTTCATTTGTTTGATGTTTCACATTCTAATGTTTTGTTTGTTATTTGGACAGTAAGCCAAGGTGTCTATTCTCGAACTAATAAGTTTGATGGCAATAATTACCCAATTATGACTGTTCAGGATACCTATGCACAGTTGAATCCACCTCGGTTTTGGTTGAATATTCAGGTAAAGAATTTGCAAATGCTTAACAATGCCATCTTACTTTTTCCCTCCTGTCCCTTCTTATCCCCTTGTTAAACAAGTATAACTCCACCTTCCTGTTTTTGGATTTAATTGACTGTCTTTCAATTTTGCAGCATGATGCATTCTATACACAACACAACTTGAGTATGAGAAGCTTTGTACTTTCTGTAAGTAGAAATAGGAATGTAACTATTGCCTATATCTCATCACCAGAAGTGGCTTTCTTGCAAAACATTGCCCCAAGTTTCCGAAGAAGTGCAACAAATCTTGTCTTCCGGTTTCTAGGACAGAACGATGTGGAGCCTTCAACCAATCAGACTTACGGTTCTCTCTTAAAAAATATCACGTTTATCAAGACATTTGCCTCCGGAATTATTGTGCCCAAGTCTTATATATGGCCTGTAGATAAGGATCTTTACTTGCTACCTTCTACTTCTCTTGTCTTGGATGCTCACAAACAAGGGCTAGAAGTTTTTGCATCAGATTTCTATAATGATGTTCCATTTAGCTTCAACTACTCCTATGATCCAGTGGCCGAGTATCTTCAGTTTATTGACAATGGTGAATTCTCTGTTGATGGGATGATATCCGACTTCCCAATAACTCCATCAGCTGCTATAGGTGAGTTATACGCCTCTGGATGCAATATAAATCTTCATAGAATTCTTCAATTTTTTTTGCATCACACACTGATATTTGCTTTTCAATTTAAATAATGGTTGAATTTAAAATATTCTTAAGGATCATTACTTGTCTCAGTGACTTGTACTTGCAAATGTCTTACAAATTTCTTTAGTTTTCTCAACTTAGGTAGTATATCCTGTTTTATGAATAAGAGAGCGCACCCAAGGATCTTGCACTTTGTTGGTTTTATTCTCATTAATTGCCTCATGCCATGGTTGCATCATATAAATAAGAGGATGAAGTGAGATTTTGTCTGCTGTTTCTGTCTCTTTTACTCTCTTAGCCTGACACGCTGTACTGCCTACAAAATAATTTTGATTATTGAAAGAAAGATTGCCTTATTTTTACTAAATACCATTACATTTCGCTGCTAATGGATAAGAGCTTTTTTTGTTGAGATGCTAACTTTTGTTGAACATTGCAGATTGCTTTGCTCACCTTGGCAGAAATGCCTCCAAACAAGGTATGCCATTATATGATGCTTCCGAGTGAGAGACCTTAGGTTTTCTTGCTAGGAGTCAGTGGTAAATGACCATGAGATTTTGTGTTCTAAGGTACCAACATAACTAAACTATTTTTCTTTTGTTGCAATGTTACAGTGGACCTTCTGGTCATCTCAAGTAATGGAGCAAGTGGAGACTATCCTGGTTGTACAGATGAGGCATATTCAAAAGCAATTCAAGATGGTGTAGATGTTATTGACTGTCCTGTTCAAATGACAAT
Organism: Gossypium rotundifolium; assembly: GCA_025506655.1. NCBI lineage: Eukaryota > Viridiplantae > Streptophyta > Magnoliopsida > Malvales > Malvaceae > Gossypium > Gossypium rotundifolium. The sequence goes on from CP106726.1 coordinate 12,879,826, forward strand.
GGATGGAACACCTATTTGCTTGAGCTCTATAAATCTCATAGATAGCACAACAGTTGCTCAATCAGAATTCAGCAATCTTACAACAACAATTCCACAGATTATGCCGGGCAGTGGAATATTTACCTTTAATCTGTCATGGAGTGGAATTAAAACCTTGACACGTAAGTTAAATTTAGTTTTCTTTCTATAAAATAGAAACATAACACGTTGGGAAAAAAAAAAGTTTTCCAGCTCAATCTAGATTGAAGTTTGTACATTACATTGACTGGGCTTATAAAAACTTGATGCTTTGGGGATGCTCTTCATGTTCATGTTGATGGAGCATGAATAAGAAAACCTTGCTTTGGGAGATAATGGTTCCTTACATACGGTACTTATTTCAATTTTGTATACTTTGCCTATCATCTAAATCTGTGTTTTAGTTGCTGACATTTAGCTGGCTTGTTGTTTCATAAATAGATATGATTTGCATTAGCTTTTCATCAACTTCCTTGTTTTAATCTTTCATTACTTTCACTGTAGATATAATAGCAAGCCCACAGTCACAGTACAAATTGTTTCGAAACCCGAGGTTCAAAAATGCTGGGACGTTCTTAACATTATCCGAGTTTTTAACCATGGCAAGCAATGCTAGCTCTCTTCAAGGTGTCTTAATCAGCATTGAGGTCAGTTCTTTCCCTTCTATATTTTTCCTCTTCAAGTTCCTTCCACTGGAGTTTACTTCCATGGTTTTCATTTTCTATTTCCACACGTTATTGAGCCTCATGATGGATGTTAAGCGGTGAGGCACAGTAACTGAATGGTCGCTATTGTTTTCCGTTGTGCTATGGTGGTATGATTAGCATGGGAGCTTAATTATCCAGAGATGCATATATTTGTATTTCATAACAAACATTTTCTTGTGAAGAGTTGTTAACATTTTTGACTTGTTTATTCCTTTTCAGAATGCTGCTTTTCTTTTAGAGCAAGGATTTGCCGTAACCGATGCAGTGCTCGATGCTTTGAGCAAAGCTGGCTACGGTAACAAGACAGATCAGAAAGTCATGATTCAGTCCAGTAGTAGCTCGGTTCTAATGAAGTTCAAGAGTCAAACCAAATATGATCTCATTTACAAGGTTGATGAAGATATTAGTGGTGCTCAAAGTTCAACGATTGATGACATTAAGAGATTTGCTAGCGCTGTGGTCATTAGCAAGGATTCCGTATTTCCTGAAAATTCAGCATTCATCACTAGTGCTACGAATGTTGTACCGAGGCTAAAAGCTGCTAATCTCTCTGTATATGTTCAAACCTTCAGTAATGAGTTCACATCTCAAGCATGGGACTTCTTCTCCGACCCAACTGTTGAGATAAACTCATTCTATTTAGGAGGTGGTATTAATGGTGTTATTACAGATTTCCCGAAGACATCTAATAGATATCGGAGTGAGTACTTGCTGAAACTATAACATTTTCATCTCATTGTACTACCAGCTTTTATGAACACCAGTATTGACGTAATAGCCGTTTTGTAGGGAACCGATGCTTGAACAGAGGCAATCAAAGAGGCAATCAAATTCCTGTCTACATGACTCCCGTGCAACCCGGAAACCTTTATCAACTAATCACAGCTGAATACTTGCCACCAGCTGAAGCTCCAAATCCGCTCCTTACCGAAGCAGATGTCAACGAGCCCCCTTTGCCTTCTGTTGCTGCAAAAGCCCCAAGTACTTCTCGAAATGGTACTGCACTTGCCCCAACATCACCAAATGGACAACCTAAAGTTGCTGCATCCGCCATCATGCAGCTGTTGACTGTTTTTCTTGCCATTTCTCTACTGTTTTGAAACCATCGAAAACCTGGCCTTGCCCTAACACGTTTTACCCCCTTGTCGTCGTATCTTATTGCTTCCGTACCGAGTAGCTCGAAGGTCTTATTGCAGGAGTGGTGTGGCAAATACCACTTGTTCTTTTTGGTTCTCTCCCCTTCCAAAGTCCAAAACAGAAGTTAAAGTCTTTCACCATTTAGTTTTGAAGGTTTGTTCATTCTTCGCTCTTGTAATTTTCAAAAACACAAAATTCTTCAAAGAGGTACATGTCCTTAATGGATCCTTTCCTTATTTGATTTGTGTATAAAGATATGGTGTGATTATTCTTTTGTGTTAGCACTTACTCTCTCCTTTGTTTTATTTCCTTTGACATTAGCCTCCAAATCTTTAATTCTTTATTTCCTAAAAAGAACTAATTATGGGTTTAGTCCTTACAGTGTACTGAAAATTGAGATTTCATCCTTCCATTTTAGTTTTGTATTATTTGGTCCCGTTTTATAATGGTATTAGTGGACAAAGAGGGGAATTTTTTTTTTTTTTTTTTAAACTAGCTTTAAGTATTTGGCTAATATATATGTTATTATTGGTTGAACGTTGGTTAACTAGAGACATTATTTTGATTGTGTAACTAAATAATAGTATTACATAATCACTCTAATAATCAGTGTACCTCTCTAGAAGAGCTCTCCCTTAGGGTTTCTTCCTAGGCCTTCGTCCTCGTTTGCCCTTCCCAGTGACTCCTCCTCTGTCAGCTCGACAGACCTTCTTGGTTCCCTATTCCTTTTTCTTGTTTCCATTCGTTGCATTCTCTTCTTTCCTGCATTAACTACTATTTTTGTAATCATCTTCGTCGCCACCTTTTTTCTCCCTCTACATTTAGTCTACGTCACCCAATCCTTGCTAATCTTAACTAGTTTCCTCTCTCATGCGTTCCCTTCATTATTGCTCTTACCCTTCATCCTTTGGTTATCCCATAACCCCATTAATCTCATCATAACGCTACATCCTTCCCTGTCGTTTCATTTCCTACTCTCTATTATCCTCAGGCCTTTTCTCTCATCGTTCCGACTTCCCAAGACACCATGACTTATAAACACTTACAATGACATAAAATAGGATTCCTTGGTCTTGTTTCTCTTCACAGTTTACTGGTTTCCCCTCTATCACTCTCTCCTTGTTCTTCATCTCCAATCCTTTCCTTCTCTGATCCTCCTCCTCTAAATCCTAAGATGACCTTTTAGAGATTGTGCTTGGTCTGACAGAAAATCTTCTAGGACCTCCTCTGAGGATGACTCTAGCATGCAACATACCATTCAAGCTAAGGTTCATCCTCACGCAAATGCAACACTCAGGAAGAGGCTTGTCATCCCTTTCAACCAGCAGGAGTTTGAAGTTGGTAGAGCACAATGGAATTATTACCTAATCAGATATATGCATGACTTTAGATGTCTCGATCCTCCTAATCTCAAACGCACTATCAAATAGACTTTGGAACACTCGAGGTGATTCCATGAAAAAACTTCATCAGATCTTTCGAGATGGGCCATACGCCATTCATGGTGCCTAGTTATGTTAGCTAGATGGTCCCCCAACATCACTTCCTCCAGAGAACCATTTGCCACCTTACCTGTTTGGATACAAATTTGGGGACTACCATTGGATTATTTTTGTTCTTTTTGGCGTTCAGATTAGGCAGAATCGTTGAAAGGGTAGTGCAAGTGGACAACCAAGACGAGACTCCTTAAAACATTCGTTTTCTCGGAGTCAAAGTGGAAATAAACCCTTGGAGACCTCTAATCTCTGGATGTAACATCCAAAGAGATGACAAAGTTATGCAATGAGGCCATTTTCAGAAGGATGATCGATCACATGTGAAACACTGTTCCAGTGACCTTCAAAATGTTGAGTATATGGTAAACGAGCGAAAGAATAAGATCGGTGAGAATCTGGGATATGAAATCGAAAACAATGCCAATCAGACCCTTTTCAGAGGTTGAGTTAGAGCAGCCATAGCCAGAGGCACCAACTGTTCCACTTACGTGAACCTTGACACTCCTCAAGTCTAATTTTGCATTAATTCATCTTATCTTTTCTCCAGAAGAACAAGATTCCATTTTGGTTGTAGTTTAAGAACCACACCTCCAAGAAGTTATAATGCAGATCAAAATGATGAAGCAACCAACCCCACCCCATGGCAATGGTATTTCGAGTATGGCTAACCCTATTCCTATTGATGATGACGATGAGGAATCTAACCCCTCAATGGATGAGGATGAAAAAAATAGTGAAGACTTAACTCCCACAAAAAGAGACTTGGCGATGAATGCTATTACTGGTGATCTTCCATCTATTCCTCTTCTTCCCTCACATTTGATAATCATGCTTTAGCAATCATTCCACATTCTAGCAACCCTATTACGAATCCCTTCTTAGCCCCCATCCTTGATTTTGGCCCCTCTGCTCTTGATGTCGAAGTGGATGATTCTATTAGAGCCCAATTTCTTGCCTCTTTCATCAGGGCTAATGAACAACTTCAAAATTGGTGTGCCAACAGACAATTCAAACAGATTGAATGGGATTATTGTTGAACAATCCTCTCAATTCCTCTCAAGGAGTACATATCTTAACTCTAAAGCTTATGCTATGACTTTTGTTTAACCTGTGAACAATAGATCTACCAAATTTTGAGGTGACTTTTGCCAACTACCGCCTTCTCTTGATGATTCCACCAACTAAACTGAATCAAGTCTGGTTGAGGCTTTGCGCGGCCTTTCTTGTCCTAAAACTACATGACTCTTAGGTTGCTCTAAGTAAATCTCTTCATCAAAATCTCTATTTAGGAAAACTGTTCTAATATCCATATCCATTACAATTGCAAGTATCATCCTTTTAAGTTATCCTAGATATTGGAGAAAAAGTATCAAAGTTATCAAGGTTTTCCTTTTGTCTATAACCTCTTATAATCAATTTAGCTTTATATTTATCAATTGTTTCACCTGCTTTCATTTTTATTTGAAAATTCACTTAGAATATAATGGTTTGACTCTTAGAAGAAGAACCACTAATTTTCACCTATGATTTTGCATAATGGAGTTAATTTCACTTTTAATAGTTTTTTTTTATGAGATGCTTTTGGATGATCGTATAGCATCATTATACATTTGATGTTCGACCTCTAGCATAAAGGTTAGAAAATTTAATCCAAAAGATTTTTTCACCCTTACTCTTTTACTCCTCCTTTTTGATTCGCCTCATTGCCTTGGCCTCTTCTCGACTTATCTTGTGATCGGGTCGTCCCTTCCTTCAAAATATTTGCCTTGGCTTTCGTCGCCTCTTCACTTGAACCGTTGCACTCGTTGGCAAGAAGTCTTCGCTCTAACTTGCCCTAATTTTGACTTGTTCCGATTGGAATCTCCTCGATTCTCACATCTTGGCTTCATTTCGCTCACAGTCCCTCGGCCTCCTTGCTTACGAACTTTGAAAGGGTCCCTACAACCTTGTCAAGCAAACAAGTCAAAATTTAAAACACTATCAGAGTGTTTGCAATGTACCTTACTCGCAACATTTACTTGTTTCGATTGCTTTTGCATCACTTCTTTCTCCTCGAAGTTCGATGCACAATCCACCTTCCCCAAAGGTGGCGTCTCCACAGTCGACTCCATAGGTCTCATATCAGACTCACGCTCCACTAACTTTTCCAAAAGGGCTTTCGTAGCATTCCGCTTTATCGAGTTAACGTTTCTCCCATACGAAACATCTTCGACTAGTTGGATTGACGACAACACCTTGGTCCCAACCTTCATATCCCGATGCACTGGCACAACAATCTTCGATAACGGACCAGTGACAATATAGATTTCATCGGCCCATGGAAACAAAACTATCTAAATCTTGTCAAGGAAGTTTAAGCCAAGTACATAATCATAATCATCTAATTAGATTACCTCAAAGTCTTCCTTACTTTTTATTCGCCGATTTGTAGCTCCACATTACGAGTTACTCCCACAGTTGGGGCCTCCTCGGAATTTACTGTCTTGATCTTCTTATTCGATTTCTTAATCAATAGACCAAGTTTCTTGGCAGCCTTTTCTGATATGAATAAGTCCGATACTCCCGTATCAATAAGAGCACTCTACTTCTAACTCGCGATGTTGATGTCCACAAACATCAATCCTCCTCTACCATTCCTTTTTTAAGGAATGAGCACCATCCTATCTCAAGCAATTTTTAGCCTGCACTCATGTATTAAGCTATTCATTTTGAATTTTCTTTTGTTAAATTTTTCCAAAAAAAAAAAAAAAAACGCCCTCTAGGTAGTGTCATGCTTTCGTGCTAATGATGTCATTAGATTTTAAACCAAAGATTTAAAAAAAATTGTTTATTTGTATTTAGAAATTCAATACATTAACTTTGACTTTTTTTAATTTGACCTTTGTTTATTTTAGTTAAATTTGGCTATTAATCTTCCAAAAAAAATTTAAATTATTTTTTTAACGGAAATATTGACTAAAACTTTAATTTTTTAACGACGTTGGTGTGGTAACTCGCATGATAGTCCACTTATACTTCATACTAACATGACACTATTTAGCTTGTAACGCCCCAAATTTTGTGTTTCTAGAATGTTAAATTTTGTGTGTCCTTGTGTGATCGGTTTTAGGTTTGAATCCATTCCTTTAAAGTTTTAGGTATTTTTGTCTCATTCTTGATTTTTGAGCATCTAGCTTATGTTTTATTTTTGCGCAAGTTTTAACAATAATAAGTTTATTGGTTCAATGTTAAGGCTAAAGCTTATCTTCGATAATGTATTTGAATTCTTACGTGAGTTAAATAGAATTATTTTTACTAATGATCTTGTGTGCCGCCCATTTAAGGATATTTAGATTAAATTCGAATTTTAAGAATCTATTTAGATGATTAGTTTTGGCTTTGTTTTAATATTCTTTTTTTTTCTTTTTTTTAAATAATTTATTTCATAAACTTGATTGTAGGGTGGTGCAAAAAGTAAAACTAAAAAATTCGGTTAATCGAACGAATTCGTTAATCGGTCGGTTAAAATGTTAATTATTTTATGATTTTTGGTTAACGGTTAATTGTTTTAATTTTTTTAACCAAAAAATTAATAAATAAAATTATAATATATAAATAGGCCCACTATTCACTTAAACCCAATCCTAAACCCAATTCAAACCCAATTACCCAATCCAACCCAATTATAAAATTACAAATAATTTAATAAATAAAATAAAATTCTAAAATTCTAAAACTAAAATTATGTAATCTTTTTAATTATGTAGTGATTTATTTCGGTAATTCGGTTAATTCGGGTAATTTGGGTAATTCGGTAAATTTTTAACCAAAAATAAAAAACATATAATTTTCGGTTAATTCGGTTAACCGATCGAATTAACCGAAAAAATTTCGGTTCGGTTAATTTTTTTGAAAAAAATTCGGTTCGGTTAACGGTTAAAATTTTTGAAAGGTAGGTTAATTCAATTAATGTTATTTCGGGTCGGTTAACGATTGAACACCCGTTGATTGGATAAAAGTTTCTATTTTTTTTTTTTTTAGCCTGCTCCCATTTATTAAGCTTTTGACTTTGAATTTTCTTTTGTTTAATTATCCCTAAAAGAAAGACACCCACTTGATAGTGTCATGCTTTTGTGCTAAAGATGTCATTGAATTTTATACCTAAGATTCTAAAAAATGGTTTATTTGTATTTTATTTGAAATTCAATACATTAATAATTAAATTGCAAAATGATAAATTTAGTCATTAATTTTTATATTTTTTAATTTAACATTTACTTGTTTTAGATAAATTTGATTATTAATCTTTCAAAACGAAAATATTAACTAAAACATTAATTTTTTAACAATGTTAATGTGGTAACTCGTGACAATCCACTTATACTTCATATTAATATGACGCTATTTATTTTATATGTCACGTCAATTAATAATTTAAATTTTATAAAATATTCAAAAATACAAAAAAATATGTATAAAAAGCTCATAAAAATACAAATGAGTTATCATCGCCATAGTTAAAATTTTAATATTTTAGTCAGTATTTTCATTAAAAATAACAATTTTACACTTTTTAAAATGTTGATGATCAAATTTAGCTCAAAAATATAAACGTTAAAGGCTAAATTTATCATTATGCCTGATTAAATCTATTTTTATTTTATGTTTATTTTTGTTTTAAATCATCGTCTCGTTTGTCGACTAAGTCTTAACTCAGTTGGTTTTATTGTTATTATAATGATAAGAAAAACGTGGGTTCAAGCACGTTTAAATCAGGGGCAAAGCCAGGGGAGTTGGCATGAGCCCCGGCCCCTAAAATGTAAAATTATTATTTAGGCCCTTAAAATTTTTTAAAAATTTTAAATTAATAAAATTAAAATTACACTTTAACCCCCTAAAATTATAAAAATTCGATTTAATCATTTACAAATTATAAAGATATAAACTATAAAAAAATTAAAATTTCATCCGGCCCCCCCTAAAAATTATTCGGATTCCTCCTGGTTTAAATACTTCTCTTATTCCATTTTAAGGGTAAAAAGAGTTATAAGTAGAAATAAACTTTATATTAAAAATATTATTTTAAATTTATCAAGCGTATAAAATAAGTTTAAATTAAAAAAATTATATGTATATATTTTAATTAAGCAGGTTTTTTCAACTAAGCCCCTAGCAATATTTTGAGCTTTGTTAACAAAATCAATTACGGTGCTAATACATTTTATCAATTTTACATAATTTTGTTAAGTATAATATAAATTTGGTCCTCAATGTTTATATATTTTGTTAATTTAGTCTTGATTTCAAAAAAAATCAACAAATTTAATCTCAACATTTTCACATATGTTGCGGGCTAAATTTGTTAGTTCATGACCAAATTAAAAGGATGTGTAAACTTTGAGGGTAAATTTGTTATCATATTCATACCAATTAAAATTATGTACAATTGATAAAAGATATTAATTCTGTAATTAATTATTTTTAATTGTCCACTTTTAAAATTAACAGAGATTAAATTACTCCGATTTTTTAGAACAGACAACTTACTCAATATCGATATTAAAAGAGATTAAAAATGTATATTTTACGACTTTTATGGTTAAAAATTTTGGTATAGCGTTAGAAATTTCGATGTCGAGAATATTGAATGACTTGCTAATGAGGTATGGACCCTCGCACAACCAAATCCATGGGTCACCACTAGGAGAAAGTGGTCCAATCATGAAATATCAACAACTTAATTTTCATAATTAATCATGATAATGCAATTAATTTATCTTTTAATAGTCATTACTTAGCTGATTTTAATGCACTTTCTTTTTCCCTTTGTGTGTAGTATAAGCAAAATATATTGAAAAAAATCACGATAGTTACGTGAAATGATAAGGGTCTTTCTTATCTTAATTAGTGGTTTGGGTTTGATCTTTATTCTGGGTATGGAGCAGTTTTAAAACTCGTGGCCAACATCTACCCCTTAATAGGCATACAGAATATGGAGGATTAATTACCGAGCTCGCTCCGATAAATACATTGAAAAAAAAAAAAAGTATTGAAACTTTCCTAGTTCCTCATTAGACTATTCTTAACCCAAATTTACCATTTTGGATAATTTTAATTATTGGCCTTGACAACATTATTTGAGTTTCTATTATCAATTAAAATAGATATTTTTAAAAAAAATTGAAATTAAATGTATATCTTTTATCACTTTGATTTTTAATCTTCAAAATTTTGATTCAACTCACATGGCAATTCACGTATACTTTGTTGACATGCATATATTTTTAACGATTTTTATGAATTTTAAATAATTTTAAATAATTTTTGATTTTTTTTATAAAGTGCACATGACAATTAGGGAAATTGCTACACTAATATCTTTAAAGTTTAATGATTCAATCAATTTTTCATTTAAAAGGTAATAATTTGAATAAATTTTAAAAGTTGAGGCTAAAATGTAAAAATGATAAAAAAAAAAAAAACCTTTGTGATTTTGCCTTTTGAAATTGAGATTGGGGCAACTTGTATTCTTTGTGTCAAAGGAATAAGGGTTTCTTTTGATAGGCAGTGCATTTATCTGCGATTAGTGTAAAAATAGCGATAGCAGTGAAATTAGATATTATAATAATATTGTACTGTGAGACAAAAAGAAAGCTAAACGTGCAGCACTAAAAGTAAATGTTCATCCAAAAGAGCCCTTATAACTATTCATTTACAAATTAATACGGGATAGAATATCCTCCCTTCATATTTGTGGACCATTACGGTTTTAAATCATAAATAAGAAGATAATACGCTTTAGCGTATTTGAACCGACGTTCTCCTTTATTAACAACAATGCCGATGCAAGATAAATATTGAATGGCTCAAGTTTGCTTAGTTAGATATGTTTAAGATCATCACTTTATTAAAAATTAATTTGGATATTTTTAAATTTAATTATTTGTGTTCGTGGTTAAACTCAAGCTTGAACTAAAAAATTCCAATACTAATTTTTTTAAAAAAGGTATATATATTAAAAACAAAAGCTAAACACCTCTTCGGTTATCTCAATTTTGAAATTGAATAAATTGGTTTCTCTAAAAAAAAGTAATTTAATTTCTGTTAATTTCGAAAGTGAGCAACTAAGAACAATTAATCACGTTATTAATATTTTTAGTCGATTATACATAATGTGTAAATTTAGCCATTGATATTGGGTATTTTACCCAAAAACATCCTATTTTAACGTTATTTATGGAAATAGACCGACTTTTTAATTATTTACAGGAAATGGTCGAATTTCCTTTAAAACACGTACACGTCAGCACGATGTCAGGTCATGTGTTAGCAAAATGCGTCCCTGGGGAGCATTTTGCCCCTTTTTAGGGTTAGGGTTTTTTGCTTGGTTAGGGTTAGAGTTTTTAAGGAAAAAATTAATGAAATTAGGGTTTAAGGTTAATTAATTAAATTATTTGTTTAGTGTAATTAATTAAATTATGTTTAGGTTTTTTTAAAAGTAATTTTGTGTTTAGGGTTTTAGAAAAAATATATTAGCAATATAAAATTGTTTTGTTTTTTTTTTTTACAGTAGTATCTGAAAAAATAATTTTGAGAAGACATTTCTTAAAAAACAATGTTTAAAACGCTTCAAGCAGAATGCACTATCAGCAAAATTACTGAAATATGTAAGATTGGTGATAAAACATTAACACTTTGATTCTTTTTTCAAGAGAGACCAATCTACTCTATATCAAAATTAAGAAGGACCAAAATGATATTTTACCGAAAACAAAATAATGTCAACCATTAAATGGAAAAACGATCATTACCACATCATGGCAACGCTATGATGACGTTTAACTTGAGTTGAAGGTATGGTGAGTCTTCTAATTGGCCAACTCTTTGCCCCCTCCCTTTTGACCTTCCATAATTCACATTAACAAATCTTTTCTTTCTCTTTCACTTTTCTCCCTATATATGTTCATTCACATTATTTACCTCTTCTTCACAATAATCCCAAAACCCAAAAGAAAAACCCGAATTCGTTTCTCCGATATCCACTTTCAGTAGCAGTGATTAATCGTCTCGTCGTATAAGTGTTTTTTGAAAAGGTAATACAAATGCATGACGAAAACAATAGTTGTGTTGGTTTAAATGAGCCAAGATTGGTAGTGAGGAAGTTTTTGGCTAAGCCACAATATGAAGGTGTTGGAGCCATAGTGAGAAGAAGCATTGGCAGGTAACTTGGGAATATGATCAATTTGATGCTTATTTTTTTTCATTAAAATGAAGGAATTTGAGCAATTTAGATCAAAGGGTATATTTTTTTTCATCTTTTTTTGCAGGTTTGAGTTGAGATACTTTGATCCTTTCCTTGTTTTGGATGAATTTTCAGGTTAGTGTCACTCTGTTTTTTGCTCTGTTTTTTTTTTTAATATCTATATTGTAATGTTTTGATTCTGGAAATTGCAGTCACAGCACCTGCTGGATTTCCAGATCATCCACACAGAGGTTTGATTTTCAGTTTTAGTCCATGCACTTTTGTATAATTTGAGATTTAGTCCATATACCCTCTTACTTTTCTAAAAATCCTAGTCAAAATAATTATTATCATTGGTAGTTTCAACATGTCAAATTAATAAATTCTTATAGAAAATACTCTGTTTTTTGTTATTCTTATACATACTCTGTTTTTCTTGTTAACAGGATTTGAGACAGTCACCTACATGATACAGGTTATTAAGTTAAGGGGCAAAAAATAAATTTAACCCTTTTTTAATTAAGGTTTTTAAACAAAAGTGTGTGAAATGAAAGTTGCCTTTGGTTGATATTGCAATAGGGGTCAGTTACACATGAAGACTTTGAAGGGCATAAAGGGACCATTGGAGCTGGTGATCTTCAATGGATGACTGCTGGGAGAGGCATTGTCCACTCTGAGATGCCTTCACCACATGGTACCCAAAAGGGTCTTCAACTATGGGTCAATCTCTCCTCCAAATATAAAATGTAAGTTTAATTTTTTTATATAAAAATGAGGTTCGGGAAAAGAAAAACTATCGTAAATATTAGGTTCGGATTCATAATTATTGAAAGTAATCTTTTTAAAGGTGACTATATAAATCAGTTGTCTAAATCCCGATTCAATTAAATAGACATTTACAAGTTTTATGAACTTAAAATGGGGATTAAAAGAGATCACAAATTTACTAAATACCACCTCTTGCTCTAGTTCTAAGTGTTAGATTCAAATCTTAAACTTATTAAATGGTCAACGATAAAATGTATCATTGTATTAACATATATCTTTATAGTTTTTAAGAGGACTAAATCAAAATTTTACCATTTATTTACTTACTAAAAGTATAATTTTTCATTTTGGGAGACCAGGACCCTTGCTTGCCCCCTTCCAAATTCGACACGGGTGTCGGATTGATAGTTTTTGTTTAACCTTTACAGGATGGAACCAAAGTATCAAGAAATATCAAGCAAGAACATTGCAGAAACCACAAAGGATGGAATCAAAGTTAGGGTTATAGCCGGTGAAGCCTTGGGAGCAAAGTCACCAATCTACACAAGAACCCCAACAATGTATTTGGATTTCACTCTGGATCCCGGAAGTCACCTCCAACAACCGATACCTAAACCGTGGAACGCCTTTATTTACATATTAGAAGGAGAGGGTATCTTTGGGCAGTCAAAATCGTCGGCGAGTGCTCACCAGTTGCTTCTCCTAGGACATGGGGATGGGTTAGAGGCATGGAACAAGTCCACTAAATTGTTAAGGTTCATATTAGTAGGAGGTGAGCCATTGGATGAACCATTGGTGCAATTTGGACCATTTGTGATGAGCACTCAAGAAGAGATTGATCAAACAATAGAGGATTTTGAGAACTACACCAATGGGTTTGAGAAAGCAAGGCATTGGAGATCTGAATCTGGTCTTAGCCTGGATTTTTGATTCTTTGTTTTTGGTTTAAGAATTATTCATTGGTTATGTAATAAAAAAATATATAATTCTTTCTTTTTTATACAATTATCTAATAAATTTATTTAAAAATTGATATAAATATCAAATATGTTTTTTGTTGAGATAGTAAAATTGAGAACGTAGAGGTCATTATGCTTTGGGTTTGAATCTCATCCAGTGTATTTTTCCGCCAATTAACTTGTACCATTTGCAGCTTGGGAAGTACAGTTGAAACTTCAGGATCCGAAGGTGCTTCACCTTTAGCAAAATCGTTCTAGCTAGCAGTTGGCTATGAAGTTTTGAGTGACCAGTGCAATGTGTGGACATCTATATAGGGAGAGAGGCGTATCCAGTAATTGCTACCGCAAGGGCGGAAGGTTTAGAGTTTAGACCGAGCATGTGCTCCGACACATGTCGCATGCTATCTCCAACCTCGGTGCAAGTAGTAAGTGTGAGCAAATTAAGTAAAAGATGGTAGAGTTGATGGCAAAGTTGCACACCCCTTAGCACTTACGTAGGATTTGGTGTTTGGTTGGAGAAACAGACCTGGTTCCTGTGTTTCCAAATTTGCCAAAGGATTAGGATCCATTCGTTGTACATGGATTGGTGTCTGAGTTCTGTCTTGGAATAATGTTGAATCCACTGACTAATCCATTCCCTGATGAATGGTACACCAAGTTGCTTCGTACAGATAGAATACTAAGATCCAAAAGGAAGGGGCATGTTCGAAAGAGATGGTCGCTGGTTTCGTCCGCTTGATCACATAGTGGGCATTGGGAAGATGTTGTGATTAGAGGTGATCATGGATTAGGCTACTCGACTCGGCTCGACGGCCAGCTCTAAAAATAGGAGAGTTCGGGTAAAAATGTAGGTTCGAAATATAAGTTTGGGCAAAAAAAGACCTGTTTAAAAAACGAGCTTGGCTTAGGTAAACTTTTTAACCCAGCTCAAACTCGGCTGACTCAAATTATATATTAAATATATATTTTATTTTTAATCAAATATACTTTTTAAATTTACATATTTTTTATTTTTTTATTTTAATATTTGTTTTAAAATTTTTTATTTAATAAAAAAAGCTAAAAAAAATTTAATATAGGTTAATTTGGGCAAACTCGAGTTTATCAATTTTCTTTCGGTAGGACTTGGATAAATTTTTAAGTCCATATTTCGAGTCGGTCGAGCTCGAGCTCAGGCCTAGAAAACTGGCCTAAAATTTTGTCTTGGCCCGGTCCGGCCCATGATCACCTCTAGTTGTGATATGTCGAGCACACAATTCTGTTCGGAGAGAAAGGTAATTATTTTAAAGTTTCCAAAGGAATATTAGAATTTTCATAGGGAGTTGGAGTAGGGAGTTTGGTAAAGAGATAGAAGTAAAATGTAAATAGATAAAAAAAGTTAAAAGCATTTAATTGGGTGCGATGAGTACGGGCCTAATCCTTTTTTATTCAATTTAAAAAGGGTAAGTGCTCTATTAGTTCTTTAAATATTTTATATAATTATATTTCAGTTCGACGTCGTCAATGACAACAACGACACCGAAGTTCACTGTTCAAAACGGATCTTTAGGTCCATGATTTTAAAAGTGGATTATTTTCATAATTAATAAAAAATTTTGGTCATATTTTAAAAAAAGCCCTTCTTATTCAAACTGATTTTCTTTCAACAAAATCATCAAAACCCAAAATCTCAAAAATATTAGAAAGCTTAACTTCATCAAAATTTTAAAATCACATTGAAAAAATATAAAAATAAGAATAAAAAATTCCACCCATGAACAAGGCAGAATTAATTTTTATCAAGATCTTCTTAGCTCTATTTGCTCTAAACTCCATCTCTCTTTATGGTTACTTCTCCTCCAGCCACCCCAATCACCACCATTATCATGTGGTGGTTGACCACCGTAACACGACGGCGGCGGAGGGCTTTCCCAAAAAATTCCTACACCGTAAATCCCATTTGTCGCATCCCCCGCGACCAATCGTCCCATCAAAGCCCTGGCCAACCATTCCATCATATCTACCTTGGTCTTTCTCCCCAACCGTAGCTTTAAATTCATGTGAAGCTTATTTCGGGAATGGGTTCACAAAGATATCCAACATTTTGCCCGTAAAGGCCACCTTGAGATCCGGGTCCAGTTGGTTTAGGTGTCGTTACTCAGAGACTTTGAGGACTTCAATTTGTGAAGGTGGGAAGATAAGGATGGATCCTGGGAAGATTAAGATGTCAGGTGGTGGTGAAAAGCTTGAAGATGTTATTGGGAGAAGTGAAGGAAAAGAATTGCCTGAGTTTGAAGATGGAGCTTTTGTGGTTGAATCAAGGTTAAAGAGAAGGAAGCTTGTTGGGTATAAGTTCATGCATAAAATTTTACCTGAGAATGTTACAAGACACCCTATAAGGGAATCAGTTAGGTCTATTGTTATTGTGGGTCAAAATGATTTTAATTGTCAAGAGGTTAGTTTACATTTTTCTTTGATATTTTAATGTTTTCTGGGATTTCTAATTCTGGGTTTTGTTTGATTTAGTAAATTAATGCTTAAAAATGCAGATATGGAATTAGAATTTAATGCAATTCTATATGTTAAAATTAACTTTTCTTAGTTGGTTTTAGTTAATTTATTAGTTTAATAGCTGTTTGTGAACTCTTTGATTATAATGCCAATTTTGAACATGGATATAATTCGTAAGCAGAGTGGTTCATTTGTTAATTTTCTTCTAATTTTTTGCCCTTTTTTTATGGAATATTAACTTAATTCTTACTATATTAGCTGTTTAGTTTCTTCATTCATCTTACTAATTCGATTCGATTTGTCCATTGGTGTTAGTTCTGCTTTTATGGATTCTGATGTGGAAAAGCTCTGATTACAGTGGGTAGAGGAGCCTACATTGCTGGTAACAAGATTCGAGTATGCTAACCTTTACCACACGGTGACGGACTGGTACAGTGCTTACATGTCTTCCAGGGTTACCGGCTTGCCTAATCTGCCACATTTGGTCTTTGTTGATGGTCATTGTAAGGTATACATGCTTGGTATTCCGAATTCTGTTCCTATTGTCATCTTTCTTTTCTTTAGGACATTATCATTCTTTTATCACCATGTTATTTGTCATTCCTGTACTCGAATTTATGAGAAAATCACTGGCCTTTCAAGCTCAGGGAGTTGTCCTTTCTTGCACGAAACAGATTAGGGTGGAATGCTCAGTCAGTAAAAAGTGAACCACGGGGAGAATACATGCAAAATGAATTGCATTCCAAAATAAATAAATCCTGAGATACTATTCGAAGAATTTATGAGAAAAACACTGTTGTTTCGAGCTCAGGGAGATTTCCTTTCTTATCTGAATGGAATAGTGAGAAATGTTCGGTTAGTGCATTGTGAACCTCAGATACCTATGTCAATATAGCCTGCATCCCAATTACAGACAAAATGAATTGTATTCCATAGGCAGTCCCGAGATACAATTCAAATACTTAGATTGTAATATTTGCTTGATTTTAATTTCTTGCCTTCCCCAACCTAAAGTTCTATAAGTTCACCGTGTCATCAGCAGTCCTCCTTTTCTCTAGTATCGATATTTGGAACATCTCTGTTGAGTTTAAACTGTTTATCTAGTAATGCTTTATTATCCTACAATGCTGATCTTTTGTTCTTGGCTGAACGTTTCCAGACACAATTAGAAGAAACATGGAAAGCTTTGTTTTCGAGCCTTAGATTTGCGAAAAACTTTACAGGTCCGGTCTGTTTCCGCCATGCTATTTTCTCGCCTTTGGGATATGAGACTCCATTTTTCAGAGGGCTTAGTGAAGAAATAAATTGTCGTGGAGTTTCTGCTCATGATCTACAACAAAATCCTGATATCCACAAAACTGCTCGGGTATCTGAGTTCGGAGAAATGATCAGAGCTGCTTTTGGATTTCCAGTAAACAGACATCATGCTGTTAAGGCGGCCTCGGGTCATAATGTTCTCTTTGTCCGTAGAGAAGATTATTTAGCGCATCCACGCCATGAAGGTAAAGTTGAATCCAGACTTACCAATGAACAACATGTGTTCGATTCATTACAGAGCTGGGCATCTGATCATCTCAAATGCAAAGTGAACCTGATCAATGGGTTGTTAGCACATATGCCGATGAAAGAACAGATCCGAGCTATTCAAGATGCTTCAGTTATCATTGGTGCTCATGGTGCCGGTCTAACGCACATAGTATCTGCAACACCTAACACAGTGATCCTCGAGATTATTGGCCGCGAATTCAAACGGCCACATTTTCGGTTGATAGCGCAGTGGAAAGGATTGGAATACCATGCCATTTACCTTTATGGATCATATGCCAATCCTCGAGCTGTCATTCTTCGGCTTAACAAGATAATGAAGAGTCTTGGTTGCTAAACAACGGATAATCCTTCCATCATATCCGTGTTAGAGTTAGCCTTGCACGATTTTGCTCATTTTTCCCCAATATCTTTTCGGAACTAACCGAAGAATAGAATGAGATTTTTTTTAAAAAAAAACTTCTTAGGTGTTCATTCCATTTAATGGATTGAAATTATAGTCATGGTACAAAGATAAAGGAGAGGGTGAAATCATTCTAGTTTATGATGGATATAGGCAATATCCACATTCATAGATGGATAAAAAATTTGGGTTTCATATGGTTATCTTTAAATGTAAATTTACATGTTTGATTTCACTTTCATTTTCCTTTGAAGAATTGAAATCTCTCAAAGGTGTATATACAATAATTTAGATATTCCAAAATACAAATAACACTTGTGTACAAATAGACCCAACAAGTGTTTTGGATGATTTGGATTTTTGCATAATAGGCTTTATAAGTTTATTTCTCGTCTTCATTCTTATTTCATTGGATCGTATTTATACTCTCTCATTGATTTGGAATCATTTCGAGTCACTAGAAGAAACTTTTAGCTGTTGGGAACATTAATTTCGCGCATTAACTGCAGTCTATAGGGTCAAGTATCGATCTTGACACTTAGTTGAGAATAGTAAAACATGAGTCAGGTCTTGAGACCTTTAGAATAAGACTTGATGCATACCATGCTCCTTAAAAAAAGGATTTTTGGCTACCGACTTGCAAGCTTTAATATCGATACATGGTTGCCTAGGCATCGAGACTTGCCTGATAAATCCCGATACCATACCCCTCTAGAAAGTCATTTTAGCTATTAGGAGGTATTGATAGTAGTTTTGACAACTATGTAAAGCTCATTTGCACCCCTACATTTTGAACTATGTGTTAGGATCAATTTTTTTAAAACCGAAACGGTAGTCAAATTGATGGGATTATCAGTTCGTCGATTCAATTGGTTGGATTGATTAGATTAAAAAATTAGTTTAATCGATTCAATCGTCAGGTCAACCGATCCGTATTGGTTTCCAATCTAATTGGTTCAAAGTCATTCTCCGACCAGTATCTCGACCGATTCCCAATCCAACCAGTCTAATCGATCAGGTCAGGTTGGTTCAACCATCCTTGGTTAAGATAACCCAATCTACGATATGGATCACATAATGTTAGTCTATAAAGGAATAGGCTAGGACTAAACCTGATCAACGATCGAGCCACTCGCTCAGGCCCAAAGACCTACTTGAAAAATGGGCTTGGACAAAAAATAAGACTTGTTTTCTAAATGGGTAGTGCTTCAGGTAGAATTTTTTGGCCTAAGCCCGACCCGGCCCTAATCACATGCCTATACTTTTTTTTGTACTTTTAATTTGTTGGGAGATATTTATTTTAATATTTATAGTGTTATATAGTATATTTTTTAAAAAAATTGTTTTTATATAAAAAAAATCTAAAACAAATAATTATAGCCATGCTTGGTTGGGCTCGGATTTAGCATTTTTAATATGGATCGAGCTTGAAAAAAAATTTAGCCCAATTTTCATGTTAGGCTAGATTCAAGCCTAGAAAGTGGGCCTAAAATTTTAGGCCACCAGCCTAAACTTGACCTGGCCGATGATGAGGTCTAGAAAGAATTTAGAATCAACTTTTTTTCTCCCTTGTGAAAAAGGGTTAATATAACATATGGTACTTTAGTTTGGCTTCAATATTTAATTTCGTCTTTAAAATTGTTTTTATTTTCAATTAATATCTGAGTTTAACTTTAATATTCAATTTGGTACCCAGACCAAACAATATCAGATGACCCTACGAACATATGTACTTAATTGAAACAAAAAAGCTCAAATACCAAATTAAACATTAAAACCGAACTTTTGTAAGGAAAAAATTAAGTAAGAAAAGTTAGGTACCAAATTGAACATTAAATCCAAACTCATGCCCCAAATAGTATATTAAGCTGTAAAAAATAAGAACAAAAAAAATTCAACCATTGAATGAGTTTTTGTCATCCCTTTCTTACTCTTTAATGGATTACAATTTTTCTTATTTTATGTCGAATCTGAAGTTCAAAACATTCCAATATTAGACAAAGTCTATTCCTTGGGAACTTGCCTGTTTAAAGCATTGCAGTTTGAGGTATGAGTTCTTTCTCTGTTATGTTTCAATTTGTAATATCATACAAATATGAAGTAATTAGTTCATATAAAAAAAAGGGCATGAATTATGGTGCTTAAACATGTTTTATAGTTTTATATCGTTCATGGTGTTATTGTAATTGGGTTAATGATTATGAACTAGGTTAAATCAATATAGTTCGCCAAGTGTTTGACAAATTGCCTCTGAAAAAATGCATGTTTTTGCTATGCGGTTTATAACATGTTACCCACCTAAACCCGTGAATGGGAGGTCTTAAATTGTGTACATTATTGGAATTTTCTTGGTTCTGGGATCTGTTGTCTGTGTTAACTCGAGCATTTTCAAGGTTGGTTTATGTTACTTGATTCTTTGGTGATCAGCAAAGATGGTTTTTTGCTTCCCATCTACACCTAAGAAGCTGGCAATGACTGTGGGGTGCTTCATTGCTGGTGCAGGCCTTTTTGTTGTTGGTACGTATCTCTCCTATGTAAACGTTGCTCCTCAGCAAGCTCGAATTAAAGCACGAAATGACTTTGTTAAGGAACGGTTAAGAAAGAAATATGGCAAACCATAGAATTGCATTGCACTGTTGCTTCATCCTTGGTTTTTACTCACATTCTCTGCTCTCATTTAATGTTTTTATGGTAATAAGATTTCGCATTAGAATGTTACTTTGACTTTGGTTTTATGGTAATAACAATTCTCTTAGTTGATTTGGGTATGCACTTGAGATTCACATAAGCTTTAGCAGATATCCTAGATTAGGTAAAAGTACCATGGATATTCCTGTATTAGGAAAATTAATCCCTGTATATTAGATCAAAGAGTAAGCTAGTTCTTGTTTAAAATTCCATTCATTTCTACTATTAAGTATTGGTGTGGTTGATGGAGCAACTATACAATGACACGTGACGTGTACCTCATGCTAACGTGGAGGGATTAATTTAAGCAAAATGGATGGAATTTTTAACAAACAATAAATTTGATGGAATTTTTTTTACGTGCGTGGTCTAATTCAAGCAACCAGATAGTGATATGATATCACTTAACAGTAGAAATGGATGAAATTTTGAACAGAAGGACTAATTTGCTCTTTGATTTAATGTAAATGGACTAATTTGCTCATTTTTAAGTAGAGGGACAAAATGTGATTCGACATTTAGTACCGATTCTTTTACATATAGATACTTATTATATATGGTTCATAACATTACTTGCTAGATGTGGTTGATAGCTATTATTTACACTAAATCCAGGTATTATTATATAAATCCAATTTTAAATTAATTAAATTAATCGTTGAATACTAAAATCTTGTAAATACTAAAAAATATATATTAAAATAAGAACTCTAAAAGCTATTGCATATATGATCGGAAAATTAAATTAAATTAATTAGTAAAAGTTTTTCTCGTCTCAATTTTGGTATTAAGTAAATTAGGTTTTTTAATCAAAATAAATGTGAGCAATTAAGAATATTTAATCACAACAATAATGTTTTTTGTTAATTTTACATTATTTTTATTGGTCCGATAACAAATTTAGCCCTCAATGTTTACATATTTTGTCAATTTAATTTTGATTTAACAAATTTAACCCGTAATATTTATACATTTTGCCAACATGTACATAACATATATAAACATTAATGTTTAAATTTGTTATCCCAATCAAAACCATGTATAATTGCCAGAAAGCATTAACATCGTGATTGACAAAAATTACTCCAATTGAGAGAGACCAAAAAGGCGTATTTACCAAACTAGTTAAAAGTGACAATTGGACGGGCTCAAATCAGATTATTTCGAGTTCAAGTTTTTTCGAATTTGAGTTTTTTTAAATTGAGAGTTTTTCGAGATCAAATCTTTTCAAATTTAGATTATTTTATATTAGAGTTTGGGTTGAATACAAATTTTTGTTGTTTCATAATGTAATTTACATCTGAATATAGATTTACATATATATTGTCATTTGTTGCTAGACATTACTGGTACTAGCATTGAGCTTTTGTGTTTAAATGTACAATGATAACTTTATTTTTTAAAATTCACTATTTTTTAATGTTTTTCATATTAATTTTATAATTTATGTTCGAAATTCATGACTATCTCTCTTAATAATGTTAAATTTAAAGTTCAAATTTACATTTTCACCAAGTATAATATGTCTTACTACTACAATACACCCAACACCAGTTCAAAAATTACTATTTCATTTATTAAAAAAATTGAGAGCTTTTATAAAAAAATATTAAAATAAATATCAAAACTTTACATGATCTATAATTTAATGTGCAAATTGTATAATAAACTTGAGTTTGTAAAATTTTATACATAAAATTTTAATTTAATCAATTCTTATAAATTATTAAGACAATTATTGATATAACATTATTTCGTGTTCACATATTAAATAAATAATTAATTATATTTATCCAACATAAAAACAAATTAATATATTTATTTTTTAAATATGTATGATTAACTCAAAATTGAAGCTTCAAATATATATTTTAACCACAAATATAATTTCACATGTATAATTGCACCAAATTTTGAATTATTTTTGGATTTTCTAGAATTTGAGTTCTCTTTCAAATACAAAGTTTATGACTTACCACCTTTTCTTTTTCAAGTCAAATTTTCCCAACCAAAATTGGCTCCATCTATAAAGTTCAAGATACTACCTTCAAAGTAGAACAAGCAAGTATATAAAAGTACTGTTAAATGGTACACACTAATTAACATTCAAACTAAAAAAAAGCCCAAAACTAACACAATTTCAGATGTTCTCAAATGGTGAAAGTAAGGCAAAAAAAAAAAATGATGAAATACTCAAAAGCAACAAAATTTTAGGCAGCCCCCTTCCCCTTCTTTCTCTGTATCTTCTTCATGTAAAACTCCAGCTCTTTGCCCTCCAAGATATATCTATAAATCCCATTTCACATCATATTAGAATAACATTGATACTAGTTATTGTTTCCTAAAGGGTTAATGTAATTTTTGACCCCTGAACTTGATAATTAGGTCCACACTATAGTCTCAAAACTTGCAGCTTTTGCCAATTTAATCCTGATGTGACACTAAGATTCTGTCACATCAGCTTTTCCTAAGTTTATATATTTTTAAAAGTTTTAAGTGATGATGTGAAACAATCTCAGTGTCACATCATTACACCATAACAGAATCCAAGTTCAAGGACCAAACTGAGAAAAGTTACCAAATTCTAGGACTAATGTGGGGAAAAAGTTTAAAGCACCAAAGTGAGCCTAATTGCCAGGTTCAAAGTGAATCTAAACATATCATCCAATAGACTAGCGAATCAAAACAATATTGCGAAGGGTAATTAGCCATTAGCTGTCTAATTGATATTCCTCTTCTAACAAAGCAATTATAGATGCTAATAATAAAGATAAGAAGTTAAGGGTATATGATGGAAGGCTTTTTTAAAAAGACTTTTTAAGACATGACATACCCATCAGCACGGCCACATTGACCAGGCCGTGAAGAGATGCCAGCCAGTAAACGCCCACTACCAAATTGCTCCTCAATATGGGGGTCAAGCGTGCGACTCTGCTGACGCTTCTCCAGCTTCCTCAAGACATGGTTGCTCTTCTTCACTTCCTCAGTAGCAGTTTCACCTTCCTATAGACATATGGAGGATTAAAAGAAGAACCATACACATCATTACCTCCCTCTATTTTAGGGACTAGATCAAATTAGTCCTATTGTTAAATGGATCAATTTAATCTCTGTAATATTAAAAAAGTCAAATAGGGCTGAATTGTAACAGAGCTAACATTTACTGTTTAAAAAGTGACCATTTGCAGCTCAATTTCAAGCAAAAGATTTCATTTGCAAAATTATAACAGCTTTCAAAACAACTAACTCTGTTAAACAGTAAATGACATTTTTCAAATAATAAATGTTAACTCTGTTGACATTTGGCCTTATTTGATTCCTTTTAATAGTACAAGGAATAAATTGACCCATTTAATAGGACTAATTTGATCCAAGCTCTACAACAGAGGGACCTACCAGGTACTTCCACCCATCATTATGCTTAACCTTAAGTCTTGCCTACAGTACAACTTGGATAGTTGTAAAACTTCTATTTTGTAGGGAACCAAGTTCGAGAAGGTGCAGAAACAAACTTATTATAGCATGATAAGAATTAAACTCTCGTATCACATATCACTCTAAAAGCAAGGACAAATCAGTTACGAAAAGAACTGTGCAAAGACAGCACTAAAGTGGAGGATAACAAGGTTCAATTTCTTTCCAGAAGACTTGAAAAATACAAAAAGAATAAACACAAAGCATAACGACTACCGCTTTATTAGAACATATTAATTCATCTCTTATTGAAGCAATACCCGTGAGATGAAAACATGAAAAGATAGTCCTACCTCTCCTTCTTTCTTGGCTCCTGCTGCTGCTTTCTTCTTGCGACCAATGTCAACACCATAGTGCTGGAGATACCATTGCTTGAATGGAGCAGCATCGACTTGAACAATAGCACTCTTCACCAAAGTTTGTGTACGAACCAACTCATTGTTAGACGCATTATACACCACATCCAAAATTCTGGTCTTACGAGTCACAGCCTCACTTCCCCAGGAGTAGTTTCCCGTGTCAAGCCTCAAGGCACGCCACTTCACATTTCCACCTCGGACCCTAATCCTCCTGACTGTCTTGTTGCTCGATAGCTTTGTGTTTGCAGGTTGCCTTCCAAGCTCATACCTTTCATGATAAATCACCAAAATTTAGAAATCGAGATAAAATCACATCGAGACATCAAGTGAAATAACCTAATAACAACGAGAGAAAAAAATGGACAAGGTCTCTGGATCTAAACAAGCTAGAAAGGTTAAACTTTAATGGTAATTATAAGCAAATTTGAACCTATTAACAGAACCAATAAAAACAAACAAAATTTACTCCAAAATTTTCAATCACAATCAAATGAAGCTAAATCTAAAACTAAAGACTAAAAGTAGAATATTAGTTCAAGTAAATCACAAGAATAAAAGTTCCAATTTCTTAATCATTTTAAATTAACTTTCAAAGCAACCAATCACAGCCAAAAAAGAAAAAGAAAAGAATGAAAGCACAAACAAAAATGGAGGAAAAAGGGTTTGTAGATTACTTCCTCTTCTTCCTCCAAGCCTTCTTTTTGCCACCAGTGGCACGCCTCTTGTGCATGGAATCACGAGAAATACCTATCAGTACAAAACAATTAACCCCATTAAACAACAGAATTAATAATAAAATTCAATGATTTAGAAGAGACTAATAACAAATTAAACGAATGCGAGGAATACCCATTTTGGCTTGTTAGGGGCTTTAGAGTGCTGAAGCAAAATCTCAAAGAAGAAGGAAGCTAGGGTTTGAAAGGAAGTGATACGCTGAGATTAGAAGATCGTTTATACACACTCCCAAAAAAAAAAAAAGAAAAACCCTAGTTTTTATGAAATTACTTTTGTGTCCTTTTTTGGACTTGGGTTTTATGTTAGTTAATGGATAAATTATGGGTTTGACCCAATAAATGTTTGGATTAAATGATTTGGTCCTTTAAGGCCCAATACTAATTGATGCTTTGGAACCCAATTATTCCAATTTTTTTTCTCTCCAAAGCAACTTCACAAGTTGCAACTATTAAGGTACCAATTTGATGCCTTCTTTATTCAAGTTCGAGTTTTACTATGTGAAAATTTGTACGTAGACTTTTAGTTAGTTATATAGGTGGGCCAAGTCGGGCCCAGATTTTAGTATTTTTATTCGAGTCAGATTTGAGTAAATTTTAGGTTATTTTTTAGTTGGATTCGAGCCTAAATGGGTCTAAAATTTTGCTTTGATCTGGCCCGACCCGACCTATGATCAACTCTAGTTATCAAGTTTAATACTTGTAATAATTTTTTATAATTATAATTATCGATATAAGTAGTTCTAACTTTAAAAAATACAGGTAAAAAAATTCTCCAATCTCTTTCAATTTCAAAATTAAGCAAATTGGTCCTTCTAAAAAATTGGAGCAATTTAATCTCTATCAATGTTGAAAGTGACTAACTAAGAATAATAAATCGAGGCGTTAATATCCTCCATCAATTGTACATGATTTTATGAATTTTTCATAAAATTATATTATTTAAAATTTTCATTTTATTACACCTTGATTTTATCACATGAATTCAATTTAACAACCATTAAACCTAATTATGATTGTTTATTTATATAGTTTATAATTATTATCATCACCACATATTTTTATTCATTAAATCGATAAATAGATTATTCAGGTTGTCACATCGTGATTAAATTATTAATAAATTTACATTTTAATCACTTTGACTTTAAAAATTATAAGATAATTATTAAATTATTTAAAAAATTTTCATTTAAGTCATTGAACTATTAAAACCGTTGACGTGTAGCCTTCTATTTGCGTCGCTAGCACCAACTGAAAACTCTCATTCCATTTCTCTTCTATAGATCAATTTTTTTCATAAAATAACTTTGAACATCATAAATCTGCGAACCAAAATTCAAACAACTTTCTTTTCTGATCACCGACACTAATCGTCAATCGATATGGATCTAAGGTATATTCTTCTAATCTTCAATGGATACTTATCCACCATACAGATCGTCGAATCATCGCTTAGAACTTACTAATCAGACTTTAAAACCTTAACAATCCAGTAACTTAAATAAAAAGTACTTTTAAATAATTCAATAACTATTTTATAACCTTTTGAAGTTAAACAATCAAATCAACACGTAAACCGAGTATAATTTACTTTAATTTTTTTTCTTAAATGCATCAAGTGTCATATCAAGCAAACACTTTCAAACATGAATAATCTTTTAACTTTTATAGGCATCCCAAGTTGAGCCTCAAAGATTGACAAAATTCCATCTAGAAAAAAGAGTAGCTTTCACCTTTGAGAGCAAAACAAAGTTGATGCCTTTTGGCTAGTATATATATATATATATATATATAGCTAATTGTGTTGTTAATTGGCTAATCATTTTAATTTCAAAAGTTGTCACCTACCAACAAAAGTTCTTCAAACATTACTAGGTTTTTTTCATTTTGACAATTAGATAACCCTTTGTTTTGCTTGATGTTATGGTAGTGAAATTGGGTTCTATATGCTAAGAGAAGTGTATATCTTTGCAAATGTACAATTAAAGAGCAAAAAAAAGCTATAATTTTAGTTCATGAAATCATGCTAAATTTGGTCTAATCCATCTCCATCATCATTTGGATAAAAAGAGAAAAGAAGCAAAGAAAAAGGAGAAAACTCCATTTCTATCAAGATATATCATGTGAGACCCTTTTGTCAGCCAAGGGGTCACCTTTGATTAAAATGAAAAAGATTGATTAGAGGGTGTTGTAGGCCATGTTTTCTCAAAAGTCTACCCCCCCATGGGTATTTTTATTAAAATTTATTTTTCAATTTTTCCTTTTTTTAATTTCAAAGGGATAGTTAAGTATCATTGATTAAGTCTATCCCTTTTAGGTCATTTCAATTAAAAGAAAAATAAATAAGACCCCACCTTATAAAATTTGTCTTTGATTTCTAGAATTTTGGGTTTGCAAAAAAAAAAGGGAGTTTAGTTTGAAAAATACAACATAAGGCTTCATGAAGAGGATTTAACTATTGAAAATAATAATAAAATGTTGTCGTGTAGAGGTGTTCTTGGCTGGTCAAGCCAAGTTTAAGTACGATATTAATATGCTTTTGCTTGCTCAAGCTCAATTTGACCCAAAATATAGGCTTAATTTTTTACTCAAGTCTAAACATATTTGTAATGGCTGGTCCAAGTCAATTTTAGACTCGTATTATTTTAAATTTAATATTTAATAATTTTATGTATTTTTAATTTATTAAAATGTTATATATATAGAGCCCTTACTATAGATTTAATTTTTGTATGAGAGAAATAATAATAATGGATATAATAGTAGTATGCAACAAAATATAAAAATAATAAACGTAATAAATAAAAATATTGGTAATAAAATAGTACAACCATAATAGTAGTAAGAGTAGTATAGTAACAATAATATATGTAAAATAATAGTGAAAGAAAAAAATGTAATACTGATATAATAGAATATAATAAAAACAATTTAATAATATTAATAACAATATATGTAAAATAGAGTCTTGTTTGATAGAATATAGATATAATAATAATATAAAAATGAAAAGTAAGTAAAATGATATATAATAATAGTAAAGATGCTAGAAAAAAATATAGTTTAATAATATCGTAACCAAAATATTTAAAAATAATTGATTTAATGATAAAATAGCGAAAAATAATCAAAAGGGACTAAATTGAACAAAAACATAAGCTTTGGGCCAAATTTAAAGTAAAGGAAGACGAATAGGCTAACTCTCGATGCGCAATTTAGGGGACCCAAAGCGATATTTATAAATTATATAATATATAAAAATAACACAATATAATATATTGAAAACTTAGAAATGGGTTATTTTTAAACGGGCTAAATTTCTTTTTCCCAAATCTATTTTTTGGTCCTAATTTTTTTTTCGTAAACTTTCAAATTTTTTACCAGGCCTTCAAGCTTGGGCTGATAGCTCAGCCCATGAACAAATTTATTGTGGCATAACTTTAATTAAAAACTAAAATAAAGTAAACTGAAAAAAGAGAGCCAACGATAGTTTTTTGTAAAAGTTTCAAATTATTTTTACAATGTTCATTTTATTTTTCAAATTTATATCTTAAATTACGACACATAATATTTATTTCTCGTTTAACGGTAAAATTAACGATTTTAGTAATAAAAGGACCTTAATAGTTTGAGGATGTAATTAGAATGTTTTAAAGTTTAAGGACTAGTTTAGAATTAGGCTCGTAATTTGAGGATGTTTAGTGCAATTAACGCTTTAGAATATAATTTATAAAATAAAAGTATTTCATCATTAAAATTAATAAGAGATATCAAATGTTGTTTAATAATAATAATATAAACTTTTAAATTAGTCCAAATTTGACCAAAAAATAGACAAAAATAAAAATAAAAATTTCCAACTTAAACCTAACCCAACACCTGTGAGGCCCCAATTAAAGGAAAAAAGGGTAGTGCTGTCTCTCTTCTTCATCCCTTGGTGGGGAATTTTTGTCCCTAAAGTGAGAATTATCCTAAATCCTTACATTTGATTCTACTTTTTGCTTAGTAATCCCAAATTTTCCTTACCTTTTACACTAATAAATTCAAACAAATTGTTTGTTCAAATTGTTATATAATTATTAAAAAAAATACACAATCAAAGTCTGACTCGGGAGTTTAATCCGATATAATAAACGAAAACCCTAAACCTCAAAGTGGGAGACTCATTGATTCTTACTACAAAATTTTGTAGGTATTTAACACATCATTTGTAAGTACAAATAGTTGGTTAAATTAGTGACATTAAATCCATGTTATGCAATAATTACAGAGTTATCCCACAAAAAAGAAGATTGATTAGTTTGCTATTATTGCCATTATTTCCCATCAATTAGAGGCATAGGTTTAGTTGGATACATGGGAATGGATTTGGGGTTTTATCATAAAGAAAAACAAAGTAGAAGAAAGTTTAGAATAGTCTAAATCCACCTAATAATTGACCTTTCTAGATATGTATCTCAATTATATAATAAAACATATTCAGGGGTGAAGCCAGAATAAATTTTTATGAGGGCCGAATGAAAATTTAATTTTTTATGGTCTATATCTTTATAATTTTTAAAGGATTAAATCAAATTTCTATAATTTTAGGGAGGGCTAAAGTACAATTTTACCTTTACTAATTTAAAATTTTTAAAAAATTTAAGGACTTAAATATAAATTTTCTATTTTAAGGGGCCAGGGCCACTGCCAACGCCCCCTTATATCCCCCTTGAACAAATTAGGAAAATTTATTATAGTTTGTAATTCATAAAATGTATAAGTATCAAATTGAAATAATAAGTTATTTCATCTTTTAATTTTAAAAAAAATAATTGTTTTAGATTTCTATTTAATTTTTCGTCTCTTTTAATTCTTGAATTTATATTCCCAAAATGGATAAATAAAAAGATTAAACGTCATGGCATCTACATGTATGTCACGTCAGTAAAGTGAATAGACGTTATATTTTCCATCTATTTTGGGGGTGATTTAATAAATAACACAAGTTTAAGGACTAAATGAATGGCTAAAATGATTCTTTTTTTTTTTTTGTAAAGTTGAGGACCAAATAAGTTATTATGGCTATCAAATTTACATATGAACTTTGATTTGATAAAATTATATACAAGAAACTTGAATTATAGTTCATATGTATACATAAAATTTTAATTTTGTTTTAATTATAGACATTTAAGGAAGTGAATATATCGTTTATTTTCATATTAAATTATTATAATTTTTTACTGAATAATATAATTTTTTGTTGATGAAATAGATTAGCGTAAAATGGTGCCAATTCGACAATGATATTAGTGATTGTGACAATTGAATAAATCAAGTTAATGAAAATTTTGATATTTATCTCTCCACAAAAATAATAACAAATAACTTATGGGTAAATTTTAATTCTAATACCTCTACTTTTCAGATTATAAAATGGTTAAATTTTAATGTGATCCCTGTATTTTGCTTGAATTCTAGATTTAATCTATATATTTTAATTTTGACATAACTTGATACGTCATCTTTTATATTGCCATTAGTTAGTCTAAATACTTTATTCTAATTCAAATGATGATACAATTTTAAAGAATTGTTAGCACCGTTAAAATTTTATTAAATTCAAGTATGTTACAATGTTTTTTTTTCCTTTAAAATTTTAAATTATAATTTAATTAAGAAATAAATAATTAACCTAACACGAGACGTATTGAAAATGTAGTTGGGTTATATTTTTCATGTAATTAAATAAAATAAAAATATAAAAGTAATATGTGTGTAGTTTCAAAATGAAACTACATCTACATGTGATTATAAGTCAAAGTCTCAAAAAAAAAAATTTAATATCCTAACATGTCAGTCATGCATTTTTGACTTTGTTGGTGAGACAAAATGCTGAAATTTATTGTCTAGAAAGCAAGAGTTTGACTTCAAACACCTAAGCATTCAATGTTTCAAATTGCCATTGAAGACAGGCATTAATATTTGCAGGCTTGCAAACTTATGGCAATGCTATTTTCCTTTTATTTTTTTATCTTAAATTCTAAACTCGAACCCTGAATTTTGATTCTTGTACTTTGAAAGTTTTGGGTTCAAGTTCAGAGTTTGGGTTCAGATTTAAGGTTTAGGATTTATGTTTGAGGTTTGGGTTTAGGGTCTAAGGTTCAGAGTAAAAAAATATCAAAATTATGTGTTAATGACATAAAAAAAATTATTGAACTGTCATTAAATAATTAGAAATAGACCATGAATGATGTGATGGAAAATGTTTATAAAATAATTTCTCAAATTGAAATAGAGTATCCGGAAATGCATTATCTGATGGAGCAGTGGCTAGAGTATCCGGAAATGCCTCAGCGGGTGGTGTGGTTCGTGATCAGGATGGTAATTGGATATTGGGATTCAAGCATTATCTGGGTAGTTGCTCACCATTGGAAGCAGAGCTTTGGGGTATCCTTGATGGAGTATTCATTTTATTGAACAAAGGGTACAAGAGGGTCAAGATCCGGTGATAATCTTGAAGTGGTTAGGGCTTTGTCCATGGATGATGGACTCTGGCACTACACTGCTCAGAAGAGTTAAAAGACTTGTACATTCTGAAGGCCAATGGGAAATTAAGCATGTTTCCAAGGAGTGTAATTTAATCGCGATCAAATGGCGAAGATTGGGCTCTCTTGGCAGACTTCTCTACGGATATTTGAAGTTCCGCCTGATGTGGTGACTACGACCATTCAACATGATAAAACTTTTAATGTCTCTTAGGAGGTTTTAAGTTGTCACTTTCTATTCACCAAAAAAAAAATTGAAATAGAGAAAAATGGTGTTGTGTGGCGGTCTAATATTGTAATAAAATAGATGTCTTTTTATCATCTGATAAGTAAGTAATATCTATCAAATATTTAGGCTCCTCGTTTTTTGTGTTTTAGGTTTTGAGATTCATTTGAATTTGAATTCGATTTTTGTTTGAAATGATTAATGGATGTTTGAATTGAATTTTTGTATATTTTTTTATTCATATGCTTGAGAGGGGTAAAATCTAATGTCTTGGATAATTTTCACATATATGCAATATTGATCTCGTTGGTCTCAAAACACAATTCATCGTGCATGTTCTGTCAACCAATGTTTATCCTGCCCGCCAATCAATATTTTGTAGGTTGCCCTAAATATCTTGTATCACCCAATCAGGGTGTTGTCACTCCACGATGTGGAAACAAATGATGG
The DNA here is from genome assembly GCA_025506655.1 of Gossypium rotundifolium. Lineage (NCBI taxonomy): Eukaryota > Viridiplantae > Streptophyta > Magnoliopsida > Malvales > Malvaceae > Gossypium > Gossypium rotundifolium. Next base: position 12,912,031 of record CP106726.1, read on the forward strand.
ACACACACACTCTAAATAAGGAATAATGCAAGTTGCTCACACATTATCCCAAGTATATAATCTACGTATGTAATATGACAAATATTTATAATTTCTCATTGCATTGATTTCTCATTACAAGGTGTTTCAACATACCTCTTCACCGACTTGTCCGTTGATTTCTCGTTGCATCCAAAGAAGGTCCTTTCTATCACAGGTATGATCCAAATGACCCTAAATCTATATTTATAAAAAAGCAATGCAATTAGAAATTATAAATATTTGTCATTCAATATGTTTTCATATATTAAGTACAATTTTACTTTTACCTTCGATTAAGAGGGAACTCTCATGGCTCCGAGAATAAGTAGGCGCTAACTAAGTCATTCGTATTTAAGCTCATTTTACAAAAGCATACAAAAACCATTTATTTAACTGATCGGCTATTGAATCGCCGTGTAATGTAATGGATCTTGTTGCTAAAGCATCTTGATTCTAGCATATCGATCCACCTCCCCCACACTTGCATGTGGTGGAAGGGCCAATTTGAGAAGTGTTTCCAACTATGTGCATTTCATTTGATTCCCATCTAATCCATTTTTCTTCTTAGAAAACATGTCACCTAACAATCGATATCATTTCAAACTTTAATATCGTAGATGCTATAAATAAACTAGCTACCTTTGAGTGATCTTGAATACATTCATTTGGCTTTCGAAAGTGAGAATTATGTTGTACATGAACAATTCGATTTTTTTTTGTTTTGTTTAAAATATCATAAAATAATATTTGATTTTACAAAATCTTAAAATATTTTCATAATAAAAAATAGAAAAAATTACCATATTGACAACATAATTTACCATGGTTTTTTTAAAAAACTTTAAAACATTCTATTTTTTCAAAAAAAAAGACAAGTTTTTGTGCAAAATGAGATAGGTTGATAGTTTGAGAGGATTTTCAAAAAAAAAAAAAAAAAAAGACAAGGTTTGCTTTGTTACCAATGTCTTTTTTTTTTTTTGTTTCACTTTGATCAATAAACTTGACAAGTAGATCTATTTTGGTCGTTAAACTTGAATTCTATCAAGATTTGATGATATGACTAGTATTACTGAAACATGATCGGATCGAACAGACTAAGAAGTAATCAATATAATGGTTTGAACAAACGGCTTAAATCGATTGACTCTGAAACTGCTTGAACTTGGTAAAAATTGAAAACCGTGACAAAAAATAATAGTTGAATAGGTTAAACCGGTTTAATAAATTTTTTTATTTTTAGATTTTTTTGAATTTTTATTTATCATTATTGGTCTGGAGATCAAATCAGTTGAATCAGAAATTGGTGGTCTAACCTATTCAACTATCGGTCCGATTATTAAAATACTGAATGTGACCCTCTAAGATCACTAATTAGACTCAACACTTTTAAGAGTCGAGATCTTATGAATATGTGGATTGTACTTTACAATTTTTTTCACTTGACAAATAAATGCAAATTTTATAGTCCATAGTTCCTTTTAACCCTATAAATAGGAGATAATTTATTTCAACGCATTCGAGTCCACATCCTCCTATATTAGTAATAATATCCACGCTAATCGAGTTAAAGACTTAATCGAAAAATTTTATAGTGATTTGATATTTAATAAACTCAACTCAACATCCATAAATATCGATTTTGTTTTAAAAATTTATTAAAAAATTAATATTTTATAATATTTAATTAAAAAATTGTTGAATTTATAAATTAATATGCCTGAGTAATTGATGGTGAAATATTTTATTTTATAATTATAATAAATAATCTCATTATTATTATTTTTAATTTTACGAATATAAACACACCATCCATTCGAAGATAATCTTAGCTGATGATAAAAGGAAAAGAAAACTTTAAAAGACAGTATTTTGATTCTATAATTATTGCATAGCTAATAATATACTGAATAATTATGGAACCACACATCCAAATGAACTTGTCTCTGACAATGAACAGTTTAGGTAAAATAGCAATATAAAGGAAAAATATATATATATATATATATATATATAAAATAAAATCTATATAAATATTAAATTTCCCATGTCATTGTAATCATTAAGCTTTAGATAAGGAAAAAAAAAAATTAAAATATCCATAAAACATTACCACTGACCCAACAGCTCCAGCAGCGCACAGACTCTCTTTCCGACAAGCTTCCATACACGCCTCTCAGAACTGAGAATCTACTGGTTTTTTTTTTTTTATTTGTAAGAGATTTTATTCTTTTGTATTCTTTTTTTTTTTGGTATTATATAGAATACAGTGGTTCTTGTTAGAAACTACAAAAAGGAAAAAAAGAAAGAAAAAAGCTCAGTTCTTTAGAAAGAAACCCCAAAAAAGATCTCGATTTTGGAACTGGGTTTGTGTGTTTTTTTTTTAAGTTTGTTTGACTTTAAAGTCACATAGACATTAGAGCCAGAGCCCCAAGGTGAATATACAGTTCATGTTTTTATTGAGAGGAAATTTGGGATTTTCATTGGGATTTTCTTTTTGTTGTTTTTACTCTTCCTTCGATTCTGGTTTTTGGGAAGAAAAATTAAAAAAAGTTGGTTGCTTTATTGGAATCTGAGCTTTAACTGTTGATGGGTCTTTGCCAAGTCTCTCGAACTTCAAAAATTTCAACTATATAATATAATATAAATGTTGGGTCTTCTTCAGATAGTTTTAAATTCTGGGTTTTTCTTTTTTGGTTTTAAAAGGCAAATCTTTTGAGTTTTTGGTTGGTGTTCTCGGTTTCAATTTGAAATTTTCATATCCTAGTGTTTTGATTGAAGAATTTAGGGTTTTTGATTTGGGAATTGTTTCTCCTCTTAGAACTGATTTGGGGAATTTTTTTTTTCTTTTGTTTTTTTGACAGGTTTCATTTGACTATGGATTCCCCACAATCAGTTGTGTCACCATTGAAGAACACAGTTATAGCTGAATCTGGTGAGAAACAAAAATCCAACACAAAAGAAGCTGTTTTGTCCAAAAAAGACAACAACATCCTAGGTGTTCTTGAAGTTTATGTTCATCAAGCAAGGGACATTCATAACATCTGCATTTATCAGAAACAAGATGTGTATGCTAAGCTTTGTCTCACCACTGATCCTCAAACCACTGTTTCCACCAAGATCATCAATGGTGGTGGAAGGAATCCGGTGTTCAACGACAACCTCCGTCTTGATGTTGGGAACATCGATTCGTGTCTTAAAATCGAGATATTCATGATGAGTAGAGTGAAGAATTATCTTGAAGATCAGTTATTGGGGTTTGCATTGGTACCATTGTCTGAAGTAATACTCAAGAATGGGAAGTTGGAGAAAGAGTTCTCTCTTTCTTCGACCGATTTGTTTCATTCGCCGGCTGGTTTCGTTCAGTTGTCGCTCGAGTATATCGGATCATCTCCCGATGTAATGACTATCCCTAATGTTGTTGTTGATGAAACCGTTAAGGATTCGGAAACCGACGAGCTCGAAAAGATCGAGTTCCCGGATCCGAAAATCGTTAACGAGAACCAAATGATGGTGTCCGAGTACTTTGGGATCTCGCCTTCCGAGAATTCGGAAATGGGTGTTAATGTATTGGATTCAATCCAAGTCCCTAAGCTTGATTCTCCCCCCCCAAGTAGTGTTTCCACCAATGGGGTTTCCCTTTCGAGCTCCGAGTCTTCCGATGGCGCTTCGAAAGAGAAAACCGTCGATGTGGGTGACGGTGACAGCAATTTATCCGGGGCGAAACCGGTTGTTTCCGTCAATATCGAGCCTGAAATGAAGGTTGTACAACAAGACATAGTGGATATGTACATGAAAAGCATGCAACAATTTACCGAGTCCTTAGCTAAGATGAAATTGCCTTTGGACATCGATAGCGGACCGACCAAATCGGAGAATTCGAATTCGAGTACCGCAACCGATAAGAAAACATCGGCGTCAAAAAATTCCGGTAATCGAGTGTTTTATGGAAGTAGGGCTTTCTTTTAATGCTTATATCTTCATCTTTTGAAAAGGAAGACACATAGGTGACTTTAGATTTTTAGGATGGTGACTTATAATATGTTGTTTTCCTTTATGTCAAAAAATCATGACATTATGACTCACTGTTTCTACCTTTGTTTCACTGCAACTGCTCTTAGTTTATATATATATATATATATATACATACATATATATATGAACCTTTCCTTTTTATAATGGCAAATCATATATTTTCTTGTTATGTTTGGTCCCACTTGGTGATTCTTCCAAAGTATTTGTATTCGACACATATTCGGACATTTCACTTCAATTTCCACAACAAGGATGACGGACGAAGAATATTGACGTAGATCTTAGAAAACAAGTGCGATGACAAGCGAGGGTGATGGAGACAATAAAGGGTTGAGAAATGCGAGAGTTACGGTTGTTGTGATTATAGAAAGAAAGTCGTAGAAAGAATTTTAAAAAACTCGAGTTTGTCGGAAGATCAAAAAGTCCCGAATGAAACATTTAATGGAAATTATTAAAAGACGGTTATAATAAGAATGTGAGAATTCGAAGCAATTTAGGAATCCTACCAACCTTTCAAGTTAGGGTGTGTTCTCTGTTACCATGAAAATACGTTATCAACAACGAAGAATATTTGACTTCCAAATGTGCGATCAAAAAGTGATTTTTGACAATAATGAATAACACTACGAGTTAACAAAAACCATTTTTTTTCCGAAACCCTTAATTTCAATGGAAGTCATTTTCGACGGAGAATTGTTCGTGAGGATATCTGACCTCAAGAGATTGTATTTATTTTAACGTTTTTAGTGCATTTAATATATTATTTTTTAAAATAAAAATTAATCTAAAAAAATTGAATAAACTAATTTTTTTCTTAAATTAAAATTTAAAACTTAAAAATTAATTTAAATACCTTGTATAAGCTCGACTCAAACCGGGATAAGCTCTAGATATTACTTATGAGCAACTTGTCTAAGTGGTGGTGCATTTCTCGAGTGATGTGCAAGTCGGACAATAAGTGAAATTTGCGGTGCAATCAGAGCCGTACAGTTATTTTCAAACCCAGTTGTGGATCCCCCCGGTAAATGTCATTTTCTTTGGAAAAACAGAACCCAATTCCCAGGTTTTTTTTTAATAAAAATTAAAATATGTATTCTTTGTAAATTCATTTAGAATTTAAAAATTTAGTGTTTTATTTTTTAAAATTTTAAAATAAAATTTAATTTTTAATATTGTTAAAATTACTTTATTAAATTTAAATTTATTATAATATTTTTTATAAAATAACTATCATTTATTTTAAAATGTTATATTAAAAATTTAATATTTAGACGCTAAATTTTGAAATCTAAAAGATAAAGAGATTAAAATTCTATAAATAAAAGTAGATGGATTAAATTTTAAATTTACAAATAATATAAAAAATGATGACATATTTTAATAAAAGTAAGGTAAAAGTACTATAGAAATGGATAAATTAATCATTATATGTTAGATCAAGAGAATATCTTGTGTCATTCTATTAAAAATTTAATCTATTTCTATTGTTAAAAATTAGATACTAGTCCTTATATGTCAAAATGAGTACACATGACACACCACGTGTAACTGTTTAGTAATTCTATCAACTACGTTAATATTTTACTTTTATCTAACAAATAAAAATTAATTTACTATTTATTAAATAGAAAAATATAATTTAACTCCAAGTACAAAAAAGTGAGCTAATAGCAGTAAAACAAATTATTAAAGTTGAAGTCAATCATCCATGTATGGGTCATTCATGAATGAACCACCTGAACTTTTTTTCTCTTTTAGACAAACATTTGTGAACAAAAGTAGAGGGACCAACAAAAAACAAATTTCAATTTGGGGGCACAAAAGAAATAAATAAAAAAGGGATTCTGCCTAAACCAAAATGGCAATATATCCTTTGTCCCCACAAAATTTTATCATCTTAAACCTGTGTTCACTTGGGAAAATTTTTTTTTAAGGACTCAAAATCCATTTACTTCGACCTCAAGTCATTATTTTTAGGTTAAATTGTGCTATTAGTACCTATACTATTCGTAATCCTATAATTTGGTAATTTTTAATTCTTATTCTTTTAAAATTTTAGTCCATTGTTTTCAAAATATTATCATATGCAAAAAAAAAAAAAAATCCCAACTAGTAGATTTAATGACTATAGTTCACGTTAAGATTAAAATTTCAAAAGTCGAATAAATCCCCCAAAGTATAGGGTCTAACAATGCAATTTGACCTTATTCTTATTCCCTTCTAACATCATTATTATTATTATTGTAGCAACTTGCAAAATGAAAACCCACAACATGTAATTTAACCTAATTAATTAAAAAAATAATATTCGACCTAGGGACGGATTTGAAATTCGAATCTCAACATTTGCAATCTTTTTATCATAACCATCCCAACTTTTTAAATACCAAAAGTAGCCCAAAAAAGAAAATAGAAAACTTACTTAAAGTGAATTGGATAGTGGAAACCTACTAAAATCCACATATCAAAAAAGCTCATCTCATTAGCATAAAATAAAAATTCACATAAAGTTAAGAGAGGACCACAATCATGGTAGTATCCATTTTTGGATGCCACTATTAAATAAATAAATGAAAGTGATTTGAAAACCCCAGCAAGAAAAATCCCAGTTTTCTATGGAAAAAGTAAGGATAAGAGCTTAGTATGGCCACAAAAATGGAAACCTATGAATAACACACCAATGGCAATTAATGATGCAGCACAGTCCGGATATCAATGAGAGATGAGCAGCAACAGCAACAACAAAAGCAAATGCAAAGGCAAAAGATGGAGAAATTCTTGTAACTTATTTGATTGGGATTCTTTTTATATGGATGTTTTCTCTAATGTTTCACACTAGCAAATCCAATCGAATCGAAACTCCTTAAAATCGGAGAGAAAAAACAATCCCGGATAATACGAAGAAGAATATAAGGACAAGGACCAGCAGCTTAGCCAGGCATTACAGCAGTTGAAAATTTTGAAAAAGAAAAGAAAGGGAAAAATAATTAATACCCTATTGTTCAATGTACCACGATTGGCACGCGTTCGAACCGATCTTCCGGAGTATATATATCCCGCATTCTGATTGTAAACCTCGCTCAAATGCCAAGAAAGGAACCTAAATTTTGTTTTTTTCACTATTTTAAATAAAGTAAAAAGAAAAAAATTCAAATCTCAAACCTTGTTGAAAATCGCTTGAAACCGCTCACTCTGAATGTGTATAACCATTAACCGTCGTTAGTGCCATAAGATCAATTTCCGTGTAAGCCAATATAGTAACGAGTCATATCGAATTTGTGCAAATCCATTCACCCTACATTATAGTATCTGATATCCGAATACCAGATCTCCTAGGCAGCAATTCCTGAAAGATGAAACAAAGAAATAGATGAATTAATGAATACTGCAAAAGCCAGGATTCACCCCTCAAGCCTCAACATTCTGTCTTATGACATCATTAGTAATACTGAATTTTCGGTGTTCATATAGGGGTAATCCGATAACAATTGTTAAATAGGCAAAACAAGCATGTTTACCTCTATTGGACTGTCTACTTGCGACATTGTAACTTCCAACATAATCCTCAGAGGGTCTTGTAGTAACATCTGCGGATGTATTGCCAAGTCCATAACCGAACGAGCTAGGACCATCCAAGTCAGGTGATGCAAACTTCCAAGTTGAGTCACCATAAACTGAAGCATTACGGTAAAGATCCCCATAGGAACCTTCAATATTACCAGTTGACCCAGCAAATGATGATGGTGGTGCTGCAACAATGCCGATGTTTCTTCCATATCCTCCCCCTCCCAAACTGTAGTTGTCATCGGCACTCCCACCGGTATAACCAGAAGCGTTCCCTCCACTTCGAGCGGGAAGAGAAGGTCTCCAATTTGCCCCACTATTTCCTAAAGAACCGAAACTACCATTTCCAGACCCTAAGTAACTAGCAGGACTGGAAGCATTTGTAGCATTGCTAAGGCCTACATTTCCCCAAACATTCCGAGTAGCAGGGCTCAAAACAGAATCGCTTCTTCCACTTCCGGCAACATAACCAATTGGAGTATTATACCTGTTTGAATTCCCACCATAATACGGACTAATTATCTGTCCGTATCCAAGACTGTTACCAAAGTTAGAATTCCCACCATAGTTCGGGCTCATTCCTGGTTCCATATTCATACCTATTCCATACCCAGTGGTACTAAATGGAGAAAACACGTTTTGCCTACTAGTGAGAGGATTAAACCTACCATCCATCCTAACTCCAATGCCTCCGATGGGATTTAGATTAAATCCCTGCGCATAACTATTGAGGAAGTTGGAAGCCCTATTTAAACCATAATTATATCCGATAACATTGCGGTTGGTAGCACCTGGAGATAGTTCTTTAGGAACTGCTCTCTTGACCTCAACCAATTTCCCATTGAGTTCGTGAAATGTTTTATGTAGGACTTTGTCTACTGCTTCTTCCGAATCATAGGTGATGAAGCCGAACCCTCTCGGCCTTTGTGTATTATGATCATACATCACCACAACATCAGTAATTTTACCAAATTGATCAAAGTAGTTCTTAAAGTCAACCTCGGTGACGGTAGATGCCAAACCTCCAACAAAAATCTTTTTCGTTCGTCCAACACCGGTAGATCCAGTGACACCAACCACGTTCCGGTTTAGAACAATTTGATCATCCCTAGGAACAGCCTTCTTTGCCTCAACCTGAAAAATCGGGCAGTCAAAAACTTGAATCAAATAATTGCATCCCGATCTTAAAAAGGACAATTATAATCGAGGCTCTCACCTTGCGACCATCGATCATATGCTTATCCATAATTACCCTCTCAGCAACAGCAGAATCGGCAAAGACAACGAAACCAAAGCCACGGGCACGGCCAGTGACACGATCTCTCATGATCATTGCCTCCACCACTTCCCCATACTTTCTGAAATACTCCTTAAGACGTTCCTCATCGGTGTCCCACGATATCCCACCAATGAAGAGTTTACCAAGATCAGATTCCATCTTTATCTAAAATCACCATCATTAAACCACCAATTTCAATCCCCAAAAACACAAATTCTAAACTTTGTTTTTCTCAAAATAATGTTTCCTACAATTGGATTCGAAGACTAAATTTATCAAATTCAATCAGAATTCCGATACCAATTCAATAAAAGTAACTCTTTCACATCATCCTGAATTATCCAAATTATCACCAGCAGCTAAAATAGGATCGATCTTTATGCATAACAATAACAACAATTAAACACTAAAATTAAAAGGAAAACACATACCTTTTTATTATGAACAGATAGAATCCTACCAAAGAAAAAATGGGGATCTGTCAAATCCAATATAGGATCATCTGAAAAAAAATTTTATACACTAATCAGAAGACAACCCAGAATTCCTGCCAATCAAAAGGAAAAAAAAAACTTAAAAATTGAGACCAAATTATGTGGATCAAAACAAAAAGACCAAAGAGCATGAAGAAGATCAAAATTTACCATATTGGAAATGACCCAGATGAGAAAATGGGAAGGAAATTAAGATCTGAGATGAGAAATGATGATAATGGAAACAGAAGAGGAGGTTTTATAGTTCATTTTCTTTTTAAAAAAAATCCTTTTTCTCTCTTTTCTCCTCCTCTTCTTTGGTTATTCCACTCCTCTTAATTAAATCAAAAGAAATGGAATTTGATGAAAGAAAAGAGAAGAGAGAGAATATATGGTGTGTGTGTGAGAGAGAGAGAGAGAGAGAGGGGGGGATTGAGATTGGCAATCCTCTGGACTAAGAATATTTGGGGTATTGATGGCAGGAGAGGGTGATTTTTTATGGTTTTATTTATATTTTAGTCCCTAAATTATACATTTAATTATATTAATACTTTTTCCCTCAAAAAAAAAATTATATTAATACTTTTATTTTTCTCCCATATTAATACCTCAACTTTATTTCGGTTAATATTTCCACTCCAAATGCCAAATGGCATTAAAAAAGTTGGAAATCGAATCAGAGTTAGACACATGTTTGGGTTTATGATAAATAAATTTTTAAATGACAACTAAAAAAGAAACTATTTAATTTATATATATTTTTGGTAAAATATTAGGCCAGTTTAGAATATGGGTCGGACTCAGGCTTGAACCCGGCATGACCCATTTTTTTTAAATATGTAATGTTTTATATTATGTAATTTATAGCACATAATTATAATGTAAACATTAAAAATGTTAAGATGATTATATATATAATTTTAATAAATAAAATATATAAAATTATTAAATATTAAATTAAAATAATACAAATATAATTTTTTAAAATAATAATATAGGCCGACCTAAATTGGGTTTGAGCTAGTTATTTACAAATATAGACGAGTTTAGATAAAATTTTATACTCATATTTTTGTCCTTTCTCTAAAACTAGAACCTAGATTACCAAGTCCAATGTAACACCCCACACCCGACTTGATCGCTAGATCCGAAAATCTAATGTCAGATTACATTGCCGACGTAATTCAAATTAGCTTACTAATTTACATCAGTCAAAGAACATTTATCATATCAATCCATTTGTTCATCCAACATATCATACACATCCATCTTAATGTTTAAGAATCTAATTTATTAAGTTACGGGTCTATGTTAAGTCAATTTGAGAGTTAGGACTTGAATCCAAACTCTATTTTCACATTTCAGTGTTGTGTCTCAAGACAAAAAACTTTATATCTTGAGACGGACCTTATTTTACTTTTGAGATTTTTTGTTTTGATATCAACATGTCTCGAGACGCTAGATGTGGTATCTTGAGGTAAGGTACCTTATGTCTTAAGACTAGGTCTCGAGACCAACCTCGCTGTTTTCTTATTTTAGCTTTGATGTTTGAATGTCTTGAGACAAGTGTTCTTTCTGTCTCGATACCTCAAACAGGGCCAAACTTAATCGGCTTCGATGTTCCCTTGTCTTAAGACAAAAGCCACATTGTCTTGAGATCTAAAGGGAATTGTCTCGAGACTATTTTGACAATGTCTCGAGACATTAAACATATACATAAACAAGTAGGTAAATTTTGTTCTTATGGTCTTGAGACACGTTCCTGCTGTTTCGAAACTCAATGACAGATTGACCCTAAATGCACATTTTCAAGTGTTCAAGCCATACCAAAATATACCGTAAACATACTTAAACCTTACCTCAATGTAAAATCATCAATTTATCACATACAAACACAATCAAACATCATCGAATCGTAATAATCAATGTATCATTATCTAACCAACTAATTCTCATATTCAAACACATATAATCTAGCATAATTATCTACTAATCAAGGAACAAAGTTCATCTTAATAAAGTTTATATGCCAAGTATCAAAATATCAAAATGTTAACTTAAACATTATGCCCAAAACAACCTAGGTACATGTGTAACGCTCGAAATTTCTTAATTTTGAATTGTTAAATTATGTCAAGTAATTTGTAATGGCTAAGTGTTCTGGTTGTGTGAGTGAGCTTCTGAGTTCGAGTCTTTTCCCTTGAATTTTTGCTATTTTTCTCCCAACCCCTGACTTGAACATTTGGCTTATCTTTAATTTCTGAGTAATTGTTAGCAAGAATGAAGTTTCTTGTTGCTGCTATATTTTTTTTTTTTTTAAATTTTCTCTATTCAATTTCTGAAAACTATCTTTCTCCACCGTGGTGTTCCCTCTTCTGGTTTTTTCCATTACCGTCCTTCTTGTTGTTAGTGTAACGTTCAGACTTGTTTTTCTTTGTGCCATCTTTTGCTAATTGCTTGTCTCTAGCTGTATGAGACTTGGGTATTTTAGTGTTGTGTCTTCATCTCTTTGTAAGTGCTTTGTTTACTCTTCATGGGGGTGATCTTTATTTTTGCTCTTAATCTGTTTCAAAAAGGAGGTAGGTGAATGTGTTGGTTGATCAGATTTGGTGGCAATTAACCCTCCGACGAACTGAGGGATCTTAGAATTTTTTTCCTTTCTTTAGGTAAGTGGTCGACTGCCTTGGTTATTACTGATTTTGTTTGTCTTGGTTTAATGCTTTAATGGTGTTTTGGCCGAATACTCTAACTGAGTAAGGGGTCGAATGAATGTCTCAATTTTGGTGTATTATTGCTAATTAGTTTAGTTGGATGTTGAATGTAGGAGCTAGAAGGGTTATTATAGTGTCGACATCGTGTTTCAACTAGGTGTGTAACTCTAATCTCGAAAAATCAGTGAATAGCACGAAGCCGAAAACCTTATTGTCGACACCACACGGCTGTGTGCTTGGTCATTTGCTAGGCCGCGTGGGCCCAATTTGAGTAAATTTAGTTAGGGTTATTTTTTGAAGTGCATTTCGATGTCAGTGATTTTATAGGTTCTGTTAAGTGATATGCATGTTGTCTGATAAATGAAAATTGTTGTTCTGTTGTGATTGCATAAATTCTGGAGGTATGTCTGCCTTATAAAATTTGTTTCTGGTATGTAAATCTATGAGCACCGTTAGCATGTTTATGATTAATTAAGTATATATGAGCATTATTATTCTGAATACATATGAATATATGCTGTGTTGTTTCATGTGCATTTGGGGTGGGATATGATAATGTGACATAGGAAGTTCTGGAAGGCTCTGATATACAATATCTGATTCTGGAGATTTTCTGCACTATATCCAGCAGTTTGACTGCATAATTCTGTATAGTGGCATACTCATTTGGTGTGTGGGGTTGGATGGGTATTAATTACCCTATTTGGTGTGTTGGGTGGGACAGAGACAGTGTGTTGCGGACGAGGGCAGGATCTGTATATGATTTGTCTGGTATTGTTGTATCATTTAATATGCCATGCCATTTGTACCTAAATTGTCTATTATGTTGCGATGCTTAATATGCCATGTCACCTATATTACTCTGCATGATTTTCTGTTGTCTGTTTGATATATAGGATCATCTGAAAAAAATTTATACACTAATCAGAAGACAACCCAGAATTCCTGCCAATCAAAAAGGAAAAAAAAAACTTAAAAATTGAGACCAAATTATGTGGATCAAAACAAAAGACCAAAGAGCATGAAGAAGATCAAAATTTACCATATTGGAAATGACCCAGATGAGAAAATGGGAAGGAAATTAAGATCTGAGATGAGAAATGATGATAATGGAAACAGAAGAGGAGGTTTTACAGTTCATTTTCTTTTAAAAAAATCCTTTTTCTCTTTTCTCCTCCTCTTCTTTGGTTATTCCACTCCTCTTAATTAAATCAAAAGAAATGGAATTTGATGAAAGAAAAGAAGAGAGAGAATATATGGTGGGTGTGAGAGAGAGAGAGAGAGAGAGAGAGGGGGGAGATTGAGATTGGCAATCCTCTGGACTAAGAATATTTGGGGTATTGATGGCAGGAGAGGGTGATTTTTATGGTTTTATTTATGTTTTAGTCCCTAAATTATACATTTAATTATATTAATACTTTTTCCTCAAAAAAAATAAAATTATATTAATACTTTTATTTTTCTCCGATATTAATACCTCAACTTTATTTCGGTTAATATTTCCACTCCAAATGCCAAATGGCATTAAAAAGTTGGAAATCGAATCAGAGTTAGACACATGTTTGGGTTTATGATAAATAAATTTTAAATGACAAATAAAAAGAAACTATTTAATTTATATATATATTTGGTAAAATATTAGGCCTTTAGAATATGGGTCGGACTCGAGCTTGAACTCGGCATGACCCATTTTTTAAAAATATGTAATGTTTTATATTATGTAATTTATAGCACATAGTTATAATGTAAACATTAAAAATGTTAAGATGATTATATATATAATTTTAATAAATAAAATATAAAAATTATTAAATATTAAATTAAAATAATACAAATATAATTTTTTAAAATAATAATATAGGCCGACCTAAATTGGGTTTGAGCTAGTTATTTACAAATATAGACGAGTTTAGACAAAATTTTATACTCATATTTTTGTCCTTTCTCTAAAACTAGAACCTAGATTACCAAGTCCAATGTAACACCCCACACCCGACTTGATCGCTAGATCCGAAAATCTAATGTCAGATTACATTGCCGACGTAATTCAAATTAGCTTACTAATTTACATCAGTTAAAGAACATTTATCATATCAATCCATTTGTTCATCCAACATATCATACACATCCATCTTAATGTTTAAGAATCTAATTTATTAAGTTACGGGTCTATGTTAAGTCAATTTGAGAGTTAGGACTTGAATCCAAACTCTATTTTCACATTCAGTGTTGTGTCTCAAGACAAAAAACTTTATATCTTGAGACGGACCTTATTTTACTTTTGAGATTTTTTGTTTTGATATCAACATGTCTCGAGAAGCTAGATGTGGTGTCTTGAGGTAAGGTACCTTATGTCTTAAGACTAGGTCTCGAGACCAACCTCGCTGTTTTCTTATTTTAGCTCTGATGTTTGAATGTCTTGAGACAAGTGTTCTTTTTGTCTCGGTACCTCAAACAAGGCCAAACTTAATTAGCTTCGATGTTCTCTTGTCTTAAGACAAAAGCCACATTGTCTTGAGATCTAAAGGGAATTGTCTCGAGACTATGTTGACAATGTCTCGAGACATTAATCATATACATAAACAATTAGGTAAATTTTGTTCTTATGGTCTTGAGACACGTTCCTGCTGTTTCGAAACTCAATGACAGATTGACCCTAAATGCACATTTTCAAGTGTTCAAGCCATACCAAAATATACCGTAAACATACTTAAACCTTACCTCAATGTAAAATCATCAATTTATCACATACAAACACAATCAAACATCATCGAATCGTAATAATCGATGTATCATTCTTGCTAACAATTACTCAGAAATTGAATATGAGAATTAGTTGGTTTCACGTCAGTTTCTTGTTGCTGCTATATTTTTTTTTTTCAAATTTTCTATTCAATTTCTGAAAACTATCTTTCTCCACCGTGGTGTTCCCTCTTCTGGTTTTTCCATTACCGTCCTTCTTGTTGTTAGTGTAACGTTCAGACTTGTTTTTCTTTGTGCCATCTTTTGCTAATTGCTTGTCTCTAGCTGTATGAGACTTGGGTATTTTAGTGTTGTGTCTTCATCTCTTTGTAAGTGCTTTGTTTACTCTTCATGGGGGTGATCTTTATTTTTGCTCTTAATCTGTTTCAAAAAGGAGGTAGGTGAATGTGTTGGCTGATCTTTTGGTTGTGTAGTGATCGTTTATTTCATTATTTCCAATTAGGTGAAGATTTGGTGGCAATTAACCCTCCGACGAACTGAGGGATCTTAGAATTTTTTTCCTTTCTTTAGGTAAGTGGTCGACTGCCTTGGTTATTACTGATTTTGTTTGTCTTGGTTTAATGCTTTAATGGTTTTTTGGCCGAATACTCTGAGTAAGGGGCCGAATGAATGTCTCAATTTTGGTGTATTATTGCTAATTAGTTTAGTTGGATGTTGAACGTGGGAGCTAGAAGGGTTATTATAGTGTCGACATGGTGTTTCAATTAGGTGTGTAACTCTAATCTCGAAAAATCAGTGAATAGCACGAAGCCGAAAACCTTATTGTCGACACCACACGGCTGTGTGGGCCCAATTTGAGTAAATTTAGTTAGGGTTATTTTTTGAAGTGCATTTCGATGTCAGTGATTTTATAGGTTCTGTTAAGTGATATGCATGTTGTCTGATAAATGAAAATTGTTGTTCTGTTGTGATTGCATAAATTCTGGAGGTATGTTTGCCTTATAAAATTTGTTTCTGGTATGTAAATCTATGAGCACCGTTAGCATGTTTATGATTAATTAAGTATATATGAGCATTATTATTCTGAATACATATGAATATATGCTGTGTTGTTTCATGTGCATTTGGGGTGGGATATGATAATGTGACATAGGAAGTTCTGGAAGGCTCTGATATACATTTCTGGAAATTAAACACTAAATATATCTGATTCTGGAGATTTTCCGCACTATATCCAGCAGCTTGACTGCATAATTCTGTATAGTGGCATACTAATTTGGTGTGTGGGGTTGGATGGGTATTAATTACCCTATTTGGTGTGTTGGGTGGGACAGAGACAGTGTGTTGCGGACGAGGGCAGGATCTGTATATGATTTGTCTGGTATTGTTGTATCATTTAATATGCCATGCCATTTGTACCTAAATTGTCTATTATGTTGCGATGCTTAATATGCCATGTCACCTATATTAATCTGCGCATGATTTTCTGTTGTCTGTTTGATTTATGGGCTAAGTTGCACACTGATCTTTATAGCTCATCCAATAGTTTATCTTCTCAGGTAATCAACAGACTTAGGAGCAGGTGGCGTGCAGGAGCTCGGGTTGGATTTTAGCTAAATAAAAAAGATGATTTATAAATTTAAACTTAATTTTGGACTTTTTGGACTGTATAAATGTTTTGGACTTTATTCTTCTATTTTTGGATTTTCTCTTGGATTTTTGTTTTCGATAGTCTGTGAATATATGTTTTCACATATTGAAATCACAGTTTTCAAATTAAAAAATCCTAAATTTCCGCTGCAAAACTAAGTAACAAATTAAGTGTTTTTCTATAAAATAAATAAGTCATATATGTATTTATTAAAAACTTGTAAGAGTTTTGTTAAATTGATATTTTCGAAATATACATGTAACTAGTTTAAAATTTAGAGTTCTAAAATGAACTGATGTAATTCATGAAGATCCGGTCATAACGTCTAGGCCGAGTGTGGGGTGTCACAACATCCTATTTCAACACAAACATGTATATACATACAAAAGAGGTAGCAAAATCATTCTCGAGTTGAGTTGTTAAGATTGGGTGCTTGAACACTTTCAATCTACAGAAATCGTTGTCCGAGACCTATGTACAGAAATAAACATTACCGTACAATGAGTATTGAATACTCAATGGTGCTAATATAATTCAAAGACAATGCATTAAGGATAAACTAAAGCAATTACATATGAAAATATCAATTACATTAATGTATACTACTTTAACACTCATCACATCATTTTTTAACTTTCTTGATCATTTCATGTTTTCAGTATCAATTTCAATGCTTACTCATTTTGACCCTTATTATCCGATAATGAGTAAGCACAAACTTAAATTTGAGATTGATTTATTCTACCATCCTTGGTTGTCTAACAACAATGACTTTTAGTATTTGTTCGGACTATTTTATTCTGTCACCCCGAGTTGCCCAATAACGATGACTTTTAGTATTTGCTCATGACTCTCAAAGAATTGGAGCTAGTAAATCACTATATCGATGACCCAATGACATGCCAACTATACTACACTACGTCTAACATCTTTTAACGAGGCATTAACATCATAATCACCATTGTAACACGTGTCATCATAATATCAATGTATCAATATTTATATACATATCAAACACAATTTCAAATATTTATCACATATTCTATCATCACATCATATCTATCTTTCTAAGTTTATAAGTGAAAGATACCATTATCTTGATGTTTATTCATATTAGATTATTACGGCCAATTAAACGAAAGCAAATGAAAATTGAATTATAGAAGCACAAACTGCAGTAGCTATTCGATGTTCGTCTTTTCTTTTTCCTTCGTCTTGGACGTTCTAGCGTCGTCTTTCACTACATTCGATAATATGGTTTCAAAACAATATCAGTTTCTTAATCAAATTCACATAGTAACAATAATTAAACATATATACATTTTATTCATTTTAGTCCCTATAAACCCTATTAACCAAAATGCACAGAACCTTTGATTTTCCCGATTGAATTTAAAATCAACTTCATAAATATAGTACAACGACCTCCTACTATCATTATTTGTTACTAAACCTCAAAATTTTTATCCTTTATAATTGAGTCCTTAACAATACAAAATTAATCAAATCATTTAAATTTAATTCAAACTTATATTTCATACTTTTTATTATATTTGTAGCATATTGAAGCCATGTATTCTAGTCTCTTAACATTCAAGTTACCAAGAATCCAAACAATGGAAATTGAACCATAATTCCACTAATTCAATGATCAAGAAAATGGGCTTTAAGGATTTGGCATTAACAACTACACATTTATCATTAATTCATGAAGAAAACTTGCCAATTATCTTGATCATGGATCAGCAATGGAGGAAAGCTTAAAGAAATTTTCTTTCTTTTTGGTTTAGCCAAATAAGGAAGAAGAGAAAATAGTTTTTTTTGGGTGAATTATAAGAAGAGGGAACAGTCTTAATGGCAACTCGACTAGCGCAACTCAAACCCAGACCACACATGGGACGATGAACACCTTGACTATGAGACTAGCACACGAGGTTTAGTTTATATATACATGATTAACATGGTGTTTTGTTTAATTAAATTTAAGTAATTAACTAATTAAATGTTTAATTATTCTTTAATTTTGGTTAGGGGTAAATGATAATATAACTCTCACTTAAATATTACTATGAATTTACCGATTGAGTTTTAACTCGATTAGTATGGGTATTGTTGTCAATACAAGAGAACGCGAGTTCGAGTGCGCTGAAGCGCATTATCCTCTTTTTTATGGGTTGGGGAAGGACTATGAGTAGTTCTAAGTATTGTGTTAAAAAGAGCAGGTATGATTAGAACCTATAATAAGATTTGTTCAAAAAATATTACCATGAATTTACAAAGGTTAATTACTCCTAAAGTCCTTTGTTGAATTTTCATTTAAGATCATAAATCATTTACACTCATTTTGTCACATAACAATTTAGTCCCTATACTATTTTTAACAACCGATTTAATTTAATCATATTCACTAAATTAACCCCTCAATATCGTGTTCTACACATAATTATTCTATTATAAATTATTTAATAATTTGATTCAACATTGAATTTTTTCGACACTGATGAAAATAGTGGCAAATCAAGGGGCTAGCAGGGGCCTTGGTCCCCCCTAAAATGAAAAAAATTTTATTTAGGCCCCTTTATAGTCTATACAATTTTAAATTAGTAATGATAAAAATACACTTTGGCCCGAAAATGATAAAAATTTGATTTAATCATTTAAAAATTATAAAGATATAAATTGTTAAAATGATAAAATTACATTTTTACTATCATAAAAATATACAATTTAATTTCGATGCAACGAAAAATTTTCTCGATAGCATAAAGAATGAGTTTATGATGGTAAAGATTATTCCATTAGATTAAAACAAGATGATGAACTTGGTATTGGGATCATGAAGAAGTAGAAGATATTGATGATGAACAATTCTCCAGATGAATCTTGATTTTTTTTTACTTAAAATATTTAATTTTGTTTTTTAAATAATTTTTTGGATTTTGAGGTTTTATATATTTATTTTTATTTATATATATTTAATATATTTTTATAATAAAAGACAGGTGTCTAAATCTGATTGGCTTTTTTTTTTTTTATGTGGTTTGGCATTTGGACCGAAAGTATTAACATAATGGGATATAAAAAGTTTGGGTATAAATGTAAAACGGGTATAGTTTGGGGGCTAAAACATGAATAAGACCTTTTTTTTAATTTTGAAATGTAAATTTTTAGGGTAAACTACATTTGTAGTCACTCAACTATTGTTAAATTTCTTTTCCGACCATCCAACTATTCCAATTTTTTTCTTTTTAGTCGTCGACTGTTAAATAGTTAACGAAAAGATAATACGACAGCTTTTAATATTGGCATAATAGCAACATTAACCGTCAACATTTATACATTATGTCAATTTAATTTTGATTTTAAAAATCTGTATTCCTTACTTGGATTGCATGTTAGAACCAAATCATATACCAACTTTTATGCATATTTAATAGTTAAAAGCAGAGTTTTGGACCACTTTATTTAAACCTTGCATTATTTTATTTTTAATATTTGAATAAATTTTTAATTACTTTTTAGATTCATAAACAGGTTGGTTGAAGTTTAAGGCATGCTGTTGTTGTCTACTTTGGTGTTACAAATGAAGGTTATGGTACAGATTAAGCCTAGCTGGCTGGGGTCCAACTCATAAAATTAATAATTTTAAAATTATAGGTTAAATCAGGGTTTCATTCTGCTATATTTTTATAAAAGTTGTTGATTTAATCTTTGTATCTATTTTTGAAATTTTAAAATTTTAGTCCGCACCGAATGGAAACGGTTAACTTTATTAAGTTTTACTATTTTGAAAATCTGATGTGATGAACATATTATCATATGTGTAATGTCATGTTAGCTTGTTATTTCTACATATTACTCACTAGAAATCCAATTAATGGATTAACAATTATAATTCGAAAAGTATAGGGACTTAGAATGATTTAATTGGAGACTACAGACTAAATCTACAATTGTACAAATAGTACAAAACCGGTAATAGAATTTAACAAACAGATATAGCTGCTGTGGTTTGAGTTATAACTAAAATTTTAAAATTTGAAAAGTATATGAAGTATAGGGACTAAATCTAAAACTTTCAGAAAGTACAAGGACTAATAGTAAATTTTAACCATAATTCAATTTATTGGTGAAAGTACCATGGAGGCACCTACTACTAGGAATCAGATTGCATTTTGCCCTATTTACTCAAAAATGGGCAAATTAATCTCTATATGTTAGATCAAAGAGCAAATTGGTCATTCTATTAACAATTCCATCAATTCCTATTGTTAAAAGTTAGTCCATGTACGTTAGCATGAGTTACAGATGACACACCACGTATCATTGTTTGGCTATTCCATTAATCACGCCAGTTTTTAACTTTATAAATGGATGGAATTTTAACACAAAAGACCAGTTTGTTATGTGATCTAACATACATGAACTAATTCGTTCATTTTCTTAATAAAGGGAGCAAAATGCAATTTAATCACTAATACAATAACCTCTATTAGACTTTTACCCATCATATCATTTAGAGGGTTTCTTGAAGTTTCAAATACTAAACTCCCTATTCAAATACATTGAAATTGGAGTTAATAATAATGATAATAATAAAACAAGTACAACCCAATCTTCAGGGGCGAAGTCGGGGCCCTTAAAATTTTTTAAAAAATTTAAATTAGTAATGGTAAAATTACATTTTACCCCTAAAATTATAAAAATTTGATTTAATCCTTTACAAATTATAAAGAATTAAAATTTCATCCGACCCCAAAAAATTGTACTGGCTTCGCCCCCAATGTTCTAAATAACTTTCTAAAATTGATTAAACAATTTTATTGTAGTTAGATTGGTATAAATTTTGGTGTAAAGTGAAAGCAAGGTGCAATGCTTAAATATAGTTCATTAAAAAAGTGATTGGCTTATACTCACCTTCTTATTTTAAAGATATTTAATGATTTTGCCTGCAAATTATTTTATGGTATTATAAATGTAAAAAATGTTGGGAAATTAAGTATTTTAATTAATTTTGTGCACCATAAATATAATAGTTTTCATAAAACAGTGACGTCACATCATCTGTATCCATTTTTCAATAGGTTCATGCCAAATCAGCATTTTTATATTGAATTTCAACATTTTCATCCTGAAAAAAATCAAATCTTGAAAAAAAATCAAATCCAAGTTAAAATACTAAAAATCAGAATAAAAATATTGATATAGCATAAAACTATTGAAAAGGATACGCTCACCAAATGATGGGCCGTAATAAGAAGTCCAAGTAGACAAGCTAAAATTAAATCCAACAAAAAGGACATTTCAAAATTGAATATAATGTAGGCCACAATAGTCATTTCAGTCCCAAACCAATAAATTCAAGGGTAAACTAAACATATAGTCCCTCAATTATTAACTTTTTTCATTTTAAGAACTAAAAATAAAATTTTGCAATTTAAGCACCCATGTTTTGTAATTCGGTTATTTTAATCATTCCCGTTAAAGTCACAAGCGGCGAGCTGACGGGACAATTAAAAAATTGATATAATAACAAATTTAGCCCTCAACTTTTATATATTATATCAATTTAGTTATAGTTTTAAAAATTAACCCTTAAAGTTTACAAATAATCCCAATTTGATCCTAATTCTAAAAATTCAAAGAAATATATAAAATAAATACTTTAAAAATATAATAATAAATTTAAATTTTATATTAATATTAATATTAAATAAAATAAAAATCTCTAACCCCAACCCCATTTAAACTGAAAATTTATTATAGTTGAGTACTATCTATATAGTTTACCTAAATTGAACTCAATTACTTAATTAGATGAGTTTATTTTGGATTGGGGTAATTTGAGTTCTAAAATTTTAATTTATTTGCTATTAAGTCCATTTTAAGTTTGGGTTATTTATATTTAGTTCAATTTCAAATTCAAATCATCTTAGGTTTAAACTATTTCATATTTGAGTTGTTTCTAGAGCTTTCTTTTTAGAATAATATCGAGATGAGGTAATGGAATTCCCATGGATGTAAGGAAGGCACTCGAGGGGCTGGTAGGGACTTAACCCTCTTGAAATGAAAAGTTGTATGTTTGGCCCTTTAAGTTTTATAAAATTATAAGTTAATACATAATAAAAATACACTTTGACCCTTCAAATACAATAAAATTTTAATTTTATACTTTAAAAAATTATTCACTAACAAAATAATGAAATTATATTTTAACTCTCCCGCAAATATGCGAAAACAAATTTCGGATTTCACCCTAAAACAATAAGAGTAAGTTTTTAGGAGTTACTATAAGTGCATAAATGTAACAGTATGCAACAGCCACCCAGACCAAATTTGGAGTAACATAGCCTGATATAGGGCCAGTAGCCATGAATGGGGCCATCAAAGCTTTGGTTACACATATTGATGAATGATTCTCATGTAACAATATCTACAAATCTGATTGCTAATGGCTTTGTTTGAAAACTAAAGGCAAAGAAGAGACTGCAAGTAGCTAATTCAAGTGTTTGGATGGCCAGAAAATACAATAGGAAAAAAGGGTATGATCCCAGAAATGAGAGAAAGAGCTTGTTCATCCAAAGAGAAATCCCTTTTTCTCAAACTATCCTGATAAACAGCTACTTTATCTTGGTTAGCATCTCCATGCACAAGAAGCAACTATAGCTCGATTCATCCATCCAAGAAAAAGAACCCCATCTTTATCTTCAAGCGTGTACTTATCACAGTAGCTTTGAAGCAGAGTTTTAATGGTGGAATTGACAAACGAGCTTAATGGAAAGGGCTTAAAGCCAGCCATTATAAACCTTGATCTCCATTTCCCTAAAAGTTCATGTCGTTCGACTCTCTCAGGTCCTTCGCATGCTATAATGTTGACAATCTCCCGTGCGAGACAGTGCTGTTCAACATTGATCCGCTCCTTGTGATCCCTCGGTAGACTAAAATCGATCGATTCAAAGATGGGTAAGAAATGGTTCATTGTCTCTAGGAAACGGGGAACAAATGGGGCGGTATTCGTGTTTGCTTCTTGCTCGACGAGCGTCACCACCTTTGGAGACAAACTCTTTGCCAACCTCAACAGTCTGTCCCGATGGTTCTGAGTGCCCACGCTTTCGTCTGGCATGTGATGCAGCATCATGGCGAAGTTTACAGCAATGGCTTCACCAGGTTGAATTCTGAGGTTTTCGAGTTGAACATCAGTAGCAGAAATAGCAGCGGCATGGAACTCGAATGGTACCTTACACAATTCCGCGACCTTGCTCAGTCTTTGCCTCACTATTTCAAGTCCTCCTCCTCTGGCATATGCTGATGTAGAATCATCAATACCTGTGATACGTATACTTGGAGGTCCACCTGGCCGAGCAGCAAGAGCATGGATTAAGGTCAGCCATTGGCTTCCTTGTGCTATTTGGAAATCAATAATATGGACTCTACTTTCATCTTTCATGGCTTCCACAATCGCCCCATTTGCAGACATATACCCGAACTTAAAATACGGGCAGATTTCATAGAGTATGTGCATGTACGAAAGCAGTTCAGAACTAGCAGGCTCTTTGCATCTTAGGGATTTGTAGATAGAACTTCCTGAAGAGGCCAACCTTGCAACAAGCCCTTCCAACATATAGGCTCCTAATCGTTGCTTCGGATCACCCGAAACCGACACCATTTGACGCAATTGTGTCATCAAGCAGTCAGTCAGATGCATATCTTTATTTTCTATAGCTTTAGCACAAGCACAAAGAAGTTCTTTCAGGTCCCCTTGGGCGATCATCTCCATCATGTACTTCCACCTCTCTGATTCGATGGAGACTTCAGTTGATCTGCCAGAAGCCGTGATAGCATGAATGTCGATATTATCAGAATCAGTTCCCAGCATTGCAGTTTCCAACTGTCTTATCATGTGGCTCAAGTCGTGTTCATTGTCTGTTACACAAGAATCACTTACAGGTGAACAACATGTATTGTCTGGGGAATGATGCAGGTCCATCGGGGAAGAGTTGTTTGGCTGCGAAACCGGACTGCCGTTTGGTGAGAAACTGGCTGTAGAAGAAGAATTCTGCACACCAGATGATGAATCAAGGGTGCAGTATTGTTCCAAATTGGGAGGCCAACAATTGGACTCCATTTCTTGCACCGTAACTTTATTTTTCTGAGACGTTTGCATCAGTGAAACTCCTTCGATTCACCGCAACCAATCGATTGACAACAACAAGAGAGAATTTTCTGAGACGTTTGCATCAGTGAAACTCCTTCGATTCACCGCAACCAATCGATTGACAACAAGAAGAGAGAAACACCGGAAAACTTATAGGATAAAACCCCCTTTGGATTGATTGCTTTAATGGCAGCAAAAACACCTCACTTTGAAAGCCAACACCTAGCAAAACCAGATAGCAAAAATTCACCTTCAATTCAAACCCCCCAAAAATCTTCACCAAAAACATGCCTATTTACTGCTATTTTTCCTATGAACAAAACATTTTATTCATTGAAAAAGACAAAATCATAACTGGATACATGCAACAAGCCTTTGAGAATGAAACAAAAATAGAATAAAAAAAAAGAAAAAGAAAAGGGAAAAGCTAAAAAGTTCTATGTGAAATTATAACAAACACCTTCCCTATAATAAAAGACAAAGAATCAAATATTCATCATATATGGTCAAGCTACAAGAGTTACGATTAAATCTCGTATAAATAAAACAAATAGCCATGAACTTAAAGAAGAAACACAGTTAACTTTCAAATAGCCATGAATTTAAAGATTATAGCTTTACAATCACTATACATATTAGCTAAAAAAACCCAACAATTACCATAAAACGAATCCATTTCAAACACAAAATCACCACACACAAAAGGAGCTTTTAAGTATTCTAACAAATCAAAAGAAAAAAATAGAACAAAAGCTTGTAAATTTCAATACAAAATATACAATTAAGGGCTTTTTTCTTTCTTTCTTGCATACCTATTTGGGTTGAGTATAGCTTTCAAAGAAGAAAGATCTGAGGAGAATCCAAAACTGAAACTGCCATGTCCATAATCTCTAACATGTGCAATCTGCACCTACCTTAACTTTATAACAATCTTTCATTAACAGAATGACATTCTTCATTGTCATTATTACATAACTGCCACTGACAACATAATATCATCTTTATTGGTAAAATTGCCATAGAGGTACATGTATTAGGTGTGAGATTGCATTTTAACTCTCTATTAAAAAATGGGTAAATTAATCCATAGAGGTTAGATTAAAGAGTAAAATGGTGGTCCTTCTATTAAAGTTTTCATCAATTTTTATGTTTAAAACTGATCTCTATACATCAATATGAGGTACATGTGGTATGCCATGTGTAACTATCTAATTATTTCGTTATCCATACTAGTTTTTAATAATAGAAATGGAAGAAATTTTTATCAAAAAGGATTGATTTGCTATATGATCTAATGTACAAGGACTAATTTATCTATTTTTCAGTAAATGGGATAAAATACAATTTAACTACTAGTACAAAGACGTTTGCGGTAGTTTTAATGATTTTTGTCATCAACCCTCTTTAAATTATGTCATCATATGATATGTCAAAAAAAATAATATATTAATAAAAAATTGGGTAAATTATAAAAATAGTCACTTTTATTTGTTTCAGATTATATTTTGGTCACTTATATTTGAAATGTTACGTTTTAGTCACTTACGTTATCGTTTTGATACAAAGTGGTCACTTTACCGTTAAGCTCTGTTACCTCCCTGACGGCGGGCCTACGTGGCAGTCCAAATGGGCTTTAAATGTGAACTTAAATGTCCTACGTGGCAGTTCAAATTAAATTTATTTAATTAAAAACTTATTTTCATTCCAACAATTGGACATCCAAGTTGGCATTTAAAACCTATTTGGACTGCCACGTAGGACTGCCGTTAGGGAGGTAACAGAGTTTAACGGTAAAGTGAACACTTCATAACAAAACGATAATGTAAGTGACTAAAACGTAATATTTCAAATATAAGTGACTAAAATGTAATCTGAGACAAACAAAAGTGACTATTTTTGTAGTTTACCTTAAAAAATTATATGAATTAGAAAGGGTAAACTACCAAAATAGTTACTTTTGTTTCCCTCAGGTTATATTTTATTCACTTATGTTTGAAATGTTATGTTTTAGTCACTTATGTTAACATGTTGTAACATTTTAGTCACTAAGCAGTTAATTGTAGTTAAGGGTGTAACGGTAAGCTAGCGTGACACATTAAATCATAATTTTAAACAAAAAATTTAGGTAAAATTATACAATTGGTCCTCATATTTTTTTTCATTTTGAGTAATTTATTTATTTATTTATTTAACTTTTTTTTTTTTTTTTCATTCTCTTCACTTCTCCCTCTATTGTCCTCCCTTCTCCATCTCTTTTAATGTAAAAGAATTTTTTTCTCAAAACGAAAAAAATATAAGGACCACTTGTATAATTTAACCTAAAATTTTCGTTTGAAATGATGATTTAACGTGCCACTTCAGCTTATCGTTACACTGTTAACGACAATTAGCGCCCCGTGACTAAATGTTACAATATGATAACTGTCGTAACCATTTTTTTTAAAAAAAACAAAACGGGGTTCGACTTCGGGTTAAAAATAAGAGTAAAACGGGAGTCGCCACCGATCTTTATTTGGTGTGATCGGATCACCTTTATTTTAATGAAACGTTTTGTTTTACTAAAACAAAGTGTTTTTGGTGCGAAGTTTCAAAAATCGGGTTCGGAGTCATACGCACGAGGAAGTGTTAGCACCTCGATCGCCCAAAATTGGTACCAAAATGATTAATTAGTGTCTTAATGTCGGATATTTGAAAAGATTTTAAATTCGGATCTTTAAAAATGTATTAGGATATTTGAGATTTCTTTGTTCGAGAGGGTACAAACATCACATCCAAAGACGTTAGGATATGATATTTCTAACCTTCGCAATCAAAGCTATCTCATGATTTTGAAGTTTTCAAAAGGATGTTTAGTTATTTAGTCAAACGGAAAATCGTAACCCAGACGTTAGGGCACTACTCCCTAATTCCTAAATACAAAACATTGCCTTTATTTCAAAACCTTTAAATGGAGTATAGTAATTTTACAAAATGCATCGTGATCGGATTGAATTTAAGAAAGGGTTGAGTCAAATTTGAGATTTCTTTGTCCCGAAAAGATATAAACATCACACCCAGCACGTTAGGACACGATGTTTTAATCTCTCGTAATCAAAGTCATCTCGTGATTCACGAAACTTCGTAAAAAGGATGTTAAGTTATTTAGTTAAACGGAAAATCGCAACCCAGCGCGTTAGGGCACTATTTTCCGAATTTCTAAATACAAAACATTGCCTTATTTTAAAGTCTTTTAGGCGAAATAGGATGATTTTACACAAGGTGTTTTATTCAATAACATAGTGGAAAACTAAGAAAACAAGTGTAGATGTGAATGTAGTAAAAACAAATAATAATAATAGTAGTAATAATAATAATGATACTAATAATAATAATATGATAATGACAAAGTATAAAAAAAACAAACGAATAGACAAATAAGATAAGAAATGATAATGTCGTGGTAATAATAATGGTGCTTGAAATAAAAAGTGAACTAATGATGATAATGTGTAAGAAATAATTATTGCAATTAATACATGAAATAATATATGTAAAATAAAATATATACATATAAAATAATATCATAGTAATAATAACACGGACAACATAATAATAATAAAAAACAACAAATAATCAATAAATAAAATAATCACTTCAATCATAATAATAGTAGATAAATAAGACAATAACACATGCAATTGTTGTAACATCCTGAATAGGGCCTATGCATTTTCAGTTTAATTGTATGAAATGACAAGTTTAAGCATTGAGAATAAATCTTCGATATTTTTGGAAACACGAAATGCATGGAAATGGAAACCTAAACATTTTGGAAACCGAACATTTTGGAAACTTGAACATTTGGAAACTTGAACATTTTGGAAACACGAACATTTTGGAAACACGAACATTTTGGAAACTTGAACATTTTGGAAACTTGAACATTTTGGAAACACGGACATTTGGAAACCTCAAGATGTAAGAAAAATGGCAAGTTACTGAGCCGATCGAAAATTTTAGGAAACTTAGAAATAATGCCGGAATGACAAATTTTAAAGTTCAAAATAGGAAATAAGGGCAAGAGGGCCTTAAAAGAAAAAGTTGGTGAGATTTGGCACACAATCGGGCTTGAAAAAGTGGCCTGAAGGTGTCACTTAAGGCTTATGGAAATGGCGCCATGTGTAAGAGGAATGGGCTGAGTTGAGTCACTTGGAAAGCAAATAATGAAGGCTTTATTTTTGCTTCCAAGGCTAGGGGTGGACGGCACCTATTTCTAGAAAAGGGAAGAGTTTTATTTCGGTTAAAACTTGATAAATTAAGTGTTAAGTAAAGGATTTTCTCTTAATAAGATAATTGAGGAGATATAGGATGGATTAAATACTTTTAATTTAATAAGGTGATAATTAAAAGATAATATTATCACTTGTGGGGGAGTAGTGGCCAAGTCAAGGACTCTTGGCATAGCAATTTCAGTTAAAAGAGGAGAATTAAGGCTATTCTCTCATCTTTCCTAAGCTTGCCGAAATTCTCATAGCTCTCTCCCCCTCTCTGCCGAATTTTCTTTGAACAAAAACCATCCTCTTTTCTTCTATTTTCGCCTCGCTTTCTCTTTGTCAAAGCCGAATCTTGGTTGATTCTAAGCAAAGGAGCAATCAACTACAACATCAAAAAGAGTAAGATCTGTGGTCAATCAAATTCTATTCCTTTTCTTTTTACAAAATCAAGATACTAATCCTATTATTGTTCATGGTAGAATCTACAAGGGTCTCTCGGGTTTCCACAATAACCGAATATAAGGATCAAGGATCTAAGGTAAGAACAATTAATTCTTGTTCTTCTAATTCGCTTAATCAAGATCTAAGGAAATAACCTCTTTTATGTCTCTTGGCGAATATCAAAGGAAGAGTTTGGGATTTGATTCAAGGAATTTAAGGATTTCGACAGCATATTAAGGAATCCTCTTGATTTGGAAATTGTTTGGTAAGTGACATTCGCCAAGGTTTGATCTTGATATTCGAATTATTTTCCATTTATTCAAAAGTTAGAAATCGACATAATTACCTAATCTAGTGGCTAGCCGATTTAAGGAAGGAATATTATCAAATTTCGCATTTGATTTACAATCTTTTAATTTAAGCAACAAGGTAAGTAATACAAATCCTTCTTGGATTTGGTTTTAAGCCAAATAGGTTATTAATATATTTTAATGGTTGGCCGAATATAGGATCTAAAGTTAGATCGAGATTTTCGAGATCTCAAGGAACCTATTAAGCAAATCAGGTGTGTGCCCATACTAACCTTCAATACGTTATATGGCAAATATTAATTATATGATTATACGTAAGAATGTGAATATGGCTAAGTACCCTAATGAGGTACAAAAAGTACTCAGGTACGTTTCCTACTTCTGATAGGATTATGAAATATGTTATTTTATAACATGTGAATATATGTATATGAATATGAAATTAAGTATGTTATGCATGATATAAAATTTATGGGGCATTCGGGATCTATGTGAAAGGGGAAGAAGGTGTTGACTTCGGTCTCACCAACGAAATTTGGTGACTATGGTCACAACATTTTGAATATGGTAACTCCGGTTACATTATCTGAATTTGGTAACTTCGGTTACATTATTTGAATATGGTGTCTAATGACACAAATTATATGGGCGATGAGCACGTCGACTGCAGCGACTGCCTTCGATGGTGTGTAGCGGATGGAGGGTTGACTTAGTAGTCCCCACGGTGTGACTGGCAGGTACGGGTGGTGTGTAGCGGATGGACAAATAGGCTTGGCTTTGGGTTGCATCATAATTTATTTTATATGAATATGAATTTGATTTATGAACATGTATGCTCGATTTGTTGAATGTTAGTATTATGTGCACATTGAGTCTGTTGACTCACCCGTTGTGGGAAATATTTTTAGGTGATGAACAAGGATTTGGACCGGACAAGAGACCTCGAGGTGGCCATGTTCCATTTGAAGATTTTATTCGATTTGGACTTTGTTATTTGTTTTGGGTTTTACTTGATGTAATAAGGCCATAAGGCCCAGTGGATTTTCTTTATTTTGTTTTACTTTTAATTATTTTGTTACTGAACTATTATGATTAAAGTTAAGTGATTTTTTAAAACCTTAAAAATTATTTTGTCACCTTAACAAAAATTGGATTTACAAGATTAATTAAATGGGTTTCCAATCTAAGCCCAATCCAAAACAACATTTTCTAAAATTTTACAAATTTTCTAAGTAACGAAGGATTTTGAAACCGGTTTACTTTAGGAACATACGAGATCCTGCTCAGGCTCGTGGGTAGGGTGTGGGTGTTTCAATTGTTATAAGAAATAATAATAACTAATAGTGAAAATATAATCAATATAACAAATAATAACAATAATAAGATTAATGAGACAAAATAACAATAAAACATGTACACAAAAATATAATAATGGTAATAACAATGATGTAATAACAAAAGACTAAAAATATTGCAAAATAATTAAAACAGATTAAATTGCATTAAAAATAAAAGTATTGGGGTTAATTCGAAATAAAATAAAAGAAAAGGGGGTTATTTATACGCACGAAAAGATTGGAGGGACCAAAGAGGCAATAACCCCCTTTGGCCAAAACGCGCAGCAGCAGAGGGGACCTGATTGCGAATCGGAATAAATTTTGGGGTCAAATTTGAGAATAATAAAAACTGGATTGGAAAAGTGAAAAAATGCGGAAGGACTGTGCACATAAATATCCCATTTTTTAGGCAAGACACGCGGATCCTCGGGTAGGCGGGTCG
Source organism: Gossypium rotundifolium (assembly GCA_025506655.1). Taxonomy (NCBI): domain Eukaryota; kingdom Viridiplantae; phylum Streptophyta; class Magnoliopsida; order Malvales; family Malvaceae; genus Gossypium; species Gossypium rotundifolium. The sequence continues at coordinate 12,943,404 of CP106726.1, forward strand.
GATTCGGGTCGGCTTAGGTAAAACGACGTCGTTTTGGGGTTAAGGGCCAGCCCCCAAAACGACGCCGTTTCAGGGGGCTATTTAAGGCCCCATAACCCCAAAAAAAATCATTTTAACTAAGTTTTAAAAAAAAAATTCTTTCATCTTTTTTTTTTTCTCTCTGCAAGGGGGGAAAGCCTCCGGTGAGTGGCAGCTGCTCACCGCCGTCGTTGCCGGAGTTTCTACCACCACCCACTGGCGTAAAAGGTAAAACTCTATTTTTTTATTTTTATTACCAGTTTATATATATGTGTTTAAGTGTATCATGGAAATAAAAAATAAAATATAAAAGGGTTTTGAAAATAAAAAAAATCACCTCTTCGATCATTTTCAATGTTCTTGATCTATTGCTTTTTTTGTTTTTGAATCTCTGTTTTGTTTTTTTTTTTTACTGGAAATCTTTTTTTTGATTCCAAAGAAAAGCTCCCCTTTTTTTGCTTGAATCTGTTTCTTGTATTTACTTCAAAAGAGAAAAAAAACCCTCTTTTACACTGGTTTCGACCTTGGCTTTTATAGCCATTTACAAGTATATATTTTTTGCATATTTCGGCTCTGTTTTCTTTGCGTGTTCTTTTCGTTTTTTGCAGGGCATGGGGAGTAAGTGGAGCAGGTGGAGGAGGCGACGGTGGTAGGTGGTGCGAGGAGCGAGTGATGTCGAGGTCGAGGCCGGACCTAGGTGCGGCGCCTTTTTGGGTTAGGGTTTTTTTGTTTTTGGTGTTTCGAATTGGCCTTGAATTGGGTTAATGGGATTTGGGTTTGTAAAATGGGTCTTAATTTTGGTTTTATTTGTTTGTAGGCCCGGGCAATTTGGGCCTCATATGCCCTCTCTTGCTCATTGTCGGCACAGGAATAGAGCAAAGACATAAAGAGGACCAAATTTACCCGGTCTTGCTGAGTCCCGACTTCTTTGGTGCTTCTTCTTCATATAGCCTCATTCCATCACCGCATCTTGTTACTCGATCCACTCCACCGCTATGTGGCTTCAATTTGCTCTTGCTGCGACTTCAATGGGATGTGACTTGTTTTATTTTGGATTGCTCACCGCATTTCTAAAGATGAGGTCTTTGGTCTTCAGCCTATTCCACTGCTAGTTAAGGCAATAGGACTAAAGCTTAATCATGCTCTTTACTGGTTAGGGATAGGAATTACAATTTTTGACCTATTCCACTGCTGGTCGTGACATAGATGATGGCCCAAATCATGTTCCCGTAGGAGCCAAGATTTGCCTTCGATCTTGCCCCACTCTTGGTTAGGGACAAGATCTCAATTTTGACCTATTCCATCGTTGGTCGGTGGCAATAGGTCGGTGGCCTAAATCGTGTTCCCTCTTGGTTAGGGAGCCATGATTTGCTGCGATCTTGCCCCACCACGGTTAGGGACAAGATCTACAATTTTGACCTATTCCACCTGTTGGTCAAGAGCAATAGGGGCAGTGGCCTAAATCGTGTTCCCTACTAGTTAGGGAGCCATATTTGCCTTTGATCTTGCCCCACCACCGATTAGGCGACAAGATCTACAATTTTTGACCTATTCCACCACCGGTCAAGTGGCAATAGGAGGGTGGCCAAAATCATGTTCTCTCGTTGTTAGAGCCAAGATTCGCTTCGATCTTGCCCCACTACGGTTATGGTGACAAGATCTACAATTTTGACCCATTCCATCGCCGGTCGGTGACAATAGGATCAGTGGCTTAAATCGTGTTCCCATCGGTTAAGGAGCCATGATTTGCCTTCGATCTTGCCCCACTCATTGGTCGAGTGACAAGATCTATAATTTTGTCCTATTCCACCGCCGGTCAAGAGTAATAGGACAATCTTCAACCTATTCCACCACGGTTGATGGCAATAGGACAATCTTTAACCTATTCCACCACCGGTTGATGGCAATAGACGATCTTCAACCTATTCCATCACCGGTTCTGGTAATATTTCAACCTATTCCGCAATTTGGGCCTCTACAATAACGTAAGTGACTAAAATGTAATATTTCAAACATAAGTGACTAAAATGTAACTTGAGGAAAATAAAATGACTATTTTTGTAGTTTACGAACTAGAAATAAGTATTTAGTTAAAATGGTAAATCTAAGATATTAAAATTACTAGAAATTCTATTACACATGTATGCGTTTGAAAACCACACAAATTTAGAAAACAAATGTTTGTTTAAAATCACATAAAATAAATAATGAAACGTATGTTTTGAAACTAATTAATAATAACACATGAAATATTGATAATACCCTAGAACATCATATTTTTATGTGCTAATTTCATATTTATTTTGAGTATGATTCTACTAATTTGGGTTATTTATGGTCTTTATCTTATAGGACTAAATTAGAGACAAAAGCGAAATTAAGGGCCAAAAGCGTGAATTTAGAGATAAAATGGGCTAATGTGCGACACAAGGAAAAGTTGGTGCCAAAAGTGCAAGCATGGAGGACACAAGGGCTGAAATGCAAAAAAGAAGAGTTTTCTTGGCCAAGAAATTGTCCAGTATTTCGAGAAACAAGCATTCGTATAATTCAATCCCTGAAAATTCGACCCTACTTCCCCTTTACTATTATTTTTATTATCTTACAGGGAATAGGATATATTTGGTGCTTTCAACGACGCATCAAATATGTATATTATTAAAATAAAAAAATTAGATTAAATTGTTTATCATAGCGTTGTCATCAATCTTGAGTCGGTGTCGAGTTAACTTGTAACACCAACTCAATTAAATACATTATTAATATGGTAATAAAGTGTGCAAAATAAAATTAAAATGTATAAAAATATATAAAAAAACTTTAGTTGAATGGTAAATTAAAGGTTTAATTCATGTAATTGGTGATTGAGTTGGTGTCACCTTCAATTGGGTCACCAACTTGTTAGGAAAGTTCGTAAATACACTTCCAGCTTAAAAATTTATATTATGTGAGGGTATTTTAGTCTTTTTTAAAAATCAATAAAAATACGCTTATGGTGGGATTTAAACCCAAACCAATTGCATTAGTAAAACTTTATTTTAATATTTTTACATTTTAATTTTATTATGCACACTTTATTATTTCCATTAATTATAAATTTATACTTACTATTATTTAAGCTATTAATTGAGTTGGTATCACTCTTAACTAGGTCACCAAATTGGTTAGAAAAATTACGGAAATGTTATTTCGTAATTAAAATAAGTTATATTATTCAAGGTACTTTAATATTTTTATTTTAAAAACAATAAAAATATTCATATGGTAAAAATTGAACTCAAACCAATGCATTAGTAAAATCTTTATTTATTTATTTATTTATTTATTTATTTTTATACATTTTAATTTTATTAATAATGTATTTGATTGATTTGTTGTCAAACACGCTTATAAACAATTTAATCTATTTTTTAAAATTTAATATTGTTTATATTTCTCGTTATTATTAATTAGTTTGCATAATACGTTTCATTATTTATCATATATTACTTTTAAACACACATTTGTATTCTAAAATTTTGATTCCACGTATATACGCAATGCGATAAGATTTCTATATTTTGCAAAAATAGTCCTGCATATTTATTAAAATTTTAAATGAGGGACAAATATTGTAAAATTAAAAGTAAATGAATTATATTCAACCTTGGGTCCCTTTCTTGTGGCATTTAAAAGGATAAAAACAAAAATTTGTCAACCAACAAAGTCAGCACCAAACTTATTTTATTATTTATCTTTGAGTCCTTGTCACTTTGAATTTTTTTAATTTTGCTCTAATTTTGAAATTATTTGTTTTAATGTGGAATTATTTTGTACCACGGATTGCACGGTCAGAAAAAGTCTAAAATTACGACCTAATTATTTACATTACAATATTCAATGCTTTAATTTATGTGGGGAATTTTTAAATCAATAAATTTATTTAAATTTTATGAAGAAATCAATTAAAATAAGTACCCATTTGATGATTATATTATTAAATACCTTGTGAAACATGATTTAAAGTATTAAAAATTACTTCTACACCTTCTTCCATTTCATATGCATGTCAAGAAATAGTGTATTTTTGAATTAAAAGTTGGATTATATTTTATTTTTTATTTAAAAATGGATAAATTAGTTTTCATATCTTAGATCAAAGAGTAAATGGTTATTCGCTCAAAATTCTAACAATTTCTGCTGTTAAAAACTGATCTATACACGTGACACGTCACATGTCACTATCTGATTGTTCCGCTAACTACACTAATTTTTAATAAGAAATGGGCAAATGTCATCATATACATGTTATTCTATGTGGGGGATGTTGGAGGAGCATAAATTGTTAAATAACTAGGTAATTTTATTTTTTAAAATTTTAATTATTATGAAAATTATCAATAAAATAAGTAACAAAATGTAAAATCAAAACATCGTATGTAATATGTTAGTTCAAAAGAGTATTCGACAATATGATTACTAGTAAAATTAGTAAGAAAAATAAATATTTACTGGAGTGAGCCTAGTAACTAATCATTCGCATTCTGTATGCCTATTAAGGGAGTACATACTAGTAACGAGTTTTAAAGCTGCTCCATACCCAATTACACAATATTTCATGCTCCCAAACAAAAAATTTAAATGTAATATTTAAGTATTCAAATGTAGTTTAACATTGTAAAGCCCCCACCATGACCTTTAATCATGATTATCTGAATCGATTTGGACTGGTCAATTAGATTAGATAGAAAATCAGTTAGGGCATCGACTCGAAGAAAGATTTTAGATCGGTTGAGCCAAAAACCAATACGAACATGTTTAATTAGACTAAAAATAGATTGAATCGACTATTGAACCGATTTTTAATATTTTTATTTTTATTAGTTTATTTATTCCATGGCCCCCCTAAAATGGTAGATTTTTAATTTAGACCCTTTATAATTTATAAATTTTTAAGTTAGTAATGGTAAAATTACACTTTAGCCCCCCAAAATGATAAAAATTTAATTTAACCTTTTAAAAATTATAAATATATAGACTATTAAAATGATGAAATTATATTTTTACTATCGTAAAAATATAAATTTAATTTTGGTCCCCAAAAAGAATTTTCTGCTCGCTCATCGCATATAACGTCAAATGAGAAGATATTATTTACTCTTTTATTTGAGTTATGAATTTCATTATTGTAAGTGAAGTCATATCATGCACAAACCATGTACCTAATGTATCGACATTTCAATTAATCGCCATGAGAGCTACGCATGAGTTATAAATACATTGCTCGTCACTTACTTAGGATTTTGATACGATGAATAAATCTATAAATGAATCTAGAATGAGTTCAACTTGGGTCCAGTATCAATCTAGACAATCACACCTACGCGCCTGCTTTCGGGAGTCATTTGCTCCAATAGTCAAGACAATCTATCTCCTCGATTGAACATATAGGCGACATAATAGTCCCTATTTATTTGAATTAATTGCTCAATTTAATTTCGCAAACAACTGGGACAACATGTGATAAATTTATTTATTTTCAAAATTTGGATAAATTTGGATAAGATTAATATGTTTTTGGTACCTATATTTGGTTTTAATGTTTAATTCTAGATCTGAATTTTTAATTATCTCAATTTAGTACTTGAATTTAATTTAATTTTAATGTTAATTAATTTAATTAAATAATTTACACAAACTGTTTCTAATTTCATAAAAAACATGGTGAATTTATGTGAATTAATTAGGCCCAAGTGATTTTCTTTATTTTGTTTTACTTTTAATTATTTTGTTACTGAACTATTATGATTAAAGTTAAGTGATTTTTTTAAAACCTTAAAAATTATTTTGTCACCTTAACAAAAATTGGATTTACAAGATTAATTAAATGGGTTTCCAATCTAAGCCCAATCCAAAACAACATTTTCTAAAAATTTTACAAATTTTCTAAGTAACTGAAGGATTTTGAAACCGGTTTACTTTAGGAACATACAGATCCTGGCTCAGTGTAGGGTGTGGGGTGTTTCAATTGTTATAAGAAATAATAATAACTAATAGTGAAAATATAATCAATATAACAAATAATAACAATAATAAGATTAATGAGACAAAATAACAATAAAACATGTACACAAAAATATAATAATGGTAATAACAATGATGTAATAACAAAAGACTAAAAATATTGCAAAATAATTAAAACAGATTAAATTGCATTAAAAATAAAAGTATTGGGGTTAATTGAAATAAAATAAAAGAAAAGGGGTTATTTATGCATCGAAAAGATTGGAGGGACCAAAGAGGCAATAACCCCTTTGGCCAAAACGCAGTAGAGGGACCGATTGCGAATCGAATAAATTTTGGGGTCAAATTTGAGAATAATAAAACTGGATTGGAAAAGTGAAAAAATGCGGAAGGATTGCACATAAATATCCCATTTTTAGGCAAGACACGCGGATCCTCGGGTAGGCGGTCGGATTTGGTCGGCTTAGGTAAACGCGTCGTTTTGGGGTTAAGGCGCCCAAACGACGCTGTTCGGGCTATTTAAGGCCCCATAACCCCAAAAAAATCATTTTAACTAAGTTTTAAAAAAATTCTTTCATCTTTTTTTTCTCTCAGGGGAAAGCCTCCGGTGAGTGGCTCAGCTCACGCGCCGGCAGTTCTTGACCACCACCAGTGGCTGAAAAGGTAAAACTCTATTTTTTATTTTTATTACCAGTTTATATATATGTGTTTAAGTGTATCTGCGGAAATAAAAAATAAAATATAAAAGGGTTTTGAAAATAAAAAATCACCTCTTCGATCCTTTATCGTTCTTGATCTATTGCTTTTTTGTTTTGAATCTCTTTTGTTTTTTTTTTATCGAAATCTTTTTTTGATTCCAAAGAAAAGCTCCCTTTTTTGCTTGAATCTGTTTCTTGTATTTACTTCAAAAGAGAAAAAAACCTCTTTTACACTGGTTTCGACCTTGGCTTTTATAGCCATTTACAAGTATATATTTTTGCATATTTATCTGTTTTCTTTAGTGTTCTTTTCGTTTTTGCGAGGCATGGGAGTAAGTGGAGCAGTGGAGGAGGCGACGGTGCGGTGGGGAGGCAGTGATGTCGAGGTCGAGGCCGGACCTAGGTGCGCGCCTTTTTAGGGTTAGGGTTTTTTGTTTTTGGTGTTTCAATTGGCCTTCAATTGGGTTAATGGGATTTGGGTTTGTAAAATGGGTCTTAATTTTGGTTTTTATTTGTTTGTGGCACTATTTGGGCCTCTACGTTAGCCTCTCTTGCTCATTGTTGAACGAATAGAGCAAAGACATAAAAGGACCAAATTTACCGGCCTCTGAGTCCAACTTTTTGGACTTCTTCTTCATATAGCCTCATTCAATCTGCATCTTGTTACTTGATCCACTCCACCGCTATGTGGCTTCAATTTGCTCTTTGCGACTTCAATGGGATGTGACTTGTTTTATTTTGGATTGCTCATGCATTTAAAGATGAGGTCTTTGGTCTTGACACTTTGCTAGTTAAGGCAATAGGACTAAAGCTTAATCATGCTCTTTCGTTAGGGATAGGAATTACAATTTTGACCTATTCCACTGTCGTGACATAGAAGTGGCCCAAATCATGTTCCGTAGTTAGCCAAGATTGCCTTGATCTTGCCCACTCTAGGTTAGGGACAAGATCTCAATTTTGACCTATTCCATGTTGGTCGTGGCAATAGGTCATGGCCAATCGTGTTCCCTTATGTTGAGAGCCATGATTTACTGCGATCTTGCCACTTACTGGTTAGGGACAAGATCTACATTTTGACCTATTCCAGTTGGTCGTAGTAATAGGGTGGCCTAAATCGTGTTCCCTACTAGTTGGAGCCATAATTTGCCTTTGATCTTGCCCCACCGATTAGGACAAGATCTACAATTTTTGACCTATTCCACTACATTGGTCGTGGCATGGAGGTGGCCAAATCATGTTCTCTCTTGTTGAGAGCCAAGATTCGCCTGATCTTGCCCCACTGGTTATGGTGACAAGATCTACAATTTTTGACCCATTCCATCTTTGTTGACAATAGATCTGGCTTAAATCGTGTTCCCGGTTAAGGAGCCATGATTTGCCTTCGATCTTGCCCACTCTTTGGTCGAGTGACAAGATCTATAATTTTGTCCTATTCCACGGTCAAGAGAATAGGACAATCTTCAACCTATTCCACCTTGTTGATGGCAATAGACAATCTTTAACCTATTCCACCACGTTGATGGCAATAGACATCTTCAACCTATTCCATCACTCGGTTCTCGTAATATTTCAACCTATTCGCAATTTGGGCCTCTACAATAACGTAAGTGACTAAAATGTAATATTTCAAACATAAGTGACTAAAATGTAACTTGAGGAAAATAAAATGACTATTTTTGTAGTTTACAACTAGAAATAAGTATTTAGTTAAAATGGTAAATCTAAGATATTAAAATTACTAGAAATTCTATTACACATGTATGCGTTTGAAAACCACACAAATTTAGAAAACAAATGTTTGTTTAAAATCACATAAAATAAATAATGAAACGTATGTTTTGAAACTAATTAATAATAACACATGAAATATTGATAATACCCTAGAACATCATATTTTTATGTGCTAATTTCATATTTATTTTGAGTATGATTCTACTAATTTGGGTTATTTATGGTCTTTATCTTATAGGACTAAATTAGAGACAAAAGCGAAATTAAGGGCCAAAAGCGTGAATTTAGAGATAAAATGGGCTAATGTGACACAAGGAAAAGTTGGTGCCAAAAGTGCAAGCATGGAGGACACAAGGGCTGAAATGCAAAAGAAGAGTTTTCTTGGCCAAGAAATTGTCCAAGATTTAGAAACAAGCATTCAGATAATTCAATCCCAAAATTCACCTACTTCCCTTTACTATTATTTTTATTATCTTACAGAATAGGATATATTGGTGCTTTCAACGACGATCAAATATGTATATTATTAAAATAAAAAATTAGATTAAATTGTTTATCATAGCTTGTCATCAATCTTGAGTGATTGTCGAGTTAACTTAACACCAACTCAATTAAATACATTATTAATATGGTAATAAAGTGTGCAAAATAAAATTAAAATGTATAAAATATATAAAAAACTTTAGTTGAATGGTAAATTAAAGGTTTAATTCATGTAATTGTGATTGAGTTGGTGTCACCTTCAATTGGGTCACCAACTTAGTAGAAAGTTTAAATACACTTCAGTTAAAAATTTATATTATGTGAGGGTATTTTAGTCTTTTTTAAAAATCAATAAAAATACGCTTATGGTGGGATTTAAACCCAAACCAATTGCATTAGTAAAACTTTATTTTAATATTTTTCACATTTTAATTTTATTATGCACACTTTATTATTTCCATTAATTATAAATTTATACTTACTATTATTTAAGCTATTAATTGAGTTGGTATCACTCTTAACTAGGTCACCAAATTGGTTAGAAAAATTACGGAAATGTTATTTCGTAATTAAAATAAGTTATATTATTCAAGGTACTTTAATATTTTTATTTTAAAAACAATAAAAATATTCATATGGTAAAAATTGAACTCAAACCAATGCATTAGTAAAATCTTTATTTATTTATTTATTTATTTATTTATTTTATACATTTTAATTTTATTAATAATGTATTTGATTGATTTTTGTCAAACACATTATAAACAATTTAATCTATTTTTTAAAATTTAATATTGTTTATATTTCTCGTTTATTATTAATTAGTTTGCACAATACGTTTCATTATTTATCATATATTACTTTTAAACACACATTTGTATTCTAAAATTTTGATTCCACGTCATATCGTGCGATAAGATTTCTATATTTTGCAAAAATAGTCCTGCATATTTATTAAAATTTTAAATGAGGGACAAATATTGTAAAATTAAAAGTAAATGAATTATATTCAACCTTGGGTCCCTTTCTTGTGGCATTTAAAAGGATAAAAAACAAAAATTTGTCAACCAACAAAGTCAGCACCAAACTTATTTTATTATTTATCTTTGAGTCCTTGTCACTTTGAATTTTTTTAATTTTGCTCTAATTTTGAAATTATTTGTTTTAATGTGGAATTATTTTGTACCACGGATTGCACGGTCAGAAAAAGTCTAAAATTACGACCTAATTATTTACATTACAATATTCAATGCTTTAATTTATGTGGGGAATTTTTAAATCAATAAATTTATTTAAATTTTATGAAGAAATCAATTAAAATAAGTACCCATTTGATGATTATATTATTAAATACCTTGTGAAACATGATTTAAAGTATTAAAAATTACTTCTACACCTTCTTCCATTTCATATGCATGTCAAGAAATAGTGTATTTTTGAATTAAAAGTTGGATTATATTTTATTTTTTATTTAAAAATGGATAAATTAGTTTCGTATCTTAGATCAAAGAGTAATGGTTATTCGTTCAAAATTCTAACAATTTCTCTGTTAAAATCGATCTATACAGTGACACGTCACATGTCACTATCTCGATTGTTCGCTAACTACACTAATTTTAATAAGAAATGGGCAAATGTCATCATATACATGTTATTCTATGTGGGGATGTTGGAGGAGCATAAATTGTTAAATAACTAGGTAATTTTATTTTTTAAAATTTTAATTATTATGAAAATTATCAATAAAATAAGTAACAAAATGTAAAATCAAAACATCGTATGTAATATGTTAGTTCAAAAGAGTATTCGACAATATGATTACTAGTAAAATTAGTAAGAAAATAAATATTTACTGGAGTGAGCCTAGTAACTAATCATTCGATTCAGATGCCTATTAAGAGTAATACTAGTAACTGAGTTTTAAAGTGCTCCTCCATACCCAATTACACAATATTTCATGCTCCCAAACAAAAAATTTAAATGTAATATTTAAGTATTCAAATGTAGTTTAACATTGTAAAGCCCCACCATGACCTTTAATCATGATTATCTGAATCGATTTGGACCGGTCAATTAGATTAGATAGAAAATCGGTTAGGGCATCGACTCAAGAAAGATTTTAGATCGGTTGAGCCAAAAACCAATACGAACATGTTTAATTAGACTAAAAATAGATTGAATCGACTATTGAACCGATTTTAATATTTTTATTTTTATTAGTTTATTTATTCCATGGCCCCCTAAAATGGTAGATTTTAATTTAGACCCTTTATAATTTATAAATTTTAAGTTAGTAATGGTAAAATTACACTTTAGCCCCCAAAATGATAAAAATTTAATTTAACCTTTTAAAAATTATAAATATATAGACTATTAAATGATGAAATTATATTTTTACTATCGTAAAAATATAAATTTAATTTTGGTCCCCCAAAAGAATTTTTCGCTCATACTGCATATAACGTCAAATGAGAAGATATTATTTACTCTTTTATTTGAGTTATGAATTTCATTATTGTAAGTGAAGTCATATCATGCACAAACCATGTACCTAATGTATCGACATTTCACCACTCCATGAGAGCTTAGCATGAGTTATAAATACATTGCCGTCACTTACTTAGGATTTTGATATGATGAATAAATCTATAAATGAATCTAGAATGAGTTCAACTTGGGTCCAGTACCAATCTAGACAATCACACCTAGCGCTGCTTTCTGGGAGTCATTTGCTCCAATAGTCAAGACAATCTATCTCCTCGATTGAACATATAGACGACATAATAGTCCCCTATTTATTTGAATTAATTGCTCAATTTAATTCGCAAACAACTGGGACAACATGTGATAAATTTATTTATTTTCAAAATTTGGATAAATTTGGATAAGATTAATATGTTTTTGGTACCTATATTTGGTTTTAATGTTTAATTCGATATCTAATTTTTAATTATCTCAATTTAGTACTTGAATTTAATTTAATTTTAATGTTAATTAATTTAATTAAATAATTTACACAAACTGTTTCTAATTTCATAAAAAACATGGTGAATTTATGTGTGAATTAATTTAATTGTCCAGGAGGATCGATTTGAACAATCTCATTATAGGTTTTGATCATTTTACTTTTTTTGACACAATGATAGAACTACCCATAGCCCTCCTCAACTCATAAATAGGAGGATTATGCGCTTCAACGCACTCGAATCCACGCCCTCTGTATTAGACATAACAGCATACCAATAAAACAAGACTAATCGTATTTTTTTTTTTATCGAAACATAAAAGCAAATTAAAACGGTAGACTTTGGATGTGAGCCATGTTCTTTGCCGACCAACGAACTACCCTACAAACAATAATTCAAACTTATTAAAGGAAAATTTTGTCCCTTTGTCCTAATTTGTGGTCTTTCCTTTTCTTAGTCCTTTTTTATAAATTCGGATAGGATTGATATATTATTTGGTATCTATATTTGGCTTAAATGTTTAATTTAGTATTTGAGTTTTCTTTTGTCTCAATTTAGTACTTTTGGCTTTAATGTTCTACTTAGTACTTAAGTTTTTTCAGTAGTTTTCTTTATCTGATACAAGTATCCAAATTTGACTTTAATGTTCAAATTGGTACGTAAAATTTTCTTTTGTCCTAATTAAGTATCTAAGTTTTTTTTTTACTAAAGTACACATATCAAATATTTATTGAGCCACATGATGTTGTTTAGTTTATTACCGAATTGAACATTAAAACAAAACTCAAGTACCAAATTAAACATGGAAACCAAATATAAATACCAAATGTAATATTAACCCATTGAGATATATTAAATATTCTGTCAATATCCAATAAAGAAAAAAAAAGAACTTTTTGAAAAATTGCATCAATGAGAAAAATCTTCAAATTAGCCCAATATTTCCTCCCGAATAGTCCAAATCAATTGCGTAATGTTACGTTTTCAATGTCTCATAATTTTCATATATCATCACCATGTAATATAAAAAAGAAGTAATTTTAATATTTCATTTAATTTCTCGTTCTTTTCAATTCTTAAACTTGTATTGTCAGTGGCGAATCCAGGAGGCTAGCATGAGCCCTGCCCTAAAAGGTAAAATTTTAAATTAGCCTTAAAAATTTTAAATTAGTAAAGGTAAAATTAAACTTTGGCCCCTAAAATTATAAAAATTTAATTTAATCATTTACAAATTAGAAAGATATAAAAATTAAAGTTTCATCCGCCCCTAAAAATTGTCCGCTTCGCTCGTATATTGTTTATCAAATCACCTAAAATTAGATGAAAAGTTAAACGTTTATTAACTTTGTTGATATATTCCATCTACCGCATCTTGTTACTTGATCCACTCCACCGCTTATGTGGCTTCAATTTGCTCTTGCTGCGACTTCAATGGGATGTGACTTGTTTTATTTTGGATTGCTCATTGCATTTAGGAAAGATGAGGTCTTTGGTCTTGACTATTCCACCGCTAGTTAAGGCAATAGGACTAAAGCTTAATCATGCTCTTTCTTTGGTTAGGGATAGGAATTACAATTTTGACCTATTCCACCTTTGGTCGGGGACATAGGATGATGGCCCAAATCATGTTCCCGTAGGGAGCCAAGATTGCCTTGATCTTGCCCCACTCTTGGTTAGGGACAAGATCTACAATTTTTGACCTATTCCACTGTTGGTCAGTGGCAATAGGTCGGTGGCCTAAATCGTGTTCCCTACTGGTTAGGGAGCCATGATTTGCCTGCGATCTTGCCCCACTACTGGTTAGGGACAAGATCTACAATTTTTGACCTATTCCACTGTTGGTCAGTAGCAATAGGACGGTGGCCTAAATCGTGTTCCCTACTAGTTAGGGAGCCATAATTTGCCTTTGATCTTGCCCCACTACTGATTAGGGCGACAAGATCTACAATTTTTTGACCTATTCCACTCTTGGTCGTTGGCAATAGGAGGGTGGCCAAAATCATGTTCTCTCTTGGTTAGAGAGCCAAGATTCATTCGATCTTGCCCCACTCTTGGTTATGGTGACAAGATCTACAATTTTGACCCATTCCCTGCTGGTCGGTGACAATAGGACGGTGGCTTAAATCGTGTTCCCATCGGTTAAGGAGCCATGATTTGCCTTCGATCTTGCCCCACTTGGTCGAGTGACAAGATCTATAATTTTTGTCCTATTCCTTCGCCGTCAAGAGTAATAGGACAATCTTCAACCTATTCCACCACTGGTTGATGGCAATAGGACAATCTTTAACCTATTCCACCACTGGTTGATGGCAATAGGACAGTCTTCAACCTATTCCATCACTGGTTCCTGGTAATATTTCAACCTATTCCGGGCAATTTGGGCCCTCTACAATAACGTAAGTGACTAAAATGTAATATTTCAAACATAAGTGACTAAAATGTAACTTGAGGAAAATAAAAATGACTATTTTTGTAGTTTACCCGAACTAGAAATAAGTATTTAGTTAAAATGGTAAATCTAAGATATTAAAAATTACTAGAAATTCTATTACACATGTATGCGTTTGAAAACCACACAAATTTAGAAAACAAATGTTTGTTTAAAAATCACATAAAATAAATAATGAAACGTATGTTTTGAAACTAATTAATAATAACACATGAAATATTGATAATACCCTAGAACATCATATTTTTATGTGCTAATTTCATATTTATTTTGAGTATGATTCTACTAATTTGGGTTATTTATGGTCTTTTATCTTGTAGGGACTAAATTAGAGACAAAAGCGAAATTAAGGGCCAAAAGCGTGAATTTAGAGATAAAATGGGCTAATGTGCGACACAAGGAAAAGTTGGTGCCAAAAGTGCAAGCATGGAGGACACAAGGGCTGAAATGCAAAAAGAAGAGTTTTCTTGGCCAAGAAATTGTCCAGGATTTCGAGAAACAAGCATTCGTATAATCCAATCCCTGAAGATTCGACCCTACTTTCCCTTTACTGTTATTTTTATTATCTTACAGGGAATAGGATATACTTGGTGCTTTCAACTACGCATCAAATATGTGTATTATTAAAATAAAAAAATAGATTAAATTGTTTATCATAGCATTGTCATCAATCTTGAGTCGGTGTCGAGTTAACTTGTAACACCAACTCAATTAAATACATTATTAATATGGTAATAAAGTGTGCGTAATAAAATTAAAATGTATAAAAATATATAAAAAAAACTTTAGTTGAATGGTAAATTAAAGGTTTAATTCATGTAATTGGCTGATTGAGTTGGTGTCACCTTCAATTGGGTCACCAACTCGGTTAGGAAAGTTACAGAAATACACTTCCACAGTTAAAAAATTTATATTATGTGAGGGTATTTTAGTCTTTTTTAAAAATCAATAAAAATACATTTCCATTGCATTAGTAAAACTTTATTTTAATAAATTTAATATTATGCACACTTTATTATTTCCATTAATTATAAATTTATATAATTATTTAAGCTATTAATTGAGTTGGTATCACAATTAACTAGGTCACCAAATTGGTTAGAAAAATTACGGAAATGTTATTTCGTAATTAAAATAAGTTATATTATTCAAGGTACTTTAATATTTTTATTTTAAAAACAATAAAAATATTCATATGGTAAAAATTGAACTCAAATCAATGCATTAGTAAAATCTTTATTTATTTATTTATTTATTTTTATACATTTTAATTTTATTAATAATGTATTTGATTGATTTTTGTCAAACACAATTATAAACAATTTAATCTATTTTTTAAAATTTAATATTGTTTATATTTCTCGTGTTATTATTAATTAGTTTGCATATACGTTTCATTATTTATCATATATTACTTTTAAACACACATTTATATTCTAAAATTTTGATTCCACGTACATACGCGTGCGATAAGATTTCTATATTTTGCAAAAATAGTCCTGCATATTTATTAAAATTTTAAATGAGGGACAAATATTGTAAAATTAAAAGTAAATGAATTATATTCAACCTTGGGTCCCTTTCTTGTGGCATTTAAAAGGATAAAAACAAAAAATTGTCAACCAACAAAGTCAGCACCAAACTTATTTTATTATTTATCTTTGAGTCCTTGTCACTTTGAATTTTTTTTAATTTTGCTCTAATTTTGAAATTATTTGTTTTTAATGTGGAATTATTTTGTACCAGGGATTGCACGGTCAGAAAAAGTCTAAAATTACGACCTAATTATTTACATTACAATATTCAATGCTTTAATTTATGTGGGGAATTTTAAATCAATAAATTTATTTAAATTTTATGAAGAAATCAATTAAAATAAGTACCCATTTGATGATTATATTATTAAATACCTTGTGAAACATGATTTAAAGTATTAAAAATTACTTCTACAACTTCTTCCATTTCATATGCAAGACAAGAAATAGTGTATTTTTGAATTAAAAGTTGGATTGTATTTTATTTTTTATTTAAAAATGGATAAATTAATTTCATATCTTAGATCAAAGAGTAATTTGGTTATTCATTCAAAATTCTAACAATTTCTCTGTTAAAAAGCGATACTATACACGCGGCACGTCACATGTTACTATCTGATTGTTCCGCTAACTACACTAATTTTTAATAAGAAATGGGCAAATGTCATCATATACATGTTATTCTATGTGGGGGATGTTGGAGGAGCATAAATTGTTACATAGCTAGGTAGTTTTAATTTTTAAAATTTTAATTATTATGAAAATTATCAATAAAATAAGTAACAAAATGTAAAATCAAAACATCGTATGTAATATGTTAGTTCAAAAGAGTATTCGACAATATGATTACTAGTAAAATTAATAAGAAAATAAATATTTCTTTGGAGTGAGCCTAGTAACTAATCATTCGTGATTCTGTATGCCTATTAAGGAGGTAAATACTAGTAACGAGTTTTAAAGTCGCTCCATACCCAATTACACTTAAATCCAATTACACAATATTTCATGCTTTTAACTCTCCCAAACAAAAAATTTAAATGTAATATTTAAGTATTCAAATGTAGTTTATCATTGTAAAGCCCCACCATGACCTTTAATCATGATTATCGAATCGATTTGGATGGTCAATTAGATTAGATAGAAAATCGGTTAGGTATCGACTCGAAGAAAGATTTTAGATCGGTTGAGCCAAAACCAATACGAACATGTTTAATTAGACTAAAATAGATTGAATCGACTATTGAACCGATTTTAATATTTTTATTTTATTAGTTTATTTATTCCATGGCCCCCTAAAATGGTAGATTTTCAATTTAGACCCTTTATAATTTATAAAATTTTAAGTTAGTAATGGTAAAATTGCACTTTAGCCCCCAAAATGAAAAAAATTTAATTTAACCTTTTAAAAATTATAAATATATAGACTATTAAAATGATAAAATTACATTTTTACTATCGTAAAAATATAAATTTAATTTTGGGCCCCCCAAAAAGAATTTTCTGGCTCCGCCACTGCATATAACGTCAAATGAGAAGATATTATTTACTCTTTTATTTGAGTTATGAATTTCATTATTGTAAGTGAAGTCATATCATGCACAAACCATGTACCTAATGTATCGACATTTCGACCACTACCATGAGAGCTTACGCATGATTTATAAATACATTGCCTGTCACTTACTTAGGATTTTGATATGACTGAATAAATCTATAAATGAATCTAGAATGAGTTCAACTTGGCTCCAGTACCAATCTAGACAATCACACCTATGCGTCTGTTTCTGGGAGTCATTTGCTCCAATAGTCAAGACAATCTATCTCCTCAATTGGACATATAGACGACATAATAGTCCCCTATTTATTTGAATTAAGTGCTCAATTTAATTCTGCAAACAACTGGGACAACATGTGATAAATTTATTTATTTTTGAAATTTGGATAAATTTGGATAAGATTAATATGTTTTTGGTACATATATTTGGTTTTAATATTTAATTCGATATCTTATTTTTTAATTATCTCAATTTAGTACTTGAATTTAATTTAATTTTAATGTTAATTAATTTAATTAAATAATTTACACAACCTGTTTCTAATTTCATAAAAAAAATGGTGAATTTATGTGTGAATTAATTTAATTGTCCGGAGGGATCGATTTGAACAATCTCATTATAGGTTTTGATCATGTTTACTTTTTTTGACACAATGTATAGAACTACCCATAGCTCCTCCTCAACTCATAAATAGGAGGATTATGCGCTTCAACGCACTAGAATCCACGTCCTCTTGTATTGACAACAATGCCCATACCAATAAAACTAAGACTCAATCGGCTATTTTTTTTTTTTATCGAAACATAAAAGCAAATTAAAACGGTAGACTTTGGATGTGAGCCATGTTCTTTGCCGACCAACGAACTACCCTACAAACAATAATTCAAACTTATTAAAGGAAAATTTTGTCCCTTTGTCTTAATTTGTAGTCTTTCCTTTTCTTAGTTGTTTTTATTTGGCTTAAATGTTTAATTTGGTATCTGAGTTTTCTTTTTGTCTCAATTTAGTACTTTTGGTTTTAATGTTCTACTTAGTACTTAAGTTTTTTCAGTAGTTTTTCTTTATCTCATACAAGTACCCAAATTTGACTTTAATGTTCAAATTGGTAACTAAAATTTTCTTTTGTCCCAATTAAGTATCTAAGCTTTTTTTTTTTTTTAACTAAAGTACACATATCAAATATTTATTGAGTCACATGATGTTGTTTAGTTTATATACCGAATTGAACATTAAAACAAAACTCAAGTACCAAATTAAACATGGAAACCAAATATAAATACCAAATGTAATATTAACCCATTGAGATATATTAAATATTCTGTCAATATCCAATAAAGAAAAAAAAAAAACTTTTTGAAAAATTGCATCAATGAGAAAAATCTTCAAATTAGCCCAATATTTACTCCCGAATAGTCCAAATCAATTGCGTAATGTTACGTTTTCAATGTCTCATAATTTTCATATATCATCACCATGTAATATAAAAAAAAGTAATTTTAATATTTTATTTAATTTCTCATTCTTTTCAGTTCTTAAACTTGTATTGTCAGTGGCGAATCCAGGGGGGCTAGCATGGGCCCCGGCCCCCCTAAAAGTTAAAATTTTAAATTAGACCCTTAAAATTTTTTAAAAATTTTAAATTAGTAAAGGTAAAATTAAACTTTGGCCCCTAAAATTATAAAATTTAATTTAATCATTTACAAATTAGAAAGATATAAACTATAAAAATTAAAATTTCATCCGCCCCCTAAAAATTATCCCGATTTACTCTGTATATTGTTTATCAAATCAGCCTAAAATTAGATGAAAAAGTTAAACGTTTATTAACTTTGTTGATATATCATACACGTGGATGCTACCACGTCAACAATTAATTAAACTTTTAATAATTAAAAATATTTTTTAAAATTTTAAAAAATTAATTATCCCATGTCAGCAAAATTAATAAATATTAATTTTTTCATCCATTTTAGAATGATTTGATAAATAACGCAAGTTTAAGTGCTAAAAAAAACAAAACATTAAATGAAAATCCAAAATGATTTTTTTTAAAAAAAATTGTAGAGTCAAATAAATCATTACGGTTTTGATTTATAAAAATCTAAAATTATGATTTATTATGAAAAGCAATTTTCATGTCTAAATCAATAAATATGGCCAATCAAATATAAATGAAGCGGCGAAGCCAGAAGAAGTTTTTAGGGGGAGCGGATAAAATTTAATTTTTTATAGTTTATATTTTTATAATTTGTAAAAGATTAAATAGAATTTTTATAATTTTAAAGGAGCCAAAGTGTAATTTTACCTTTATTAATTAAAATTTTAAAAATTTTAAAAGTTAAAATTGTAATTTTATATTTTAGGGGGGCCAGGGCCTATGCCAACCCATGACTACGCCCCTGAAAAAAAGTCAAACCTTTCAACATTTTCTACACCTAAACAAAGAGGAAAAAAACAGACAAAAAAAAAAAAAAACACACCCTTAAGTATCAAATGTCTGAATAAAAAAAAAGTTAAAATTTTAGACTTTGGTTCTTGCTAAGGTGATTCATTTTCAAAGGAAAATCATTTACAAGACTTTTTAGTATCAATAAAAACAAAACATGATTAAGCACAAAAAAGGGGGAAAAAAAGGAAGAAAGAAAGTTGGGTCTTTGTCTTTGATTTATTTTGTTAAAAGTCAAGCATTTAACTATTTTAGGAAGTTGACTTATCAATGCAACCAAGACATGGGGAGAGAATGCAACAACTTTGCTAATTAGTTTGTTTTATGGTTCGTGTTGGGTGTTTGTGGTTGTCTTTTCCACAATGTCTCGTATCTAAGGTTTGAATCTGCGTTCTTTTCCTTGAGAGTATAATATATTTTGCTGTTGCACTCAATACTTGTCGGAAATAGTAATTGATGTTAAATAGAGATTCAAGAGGAAAATGTAAGCATGACTGTAATTATTTCAAATATTTTTT
Organism: Gossypium rotundifolium; assembly: GCA_025506655.1. NCBI lineage: Eukaryota > Viridiplantae > Streptophyta > Magnoliopsida > Malvales > Malvaceae > Gossypium > Gossypium rotundifolium. The sequence continues at coordinate 12,963,804 of CP106726.1, forward strand.
GGTATGCATAAATATAATGGCGAAATGTGTGAGTTTTGGGGTTATATAAATTTTATATTTTTTTGAGTATAATTAAATTTTTTTAACAATTATTATTTTAATAAGAATTTTTAAAAGAATTAACTAAAATGATAAAAAAAATTATAGAAATTATTGTGTATATATATGTTTTATTTATAGGGGATGTGGTTTCAATACTTAACTCTTGTGGTGTTGCAATAAGTGAGATAGATTGCAAAAATGTTTTATAGTAGTAAGGACTTGTATCGATACAACTGGAGAGTTGTAGTGATATCATAGTGTCTTGGTAAACTCACTGCATTATTTTGGGTTGTTTAAGTGATTCAAAGTTCGATTTGAGTTTCGATCACTTCTATTTAATTTGAATTATTTTTAAATAATTTCAAATTGTTTAAACTTGATTTAATAATTTTATAAAAATATTTTTAAAATTTCAACTCTTAAATAAGTTTAAAAGAATATTCTCGTACATACTCCGATGACATCTCTCATTTGTATTGGTCATCGAAAGGAACGAGAGGAATGAGAGGGAGAGGTCTAGTCTGATGGGGAAAGAAGAAGAGCTGGGAGGTTCCTCTCTCTTCCTTTTTCCATTTTAAAATTTGCCCAAGTGGGCCAAGGGCCCAAACCTAAAGCCTAAGTTTATGGGTTTTTTTATGATGGTGGCCTACTTTTAATATCCATGATCCAAAGGTTCCAAAATTTATATCATTTATTAAATATATTATCCAAATAATATTTCCACTATAAGAGTTTTGAGAAATGTCCAAAATGCCCTGCATGACCAAATTACCATTTTACCTCTATTGAGTCTTTCCACAATTTCCTTGCTACAATAAGCACTTATCAAATTCAAATCTCACAAATTTATATTTATCCCATAATATAGATCCATGGCTAAAGATAATTACACCATTGGGATCTAGTGTCATTAGTGTAGTTTTTTCATCTATGTATACTTGTATTTTTCAAAAAAATTGGTTTAATTAAAATATCCATTAATTACAAATTTAAGTAATATTTTATAATTTAGTCTGCTAATTTAGCACGTCTCAGTCTGCTCTCTCTAGCAGTTTTAGGGTTTTCTTGTTTCTACTGGCATTAGCGTGACGATAGTGATTTTTCTTCAGTTTTCTTTATTGCTTTAGCAAATTGATTCAAACAATTACTTTACGTACTATTATGGAGGCAGATTTCAAGGGGTTAACGCTCGATGAGGAGGAAGAAGCAGTTCTACAAGTACAAGTTGGAGAGAATACGGATGGAGAAGTGGGAGGTTTTGATTGGTGGGGTGTTTCTTAACAACTAGTATTATACACTTCCCAACAATGAAAAGCACCATGGCAAATCTGTGGCATCCCGTTCGGGGGTTCAAATTAGATATCTGGGGGAGAAAAGGTATTTATTTCAATTTTTTCATGTTATGGATTTGGAGAGGGTTATAAATGGTTCATCATGGACTTTTAATAACCACTTATTGGTTCTCCATAAGTTGCAATAGGGGAGGACCCTTTGAAAGTCCCATTAATTTATTCCCCTTTTTGGGTTCAATTACATGATGTTCCTATTGGTTTTTCTCAGAAAATCTGGCAATTCAAATGGGTAATTTTATAGGCAATTTCTTGGTGTATGATGGTTCAAATCTGGGAAAAGAAAATAGAAATTTTGTGAGAATAAGAGTCAAAATTGATATATGACGACCTTTGAAGAGGAAAAAACAGATAATATGTTATGGAAAGTGCTCATAAGTTAGATTTAAATATGAAAGATTATCACTTTTTGCTTTTATTGTGGTCGTTTGGGCCATAGTGATTCTTTTTGTGAAGCGAGGATGACATTAGGAGTGGAAGTTGCCGAGATGGGATGGGACTTATCATTTAAGGGCACAATCTCGCCGAGCTTTAACGATGACTAGCATGTGGTTTCGGGAAGAAGGAGAGGGGGAGTGGGGGGAAATGGCGAGGCAAGGCAAATTTTGGGGAATAAACTGAGGGGTTTAGCGAAAATCCATTAATTACATTAATATCCTTTGTATATTGTTTCATTGGTTTTTGCACGCAAAGCAAAATGAAAGTGAATATTGTCTCATTGATTATCTAATGTTTAACTAATATTAAGCGGTATTACCTGGTCGGATCGTAATATGGAAAAACAATTTATATAGGATAATATAAACATATTCTTAGTTTAATCGAAACTATCAAATTAATTGAAAAGCTAATATGTCATCTATGAAGTCCTATAAGGGAGATACATTATCTTGGGTATCGAAGCGGATGACTCCTAGAAGATAAAGACATAGATGTGACTACTTGGATTGAAGTAAATCGGATAAGACCTAAGTAGCATAAATCTTAGATCCATTTATGAATTTATTCACTTGTTTCATTCATAGTGTGATATACCTTAATCCTGAGTGGATGATGAACTATGTATGCATGACACGTACCCTTTGTTGTAAATGAAAGCCTAAGTTCAAATAGATAAGGATCCGAAAGCTGGTATGTTAGGTATACAACTTTTACAGTATGTAGCATCATTTCATAATAGTGGAATTCATAGTCCCTTGCATGTAAGCCTTTTTTTAGTTGATAATGATTTAGTTTGAAGCTTGATATTGAAATAAGACTATTTTGTAAAGTGATTTTGTATACTTTTTAAATTTAAGGACTAAATTGAAAATATGTTAAATTTGGTATGATTTCTTGTAAAATTTTAGTATTAAAGGGTCTAATTATAGATTCTTAAGAATTTGGAAATATGGGTTTATGAAAATAAGTTAATTTCAATTTTAAGGACTAAATTGAATAAAAATATAATTTTGGGTAATTGTGAAAATTCCAATAAAACATTCATAAGCATTAAATGAATTGTTGAAAAGTATTTGGGACTGATAATTGAAATAAAATTACTTTATAGATTAAGAATCGATAGATACTTGAGGAAAAAGGAAAAATTATTGATTAGTCCCTAATATTACTATCCCTGCAATTTAGCTCAAGTAAGTTCACATAGCATAGTTACATTTAAATTGTTTTATATTTGATTTGTACTCAAATTGATACAACGAGTGAGTTATAAATTAAAATTGTAACATTCCATACCCGGTGTAAGGCCCTGAAAATAGGTATCGTAGTTTTGGATAAGTTTACCGGGTTCCGAATGAAAATTAGGAGTTAATCGGGTTTATTAGTGATTTTTTAAAATTTAGTTAGCTTAATTTCATTTAAAAATCGATAAATAATATTCAGAAAATAAAAATATTTTTAGAAAAATAATTTTATGGTTTTAAATAATTTTTGGTAAAATAAATATTTTGGGTCTAATTAGAATTGAAAAATAAATTAAAATGGGGGTTTAATTTAGAGAATTTAAAATATTAACTAAATAGGACCATTTTGCAAAACAAGGAAATGTAAGAGTGGTTTTATAGAAAATTATCCTTATTTTCAAAATTTTGGAGGGAAATGAGTATTTTGTAAAATAAGGGAAATGTGGGAGTGGCCTGATGACAATTTCCCCAATTTTTGAAAATCAGGTGGGAGTTTATAGTTTTAAAAACACTGCAACTACCTCAGTTTGCACACCATTTTCACCTAAATTAAGAGCTTTTTCTCTCGTTTTTTTTGCTCAATTTCATAGGCCACATATCGGAGAATAGATCTAAACTTTTACTCTCTCAAAATTCTCTCTAAAATCTCCATAAAAGTTTTCCAAAGTTGAGGAAAAGTCATCCGAAATTTCTTCAAGGATTTTGATTCAATCTTCTAAATTGATGATTTGAGATCAATTGAAGGTAATTCTCAACTCTAAATTCATTTTTATGTTGTTTTCAATAATTATTTGCTATTTAGATTGATTAAAATAGATTTTCAAGTTTTGATTTCTTCTTTCTTGAACATGGAACTTAATGTAACAGCCAATTTAGTTAGCCTAAACATAAAACAAATAAAAAAAAGTCCATTTACAAATAGGGCCTGATATATTACAAGCCTAAATAGCCCAAATTAAAAAAACCCCAATTGCCCGTTAGCCTAAACTTTTCAACAGAAAACCTTAGCCTCTTTTGTGCCGCACCCTAGCCCTGTGACCGTCATCCTCAACCATTGTTTGTAAAAAAAAAGAAAGAAAGGACAGAAACCAAACACGCAACAGATAGAAATAGTGGCAAGAACAGTAAAAAAAATATAAAAATTGTATGAAATGACTATAAAAGCCATTGAACAAATTTGTAAAAGGGGATTTTTTTTTTTAAACACAGAGAAATATAGAGACGAAAAGCGATTTTTTTTTTAAAGGCATGGATGAAATGATTTTTTTCCTGAAATTTTTAGTTTTTATAAGCTTCCAAAACGACGTCTCTTTGGGAGTGACCTAGGATCGCATGTTTTGAGGGAGAAATTGCTTTGCTTGATCCTTTTACTTTTTAATTTTTTTTCAATCAAGTCCTATTTTCTTTTTTTCTTTTTTTTTTAAATTTTACAATTTAATTTTGGTTTAGTTTCATTTTAGTCCCTCATGGAACAATGCATTTGAGGGTCTAGGAATAATTTCCCAATTGGTCCCTCCTCTTTTTCGCTATTACAATTTAGTCCGTTATTTTTATTTTATCCCAATTTGCCCCCAAAATTCCACTTAAGTTTCAATTTAATCCTTCTTATATTTATGCATTTATTTTATTATAATTTAGGCTCTTAATTTCATTTCAATTTCGATTTAATCTTTATTTATTTAATTTAGACCTATGTAGATTTTTTTATATATTATTTGTTATATATTTTTATATTTATTTATTTATTATTTCTTTACTTTTTAATTTTTAAAATTGGCTTTTTGTGTTTCCTTTTTATTGTGTAGTTTTTATTATTTTTGTTTTGCCTTTACTATTCTTATTATTATTCCATTATTTATTTGTTTATTTATTACCTTTTATACTTTCAAAATTAGATTATTTACGTGTTTTACTTGCATCTTTATTGTTGTTGTTGTTGTTGTTGTTATTATTATTATTACTTACCTTTCTTGATTATTTCTATTATTATTAGAATAATAATTATAATAGAATAATTGCCATCTTCATTACAAATTGGTGTGTTATCACTATCGTAGTTACATTATTGACATTCGCTATACGATATTTTTTATTTTTCGTATATCATTGATCCATTTTATACACTACCATTTTATTTTATTTCTTTATAATCACGTCACGAATCGTGTTTAGATATATTTATCCATTGTTGTATATTATACCAAAATAAGATAAATACACATTGTTTTAAATGTTACATTTGTTATTACTTGAAAAAAGGAATTTTAAAAATTAAGGCAGTGTTCCACATTTGGAGATTCGAGAAGTTGTGCCTTAACTTACGGGTTCGACTTTTTCTTTGAACCTAGATAATCGAACATCCCTTTTAATACATGAGATTTAATTAAATAATCGAATAATGAGCAAGCTTATATTTGAGAATTCGAGATGTCATATCCTAACTTACGGGATGTGACCTTTTTGTTTACCTCAAGATAAAAAAGCCTTTTAGATCTGTTTTAATTTACTTAAGTGATTTTAATTAAAAATATCATTATGCAAAAAGGATCGTGTTTTAAATTCTTTTCAGATTTTCAATTCTCGACACTAAGACATCAAGTAATCAACTAGGTACCAATTTTGGGCGTCATGAGGGTACTAATCCTTCCTCGTGCGTAATCGACTCCCGAACCCATTTTCTGAATTTTGTAGACAAAAAATTATTGTTTTAGTAAATCAAACCTTTTATTAAAATGATCAAATTATGAGTTGATCCGATCACACCTCATAAAAAGGATTGATTGCAACTCCTTTTTTATTTTTTAAAAATAAAAACTCAATTTTAAAAAAGAAGAAGGTTTTGACACTCAACAATGGTGAATCCATGATTTTAAGTTGGAATCCAAGTTTTAATGGATGTCTAAGATCAAAATATGTTTATTAAGAGGTTTTTAATAATAAAACAAGAGATCAAACTCTTTTAATTGATCAATTTTGATAAATTCATTTTTAATTAAGAAATAAAATTATTACTAGTCTTTTTGGATTTGACTCTACTCATTGCTATCTACAAACTTATATTTTGAGTAGGAATTTATTTTTGGCAATCTCGACAACCGTACATAGGTCTTCCAGTAAGTGTTGAAGCATTTGGTTAATCAATATCTTTCCTACTCAACGTTCATGTTTTTCATACACTTTTTAAACTCCATTCATATCTTATCTTTAAATTGAGCTATAGTTGTTAGTTGATGCCTCTAAACGTTCAAATTCTTGTTGGAGATACCCAACTTCCATTTGCAATTCCATGTAGAAATCTCATCCCTTATTTTTCAAAAGAAAGCTCTGATACCACAATGACATCACTTGAATTTGTGGATGATAATTCTAAAAAAAATACGATAAATGTGGAAATAGGAGAATAATCAACAAAGGATTGATAGGGTAGAAAAGAAAAAGAAATTAAAGAGATAATTGTTGCAACCATCTCCTCAATGGAAAGAATACGTGTCATGTATATTAGTAGACCATCACTTAGTACATCATACAAGTCTTATTTAATGTTAATATTTTTGTCTATAGAACTAATATTCTCATTGTGAACGGCATTGTTCTTTCCATAACCATTCTAAGGTGCCTTTTGTTGAATTGTTTAACTTATTAAAATAATCGAACTATCTACTTTGTTTATAAAACTGTATCAGAAACCTTTGCCAAATGATTTTTAAATTTTTTTGAAAAACTAAGTCAACAAAGCAAAATAAACTAAATATTTTAGATAAATTGTTTTGAGAATGTATATTTTAGCATTCTTAATAGAGTTTAAACATAAAATATTTGTTTAAAAATATCTCAAAAGTAATCTACATAAAAAACTGGAAACATGATAGTTTGATAATAACGATAAAATGTGCAGGTCTCACCCTGGTATTCTAACTAACTCTAACATGTTTTTCACTTGGCCTAGATGATTGTTGAAATGCCGCCACTTTCTATAGCAGAAGTGAAAGGGCTATCCGGCAGATTAAGGCCTTCGCTGTAGAGACATGAAGTTTTGATTTGGAATAGATCATTAAAACATCAAATATGAGAAGAAAAAACTTGGAAAGCAAGTAACTTTTATACCTTTCTTGGTCATTGTTGTTCATCTCTACATGTTTGATTTTTCCATCAGATGTGGTGTTGATGTTGAGAGCTTCCAACAAATAATTGAACTCTGCCGACGGGAAATCGAGTTGATCTGCTTGGTGGGAAAGAAAGCGTTGTAAGGGTGGCCAAGTTAACGAATGTACATAAAATGGGAAAGTTCACTACCTTCCGTGACCTTTAACTCATCCATGAAGTAACCGAAGGATTGGTGAGCTAGAGGCTTTTGTGACAAATGCATCTCTGACGAGTGCCTTCTTTGAAGTTTAAAGATTTGATCTTGATCTTCGATAAATTGCTTACGGAACAACCTCGATGTTGCATATCCTTTTGGAACTGAGAAAATCATACATTAGATACTCGACAGTAAGCATCGCCTAATGCTTAAAACTATACAATATGAATTAACATCGTATCCAATAGAGCTAAATCAAGTAATAGCCCCAAAAATGGCGAGTGTTTATGTAGCTATGGACCATAATTTGGATAAACGATGAAATGGAGGTACTTACTTGAGTGAAGCTCGGGTTCCATATAATATGAAGAAAAATACATGGGAGACTCGATTCTCTCAGGGGTACTTCCTACACAAAAATCAAATGTAGCCGAATGATATAGAAACCAAAAAAATATTTAAAAAAAAGAAAGATAAATGATTATCATACTATGCATTCAATTCATGAAATTGGTGTAAAAATGAGAAACACTTATATTTACTTGTAACACACTAAAATTTTTGATATAGTAGTTGGTACTATTCTAGAAATGCATATAGTAGATTTATGAAGAAAATGAGTTGAGATTTATTTGAATAAAGTATATGGGAGATGAATTAGATATTAGAAGAGAAAGAATGATGAAATTTTAGTAAGGATTAAATTGAGAATTTGTAAAAGTATAAGGACCTAAAGTGCAAATAGACCATAAGATGAAATTGGGTGGTGCAAATAAACATTTTTTTAAATATGACGTCGAAAAATATATTGATATGTTGAGTTGGAAAATCGAGGTATATATTAAATTGAGTAAAGTGGAAAAGTTTAAAGACCAAAGTATAATTTTACTATTTTGTATCAGGGGACCAATTAGCAATTTTTACAATAAATGGTTGATATTTCAAGACATAATGATGAAAATTTGGTGGGATGTGATAGGTTGGTGGAATAAGTGGATTAAAATGAAAGAAAACAAAATGTAGAATTGTAATGCTCCGATTTTTGCTGAAGTCATAGAATTCGATTTTAGTTGATTTATTAAATCAACACATCCAAAAATTTAAATTGCTAGGTTTTCGAGAATAGGCTTGGAGACGAATCAGAAGAATTCAAATTTATTTAGATGTGTCAATTTTTTAGAATTGAGAATTTAAAATTTAAGGCTTATGGACTAAATTGCAAGAATAATAAAATTGTTAGGGTTGAAAGCTAGGAAATATATTAGGGGACGTGAGAGAATTACAAAATAGGATTTTGCAGAGGTGTGGTCCTTAATTGGTAATTGTTCCAACCCCATTTTAGAAATCTTCCTTTTTGAAAAATTGGTTAGAGGAGTAGTTGACCCATTCCCATTTGGACTACTCATTTTCTAGAATTGACCAAAATTTTTCTCAAGCTTTCCTCTCTTCTTTTCCATCAATATTATGATTTTCTCTTAAGGGTGTGTTTAAATTAGGAAATTCCAAGAGAGTTTTTATTTGTATTAAAGTTTTAAAATTTTAAAAGTGAATTTATTTATTTGAGTAAAAATATTTGAAAATTTCAAAATTTTTTAGTAATTTTAACAATAGTTAAATTCCTTTTAAAATTCTACCCAGTAGTTTTTCAAAGTTTTTCATAATTTTATTTCATTTAATACATATAGTGTCACTATAAAAAACTTAAATATCAAAATTAATTTTTATTTAATTACAATATATTTTAAAATTTTATTTTATTAACAATATTTATAATTTTTTACAAATCTAATGATATTCATGTTGAACATTTTTATATTATTTATTTCTAATATATATATTTTTATTTTATAATTATTTTTGAATTTGTAAAATTCTATCAACCTAGTTTTTCCTAAAACAATTATTTATCCAAAAAAAAACTCTAAAATTTAAAATTCTTCATCCAAACACACTCTTAAATGACTTTAGATTGATGAGTTTATTTTTTATTAAATCCTTTTATAAAACAAGATTTTATAATCAAGATTTTGATTAAAGTTGGGAGCTTATTCTTGTAAGATTCCATTGTTAAAGCTAGAGAGAGATTGTGAGTTTAGCTAGATTCTTGAGTTTTAAGAGTTAGAAAAGTTGGTGATTAAGTTGGAAACCAACAAAAGAAACTTTAGATTACAAGTTTTGAGAGTTTAGAATAAGAATAAAATAAGTGATCTTAAGGTAGTGTAACGAAGATAACTTGAGCGTCTCATCATTAGATTTAGGAGGTTTTAATGCTTAATTATGTTTTTTTTTAACCTTAGTTCATTTTTTATTAGGGCTTGTAGCAAAGGAAGTGGTCAAATCATCTAAGGTCAAAGGAAAGAAGAAGATCAAGGAGGTGTAATGGTTTTCGATTTGTGCTTGTTTAATTCAATTTCGTGGTATAAACTTGATTGAGTAATTTAGCTTAGGAAATCTTGTTGATTTTATATTGTCGGTGATATGTGTTGGCAAAGACTTTATATGAAACCTATGCTTGATATGTTAATTGCGAATTGATTCTTGTGATACATGATGATAATTAATATTGCTTGATGATTCTAAGACATGCATATTGATAAACACCCTATTAAACAATGTTGGGAATGGTTTGAGTATTGTTGACATGCCATAGGATTTGTTTGTGATAGAGGGAGGATTTGAGGTTGTGTGCCTTCTATTTGTTCTTGTGTTCATTATTGGTGTGCAAGGGATGTCATGTTTTCACTCTCACTAGTGCATTTTTCCCTATTTGGCGCTTTTGCACAACTTTTGAGGTGTGTTATGAGTTTGATTTGTGTATCTATTTGTCGTTCAACAATTGGTTAATAGAGGAAAAACTTTAATTATGATTTAATATGGTAATGATGGATACAAAGTGAAAATGTTGATGATCGTGACACTTGGGAATATGATATGTATTTATTTGAGGCAAATGCTCAAGTATGGTTTAGATATATTGAGGAACTTGAATTATGCTATTGGAAATGTTTTAAATGAAGCTCATTAGATAACACATTAGTTATATGAAACATGTATATTTCTTGTGTTAGCGTGCTTTGTTGTTTAATTGTTTTGTATGACAAACTTAGTTATATTTATTGCTCAACATATGAATTATTTGTTCCAAGCACAAGTAGGAGGAATGTGCACGAATTTTGATTTGGTTATCCCAACATCCAAGGCTTGAAGTCTCAGCTTTACTTTTGAACTTTATAATGTTTATTTTGAACTTAGTGTTTTAGGCATGTATATAGGTCACTAGGTGAATTTTCGCATCTTCAAGTGGATTTTTACGTTGTTTTGAAGTAGTTGGTATGTTTTGGTTCATTTTGAAACTTTTCAGCACTTTTGGATTTAATCTATGATGCAAATTTGTATGGTTTATGCATGCATTATAAGTGTTACAATTTACTTACCTAGTGATTTTTTTTTATCTATTCTGGTAATGGCCATGATTTTATATGTTTTTGACTTGTTTTGGCATTTCAAATATGTTTTCTATTGTTTGGTTGCATGTTGCTTATGTTTAGGGACCTTTAGAGACACAATTGCATGACTTGTAATGCTTGTTTTATGCATTTTTGGGCATGTGTCTCAAGATCACAATAACATTTTCATGTGATTCATGCATTTCCAAGTGCAGGCCTTGATACATAGACATTAAAGTCTCTATATATGGTTGCATTACCTTGAGACATAAAATATTGAAGCTAAAATACCAAAAATTTAGTCCAAAGTCTTGAGACATTGTGCATTGTCTCAAGACATAAAACTTCAAAGCTAAGATTTGAAAATAAGGGAGGCATGTCTCAAGACATAGAGTCTTGCATTTTTCTTGTTTGACTTACGATTCGTAACCTGGCTCCATGGTTAACTTTCTTTGACCTTCTTTTATCTTATATGGGTCTAATTGAGTATGTTTAACACTTTATATCTTCTTTTAATTGTTCATGCCACGCTTGAGTTGTTTTAGTTAAATATTTTAGCTTCAATGATCGTTTTAATATTTTTTTTAGTTGCTTCGACAACAAATGTGGTGTCTTACATCTGATCTTCTTCTAGGTCTAGTGTAGGGTGTTACATTAGTTGGTATTAGAGAGGGTTTGGGTTTAGCTGGTTAAAGTCCCAAAATGCATAAATTTTTTTATTTTGTCTAGGGTACATGCCATTAGGTGAACCAACCAAGTTTTATTGATAGTTAAGACTTGTATGTTGAATTTTTCTCTAATTGTTATATGTTTGTATAAATTCAATATGTTTGTTGAATCTCATAATGCATTAGATGAGGAGGTCGAGTTAGACCCCTCAAATTCTCCCTTTACCTTAAGCTACTCAAGCGGATGCGGGAAACAAGAATTATCCTAAGGCACTTGATGTTGGTGCACAAGCTATAGTTGGTGGTCGAAATGCTAAAAATGATGATGCTCTATTGTGTACTATCCCAAATTCACTCCATAGAGTTTAGGGGGCTACACCACAAGTTTGAATTGTTATGAGAGTTTGTAGGGTTGCTACTAGGAAGCTAAAAAAATACGAAATAGTGAACTTCAATAGGTTGAAAGGTGTTGATCCTTTCGCAGCAGAATCTTAGCTTGCAATGAATGAACTAGAGTGTGTTCAAGTTGAGTGAGTTCAGTGCATAATTTCCTTGTTAAAAGAAGAAGCTTACCAATGGTGGTTAACTATGGGTCAGTCTATTCCAATTGAAAGGTTAATTTGGGTTTTTCCAAGCAAAGTTCAAAAATACGTATGCCGGAAAGTTGTATTTGGAGGATTAGAAATAAGAGTTTATTATGCTAATAAGGCAACTTGTTTGTAGCGAACTATGAGCAAGAGTTTCTTTGATTTAGTTGGTATGCTCCTAAGATCGTACCAATGAAAGTTGAGAGTTGCATCTAATTTCTTAGAGGATTGTAGGATGAGATATATGTACAACTAGTGGCCACCGAGTGAGAGTTTTCTGACAAAATTAATAGAGCCAAGATGGTTGAGCAAGTTTTGGGGTTAGACAAGAAACCCGATGATAACCAAACTCAAGGGAAGAGAGTTGGTGGTTGTAGTTCGTAGCCTGTTCTGAAGTGAGCTAGAGATTTCAGAGGTTCTAAGTGATTTATGCCTTCTAGGTTCCATTTTGAGGGAAGACGATCGCAGCAATATTTTGTTTCCATTGCTAGTTCAGGTGGACCTGTTTTGATCTCTAGTACTTTGAAGTGTGACCACTATGGCCATAGGCATGTGTGGGGAGTTTTGAAAGAATATTGGTGCATGTGCCTTGTGGTTGTGGTACGACTATATGGGGAGAGAGTGTTGTTAGGTGAGGTTAGAGGAGGATTATAGATATTACTGCTACTATTAGATTTGAGGCTATAGCTTTGGCTTTGGCTTTAGTTGTTAGAGCTCGTTATGATGTGGATGCTATTGTTATAGTCTAAGGTATATATTCTTTTTTTTCTATTCTAGTTGATGCATTGATTGATCCTTCTACACATTTCGATATATATAGTAGTGTGATCTGTGGGTGGAGTGTTCCTATGGAATTTTCAGATATAAGGATTTCAATGTCTAGTCTTTTAGGGTAAGGTGTTATTTGTTGATAAGGTTTGCAACCATTTTTATTCGATGATTTAGGGAATTATGTTTTTAGTAGATTTAATGGTGATGTCATTTTTTGAGTTAGATGTGATTTTGGGAGTGTATTGGCTATCAAGCATAATGTTATATTGGATTGTTAGAAGAGGTTTGTTATTCAATGTTTGGATGGTAGTGTGCTGGAAGTTGTGGGTATGAAGTTTGGATACTTTGCTAAAGTGATTTCTGCAGTGAAGGCTTGGAAAATGTTGAATAAGGGTTACCGGGTTTATTTAGCGTATATATTAGACTTGAAGGCTACATATCCTAAACTCGAGGAAACCCAAACTATTCAAGACTTTATAATGTTTTTTTTTTCTAAAAGTTAACAAGTTTATCTCTACCTCGTGAAGTCGAGTTCCATATTGAACTGTTACCTGAAGTATCAATAGTTTCCATTTCTCCCTATCGCATGGCACATACAGAGTTGAAAGGATTGAAGATACAATTACAAGAATTTTGGATCAAGGGTTTATACGACCTAGTATATCACCTTTGGAAGAACCGATGTTGTTCATGAGAAAGACGGACAATACTTGGCAATTATGTTTCAATTATCTTCAGTTGAACAAGTTTTAAGAAGTTTAGCTAGATTCTTGAGTATGAAAATTTTTAAAAGGTGGTGATTAAATTAGAAACAAATAAAGGAAACTTTAAATTACATGTTTTGAGAGTTTAGAATAAGAATGAGATAAATGAAATTAAGGTAGTGTAAGGAAGTTAAGTTGAACTCTTGCCATATCAATTTTCATGTCATCACTAATTTAGGAGGTTTTAATTCTTAATTATGTTTCCTAACCCTATTTTATTATTTTGATTATGGTTTGTAGCAAAGGAAGTGGTTGAATCGTCTAAGGCTAAAGGAAAGGAGAAGATCGCAAAGGCGTAATGGTTTTGAGTTTGGGCTTGCTTAATTCAATTTTGTAGTATGAACTTGATTAAGTAATTTAGCTTAAGAAATCTTGTTGATGTTATATTTTTGAAAATTTGTGTTGGTGAATACTTGATCTTTACATATATGAAACCTATGCTTGATATGTAAATTGCAATGAAGCTATGTAACTGAATATTGTTGTCTCATATTTATGAAAAATGTTGTATTGATTCTTGTGATACATGATGATAATTAATACTGCTTGATTCTAAGACATGTATATTGATACACACCCTATTAAATGATGTGGAAATAATTCGAGTATAGTGACATGTCATAAGATTTGTTTGTGACAAAGGGGATATTTGGCACTTGTGTGCATTATTGGTATCTTAGGGAAGTTGAGTTTTCACACACATTGGTGCATTTTTCTCATGCATCCCTTGTGTGCAACTTTTGAGGTATGCTGAGGGTTTGATTCTTATATCCATTTATTGTTCCACAATTGGTTATTTGGGGCAAAACTTTAATTATAACATAATATGGTAGTGATGGATTTGAATTGAAAATGTTGTCGATCGTGACACTTGGGAATATGATATGCAATGATTTGAGGCAACTGCTCAAGTATGGTTTGTATATATTGAGCAACTTGAATTTTGTTATTGGAAATGTGTTGAACGAGGCTAATTCGATAACACGTTGGATATATGAAACATGTATATTTGATACTCCCTTGATGTGTTAGCATGTTTTGATGATTAATGGTTTTATATTATGAACTTGGTTGTGTTATCACCATTGAACTTCGAGAAGCTCAGCGTGTAGATTGTTAGTTCCAATTGCAAGTAGCAAAAATGCGTATAAGTTTTGATTTGGTTTTCCTAGCATCCAAAGCTTCAAATCTAAGCTCTATCTTTGAACTTTAGAATGTTTCTTTATGGACTTAGTGTTTTGGGCATGTACATTGGCCACTAGGTGAATTTTCATGTTTTTTCAGTAGTTTTAAAACATTTGGGATATTTGGTATGTTTTGGTTCATTTTGAAACTTTTGAATACTTTTGGATTTAATTTGTGATGCAACTTTCTATGGTTTATGCATGCATTATAAGTGTTACAATTTATTTACCTAGTGAATTTTTGATCTATTGTGTTAATGATCATCATTTTATATGTTTTAGACTTGTTTTAGCTTGCCAAAAATGTTTGCTATGGTTGGTTTCATGTTGCCCGGGACATTTAAAGACACAATTGCATGACTTGGAATGCTTTTTTCTTTTTTTCTTTTTTTTTTTTGCATTTCTAGGTATGTGTCTTGAGACATCAAGAACATGTCTCGAGACCTAACATACCTATCTCAAAACATAAACACCAAAGTCTCGAGATATGGTTGCATTGTCTTGAGACATAAAACATCAATGCCAAAATGCCAAAAATTTAATCCAAAGTCTCGAGATATGTTTCCATTTTGATTTTAACTTAGGATTTTTAACTTGGCTTCGTGTTTAACTGTCTTTGACCTCGATTTATTTTATGTGATCCCAATTGAGTATGTTTAACACTTATATCATCTTTTAATTGTTCGTGCCTCTCTTGGCTCGTTCGGCTCATTTTAGTTTAAATTTTTAGCTTTGGTTATCATTTTAATGTTTGTTTTGTGTTGCTTTAGCAACAGATGAGAAACTTATTTTGATTTCAAGATAGTTTTTGAGATTGGCCATTTTATTCTTGATATCCATCATCTTTTTATGGAGTTATTGAGTTGAAAAGGAGTAGGAGAAGAAGGTGACGAGAAAGCTTGTTTAGGTGTTGAGAAGTTAAAAGGAACAAGGTAAGGATTTCATGAATAGCATATTTTAGTAAGTTGGAATCAAGTGTCAGTTTTTTTATTGAATATTTAATATTGATTATGATTATTGTATGAATACATGAAGAGATAGAAGAAAAAGTGAAGCCAAAAAAGGACAATGGAAAGCTTTGGATTGAGGGAGAAAGTATTAATGTTAATGTGAAGATATTATATGTTTAATGTTTTAAACGAAAAATGTTGATTGAGTTTTAGCTTGATTGGTATGGTCATTGTTGTCAATGTAGGAGGATATGGGTTCGAGCTGAAGCATAGGGTTGGACAGGGCTATAGATAGAAGGCCAAAGTGAAATTTTATACATGTTGTGTTGAAAGTTAAAATTCGAGTTTTTATGCCTTGTTTTGGGCACGACTTGAGCCATAATATGAGTATTAAACATCTATTATGAGATTAGATAAGAGGTGTTTCAGTACCTGTCAACCAGCTTGGATTTTTCCCTATAAGGTTTGACGAGAACACGAGCCCCACAAACGTAATGCGGATTTCCTTTGGCCAAAATCATCTTCACAGTATCGGAACTAACAAAGGTTACGAACCCAAACATTCGTTTTTGTTGGCAAGGAATCCGTACATCTTCAACTTGTCCATAATTGCTACACAAGAGAACTCTTTTAAGACGATGAATATGCAAATAAGCCTATAAAATGGCTTTAAAACGTCATGTAACCTGAAATAATTGGAGATATCATCTTCACTAAAAGTGCTCTCGGCTGGGAACGTAAGGTATATCTGCCTCGATCCGTTAACGATCGGACCTGGATCGTTTCGATCATTTCGATTTTCCATATATTTTGGTACATCTTCAGCTAAAATGACTGCATGTTGTCCATGAGGCCTGTTATTCAAACCACATAAGATTTCATTTTCATTGGTTTTAAGTTCCAATCGGAACAAAGAAACGTAAATGAACTAAATTCCTAATTTTCGAAAAATACAAGTTGATATCCTGTACCTGTCGATCACTCGAATAGCATGTTTCAATCTTGCGAGAAGCTTAGTTAAACTATAGCCTGCTTTTCCATGTCTTTGGCTTTCAGTAAGATAACCATCTGCTTGTAGAACTTTGCCATACTTCTCGTAATATAACAACGGTAACGACGCGATCGAGACCGGATCGCCTCGTTTCGTTCTCAATAACTCTACTAATTCAACCTCTAATTTCTCTAGTGACATAACATGATCTTTATAACCAGTAGCACCATCCAAATGAACAAACATCTGAGGGAGATTATCCGAGACTTCACCATGAAAGTACCTACAATTACTCCCATGTTTGCAATACCCTTTGTTGAAATAATGACAAGTCTTAACCGGAAAATCGGGTACGTTGTTTTGATGCCGACGTAGTCCCGGTCTTACTCCGAAATTACAGTAACAATAATCATTGGAAAAACTATTATCACTTCTTAAGTTTAAAGATCCCATTTGATCATCTAAAGTGCTTGATGAGACTGGTGGTGAGAAAGAAGTGAACTGTGAAGGTATTTCGGAATTGAGAGTCGTCACCGAGTTCATCGACGGTGATATCGGAGGTGACCCGGATTTAAGAGCGAGTTGTTGGAGCTCAAGTTTGATTTTATAGATTACTTCTTGAATGACCTTATCAGGGCACAGTGCTAATTGAGCAATTTCCTGCTCACCATGGTCTTGTAATAGAATGTATCCTATGATTTTCAATACATTTTCAGGCTCAAATTTCTTGATTTTGTTGAATAAAATTTGTGTATAGTCGGAAAATTCCATCATGCATTTAGTTGATCAACTTAAATCTGCAAATAACAAAAATATTAAGTCATAAATACAAAAAAAAAAAAACACACAAAACCCAGAATTTTTTAAAAAATAAGAACTTACCAAGGAGAAAAATTGTTGGAAATGTGAAAGCTGGTTACTGGTAGCAACAAGTAGAGTTGTTGTTCTATGAAGATATTAAATTCTCTTTTATGTTTCACTTTTCAACTTTTCATGTGATTTTTTATTGTTTTTCTTCAACTATATGGATTAAAAAAGAATTTTTAAAGATTGGTTTTTAAAGTAAAACAAAAACTTTGTTTACTTAGTGTTGGTAAATTTATACAGAAAAAATTCACCTTAAATAGTTTTTTTAAAAAATTATAAATGAATAAATTTATAATTTTAGTGAGCTTAAAAAGAAATTAAAGCTTTAAAGCTAGATATTTTATAAAAAAATGAGTTAGAGAGAATTAAGGCGATATAATTTCTTACTTTTCTTATTACTATACTAAAAATCCCCAAAATCTTTTTCTATAGAAAAATGAGTTGTTAAAATATCATTTTAAAAAATCCCAATGTGCTAAATTTAGATTTGATCATGAATGATAATTTAATAATTTTGTGGTTTATTTAATTTTCATTTTATAAAAAAATATGGGAAATTATCAAAATGATTAAATGTGAGGATGAAAATGGTAATTAGAGGAAATTATTTATGAAACTGAAGACCAATTCTAAAGCTGGATAAGTGGGGTGATAGGTAAAAATAAGAATAAATTATTAGAAAAAAATATTATAATTTTGGTAAATAATAAATAAGTAATGTTAGATTAATTAAAATAAAGAATTTTTGGAGAGCTAAAAGAAAAAAAAAATTGATTTAGAGAGAATGGGGCTTTTCTATTCTAATTATAGATATTATCTGGATCTATTTCCTTATGGTTTTGACTTTGTCATTTAGTTTTTTAAATAAAGGCTTTATGTATATAAAAAAAGCATGTACTAAATTCGTATTTAATTAAGTTTTTGTCGATAATTAAAATAATTAATTAAGTCTCTTAGTTAACAATTTTTGTCATTAATTGTGTTGACTATTAAAATAAATTAACGGACTAATCAGATGGTAACGTGTGGCAGTTTCTCACAAAAATTGTAACCTCTCCAGCTCGGCCTAGACTTTAGACCTGAATTCGGTAGATTACATAAGCTATCGAGATGACCTAGTATGATCGAGGTTTATAAAACAACCAATTTAAAACATTTATTTTAGAAGAAAATTTAGTCTATTTTCAGAAAAGCTGACGAGTTATAAATAAACGTTTTAGTTTAAGTTTCCTCAGTAACGGTGACTTCTTTAAGAAAAGCTTAGTTAATTTTCTATTTGTTTATTACTCACAATTTTCAATTTTAATTTGGCAGCGGAAAGGTGATTTTACTTTGATTTACTAAAACTATATTTCATGCCTTTATTAAATAAAAATCATATTTTAAAATTAAGTTAAATGTTATGCATGCTAAATAAACCTTAAATATGAGTCTTATGCTAGAAAATAAAATAGTACAGTTCTAAAATAACAAAATTTATAAAAATAAGCCTAATAATACTTTCATTAAAAAAGAAAAACATTTTCGAGACTTCCGTATGTTGCGTCCTAATGTGATGGGTTATCTGTAAAGATGGAAATAAAAGGAGGATTGAGCTATGTAGCTCAGTGTGAGTTCCATCACAAGAAAACCAGGCAATAGTAGACAAAACATTCAGAAAATTAACTTATAAGATAAATCACAATTAATTAGAAATACAGAATATCGGTAATTCGGAACAACTAATCAACATAATATTTCAATGTTCATAGCCATGTAATTGCTTATGAATGCAATGTAAGTTTGGTTTAACAGTAGAAATGTCTTACCCTACCGTTACACACCATAGTAGGAGTTCCCCAAAGCTCCTCTACCTTTACACCACATTGTGGATAAACCACTGATCATTGCAAATTACCTGCTAATGATAAGATATATTGGTGGATGAGCCATCCGTCTGTGCATATAAAAGCTGCTAATACGTTGCAGATGAACCACTGGTCGAGCAGATAATTGCTAAATAAAATATGTCGTGAATAAACCACTAGTCAAGCAGATGATTGCTGACTAAAATACATTGTGAATAAACCACTGGTCAAGCAGAAAAACTGTTGACTACTTCCTTCGTTCAAAATGTCCCACCCTATGCAATATGCAATATAACATGGCAATACATACACATTTTTCAATAACAATTTATGAGGTACATTATCATGCTTATCAAGCAATTTAGTAAAACAATTTGGTTGTATGCTTTGCATACATTTGGCTAACGGTATCAATGGCATGTTCACATGCTTTTGGAATGCTTAAGATCATGCATAATCAACTTAATATTACATTATACAATTCTAATGGCATGTCTCATATGCAAATCATAGTATGTCTGCCAGTCAATCACAATATAAACCAACCATAATCATGTTAGAACATATAACAATTTTGCATACTATGATCTCGAATCAATCATATCATCATTAAAGAGTTTACTCATCAAGTTTTATGAAAACAAGCACAAAACACATAGACTTAGTTTAGATTCCACATAAGCTTGTAGATAAGGTTCGCATGAGTGTTTGCATTGAGGGTTCACATGAGTGTTCGCAATGAAGGTTTGCATGAGGGTTTGTAGTATAGTATATTTAAAGGTTCACATAACAGTTTTACAAAAGGGTTCACATAATAGTTAAATGGATCGCATATCAGCTTTAAAAGGAATCGTATAACAATTCACTAACAAGGGTTTGCCTAACATTCACTAAGGGGTTTGTTGGGATATGTGTCCATATTGTAGTAAACTTATAATTGTTTTCTATGTATTTGAACGATGAATAAATAAATTTCACATTTTACTATTATGTCTTTTGTATTTTTGTCTTTCATATTTTGCATGCATAGCGAATTTGTGACAAACAAATATTAGCTCATTGATTGTCTAAGTTCAAACTGATCATAAGTGGCATTGTAAGAACATTTACATTTTGAGAAAGATAACTTACTTCAGTAGATAATCTAAATGAGTCTTTAATCTCATAAAAGAATCAAAGTGAGCATTTGATTCAAATACTAAGAAGGATTATTATGTTGTTTACAAATTCAATTGATGAGATTGTTAGTCTTGGCTATCGGAGCAGTTGACTCCACAGGTAGAGATATAGATGTATTCATTAACAAAATGATATAGTGGATTGGACCCAAGATGAACTAATTCTAAATCTGTTTGTGAATTAATTCACTTGTGACATTCATAGTGTGATTTACCTAAGTCCTGAGTTAGTAACTAACCATGCGTATGTAACTCATGTGCTTTGATATAAGTGGAGGCTTATGCTCTAAAGATGATCGAGTTGATAGCCGGTATGTTGGGTCTTTACTAGAAACAATGGAATTTAGAGATCAATTAAAGAGTTAAAGATATCCTCACTTTGGCATTGTGTGGATTGATAAATATGGAACGTGGCCACGGTTGATATTTCTTAAACGAACAATTTATCATAGTCATTTGTTAGCAGTGATTATTTTAATCTTTAATAAGATAGAATGGCAACAATGAGATAAAATAGGATTGTATTAAGTGAACGTATTTAACTGAAAGGAATCAAGGATATCATATAAGGGTAACACACACATGATGAGGTCATTGGACAAAACAGTTGGATGAATTGCTTTCGTAAATAGTATACAATAAGGAGTTTTCAATCATGGTACTTCTTATGGACTGACTCAATGACTAAGTAAGTGCGAATTATTGGAATGGTGCTTTTGGACATAATTTCAATTACTAGAGTCTAATTGTATATGTCAGATTGATCTCTCCGCTTACTCAACAAAAGCTCGATCGAACTGCTTTTGAATTAAAAAAAAATTCTATGACTTTGGAAATAATTTAATTGAGTCAATTTATTTGATATGGAATTAAATTGGGTAGTCGTAAGAATTGTTCAACTAGATAATTTGATTAAATAATTTTCTTAAAAAATTAATTTGAAAAATCTAAGTAATTTTTTAGAAAAATTAATTTTGATCAAGTAAAATTAAATTAATCAAATTAACTAAAATTAATATGATATTTTTGGAAATTAATTTTCAAGTCAGATAATTAGTCCAATGGGTAATTGAACTTGAAAATTGGACCTGAGATCGTAAATTAGGCCCCGAAGCCCAAAATCGAGACCAAGACCCAAAAACTGGTTGAATCGGGTCTGGTATGTGAAACTAGGCCGACGATCCAATTAATGGTTGGACCGAATCGATCGGTTCATCATTGGCCTAGACCAAACAGGACTAGCTCGGGGTGCCGGCAGCTGCGATGGCGGTATTTCGATGGCCAAAAAATGGTCGGCGATAGTGGGTTTTCGGTGGTTGAGCATTGGAAGAATTAGACTCCTATTGGGACTCTACAGAGAATTTGATTTCAGATTAACTATTTCAAAAATAATAATATTTTAATAGATTTAATACTAAATTTAATTTAATACTTATCTTAATAGTATTTTATTAATTTAATATTAAATTAAATTTAATGTTTATCTTTTAGATAAATATTAGATTAAATTTAATATCAAAGTGATTAAGTTTAATTATAGTTGAAATATCTAAACTCTCTTTATATAAAGAGGGACTTGAGTCATTATTTTTCAGACACTTGAATTCAAGAGAAAGTTGTAGAGAGAAAATTATCTGAAGAAATTATTTTAGAAAATTTCTAGAGATATTTTTCTTATTTACAACTTGACCCAAAAGTTTAGAGAATTGCGATATTACCTGACTGGTAATTTTTGTAAAAGTTTTTTGATTCGAAGTGAACCCACACTCGGCAGACGTGAGTTTGGGGATATTGGAGAAGACTACTCAATCGAAGCGTTCATCCTGGACAAATTGAAAATGTACAATTTTGATTAAATGTTTATTACTTTAGATATCACAACCAAGTTCTTATTTTGAAAAACTTTTTTAAAACTCTGATTTTTCTTTAAATTTATTTTTCGTTGCATTTTCCAAACCCGATTTTCCAGCAGGGTTCGCATAACATTCATTAAGGGGTTCGCATAACATTCACTAAGTGTTCGCATAACATTCACTAAGATGTTCGAATAACATTCAGTAAGGGGTTCGACAACATTCGCTAAGGGGTTCGCATAACATTCACTAAGGGGTTTGCATAACATTCATTAAAGGGGGTTGGGCAGTCCATACGGGTGGCCCACATGCCCATATGGTAGGTCGTGTAGTCTGGGCTATGTTCGATTTTGCCTCAATTTCCTCGTAAAAGAACACACACATGATTTTTGGGGCTTCGAACGATGATCCTCACATCCAAGTCTGACTTGGGATACCTACAACAAGTCTTACGATAGAAAAATACACAAGAGTTAGTGTCGACTGGCTTGCTCCGGGCCTTGAGGACTAGAGGAACGGGCAGATTGGTAAGAAAATGAAAATTTCGTTAGATTTTGCAATCTGATTTTGTTGGGTGCAAACCAGGTTGTGTGAAGCTCTGGGCTTTGCGAAGGGGACATTGCAATGCCTGAGCATCAAGGTTAGATATGAGATGGAATGATATCGACTGGCTCACTAGAATAAAATCGTGACGACGATTATTAACTGGTCATTGGGGCAACATCGTGACGACGATTTATAGGTTCCATAGAGCAACATCGTGAACGGTCTGTAGACTCTATGGGGTGACACTGCAACGATGGCAAAGTCTTTAAAGGTGACACCTCAAAAGCGGTTTAAAGGTGTAAGACCATAGTTCGGCTATGGTAACCAATAGAGTCCATTGGAACAATAAAAATGGGGTAGTCCACCAGGACAATAAACATGGGGTAGTCTGTTGGGATAATAAAAATGGGGTAGTCCATTGGGACAATAAACACAGGGTAGTCCGTTGAGACAATAAACATGAGGTAGTCTGTTAGGACATTAAACACGGGGTTACATGTATAAGACCATAGCTTGGTCATGGCAGCATGTGCTGTCCACAAATCAATAAACCGAGAAACCCGCCAAAGTATAAAAAAGAAGTTGCGTTGTGACTTGAGCAGCTAGTCATCAGATAGAATAGGCTTGGCTCGTTTAGGGACATAGGCTAATGGACAACTAATGGGATTTGTCAAAGGTAATGAGGATTAGAACCTAGGAAACGTACTAACTTAGTAATGTGAAAAAGGAGAGAAAGATTCCTCAAACAAGATGGTAAATGTAATGTTTGCCAAGGAAAGTCCGCCAAAAATGTCACGAATTCTATAATTTATAAGCATATACAGGTTTAAATTCGAGTTGACAAAAGGTAGGTAAATGAATAGACACCAAGAGTATTCATGGGAGGAAATGTCAACTCAAGGTTGAATGACTAATAAAGTTTTTCATAAAATAGTAAGAAGTGGAAGCCTATCAGGACAATGAAACACTAGAAAGATCTTGAAGGTCTACTAGCGGTGGAAACTATCAAGAGATACCTGAGTAAGAGATAGTTCGTTGGGAACTACCGATCAATCGAAGTATCTAAAAGTAATGGACTGAAAGAACAAGTACCATGGGGTTACATTGAGGTCCCGAGTCCACTAAAGAAAAGTAGGTATCAAGAAGAGACATTATTAAGGATAAAGGTTTAGGCTAAGGAACCGCGATCAGGGCGATTATTCGTATAATTAGGGGCGAGATTTAGTCTGCTAAACATGGTTGTTATATGTGCATTAGATTTTACAGAGGTTAGGGCCATTTAAGTTCACAGAATTTCCTCACGAGTCCTAAGAGTTTTACTCTATGCACAAAATCTCTTCTCTTACAATTTAAAGCAGCCCTTTTAAAGTTGAATGAAGAGACTCACTAAGTTCTTTTGAACTTATAGAAATTCCAGCTAACATGGTAGGAAAGCCCCCCAGTTGGGCGAGCTTTATCTAACAAAGTTACTATTCTTGGGGTAGAAAAGCTTGACTCTTCGAATAATTCAGACGCTAACATTTCTTCAACACGTTTAGGATATGTTCCAGTGTGCTTTGAAGGTTTTCCTTTATAAACAGACCCTTCCATGCGGTTATAAAATGGCTCTCACATACTAAGTTTCATCATCCCTCACTCATATAATTTCTTTCCAATCCTTTCTATTTCTCCACTATAAACTATTTTTCAGTCTTAAAAATTTCAGTGGAGGTATTCTTGAGTCGTCAATGATGCGATATCGCTTCGAGCTGCACATATTTCATATATCATCTCGAGAAGGGATCATTGCCTTTGAATCCTATCCTAGGAAAGTCGAGTATGGGGTGATTTTGCTTTCTACGGTTAAGGGTAAAAGTCGACGTGGAAGCCTCAATCGACGACCGTTATACGGTAATGAATCGAGATATTACTAGGGAGCAAGTTGAAAATTGTTACGTGGCCATGGGCTCAATCTTTCAAATGCTCGAAAATGATGCCCTATAAATACCTTATAGGAGTTTGAGGGCATATTCATATGGAAAAATCTAGGGCTTCTAGCTATAATCAGTGTAATTTTTTTCTCCATTTCCAAGGAACCGATACCTTTAACCTTCCTTCTTATTCGAAGGCCGACACATCGTGGACGCAAGAGGACTCTTAGGTGGGGAGCGATTGTTATAGTGTAGTAAAGGTGATGCTCCTTTTGGAGTGATGATTGTTGTTGTTATTACACAACCCATTAATAACTACGACCACTGTCGTGCCGACTCGAGTTTGACCTCTACTGTACCGGAACATCCACTTTCCTCTTGAGAGGCCTCTTGTGTCCACCTCGGTGTTAGCCTTCAGACAAGAATGAAAGGTTAAAGATACCGACTGCTTGGAAATAGAAAAAAAAATTACGTTGATTACACCAGAAGTCCTTAGAGTTTTTCCGTATGATTATGACCTCAATCTTATGTATGATATATATAGAGCATTGTTTGCAGGTATCCAAAAAGCTTGAACTCTTGATCGCGTAAGAACTATCACCTGGCCCCCCGATTTTATTCGAACCAATGATTGTATCACGGCCGCCAACTGGGATCTTCACGTTGACTTCAACCCCTGATCGTATCAAGCATTATCACCCCAAAACCAGATTTCCCCACAATGGATTTCTAAGGTCATGGTCCTATCCCGCCATGACATATGAAATGTATGTATGCTGAGGCGCGTTATCACATCCCCAGCCCCTCAAAACTACCTAAGAACTTTCGTCATTTTAGTTGAAAACCCTGAACACTTTCAAATACCCTAAACCTTAAAAAACTTAAATCCTAACCTTAAAAAAATAAAAACCTTAACCCTAAAAAAATAAAAAGCCCTAACCTTGGAGAGAGAAAGGAAAGCGCATTCAACTAGATGAGTTTTTTGGAAAGCTCGTCTAGCTAGTCCCGCTTTCCTGACACCTATATAGAAAGCTCGCTCAGTTGGACGTGCTTTCCATTAAAATCAACCTATTTTCTAATTAATTTTCAAACTGGCCTAAAACCCTAATTAATTAAAAAAAACGACCTCTTGACTTTTTTTAGCGGTCTATCGACAATTTGATCTAATTTCACTTGTTTCTATTAAGCTATTTATGAATTGCTCCAAATTCCAATTAGTTCCAACAACGTAACAATTTGACCCAAATTCAGTTGTTGTAGTTGGTTTTAAATTTTACTTTTGTTTAGCCCTAATTAAATTCCAATTATTTAATTTTTAGAAAAAATGCAAAAATAGAAGAAACTCCTGCCCCAGCAGGCCAGCCAAGCCATTACAAAAAAATAATAAAATAAATATAAAAAAGGAAACTCCTGATCTTCCAAAACGACTTCATACAAGCAAGAAAAGCGAATAAAACGACGTACGTTTACTTTCCTTTTTATTTATTTATTTATTTTTAAGCTTCCTTTTATCTTTCATCGATCTGCAATTTCTTAAGCAAGTTTTCTTTTTTTCTTTCTCTCTTTAGATCTCCCTTTCCACAAATTCCTTTTACAACGCCGTCGTTTTTCTATTTGATCTACAGTTTCTTGAAAAATCATTGTGTGGATCCTTCCATGGCCTGTCACTGAAGCTGTTCGCCTTCTGAATACGGCACCGGTTAGTCGTTCTTTTTTAAGCTTTTCATTGTTTTGGCGAAGAAAGAATATTTTTATTACTCAAAACTGAAGTTAAGTTAGTGTAAAGGGAAATTGAATTTTGGATTAGTTTATTGGAGTTTCAGTTTTATGAATGATTTGTATAATTTGAATCTCAACTGTTTTTGTTTGAATTTAGATTAGTATCGAATTTAAAGGAGCTGGATTTTAGGGAAATTAATTGGAATTGAGTTGAATTTTGATTGTTTTAGAGTGTTCTGGAAGTTTCTTTTGATTGTTAAACTGTGTATTATAGTTAAGATGCAAATATTAAGTGCTTAAAACTGAATAAATTTTATTTAAATAAAGAAATCAAACACTTTTCGAGTTCAATTATGTTTATATGTGATCTTCAAATAATCTATTTTAACTATTTGGAAGTTAATTTATCAACTCAAGATTATGCTTTTATATAAGACTTTTGCCTTAGATTCATGGATGTGGTTGATTGTGGCTGGCATGGAAGTTAGCATTTGGGTGGGGAGGGGTGGGGGGGGGGGTGCTGGAGGGGAGGGGAGGTTAAATCAGCGATATTTCCTTTCAGTTGTGGGATGAATGGAATTATTGAGCATGATAATTTTGAAGGAAAAGTGAAATTTTGAAATATTTAGTTTTTCTTGGTGCATTTGGTGCTGCTTGATTCTTGGTGATGTCTGTGGAAAATTTTTGCCTTTTCTGGGTGATTTGGCTATGAAGTTTACTGGTGTTTCATTTATTACCTTTTGTGAATGCTCACTAGTGTGATATTACTTCTCCTGGCAGGGTTAGTTGCGAGAGATTGCTTTTTCATAACATAGTCATAATATTGAACATCATGGGGACTGAAAATCCTGGTCGTCCGAATCTCCCCATGCGACCTTCTGCTACCCCTTTTGCTTCTGCTCCACCAACTGTGAGACCTTTTTCATCATCTGGTCCTGTGGTGGGATCAGAAAGCAGCAATGTTAGACCTGCTCCACCAGGTGCACCCCCAACTATGACGCCTTTCTTGTCAGGTGGACCTAGACCACCTGCTCGTTTTAGTGATCCATCAGTTCCATCTCCGCCCTTAACATCTGTTCCACCTGCTGGGGGACCTTATCAGCGATTTCCAACTCCACCGTTTCCTTCAGCTGCTCAAACACCCCCTGCTCGTGCACCACCTGTGGGGCAGCCACCATTTCAACCTCTTGGGAGTCAAGTATCAGTGCCACCACCTTCTTTCCGACCGCAGACACAAGTTCTGCCAGTGCCAATGGGATCACCACCACAAAATGTAAATTTTCCTCCATCCAGTGCGAATGTTCCTCAACCTCCATCTGATTCATCGTTTTCAGGGCCCAGACCCAATTTTCAGATGGCTTCCCCCCTTCCAGATTATTCTGCTACCAAGTCCAGCTTCCAGCCACCTTTTCCTGGATATCCAGGCAAGCAACCTGCAGTTTCACAAGCACCGTCACCTTTTCCTGCTCAGCAAGGAAGTTTTATGCCTCCTCCTGCACCGCCTTCTCCTTTTGCTAGTCAGCAAGGAAGTTATGCTCCTCCTCCACCAGTAGCACCTAACTTGGGCTACCAATCAAGGGACCAAATGCAGCATCCAGGCTCTGCACCTCCTACTGGCAGCATCCAAAGCTTGACAGAAGATTTTAGTTCACTCTCCATTTCATCTATGCCTGGATCAATTGAGCCAGGACTTGATTATAGAACACTTCCTAGGCCATTGGATGGTGATTTGGAGCCAAGTTCTTTTCTTGAGATGTATCCTATGAATTGTGATCCAAGATACCTACGGCTTACTACAAGTGCTATACCAAATTCTCAGTCTTTAGTTTCAAGATGGCATTTGCCTCTTGGAGCAGTTGTTTGTCCTCTTGCAGAGGCTCCTGAAGGGGTAAGTGCCTCAAGAATCATAATATTACTTTTAGTTGTTTAATAACTGTATTTTCATGAAGACTTAAGTTTTTCCCGTCAATTACTGTTGCTTCATGTTCAGGAAGAAGTGCCTGTAATTAATTTCGCTTCGACTGGTATCATTCGTTGTAGAAGATGTCGCACATATGTGAATCCCTATGTCACATTTACTGATGCTGGAAGAAAGTGGCGCTGCAACATCTGTTCTTTACTAAATGATGGTAAACTCAACCTAGGAAGCAAAGATATAATTCAATGTTGCAAGTGCAATGAGTCACATCAAGTTTTCTAGTTGTGACTGATGTTTATGGCCTCATTTTCCATGCCATACATTCTTTTATCTTTTATCTGCATTTTTTTTCTTTGGAATATCAAATATTATTGGAGGGCAATGAGCTCATTACTCACATAGACTTGCAATAAAATATAACAGTTTTCTGCAAGGTTGCTTGTCATGGGCATCTCGCCTAACTTTTAACTATCTCAATACACAGGTAAACTGCAAACTGCAAAATGTAATTTTCAATTTACTAATAGGTGCAGTATGGAGTATCACATAACATGCCAACTAACTTCTCTTTATTGGCAATGTAATTTTTGTTTATTTTTCTGTTGTGTCCAATTGGTTATACTGTGTGGCAGACTGGCTTTCTGTCCCGGCTAGATCTCTTTAATAGTTATTACAAAGCATATATGCTTATTTGATTCAACTTCCATGTTCAGTTCCTGGTGAATATTTTGCGAACTTGGATGCCACTGGAAGAAGAATTGATTTGGACCAGCGGCCTGAGCTTCTAAAAGGCAGTGTGGAATTTGTTGCTCCAACTGAATACATGGTGCGGCCTCCAATGCCGCCACTGTATTTCTTTCTCATTGATGTTTCAATATCTGCAGTAAGAAGTGGTATGATTGAGGTAAGCACTTCCTTTAAGGCAGCTGATTATTTACTAGAGTGTGTTTAATAAAGGATCGTGCTATTCTGATAGGGATTTGTAAAGGCAGAGTTTTCTAATTGTAATGTGAATTAAGAACACGTGAATTACAGTTGAGGATTCTGTCTTGGGTTATCTAGTGTTTGTCTGATGTACTATTTGAAAGTGGTAGATGGGCTGGCTTTGCCACAATTTGGTCTCAAATATGTTTATCAAGTAAGATTTGCAAGACTCTTTTCCCTTGCCATGGAATCTGTTGGGAGAAGAGAAATATGGGTTAGCCTGGCTGCAATTATTACAGTGTTTGTTTAACATAGTAGAACTTGTTTAGCTGATTTTTCATCCAGGTTGTTATAGGCATTGTCCGGTCATACTTGATTAAACTATGGTCATAAGATGTACCTTTATAAGTCTTGCTGCTCTTCTCTTCATTTATTTTCTCCCTATATTTGCTTATGCATGTAATAGTTTCTGCTAACTTGCAACATATTTCTTAGGTTGTTGCTCAAACTATACGTTCATGTTTGGATGAGCTGCCTGGTTTCCCCAGAACACAGATTGGTTTCATTACTTTTGATAGCACCATTCATTTTTACAATATGAAGGTAAGTGACATCTGGGATCAGTGGAAAAGTTTTCTGAGATGCCTTGATTTTCTTCATTCCAGTGAAGTACTTAATTACTATGCGGTTTTTGTCTTTGCAGTCATCTCTTACACAGCCTCAAATGATGGTAGTTTCAGATCTGGATGATGTATTTGTGCCATTGCCCGATGATCTCCTTGTCAACTTGTCTGAATCTAGAAATGTGGTTGAGACATTCCTGGATAGTTTGCCCTCTATGTTTCAGGATAATGTGAATGTGGAATCTGCTTTTGGGCCTGCACTTAAGGCTGCATTCATGGTTATGGTATGTTATTTTCTCCACCGTTTCTACCGTGAGCCTTCATTAATGATAAGATTCCTTCTAGTTTCTTGCTGATGTTTACGTTATATATTTGGTTGTTTGGCAACCTGTTTATTGCAGAGTCAACTTGGGGGAAAGTTGCTAATATTCCAGAACACATTGCCTTCCCTAGGATATGGGCGCTTGAAGTTGCGTGGAGATGATCTCCGTGTGTATGGAACTGATAAGGAACATACATTGAGATTGCCCGAAGATCCTTTCTACAAGCAAATGGCTGCTGATCTTACAAAGTTCCAGATAGGGGTTAATATTTATGCCTTTAGTGACAAATACACTGACATAGCTTCCTTAGGTACAAAGATCAGTGCCCTTTTTTTAATGTTAAAAATGATATAGATTTTTACTAGAGCTTTTAGTGATACTTGATGTCTCTTTTATGAAATTTTCGATTTAGGAACCCTGGCAAAATATACTGGGGGTCAAGTGTATTATTATCCAAGCTTCCAATCAAACATTCATGGAGAGAAGCTGAGGCGTGAATTAGCCAGAGATCTTACTAGGGAAACAGCCTGGGAAGCAGTTATGCGCATAAGATGTGGAAAAGGTATGTAAATTTTTTTATTTATTGTTGTAGCTATTTGTAACTTATGCTACGTTTGGCTAGAGAATTATTTTTTCCGCATGTTTTAGTCATTGGTTAACTATAAACTAATCACAATTGGTAATTTTTAGCCACTCACATGACTTGTTTGTAGCAAAGAGAAGGAAAAGTTTTGCTTATTTTAAGATGTTACTAGAGTTTTTACTCATCTTTCTAATTGCATGTTTAAATTTGTGTTAACTATTCTTTATTTTATATCTAACTATTTTAAAGCATGTGTTAAATATGCTTTTTACTCATGTTATTACACTAGTAACCAAACGTTGCATTAATGCCATGTAGCCATAATTCCAATGTAGTTGGGTTAGCTAGATTTTTTCCCCTTCCATCTGAATGCTGGCATGGGGTAATGCACATATAAAATGCTATTACGCCCCTTTTTTTTTGATAACAAAGCAACTTATTCATGTTATCTGTTACTTTGCACCAGGGATTCGGTTTACATCTTACCACGGCAACTTTATGCTGAGGTCCACAGATTTACTAGCACTTCCAGCTGTAGACTGTGATAAAGCATATGCAATGCAGTTATCCCTTGAGGAGACACTTCTTTCTACTCCAACAGTATATTTCCAAGTTGCTTTACTGTATCCTTCAAATGGCTTGCTTATTATATCAGTTTTAATTTATTCGATTATCCCTTGTCAGCTGAAACTGATTGTTTTATAAGTGGAAAACGATATGGATTACTGATGTTTCTTTAACAGTTTAAAGATATACTGCATCTTGTGGAGAGAGGCGTATCAGAGTACATACAGCAGCTGCCCCTGTTGTTACAGATTTGGGGGAGATGTACCGCCAGGCTGACACTGGTGCCATTGTTTCTTTGTTTTGTAGATTAGGTGAAGTTAATCAAAAGTCCCTCTGCAAGAGTCCTATTTGTTTTGGTTGATCTTATTCTTTTCTAATTATGTTTTGCAGCAATCGAGAAAACATTGACCAGTAAACTTGAAGATGCTAGAAATTCTTTGCAACAAAGGATTGTAAAAGCGCTCAGAGAATACCGCAATCTTTATGCTGTGCAGCATCGGTTGGGAGCTAGGATGATCTATCCAGAGTCTCTAAAGTTCTTGTGTTTGTACGGATTAGCACTCTCTAAATCAGTACCTCTAAAAGGAGGATATGCAGACGCTCAACTTGATGAACGCTGCGCAGCAGGTTTCACCATGATGGCATTACCCGTTAAAAAGTTGTTGAAGCTTTTATATCCTAGCTTGATTCGAATCGATGAATATCTTTTGAAGGTGAAATATTTGAAACCTTTAAATATATTTCAATAAAGATGAAGATTTAACAAACTGAACATAACTTATGTTTCATATTTGCAGCCATCTGCTCAAGCTGATGATTTCAAAAACATCATGAAGAGATTACCTTTGCTCGCAGAAAGCCTAGATTCAAGAGGCCTTTATTTGTATGATGATGGCTTACGCTTTGTTATTTGGTTTGGTAGAATGCTTTCACCCGATATAGCAAGGAATTTACTTGGACCAGAGTTTGCAGCAGAATTATCGAGGGTATGATCTCTTGTTGATGAAACTATTCTTATATGTTTAATCTGTATTAGTGACCATTTTATGGATTAATGAAATTGATATCATTGTCGGTAAATATATAAGATTTGCTTCAAATGCTAGCCTTTATTATTATACGAACTCGTCTTTAATAGACTGCGGGATTGTAATCTTGCTCATATTTTTCTGCAGGATAATGTTAGTATTTGAAGTTGAATGCCTCGTTATGAGGTTTGTACTTAACTGGTTCTTCATGTTGTCTCTTTAATATCAGGTTACGCTGACCGAGCATGATAATGAAATGTCAAGAAGGCTGATGAAGATATTAAAGAGACTAAGAGAGAGTGACCCTTCGTATTATCAACTTCCTTATCTTGTAAGACAAGGTGAACAGCCGAGGGAAGGTTTCCTGCTGCTTGTAAATCTTCTTGAGGACCAGATGGGCGGAACCGTTGGTTACGTTGATTGGATAATGCAAATACACCGACAAGTCCAACAAAATGCATGATATACGGGTAATTGTTCAAGAGGTTGCTAAACTTTCATAGACTCTTCTTGAACTTTAAGAACAACTATTGTTCCTTTCATTTGGGATAACTTTTAGTCTAGTTTTCGGTTGAGACAAGCAAGTTTTTGAGTCAGGTTCTTTAGTCAGTCTTGGTCTCGGAGTTAATGGTGTTTGAGTTAGGGGCTTCTTTTTATGGAATTACATTGTAATGAATCATCATTTGCTTTTGATTCTGATTACTTCAAATTCCACAGGAGTTCATCATCTTACGTCGTAAAATTCATCTGTATTGTCCGGTTTCCTCTGGAGCTTGTGTGTTGAACCGATGGAACCGATCGGTCCGAAGATTTGCAGGAAAGAATTTTTTGTTCATTACGAAATTCAATAACTAGGGAAAGAGAGAAAACACCTGTGCTTCTAGCTATTCGTTATTGCAGTACTTGAGAATTTAAGTTGAAGACAAATTATTGTATGTGACATTTAAATTATTGCCTTGCAATTTTTTGGGTTTAGAAAAAAGAAGGCGGTATGAACATTTGCCAAAACGCTGTCATGTTTTAGCATGCTTTAGAAATTGGAGTCCTAAATTTTGTGTTATTTTCTCATTTCCCGAACACATCATCACGATAATCGTTTAAGGAGTTAATTTGATAAAAAAGTAAATAAGCTTTTTTTTTTTTGTTAAAATTAATTTTTTTTAAAGGTATATGTATTTGCTTTCCATAAAATAATTGAATAAAAATATTTAAATTGATAATGTTAGTTTTCTGTAAAGGTGTTCATGGGCAGGTGTATGGCTGGCTCGGTAAAAATAATTGAATCTTATTTTGGGAGGGTTGGGGTAAAAATATAAGCTCGAAAAATGGGTTTGAAAAAAAATAAGACCTGTTTAAAAAATGGGCCGGGCCTCGGGTAAGGTATTTTTGATTCGAGCTTAGCTCGGCTCTGCTCGAATTCACTAAATGACAAAAAAATCTATTTTTTTTTTAAATTTTTGAATGTTAACTTTTTGTTATTTTCTCTCTATTTTGTTACCATATTGTATAAAACTTATTTTATTGTTAATTTTGTTATTATTTTAAAGGTATTTGTTAATTTTATTATTATTTTAGATGTATTTGCTTGTTAAGTTACATCTATCTTAATGTTATTTAAGTCTACATATATTTTTAAAATTTATTTTCAATTTATTAGAAAATATTTATTTTGATTTTTTAGTATTTTGATGTATTATATATTTAAAATTATATAAAATAATATAAAAATTTAATACGGGTGAGCTAGACCGGGCCCAGGTTTTAGCATTTTTATATGGGTAGGGCTTGGGAAAAAATTTAGGCCCATTTTTGGACTCGGCCCAACCCGAGCCCAATAAATGGGCCTAAATTTTTAGTTGAGTCCGGCCCGGCCCATGAACACCTCTAGTTTTCTGTCTTTCATATTAATTTTTATAAATATTTAAGCTTGAATTCAACAAATTAATATTATCAATTTAAATATTTTTCTTCAATTATATTATAGAAAGCAAATACATATACCTTTAAGAAAAATATTAATTTTAATATTTTCAATTGAAATGTAAATATAATGATCTCAAAAATTATTTAAAGCAAACGAATAAGATACATTACACTTATATTCTTTTTAATTATACAATAGTTTTTAATTTTAATCTAAAATACACACAAAATATATTATAATGTCGCAAAATTAGTAGAAATATACTTGCCTATGTAAATACTTTAATATTTTCAAATAATTAATTTTTAATTGGTAGACACTAATTTTACAAATATGAAAGGTTTTTTTTTTTTTTTGCATCATACCATAGGGTATGATATTATTTAAGAGAATAGAGCTAGACATAAATGCTAGAGACAGCTCGTGAACTCTTTACTTTGAGACATTTAAGGCTTTGAAATGTGGTTCAGCAGACACTTCAAAAAAAAAAAAAAGATTTTTCATATTAACGTCACCTTAGTATATCATAAAAAAAAGTTGAACCATACTAATATATTGCATACCTCATAACTTTATTCATACGTGGAATACATGGAACTGGGATGATCCAAATTTTGAAGAACACATATAAGAAGGGGATCTTAATCATCTTAATGACATAGATTCGGATGATGATGATGAACTCGATCAAGGACAAATAGATGATGATGAGGAGTATATGTTAAATTTTAAAGAGAGAATAACCCAACAAATTTAGAACACTAAAATAATTAGATAAAATTGCATATGATATTTATTTTTCTTATTATTTTTATAATCATCGTATTATCCAGATTTTTAATACTAACATAATACATATGGTTATTTTGATTTTAATTTTTGTTACTTGTTTAATTTTTTATCATACTAATAATTTTCTATAGTAAATAGTATTTTTTAAATATAAATTATGTAACAATGTAATTACAATTTGTACTATTAAATATAGTATAGAAAATTATGATGTAATTACACTTTGTCAGTCAAATACGCCTATAGAATTACAATTCTTTGTAACTACAAGAGAATGCAATTATTACCTTAATAATTACACTTTCATTCAATTATTTTATATTGTCAAACAGACCCTAAAAATAATTTTCATAATTATAAATTTCAACTAAAATATAATTAAAATATCTCAAAGAAAAAAAACATTTAATTATTAAAAAATGGGTAAGATTACAAATTTATCTTAATATATTTATCTTTTAATTTTGAATCATGTTATTAAATGATACAAGAATTTCTTTTAAAAATTAAAAAATAAGTAAACGTAATTTAATTAATACATACAATTAATTTGTCCATCGCATGCACGGGTACGAAAACTAGCTTATTAATAAGTGGCATTACATAATTAAATAATAGATAATTATTTAATATACTAATGGTGAAAATTTTAATTTCACAAATAAAATTAAGGTTTGATCATGTATTTTAAATTATATTTTTAAAAATAAAATATACGATAATTATAAAATTAAAAATCTCCACTATACACCAAATAATTACCCATAAATTAGATATAAAGGAATAGTTAAAAAGAATGGTGGTGGAACATGCATATATTACCTTCCCATAATACTATTATGATAAGTTGACTTCCTTAACCATATATATATTTTCTAAGTAAATTTCTGGATTCTCTTTCTCTCGATTAATCGGGGAGAATTAGGGTGAGTAAAACTCGATTTGATTCAAAAAAATTGAAAAAAATTTAAATTTCGAGTTAATCGAATCGAGTTATTCAAGTTATTTGAGTCAACTCGAATATGTAATTCGAGTTTCGAGTTCGAGTCGAGTTAGATTTTACAATTCAAATAACTCGAATAATTTGAATAATAGATTGATGTAAATACCCTTTTGGTTCTTGTCAATTTTTTAAAATGAGCAAATTGAACATTCTAAAGAATAAAAATAGTTAAAATTTTAAAAAATTTCTAAAAAAAATTCCAATGTATTTTTTATTCTACAAATAACATTAAAAAAATTGACAAGTGTCTCTTTTTTTAAAATATTTTATTATACATTTATAGGACACTTGTCAACCCCTTGACTATGTTTGTGGAGTCTAAAAATTTCAAAGACAGTGTACCAAATAATTTCTCTTCATATATTTTAAAATTTATCAAAATATACTTCAAATTTTGTATTTTTTATGTATGAAATTTAGTCCTGTTTTAATTTAATGCTTTTAATTTTTATTTTTATTAAATTCAGATTTATTATTTCTTTCTTTTGTTACAAAATTACCAATTGAATATTTTTATTATAAAATATTATAGCAATAAATTTAAAAACAACCGATTTTATTAATTAAATGGGAATTTGAAAATTGAAAAGATAAAAAGAAATTAAAATATTGAAAATAAAAGTACTAAATTTGAAATATAAAACTTGGAGCATGGTGGTGAGCTGGACCATGCATACGTGTCATTATCCCCACCGTACTATTATATTACTTTTGACTTTCTTAACGGTGAAAGTTTTTGTTAAGTTGGATTGGATATATTAATAATTTTATTATTAAATAGATTAATTTAATTTTTATATTATTAAAAAAATAAAATAAAATAAAATTGAAAAAAATGTTAATATTTATTGTTAAAAAATTGATATGGAAATATCGATATCATGGAGGAAAGTTTATCGACAGTTGGAAGTGGAATGTGATAATGCTCTCTTAGTTGAATTGATTTTAGCTGGCGGATCTGCAAATAGTCATTTGACTGAAATGCGTCTTCTCCATAATTTATTGAGTCGAAATTGGAAGGTTCTTGTTCGTCATATTCCGAGATCGCAAAATACAGTAACTGATCATATGGTCAAATTTATGGCGACTAATTCTACAGCAATCAGCTAGAAGTTTAATTGAGGTGGATTATGTTCTTGTTTTGAGTCACTAGTGTAATTTTTTGAATTTTTCGCTTTAAGCTGTCTCTTTTTCTACAAAAAAAAAAATGATATGGAAATTCTTTTTCGCAATCTAACTTTAAATAAAATTTTATTTACAGAATTATAAAAAATTTCAAACTATTAATTTTGTTAATCGTAAATGTTTACTCTGTTGTAGTTTAAACTTGTTTAAAATTTTTAATAATATAAATATAAATATAAAATTAACATATTTAATTATAGAAAATTTATTTAATTCAATCCTTATATATATTCTTTTATCTCCAATTTCCACTTGCTGTGCTGAATTAAACTAATGAAATTAAAAAAAAAAAAAAAACAAAAGATTGAATGAATCATCAATGATTCACATGCACATGCACATGCACATGCAGTTCCTTATAGTCTGGAAATATTGTATACATATAGAGAAATTTCATCACTTCAAACAGAAGAAAAAGTAAGGAAAAAATAACATAAAAGAGAGGAAAAAATAAGGAAAAAGAGCAGGCCTATAATTGGAGTTACAAATGCTAATCAACATGACCTTATTGCTGGTAGTAGTGTGCTTTTAGTTTCACATAATAGTACAAGGAGGTGGAGTAGGATCAGGAACCACTCTATGATATTCAAACGGCGGTGGTTGATAGTATATAATTTGAGGAGACTTGGGCTTTGGCGGATCTGCTGGTTTGGGTTCATCTTTCACTTCTTCAACTATTTCAATGCTTGCATGACAAAGCTTCTTCCTTAATGCCTCTGTCAAACATGCTGCATCCATCCCATCACCTAATATCATTAGCTTGTCCTTTTCTGGTCCATGTAATGCCACCGATGTCACCCCTGCCAATCCATTACATGAACTTATAAAAACACATCAGTGGTTTCATTGATTATGTTTTTATTTGGTTGAATCAGTAGATTCATTGTTAAAACATACCATATGCAACAGCGGCTACTTTTAAAGCTTTTTTTCGGCATTTGCTGCAATGCATTGACACTTTAAGAACTATCTTTTGCTGCACATTTGAAACACAAGTTAAAACATCAGAATTTTGAAGACCCTAAAATGTTATTTTTCATTGAAGAAAGTTAAATGTATACAAAAATGTTGATATAGAGGAATTGGAGAGGAGTTGGCGGAGGAAAAAGACGGTTCACCCTAAGAGGGGCAGAGAGCCGTTGCAGAAGAAGGGTGGTTAGGGAGATGGAGAGAGAGAAAAAGTGTCTCTCCTCCTTTCTAATGAGGCGAGAGGGTTTTTATACGAGTAAGCATCTCATAGGTGAGTGGCTCACAACCTTGTCTCCTAGTGGTGGTGGCGGTATAACCTTTTGGTGATGTGACAATTTAGAGTGGTTTCACTTCAACCATGTAGTCTAAGTGATACTATACTATACTATACCTTCATATTCTCGAGTACCGAAAAGAATGTAGCTTCTAGACAATTAGGCTTTTCCAATAGCTGATCACTTGAAAATTAAAGTAGCCATTGGTAGCTCTTTATATAAGGTCATGACATCTAAGGTTTAAACTCATACATATATATATATATATATATATATATATATAATTTAATGAAAGTTTAAGAATTAAGTTAGTAGATGATCCACAATTTATGGGTTCAACGCCAAGAGCTAACATATTCAAAAAAAAATTTTTTTGTAGTGTTTACTCAATCTTGAGTTAAACACATTACTTAATTAAATATGTTTACAAAAGTCAACTATTATTGTGTGATTAGTTGTTAACAATGTGAAATGAATATTTTTAAGAGTTTTAAAGGACATGATTGAAACAATATTGAATTTAGTCCATTTGGAATTTAAATTTTAAAAATTTAAGTCTAATTGTTGACGCTGTTAAAAATGTTTTATCAAATTCAAGTTTATTATAATGTCATTTTTTTGTTACGTGATTATTAAGTGAGTATTTTTTTATTTCAAAATATCGCACCATCGAATTTAACAAAAGAATTTTAACAGTGTTAATAATTAGACATGAATTTTTACATGTGAAAAGTAGATGAGTAGAAGGACTAAATTTCAGCTGTTCGAAGAGTATAAGAACTTGTATCATATTTTAACCAAAATTTCTCGAACATATAAGTAGAGGATTAAAATTTTTAAGGTTTGGCTTTGACGTATTGATCTTACGTGATGGTTGATCTCATCAAAGGTCCAACATTTCCTATATCTTTGCAATGCCAACTTTTACTAAATAAATACAATCATGAAAAAGGGATCCAAGTAACATGAATAATAATATAAACAAGTTAAATGCGCATAATGCTTTCATGTTTAGGATATTTTATGCATGTTTAAGAATTTTTTTTTAAGTAGGATTAAGGTATACGAGAAAGGATTGAATGAAACAGTGACGCTGACGTTATTCAGATTCATATCCAATAGATTTATTTCACATCAACATTTTTATCTTGAATTTCAGTATTTTATCTTGAATTTCAGGATTTTAATTTGGATTTGATTTTTTTCAAGATAAAAATATTAAAATTCAAGATAAAAATGCTGATGTGGCATAAATCTATTGGAAAGGGATACAGATGACGTGATGTCACTATTTCATTCAATCCTTTCCTTAAGGTATACTTAATATCATTTTACAATGAATCTGATTCATTGTGTCATAAATTAGTAATATCATGATTCAAGACCATTAAGTGTACACATGATCAGATTATCTATAATTATCCCCATAAAATTACAAACCCCAAATTGAAAAATGGAAACATGGTGATTTAATTTCTTTATATATATATATATATAGTAAAATACAAATAGTTTTACATACTTTTGTAATAATTTATATTATTAATATTTTAATGCTGTAGCTATTATATTTCATGGTTTATTTATGTAGATTATGTAAGTCAAATTTGATCTAAATTTAAAATTTCTAACCATTTGTTTTATGTAAAAATTCAACTGTTGAATATATAATATATAGAGTATTTTAGATGGAGATGATAGAGATATTAGATTGAATCGAAAATTTACATGCATGCAGGGGCATAGCTAAGGGGGGCTGGCATGGGCTCCGGCCCCCCCTAAAATGTAAAATTATAATTTTGACCCTTAGAATTTTTTAAAAATTTTAAATTAATAAAGGTAAAATTGCACTTTGGCCCCCCTAAAATTATAAAAATTCGATTTAATCCTTTACAAATAAATTAAAATTTTACCCGGCCCCCCTAAAAATTTCTTCTGGCTTTGCGCCTGCATGCATGATAAGTAAAATTATATAGATAAATTCAACAGTTAGATCATTAAAATATTAATCATATAAATAGTTATGAAAGTATGTAAAACAATCTTTAGTTTGTACGATTTTACACTAAGTGGATTTGATGGGAGTCTCAAAGCCCAAATTCAGGCCTATAGATGTGATGAGCTTATACTATCTCAAGACCCAATAATAAGGTCAAATGTCAAACAAATCAAACCAAAATTTAATCAAGGAGAAGATGTGAGGATGAATCTTTTCAAGAAAAGGGGAAAATGATACATGCACGAAATGAGTGAAATTTATTGAAGTCAATTCAACAAAACTGTCAATTTTCAAGCTGAAAAGGTTAGTCAACTTGCAATAAATTTTTGGATGTGATCTAGGCATTTATGGGCTTCAATGTTTAAATAGTGGTTCAAGAGCTCTTTCTTATCTTCGAAACACATTTTGGATTAGGGGTGAGCGTTCGATCGAATCGAATCGAATCGAATGAAAAAATTTCGAGTTAATCGAGTTGACGAATCATATTTTATCATCCTAATTTGATTTGAAATTTTCTCGAATCGAGTCGAGTGAGATGGAATTCGAATCGAATCGAATCGAATATATTTGTTCGAGTTAAATTTTAAAAAATAATTTTGGGTCCTTGTAACCACTATCACCCATCGTAATAAAATTTGTCCACCTTAATCAAATTTTTATTAACTTTCATCACCTCATAATTTATTTATTAATCTTTTATATCTGAGTTAGCTTCTTTGCTTGCTTAGTTATTTCAATTATCTTGATTCTTGTCACTATATATTTTGGAATTAAAATATATATTAAATGTAAAATGTGATTTTTAATAAAATTTATTTTAAAGATAAAATATGAAATTGATACCAATATAAAATTTTAATACTAATATTTTATGGCATAATTAATAATTTAATTTTAATATAAATATTTAATATCACTAAACAATTCAATAATATAAATAATATAAAATGTGAAATTTAATTTAATAATATAAATAGTAGATATAAATAAAATTATTGCTATTTATGTTTAGTGATTTTTTGGATAATTTTGATTTTTATTTGAGGTAAAAGGTGAGAAGTAAAAGTTTAGGGGAAAATAAAAGTTTTGGGGAATAAAAGTTTGAGGAAAGTAAATAGGGAGTAAACTTTTGGAAGGAAAATATAAAAAAAAAATTGGGGGGGATGGGTTTGGGGTAGATGGGGAGTGGGATGTGAAGGAGTAAAAGTTTTAGGGGAAAAGTGGGAGGAATAAAATTTGGGGAGAAATAAAAGTTTTGAGGGTTTTTGGAGTAAAATTTTGAGAAAAAGTAAATGGGAGAGTAAAATTTTGGTGGAAATGGATTTTGGGTAGATTGGAGGGTTGGGATGGAGGAATAAAAGTTTTGGGGAAAAGTGGAAGGAGTAAAATTTTGAGGAAAAGTAAAAGGTTTGGGAGTTTGGGGTAAAATATAAAATATTTTATTTTAATATTCAATTATTCAATTATTCGAGTTATTCAATTTGAAAACTCAACTCGATTCGAACTCGAAATTGAAAAAAATTCGAGTTGACTCAAATAACTCGATTAACTCGAATAATTGATTCGCTTAACTCAAATTCAAATTTTTTCTATTTTTCGAGTCGAATCGAGTTTTGCTCACCCCTATTTTGGATCACTCGATTTTGAGTTCAAGAGCTCCAATTATGATTATTTTAGTGAAGATTGCACGAACAAAATTTTTGGATGAGGATATTACGAAAAGTACGAGTTTTGGACTTTTTATTCGAGTTTAAATCATATTGAGTTTGAGTTTCAAGCTTAATTTTTATCATACACGAGCCCAATATTATATTTATTAAGTTTTATTATTTTATTATTTATTGATTCCAAATTTTGAATAAATTTTAAGTATTTTTAATTACTTAGTAATTTTATATAAATGAAAGTTTAGTTTAAATTTACTTCTTGGTGAGTCTTAATAGAACAAGCAGTAGTCTTGCATATATTCAAACAATCACAGCAGAGCACATAGTCAACAATATCAATGTCTATATTAGATCATGGTAGTTCAGTAAAGAGTATACATGCATGGGCATGTTCGAGTGTAAAACAGTAAGAGCTAAAGCTCGATGTGGATAAACCATCAGTAACAGTATGCAGTTAAACTGCCAATAGTTTGCAGACAAGCTGCGAATAAGTTGAGATAAGTTGCCGGTACTTCAACAATACTCCAAGACGCAAATATACTGCTAAACAATAATGTGGATAAACTATTGGTACTCCACGGAACTCCTCCATCACCCATCAAATCCTAAAATCCATGTAATGCAGTATGACATGTAACAATGTAGCACATCATGCTTTATCGGTAACAATTTCAGTGTGGTGGCGTGCTTTACATGCATTCAGTGAAACAGTGATAGTGGTATGCTTGCATACATCAAATAAACAGTATCGGCAACATGCTTTTCATGCATCCAATGAAAATCGTAACATTTAATGAAAACAGTATCGACAAGTTCATTTTTAATAATAAATTAATAAGAATAAAATATAACCTACATCTGAATAGCCAATTGAAGGAGCAAAAATTAACAAAACTCAAGAGAAAGGGAATCAAACACAAAACCTCAAGCACACAACCAATGCATTTAACCACTAAACCAAATCAAATTTCTTGACATAGCCTACATAGAAAATTTGTAGCTGTGCTGCTAGAATAGATATAAAGGGTATAGCGCTAGAATTGCAGTAAAACTGCCAGAGCACACTATACAGTCTGTTATAAGGCTTAACACACAGCCTTGTGACCTACACGGTTTGCCACAATGCCTACCATACGATCGTGTGATGTACATGGTCTACCACACGACCAACCACACCACCGTGTGAATCAGTTTGCTAACCTCAAAATTTTCACAAAATTCCAAATTTTTCGTGATTGCTTTTAGTGTTTTTGGGTTAGAAAGACACACCTGAACACTTCTAATATGTTGTCTCAATAGCAGCAATTCTGGAACCTACCACACGAAATCCAAATCGAACCAATTAACTAGTACACATACTAATACGACCTAAATAATCGATTCCTATAAACTAAACGAAACCAACCTTTAATTTGAACATTCAAACACTTACCCTTGGAGAAGAACAACAAGCTTTAACAACACTTAACTCGCTAGAGGATCGTTGTGCGTCTCACGATATTCCCTTATCAATACATGAATGTTTAAACTCGGCATTAAAACCAATTAAAAGTCCACTTAACTCCATGTGAACTGAAGAAGAAAACTACGTTACTACAACAGAATAATGACTAACACTTGCCAAGAGACGACCTAAAGGCGGACAACGTAGAAATATGGCAAACCACAAACCAAAAGGAAGAAAACAGAGGAAGTGGTGGCAAGAGAGGAATGAAGAGGAAGGAACAGTAGAAATAACTTTTTATCAGCCCAAAGTTCACAGAAAACAAAAGAAGGAAGATTGTGAAGGTTTATAGGAAACAAGCAAAGAAAGAAAAATGTGGAGAGAGAGGGAAACATTGGACGACAAAAATGGGGAGTATTTTTAGGGATATTTCCCTTACTTTTTTTGAAAAAAGAAAAAAAGAAAAAAAGATTCTAACAAAATCCCCTTAATATTCAATTTTTTATTCACTTATTTTATCGCTAAGAATTTGAATTTTACCCACATACTACTGTTTTGGGCAGCATAGCTTAAGGGAAACAAAAATTAATTTCATTTTACACACATAAGATTCAAACATGACACTTAAGGATAAGCTGAAGCCTTACCACTGAATCAACAGACTCATTATTGTTAACAAACTAACAAGAATAAAATATAACCTACATGTGAACAGCCGATTGAAGGAGCAAATATCAACAAAAGTTAAGAGAAGGGAATCAAACACAATACCTCTAGCAAATATCATTATTGTTTCAACTATTGATTCACTAACCCAGTTTTTGGGATGTGACGATATTTATTTCCCTAAAAGAAAATATAAGCACAATAAAAAAGGGAATATAAAATGAAAAGTGTAACGCCCCAAAATTTCTATTTTTGTTTCTGTTAAAATAAGACACAGCTGTATATCTGCTTTAGTGGTTAAGTGTTCTGGGTATGTGTGAGAGATCCCAAGTTTAAGCCTTAGCTTTGGCAAATTTTGGTATTTTTCTGAATAAGCCTTATCTATGTTCAATGGGCTTATATTTAATTAT
Organism: Gossypium rotundifolium; assembly: GCA_025506655.1. Classification (NCBI taxonomy): domain Eukaryota; kingdom Viridiplantae; phylum Streptophyta; class Magnoliopsida; order Malvales; family Malvaceae; genus Gossypium; species Gossypium rotundifolium. The sequence goes on from CP106726.1 coordinate 13,008,758, forward strand.
TTGTAAAATCATATCAGATGAGCCTGCTGGTTTGATGGTTAAGTTGAGTATCAGTTTGCTGAAGGTCCGGTGTTTGAATCCCTGCGAGAGTATGGGAGTCTATTTTTGCTCGTTTGACCGAGAGAGTTTCGTCAAATAGGAATTTTGAGCAGTGGAGATAATTAAGGGATTTGGGGGGAAGTTATCAGATTTTTATTTTGTTTTTTCCAAAATTTTGGTTTTTCCCCTTTTCCTCTCAAAATTCTGACGTTCATGCTCATCTCCCTCTTTTTTGCTTTCTTCTGTTGTTGTCAATACTTTTGTTCTACTCCAGTATTCCAATTTTTCAGTTGCTTGTGTTCGGTAAGTAAGCATAGATTATTATGCGAATAGGGGTTTCCTTTTAATTCGTTCTTGAATTTTTGATTCTTTCCGGTTGGAATCTTATTTGCTGTTTTGGTAGCAGCAAACCAGGACGTAAAGGGCTCTCCTTGTGCGGAAACGTGATCAAATCATTTAAGGGTGTTGGGGTAAGTGTTGAAGGTGGATTAATGTCATTATCGATTTTGTAACTTCAATTCAAACGTGTAATAGTTCTGATTCTGAGTGTGGTATACTGATTTTTAGGTCTTGGAGTGTTCGTAGTTGCAGTAGCATCAAAATTGTACCAGGTGTGTACCCGATTACGCAGAAATTGGGGTTTCAACAGAAGTCAAAAACCCCACTATCGACACCACATGGGCGTGTGGTTGCCCGTGTGGTAGGCTATGTGTCATAACACGGGCGTATGATTGATGAGGCTAGGCTGTGCGTGCAAGACACTGCCGTGTGTAACGCACAAGCTAGACAAATTTGGGCTGTGTGGGCCACATGGGCGTGTGGGTCCATATGGGTAGTCCATACGGGCGTGAGGGATTTTGGGCCAGGCCGTGTGATCCACACGACCAAGGCCAATCTAGGCTATGTGGGCCCACACGGGCAAGCCACATAGGCGTCTGAGCCCGTTTATATGAAATGGTTCCTAGGGTTGCACGGGTCGCTCAAGTCGATTGTGAACCTACTGTAGGGTTGGTAAGCGTTACCTAGACCCCTAAATGTATGATTTGAGTGTATGTGATGCATGATAAATTATGCATTATTACTGATATATATATGTATACATATGACTGATGGTTGCATAAAAGCATGACATATTGTACGTATGCATTGCATTGGGTTGGGATGATGATATTTGGAGGAAGTGTACTGAAAGACTTTAAGCCTATTATCTGGCAGCTCAGCTGCAATATACTGAATATGTGCTGTAACATCCTTAACATGGGGTTCTGCGTTTTGCTTGTGTTGCATGTGATGGATTGTCTATAATGTTCATTTAACATGTTTTGGGGTCTAATTATAATCCTAAGTTAGGCCTGAGTTAGGGCTAATAATTTTATTTTGGCATTTAAGGAAATGAAGCTAAGGGAGAGAGGGGTTAAGAGATTTTATTTGAGAAGGTTGACATAAGAAAGCAATGGGAAAAATGGCATGGGAGGCGCCACTAGGGTGCTTGGTTGGTGACGGCGCATGCATGGAAAAGGGAGCTCAGGTTCGAGCTGTAGAAATCTCTTTTCTGTTTATTTATTTTGACGCCACAGGCTAGAAGGAGGAGTGCTCAGGTTGGACTCTGAGGGATAAGGATAGAGGGAGTCAAATGGATGTAGATGAGGGAAATTGAGGAGTTTGAATTGTATCAGGCTCACTTGGAAGTGTTGGCCGAAAGTTGGACTGTGTGGGAGGAGTGAAATCGGTTTTGGGGTCTTTTGGGAGGGTGGCCGAATGTGCCTAGGTGAAAAGCTAAAATCGGCTAGCTTTTCCTTTCTTCTTTTGTTTAAGTGTCAAACCGAAACCTCAATTGCACCCCTCCCAATCTCTCTTTTCTCTTTTTGGCAATTTTGGGCACTTGGCCGATTGTTCACTTCTTCTCCTTCTTGTTGCTCAAAGCCGAAACTTTCATAGCTACATTCTCTTCTCTTTTCGGTTCACTCTTTGCTAGATTTCTTCTTGCCGAAATCACCTTGTTTACTTTTTTTCCCTCTATTTTGTTCAAAAGCCGAATAGCGTGCTCACAAATTCCTCTCTTTCTGCGTTATCTCTTCATCATCACAAGTACCGAAACTCATTTTTCCTTATGAATCATAGCCGAAACTCTAGTAAGTGAACTTCCTATTCATTTTTCTTGATCAAGGTGGGCAATGCCAAAACCCACTTCTCTTTTATCTTCTTTAGATCTAAGTATTAAAACTCTATTCTTGTTCTTTGAAGGGAGCCGAAACCTCTAACACCATTAAGAGGTGCCGATCTTTGGTGTTTAGAAGCCGAATCAGTCCTCAAGGTAAGAAGATAATAATCCCTTTTTGGTTTCGGGATTTATGTTTTGGCCGAATGGCCTCTAGATCTCTAATGATGTGTTAAGCCGATTGTAGGAGGAAGGTATGTAGCCGAATCTTCGGGATTTGGTGGCCGATCTAGGTAAGGCCTAAATGTTTCAAGATCTATTTCCTAATCGTTCAAAAGCCGAAGGTTAACCATTTGTGTGTTCTATGTTTGGCCGATTGCACGGGGGACTTAGTGTGTGGTTTCGGGAATTGGTTGGAAACCAAATTGGTACTAAGGTAAGGAGTATCCTTGTGCGATTTGTCCCTCAGGATTTTGGGATTAAGCCGAAAGGCTTTAGATCTAAAACATGATGTTGGCCGATTGTAGGTGCAGTGAGGGCATACGTTTTGGGATTTCGTAGTATCGCGTAGTTTCGGGATTTCGCATATAATCAGGTGTGTAACGCTTACACACTTTATTAGTAAAATATGCCTAACATAATATTGTTTTAGCAATGAAATCAGTGATTATGCCTTGTGGGTATGTGCTTGGATTTCAGGTAAGTCCCCTGTTAAGTGACTTTTAGTATACATCATCATGATCCGTTGGTGCTATGTTTTATATTATTTGCATGATCATTTGATACTATGGCATGTATGTGATGAACATGATGATGGGTTTGATGAGAGGAGCTATATAAAAAATATAATATATATGTTTGTTTATATCAAGTAAGCCTATAATTCATAAAGGTTATTCATCACAAAAAATTAGTAGACAAACTAACAAAACAAAATAATGCCTAAAAACAATGACAACTTGAAACCTATGTTTCACGGTTTCAAAATATTAGCTATTAAAACAATATATTTACTTTAAAATAGAAAAAAAAAACACAATATATAAGGTAGCTCTCTCCATTAATTTTAAGCATTAGAAAGTAAAGAATTCAATAAACATTTGTTACCCTTATTTCTTTGAGATTAGAATAATTTCAAATGGAATTTCGGGGAGTAATCTTTATTAGTTTTCTTATTTTTCAACTTGGAGTTAACTCCAATGCCTTCCCAATGAATGATTTGATAAGCAAATTGCCAGGACAACCAGATGTTAATTTCAGGCAATTTGCTGGATATATTGATGTGGATGAAAATGTCGTTGGTCGAAGTCTTTTTTACTATTTTGTTGAAGCTGAAAAAGATCCCCTAGCTCAACCCCTCACTGTTTGGTTAACTGGAGGTTAACTTCTTTGAATTTTTTTATTGCATTTTCTGATGTTATGCGGATTTTCCAGTAGGTATCCTATATGAATAAGTTAGATAAATTTTACTGCAAGTCAAAGCCAAAGGGAGGCTAGGGCTTCGGCCCCATTGGTTAAATGTTACAATTGCATTTTCAGCCCTTCCCAAAATTTATAATTCGATTTAGTCCTCTTTTGCCCCTTCAAATGGAAATATTATCACTTTTCCCTCCTTAGAAAGTAATAATTCAATTTAGGCCATTTCCATGCAAAGATTTTAGCTTTATCTCCATCCCTAACACAAAATTTATAGCCTTGCTCTGACTATGATTTTTTCCTCATCTGGAAAGCCATACATTTAAACATATATTGAATACTTGTCGAACTAGACTAGTCATTACATTAGATCGAACCATTACTCTATTTTTCTAGCTTTCCTTAAGTCTAGCCGATAAGTTTGTTTGATTACTCACATATAATAAAATCTTTTGTGTAATACTATTCAGGACCAGGGTGTTCTTCAGTTGGAGATGCCTTTGGAAGTGTTGGTCCTTTCATTGTTACGAAAGATGCTCATGGTCTCCAAACAAATTTATTTTCTTGGCACAAAGGTTGTCTAATTTCCTACGCTTATCTTTTACTGATTTTTTTGTGTGTGTATATATATATATATATCATGTTTCATATTTATTTTTTTCATATCGATATAAATTTATGAAAAAAATATTAAATGTTTTAGAACTATAAAATGTTACCGTACGTTTAGTTTTCATTGTGTTTAAACGAATTACATTGTGTTTAAACGAATTACTATAAAATTCTGTCTAATATATGTTTCAGTGTCAAATCTATTGTTTATCGACTCCCCAATTGGATCTGGATGGTCATATTCAAACACAAGTAGCGATTATAATAACGGAGATGATAGCACTAGTAAGATCATAGTATATATCATTCATTATGAATTAAAATAGTTTGGATTTCATATATATTGATCGTTTTCAATTGTTTGTTTCGTACAGATAAAATATTGCTTACATTTATGCAAAAATGGTATGAAAAATATCCGGTCTTCAAGTCGAAAGATCTATATCTAGCAGGATCAAGTTTTGCAGGTGAACAATTTCGTTTTTCTTTTCTCTTATCTGGTTGTATATTAACATATTTTTAATACTCCAAAATATACTTAATGAATAACTAAACAAAATATAATGCGATCTCTAGCATATAGTTTTTTCTCTCTGTATATTGTACTTTATTATTTACATATCAAGCTTGCCACACTATTATTTTTTAGATTCAAACTCAAATAATTAATCAAATTTCTTATTAAATTAATAATTTTTGAAAAAATAATTCAAAAAATATAAAAATTTTCAGAATTTTTTTTTTTGTAACATACTTCTTGAATAGAATATGTCAAACTAATTGTTTAATAGAAATATAACAATCAAATGATCTTGTCTTAATACGAGTTATGGATAAGTCTCCATGCAACAATACAAACAATATAACATGTTTATTACTATAATTAAATTTGTGGACTTTATTTCAGGACACTACGTACCAAATCTTGCTAATGCTTTACTCGACGACAACAAGCAATCCAAGCAATCCAAATTTAACCTCAAAGGATTGGTTGTAAGTAAAATTGTATCTAATTAATCAAATTTAAATGCCACTTGAATGTGTATATGCATAGAAGGATTAGTTAGAAATGTTCTTGCTTGAGTAACTTGCCTAATTCGAGAAGGCTTAGCTTTATTAGACTTCTACGTTTTGGATCAAATCATTATGACTTTGATTATTGTTCATTAGCTTACATCATCGACAGTAAATTTTGATTTAAATCAGGCATCGACACTAACACAAAAAATTAGAATTATACTGAAATATTTTTAAGAATTTTATCGGGCCTAGATAAAACAAAAATAACATGTGTTGCAGCTCAAATCTCCCGTAAACATGGTTAGGTTCAACTCAATGTTAATTTAAATATTTTATTGTGAACTTTATTTTATTTTTTTTTAATTGTAACTGTTTTGAACAGTTGGGAAACCCAATGCTTCGTAAAAAGCTAGACGATATTGCAAAAATTGATTTCTTTTTCTCTCGGGAGATGATAAACAGCTCGTTGTATAACGAAATCAAGAAAGAATGCAATGCCATTGATGAAAATAATTACTTTTCTAGCATCAAAACCACTTGGAGCGCAAAATGCGAAAACCTTGTGTTTGAGGCCGATTTGGCTGCTTTCAAGACCGATGCTCATAATTACTCCCCACAGAAGCTATTTGATGTCTTTCGCCCTCCTTGTGCTGAAACTGAGCAAGATTTGATGAACTTAGCAAAACAGGTTTTCTTTTATTTCTTTACATTCCTCTTACTTTACTTCAATTCGAAACTACAAATAACATACGTTCGTATAGAATCGAATTAACTGATCAACTCAGTAGAACTAATTTGTGTTATTTTTCTTTTATTGGTCATATCAAAAGCGTAAAATTTTATTTTTCGGTCCAGGTTCCTATAGTTAGCACAGAAGTAGACATGTGCCATCCATTAAGGGTACAATTTTACTTTAATCTCCCGGAAGTTCAAAAAGCTTTCCATGGGAATCAAACAAACTTGACATATAGATGGAAGGGTTGTTTCACGTAAGTTCTCCCTGAAAATTTGAGAATAATTGATGTTTCTTTTTCCTGATATGTTGATATAATTACTTTTTAGAAATTATTTTAAATTCAAGTTTTAAGACTCGCGGTCAATTTTCCTTATATCCATATTTGTCACCTCTTGTTTTGGTAAATTAAATACACTACTTTTTTATTTAGGTGAATGTTGTGTAAAAATTGTTAACCTTAAAATTTTCATTATATGTCACTCTTATTTATTTAGAGCTAATTTTAAATACAACGAAGCTGATAAGGACCTTGACATGCTTCCTGCGCTTAAAAATCTTCTTCAACAATCCGTTCCCATTACAATATTCAGGTTGGTATTGTATTTGTATGCCATACTTCTTTCCAATACTTTCTTGAAATAAGTTAAATAAGTATAAAGAATCAAAGTGAACGATTTTGAAAAGAAATTCTCAAGCCATTTGACTGATTTTTTATTATTTTATTAATATGACTACAATGTTATAGTGGAGATCAAGATGGTATAATACCGATAGAGGGAACCTTCCAACATTTGGAAAAGTTGGCCGAGGAGTTAAACATCAAGTTAACAAAAGAGGAAACATGGAGTTTTGGAACCAAGGTTTTATGTTTACACATTTAATTATATATATTATGATTAGATATATTTAAGCATCAAATTATCTGTCCGGTATGATTACCAATTTGGATCTAAACTTGGACAAGAAATTTTAAGTGTTGACTCGATTGGCTTGACTAGCGCATTCAAGGCAAGCTCACACTACTTACCTAGTTCAATAGGCTTGACCAATACGTGCTAGGCCGTGAACAATATTTTTCACAAATTTTGGGCAACTCGTCCTGAATTTTTATTTAAATATGAAAATATTAATGTAAACATATTTTATATTTACTAAATAGTTAGTCGAGCCAATAGGTTGGGTCGAGCTAATTAAGATGTAGTAATTGAATTTTTTTTAAAACTTAATCATAAAAAAGTAAATATATTAGAAGAAAATAGTTTTGCAGCATTTCATATATATGGAACAATGAAATGGGTTTTCTTTTTTACTATTTATATTTATAAATTTCTATTTTAATACAATAAAATTAATTTTAAATATTTAACAGGAAGGAGGGTTGAAGTATGAATTTGGTGACTTACTAAAATTCTTGACGGTGAAAGGAGGTAATCATCATGTTACATCTTCTCGACCATCACAAGCTTTTTCTATTTTCTCAAATTTCACAATTAATTGGATGCATTGAGGATTGGTGATGAAACTTATGGAGCACACGATCATGATTCATGTTGAATCCGTCATTCACCATAATAAGACTTGTCGTTGTAATAATTTATTGTGATGATATGTATTATTTTATGATGCATGGACATCATAAATTTTTATATTATGCAATAATATAATTAGTTAAATCATCTGATATCTAACGAATAATTATTATTTTAATAAAATCATGCAATTTTCATAAATGAAATTAACAAATAAAGAGAACCCAACCCAATATGCGTAACAATTTTTTATTGAAGATTTTGTTTTCTAATGCAAATAAATTGATTAATGCTTGAACCTGTTCAAACACCTTTTATAATTTTGTTATATGCATTTTGTATATTTGAATATATTAGACACATACTCTAAAACAATGTGAATAGTAATTTCTTATATTTTCTTGATCATAAGTGTATTATATAAATAATTACGAAAAAGGATGGAGTAATACATTTGCGTAGTGCTTATTATAAAAGATGATTACAATATGTACACAAAACCCTTTTTCCTTAAACTCTCCTACAGAAGAAAACTTAACCTTAGATTTGCGTTACTGTGTGATTGGTGTAACACTCCAAACCCGCCTAGACGTTACGACCGAATCTGACGTGTCACATCGAAGTGGTTTTCAAAATTTGGACTTGTTGATAGAAATCCGTATTTAAGTAAAAACCCATTTAGTTTTTATTAATTGAGAGAATTTGGCAAATTAAGTTATTACAATTTGAAAATAGCTTATCAAAACGATTGCCATATTTGTTACCGTTGATTTCTTATACTGAATAAAACCGCGGAAGCTTCTCTAACTAAAAACCTTGAAGTTTAAAATGCGTGTTTATCTTGAAAACAATTGTGATTTTGAAAACCCTTTTGTGTCTGTTTGGCAGTTTAAAACAAGAAATCAAAGCCCAATTAAAAATTAAATCCAAATACCAATGGCCTTATTACATAATCATTAGCCTAATATGAAAATTAAAATTAAATAACAACGTCTAAAGTAGAACATGAACGATCATGTGGCCACCTCCGAGTCCCTCGCGGCTCCAAATCATCTAGGGCTAGGGATTACTTGCACAGTTAAAAAGAAAGGGTGAGTTTACGAAAACTCAGTGTGTAATCCCCTAAAAGTCAATCAGTAACAACATATGCAGTAACAGTGCAGTGTGGGCCATAGCCCAATACAGTGACAATGTGGGCCTTAGCCCAATACAGTAACAGTACGGTGCAGATATGCAACCCACCCCAATCCAGCCAACACACCACCCGTACCAACCAACACACCATGTGAGGATAAAATCGACCCACCTAGTCAACACACCAATATCGCAAAGAAAGTCGCCAAGATATGATATCGCAAACAAAGTCGCCAAGAATAATATATGTGGCAAAGCCACCAGTACAGTATACTTCCTCCGTAGCAGTACCCCAACCCCATGTAGTATGTCGTGTATGTAGAATGCCATGCTCAGAATCAGTCATTTAATTCACAGACAAATCTGTCATTTAAATCACAGACAAATTAGTCATTTAAATCAGAGCCAAATCAGTCATTTAAGTCACTGAAAAATTAGTCATTCACCCACGAGGGACAAAATAGTCATTTTACCCTTTGGAGGGTATTACGGTCATTTTACCTTACAGGGGCATTACGGTCATTTTACCCTACAGGGGCATTATGATCATTCTACTTATTTTGGGGTCTTGATGCAGATAACAACCTCTCTGGAGGTCTACAGTCGCCTCAAGTGACACAGGTAACCTAAATGGTCATAACGGTGTAAATGGGCCAAAGGCCCATTATTCGGTCCAAGAGGGCCCACATGCTCATGTGGCCTATTTCAGCCCAATTTCAGTCACGACTATGCGAACGATATAGCCCAGTCCAGTATTTGCCACTTATCGTGGATTTATTCCGTGTAGGACCCACGAGCCCATTGGCACCATACGGCCTATTTCAGCCAAACGAGGCCCATATCGTCCCAAGAGCACGAGAACGCTCGTGGTAGCCTCTATAGTCTATCGCCCATGATTCGTGGGTTCGGCTTACAACACGAGCGATTGCACGCTCGTGGGGCCACAAGTGTCGAAGGTTTGATTTTTAGCTTTTCGACTTTTGCCGATTCACAGTAGAGAGGGGTGTGACTACAAACCTGTTTGCACAACGAACAAATTATCCCACGCGCGATTAACCTACAATCATCCCAACACAATCAATCTCTCCTCCTTTAGAACATTAATACTGAAATCCCAAACCGATATCACCACTTACCTTGACCGAAAGTTATGCGATTATTATTCTTAGATCGCTGATTGTAAACGATTGCCCCCTTCTTCTCGATTTACTGCGCATAAGACGATTTTCATTAGCAATAATCATTTAACACCAGGCTTGAGTTGATGCCCAACGTCTAAAGAATTAGAGTTAGAACAGGTTGGGTATTCGGTCAACACTAAAAACAAGCCTACTTACCCCACAGTATTCAGCCAAAGAGGAGAAGGCAGAGATGTGCAGAGAAACAAGGCAGTTGACGCTCCACCGACAGTCAGAGACTATCATCCACAGGGTTTTGAAATAACAAGACAAGATTTGTGTCATTTAGTCTATATTGGAAAATCAGAGAAACAAAAGAGAGGGGCAAATGAGATGTAGGATTCGGCTTACTACAGTGTTATGAACAGAGGAAGAGATCGTCGCCCACTACCAAACCGACTGGCACAGCTGAGAAAGAGAAAAAGGAGTCGACCACAGAGTCAAAGAGGAAAAAGAAATGTTGGGAAGAAGAACAAGAAGGTTCGGCTAAGAGAGGAGTCAATTGAAGAAGAAATGGTAAGGGAGAGTAGGTGCTAGATTCGGCCAAGGAGAGAAAGAAGCAGTCGGCAGCAGTAGAGAATTCAGGTAAGCAAAAAAATGACACGAATGGTCAGAAAAAAATGTCACGAATGGTTAGTTTCCCCCAAAATTGCAGCAAGAGAATTCAGCAGCCCCTCCCTACTAGTCTAAGTCGAATATTTGAGTAGCTAGACACTCAATTCTGCACAACTCTCTTCTCACTCAAATTCTTTGATTCTCTCCCCTTATCCTTCCTTGAATCTCTCCAAGACCAGTTCGAACACCATTTAAATCTATTCAAACTCCTCCTTAATTGTGTTTCAGTCCAACTCTACTTCCTACACAGCTCAAGCAGCAAAAAAAAAAAAAACCCATTACGCAACACAAGACTTGAACCTCAGACCTCAAAGTTGCACACACGCCACCTTGCCACTAGGTCACAAACTCTTCTTGTGTCATAAAACAAGCATTAATATTTATAAGGCCTATATGCCAATGTCTAGATTCATTTAAGAGAAAAACTAAAAATTTTGCAAAAGCCAGGACTTGAACCCAGGCTTCTCAAACACTCCCATACACACCCAAGCCACTTAGCCATTAAAGCAAACAAACAATTTGTGTCATTTTCTTGCACACAGAAACTTTTATGTGTTCCCACGCTCAAGACCTATTTCCTTCTAGGCCCAAATTTAGGGTGTTACAATTGGCCACCACCTTCTCCCTTCTATTACTTCCCTCTTTAATTTACTTTTTTGATTTCCTTCGTTACACCTTGTCGGGGTGGTTTTGGAGCAACAATATCGGGAAATAACACGATTGAGCTTGTTTCATAGCCGCTATCTCATCTCCTGCATTAGGGTGCTTGTTTTCATTACAAATTTGGCATTGTTGTGGAAACATCAAAGAACAAGATGAGTGTGCTTTTATGGCACATTGGGGTGGACAACAAGTGGCTTTCAAGTTTGTTGTGTCTTGACCTTTCTTTGTCCTGGTTCTTTTGTTCGACTCTAGTGTCTCTGTGATTCCCTTGTCTTTTAAATTTCAGTTTTGCTTTAGCCTTTGGGTTGTAGTCAAGAAATACGATCAGGTTGCATGAAAGAGAAAGGTTTGTGAATGCATAATGACTTGATGCGCCAATTCTCTCGAATTACTTTCCTCCATGCTTTCAATAAATTAGTAAAGGAAAACCTAGTCTTTGCAAGGCTTATTCCAAGGGTTATTTTGCTCGATTTTCAATGCATTCTACCACCTTTTTATATCGCACTGTATTGTCAAATGCTTATACAACAACTTTTACTTTAATGAAAGTTTCTTTTCGTTTGTTAAAATTACACAATTTCCCAATCCATGTACTTAAACGAATATCGAAATATGTCAATAACTTCATTTATCCAATCAATTACGCTCTCTTCTTTTATCTTCATTTCTCAATAGCTCAACTTCTCTAGATCAAGTAGTTAGTATCATACTAGTGGATGCAAAGTTTTTGTTTTGGTAACCGTACTAGTGTATTTTATGTTTTGTTTCAGCCTTATTGTTGTTTCTTAAATATATTTTCCTGTTTATATCTTAGTTTCTCAATAAAATATATTATATATGCAAATATACCATAACAATATACATTTGAACAATTTATTGAAATATATATATTAAATTATATTTTATTTCTAAATGCAACTATAAAATAAAAATCTTACATTTTAAGACAAAATAGCGTAAATTTTTTATTGAAACTGTGCAAATCTTATGCCAACTAGTATGGGCTAGGATATGCTGAAATAAACTGAAACACAAGAAAACCAATTAATTTACTAGTGAATCAATACAATCAGAATCTAGTGAATGGCGAAATCTCAATTTTGATTCACTAGTTCTGTCAACAACGCAAAGATAAATTCTCTTTTCTGATTACTAAGAATTTGAATTTTACCCACATACTACTGTTTAGGGCAGTACAACTTAAGGGAAACAAAAATTATTTTTGTTTTACACACACAAGATTCAAACATGAAACCTAAGGATAAGCTGAAGCCTTACCATTGAACCAGCAGGCTCATTCTTGTCAACAAACTAACAAGAATAATGTAACAGCCCAAAAATGACCCTAATCGAAAAGGTGGTTTCGGGACCATGAATCCGGGTTAGAAAAATAATTATTATCATTCATTTTATATTTTCGATATATATTAAGCATGTGTTAGAATGTCTTGAGATAATTTGATTGCTTACATGTTTGATTTAGGAAAAGGACTAAATTGTTGAAGTGATAATTGTAGCTTTTACTTAAGTATGATGGCTTAATTGAATTTTATCCATCATGATGTGGACTTGCATGGCAAATAATCCTAGAATAAAATTTAGTGGACGGCATGATGATGATACCATATATTAAATTATTAAAATTGGTTAGTGGAATTATATTAGGAATATATTATGATTAAAAAAATAATAAAGAAAAGAAAAGTGAGTGGGGAATGTACATCTCCCACCTTTGGTCTCTCTTTGTCAAACAAGAAGGAGAGAAGAGAAGTTTGCATCTCCATTTCGGTTCTTGCATGCTAAGATAAGGTTAGCATTTGACCTTAAATTTTGAAAGATTTTGCATTTTTAAGTTCATTTCCATGAGTATTATTGAACCCATGTTAAAATTTTTAGTTTCTAAGCATGCCATAGATTGACCATTGATGAGTAAACTATACATTGTCATCTTTGGATGGATAATATTGAATATATGTTTGGGATTAGTAGATTTTGTGTAGGAAGGGTGAATGAAATGGAGTATGGTGATTGAAATTATGAAAATAAATAGTTGACGGACCAAAATGCAAAAGAAATGACTTGTAGGGACTTATATAAGCATGAGGGGTATTCGGCCCTAAAGGACTATGTCCAAATTTTGTATGATTTGTGTTTTATGCAATAGGGATTAAATTGTAAAAATTTCAAATGTCAGGGGTAAATTGGTAAATTTCCCATTTATGTGTTTTGGATTATATTGAATGAAAAAAAAATGTGTTGATTGAGCTTAAATTTAAATTCATTAGATCAAGTTCATAAAGAAAAGAGTTTAGATCGGGGGGAAACGAAATTGGACGAGTAGCCGGGACACTCAAATTCATCAACTCTCAAGGTAAGTTTATAAGCAATCGGTTTAATTGAGTGGTTATTATAAATAAATGGATATGTGCAAATGAATTTAAGGATTTAGTTACAAAATTACCGAATGGGACATGGATTTATGAGTATATGGATCAAATGTGATATGGTATTATAATAAACATATATGAATTAGCCGAATGTTAAGTTGAATAATATGTACATGAATAAGTGTGGATCCATTGAGTATTTTGAATATATATATATATATGACAAAAAAGGAGCTAAATATGAATATGAAATGAGATGGATGTTGTATTGAATATATGGTTGAAAATATATATATTGTACATATATATATGATTGTGCCGAATGAAATTGTATGACATAGGGAAATTGAATGGTTGCTATTGGGTATTTGTATAATTGTTTATATATACATGAGTTGAAATTATAAATGTTCGTTTATACAAAGAAAGATTTGGTTGAGAAGGCACTGTGTGTGTGGAATTTTAATCACCGAGCACTGTGTGTGCGAAATCGGTCAGAAGGCACTGTGTGTGTGGAATTTTAATCACCGAGCATTGTGTGTGCGAAATAGGTCAGAAGGCACTGTGTGTGCGAAATTTTAATCACCGAGCACTGTGTGTGCGAAATCGGTCAGAAGGCACTGTGTGTGTGGAATTTTAATCACCGAGCACTGTGTGTGCAAAATCGGTCAGAAGGCACTGTGTGTGCGGAATTTTAATCACCGAGCACTGTGTGTGTGAAATCGGTCAGAAGGCACTGTGTGTGCGAAAATTTATTATCGAGCACTGTGTGTGCGAGATCGGTTGCATGGCACTGTGTGTGCGGATTATTAGATTTCCTCAAGAATAGAGGCAATTATTAAAGGTAAATAAAAGTGTCAGGTATGTTCGGCAAAAAGGGTTTATTATCTTGATGTAAAACTAAATAAGTTGTTTAAATACGGCTATGAAGCATATGACTATGTGGTTACTACATTTTCTTTTGTTTATTATGGGATTGAGTGAGCATGGGATTGATGAATGTTAATCTAGTTTATGTGGATAGGATGAATTATTAAATCTTTAGTTGAAAACTAAAGAATAATGGTGAAATGCTTATTTTTGTATTTTACCTTTTTGCTTAAAACTTACTAAGCTATTTAAGCTTACTTGAAGTGTTGGTTTCATGGTGTTTTAGGTCTTTAAAGTCACAGCTCGAACTCGGGAATCCTTGTCGAAGTCAAGCACACTATCAAAATTTTTGGTACTTTTGAAATAAACTTTAAGTAAATGGCATGTATAGGCTAAACTACAAATGTTAAACATATCTTTTGAATGGGATGTTAAAATACCATGCGAAAATGGTTTTTAATTCTTCTATGAATTAAGTGAAGATAGTAAGTTAGTGTATATATATATATGTGTTCATGAGAAATTTTGGTTGAAAGCTACTTAATTTGAATGAGTATGTACGTTTGATAATGGATGGAATGAGATTAGGTGAAATGGTTGGAATTAGTCTAACTGAGTAGTAAAGATGATAATATTGTTTGGCTTGGTATATGTTCTCAATTGGAGGAATTCGGATGTGGTTAAGTTTCTATGATGTTGTTTGAGTTGAATCGTTTTGCTTAACATGATGAATGTATATATATGTGCATTATAAATTCGGCTTGGAGTATATTACCTTATGATTATATGAAATTGGTTTAAGTAGCATACTTGTTTGGTTATGAAATAAATTCTTGAATGTGGTTGAGATGGTTAATGAAATTTCTAGGTTGATGGAAAATTAGAAATGATGAGCCATTTATCAAGGTTGCTAATTAGGTTCTTTTATCATATCGTGACTTGAATAATTGTATAGAAGTTTTGAGTAAGCTAAACTTGCTTTTATTAAAAATGTACATGGGTTAAGATTTATAGTATGTATCGTGGAGTGTATACCTATTTTATGCATTTAGGTATTCGGCATTTTATATTGAGATGTTCGGATATATGGTAGTTTTATAAAAGGATAAACGTTAATGTTCATATATGTTTTAAATCGGCTAATAATTAGACTTAATTGGGGAATGTATAAGTTGTTCATGAATTCAAATTAAAATGAATGAAAATATGTATGTTAAGTAGATCATGTGAAATAATGTGAAATTAGCTCAAGTTTAATATATTGAATGCTATGTTTTGATATTAATAAATGTAAGGCCTGTAACCCTAATCTGGTGACTGATTCGGGTTAGGGGTGTTATATTTTATTGGTATCAGAGCTACGATTTAGTCTGTTCTTGGACTAACATAGTGTGTGAGAGTCTAGCTATACATGCCATTATTTACAATGTGATAGTGTGATGACTTCTGACAGCGAAATGTATTTTGTTTCTTTTATATAGTAATGGATCTGGATCCCGAGCGAGCATTAGTTGATGTTGTCGAGAGTGTGGCGCCTGCTCTGCGCAAGGGACGCGTCGGAAGAATCTCGACCTCTGCGAGTGGCGGACGAGAGGGTAAAGCAGGCCTTCCATAATATGATGAGTGATTGGTTCAGCCATTACTTGTGAACCACTCTGGCTGTTCAACCATCCCTGACTCCAAATGTTCCCCCGTAACACTAATTGTACCTCTTGTTGCCAATCTTGAAAGAGTATCTAAACCTTCTATTGATCCCATAAGAAAACACGGAGCTCAAGAATTTAGAGTCAAAGATGGTGACGATGCTGAAAGGGCTGAATTTTGGCTCGATAATACTGTCCGTGTTTTTGACGAGTTGTCTTGCGCACCAGATGAGTGCTTGAAGTGCGCCATATGTTTATTACGGGATTCTGCCTACTAATGGTGGAATACTCTCGTATCTATTGCAGGGACTTCTTTCAGGCAGAGTTTCAAAAAAAGTACATAAGTCAGCGCTTTATAGACTCCAAGCGTAAGGAATTTCTCGAGCTCAAGTAAGGCCGTATGACTGTGTCTGAATACGAGCTCAAATTTGTGCGACTTAGTCGCTACGCTCGCAAATGTGTATCTTCTGAGGCTGTTATGTGCCGGAGATTCGAGGATGGTCTGAATGAAGACATAAAACTCTGGTTGGCATTCTTGAGATTAACGAGTTTGTTGTACTTGTGGAGAGAGCTTGTAAAGCTGAAGAACTGGGAAAAGAAAACGGAAAGCTGAAGTCGAATCTAAAGATTTTCGGAAGAGATCCACGGGTAGATTTACACAGATGGCAACAAAGAAGACTAAGAACGATGATAGTTGACCCAAACCCAATCTGGGATTTCTATTAATGATCGGCCACCAATGAGTTCTCGAGCTACATCAGTGGCTAGTGTTGGTAATGCTCGATCGAGCAAACCTGAATGTCAGCAGTGTGGTAGATGACATTTTGGAGAGTGCTGGGTTAAATCTTTTAATCGCGCTTGTTACCAGTGTGGTTCACAAAATCACTTCATCGGGATTGTCCGGAGACTGTTGAGAAGGGTACTACTCAGAGTGCGAGACCGAGCAGCACTACAGCTAGAGGTAGACCAGCTCGTAGTGGGGGAGGTAAGAGTGGTACACAGAGAGGGACTTTAGATGCGGTTATCCGAGCAGATACTCGTGTACCGGCTAGAGCTTATGCCATCCGTGCTAGAGAGGAGGCCTCATCTCCAGACGTCATTACCAATATTTTTACTCTCTTTGATACTGATGTAACTACTTTGATTGATCCCGGCTCTACTCATTCATATGTGTGTGAAACATTAGTAGTCAGTAAGACTCTTCCTGTTGAGTCTACTGAATTTGTGATTCAGGTTTCAAACCCCATGGGTCGATGTGTATTGGTGGATAAAGTGTGCAAGAACTACCCTTTGATGATTCGAGATATGTGTTTTCCGGTCGATTTGATGTTATTACCATTCGATGAGTTCGACATCATCCTCGGTATGGATTGGTTAACCACTCACGATGTAGTGGTGAATTATAGACGAAAGACTATTGATGTGAGGTGTCGGAATAACAAAATACTTCGGATCGAATCTACAGATTTGAAAGGGGTATCAACTGTGATATCCTCATTATTAGCTCGACAGTATTTGAGAAAGAGTTGCGAGGCTTATCTGGCAAATGTGATTGTGACAAAGTAACGGAAAAGAAGATTGAATCGGTACCTATTGTTTGTGAATACCTAGATGTGTTTCCAGAGGAGTTGCCGGGATTGCCACCTATTCGTGATGTGGAGTTTGGTATTGAGTTGGTGCCAGGGACCACCCCGATTTCAATAGCTCCGTATAGAATGGCACCTGCAGAATTAAAAGAATTGAAGGCTCAGTTGCAAGAATTGACGGATAGAGGTTTTGCTCGACCAAGTTTTTCTCCCTGGGGTGCGCCCGTTCTTTTTGTGAAAAAGAAAGAGGGAACATTAAGAATGTGCATTGATTATCGACAACTCAATAAGGTGACAGTTAAGATCAAATATCCTTTGCCACGCATTGATGATTTATTTGATCAGCTGAAAGGAGCCTCTGTGTTTTCAAAAATTGATTTGAGATTTGGATATTATCAGTTGTGAGTTAGAGAATCAGACGTACCGAAGACTGCCTTTCGAACAAGATACGGACATTATGAATTTTTGGTGATGCCGTTTGGGCTCACTAATGCCCCTGTGATTTTTATGGACTTGATGAATCGAGTTTTCAGGCCGTATCTAGATCAATTTGTAGTGGTATTCATAGATGATATACTGATCTATTCTCGAGATGAAACCGAGCATGCAGAGCATTTGAGATTAGTACTACAGATTTTGCGTGAAAGACAATTATACGTGAAATTCAGCAAATGTGAGTTTTGGTTGAATGAAGTTAGCTTCCTGGGGCATGTTATTTCAGCATCGGGTGTTCGGGTTGACCTGAGTAAAGTATCAACCGTACTTGAGTGGAAACCCCCGCGGAATATATCTGAAATTCGTAGTTTTCTGGGACTTGCCGGATATTATAGACGCTTTGTGAAAGGGTTTTCCATGATAGCAGCTCCGATGACAAAACTGTTACAAAAAGACGTGAAATTTGAGTGGTCTAAAAGGTGTCAGAAGAGTTTTGATCAGTTGAAAACTTTGTTGACGGAAGCCCCGGTACTCGTTCAACCAGAGTCGGGTAAGGAGTTCGAATATTTAGTGATGCATCTTTAAATGGACTCAGTTGTGTATTGATGAAGGAGGGTAAAGTCGTAGCCTATGCCTCGAGACAGTTGAAACCGCATGAGAGAAATTACCTGACACACGACCTTGAGTTAGCTGCGATAGTCTTTGCCTTGAAGATATGGCGTCATTATCTTTACGGTGAGAAATGCCACATCTACTCATATCATAAAAGTCTAAAGAACTTAATGACTCAAAAGGACCTGAATCTGAGGCAGCGACGATGGTTGGAATTATTAAAAGATTATGAGCTTATAATTGATTATCACCCGAAAAGGCTAATGTGGTTGCTGATGCGCTTAGCCAAAAATCGCTATTTGCTTTAAGAGCTATGAATGCGGACATGGCTATTGTCGAGGATGGTGCGATCATTGCTGAGCTGAAGGTGAGACCAATGTTTGAGCCGCAGATTCGAGAAGCTCAAGAAGTTGACAATGCTTTAAAAGCAAATAAAGATCTTGTGGTTCGAGTGTGGATTCAGATTTTTGGATAGGTGCTGAAGGATGTCTATGGTTCAAGAATAGGATTTGTGTACCGAAGAACCTTTAGTTAATTGGAAAGATTTGTAATGAAGCTCATAACGGTAGGTTGTTGATTCATCCGGGTAGCACGAAAATGTATAACAATCAAACAAAGATTCCTGGTGGCACGGTATGAAATGAGACATCTCAGAATATGTGTCAAAGTGTTTAGTGTGCCAACAAGTAAAAGCCGAACATCAAGTGCCATCGGGACTACTTCAGCCGATTATGATACCTGAGTGGAAATGGGACCGAGTCACTATGGATTTTGTATCGGGTTTGCCTTTGTCGCCAAGCAAGAAAGATTCAATCTGGGTCATTATTGATCGATTGACGAAATTGGCTCATTTTATTCCAATACGTACGGATTTCTCACTTGATAAGTTGGCGGAGCTATACGTATCACAGATCGTACGGTTGCACGGAGTACCAATTTCTATTATATCAGATAGAGATCCGAGGTTTACATCGAGGTTTTGGAAGAAACTGCAGGATGCTTTAGGTACTAAGTTGAACTTTAGTACTGCTTTTCACCTTCAATTAGATGGTCAATCCGAGCGTGTTATTTAAATACTTGAGGATATGTTGAGATGTTGCGTCCTTGAGTTTGGGGGTATATGGGAATGATACTTACCTTTAATTGAATTCGCGTATAACAACAGCTTTCAATCAAGTATCAAGATGGCACCCTATGAAGCTTTGTAGGGTCGTAAATGCCGTACACCTCTATATTGGACCGAACTAAGTGAAGGCAAGATACACGGGGTTGATTTAATCAGGGAGACAGAGTAGAAAGTTAAAATAATTCGAGAAAGTTTGAAAGCTGCATCGGATCGCCAAAAGTCGTACGCAGATCTGAAATGAAAAGATATAGAATTTCAAGTGGGTGATCGAGTATTCTTAAAGGTATTGCCGTGGAAAAAGATACTCAGATTCGGTCGTAAGGGAAAA
The DNA here is from genome assembly GCA_025506655.1 of Gossypium rotundifolium. Taxonomy (NCBI): domain Eukaryota; kingdom Viridiplantae; phylum Streptophyta; class Magnoliopsida; order Malvales; family Malvaceae; genus Gossypium; species Gossypium rotundifolium. The sequence goes on from CP106726.1 coordinate 13,028,845, forward strand.
TGAGCCCGAGGTTTATTGGGCCGTACGAAGTTGTGGAGCGTATAGGGCCGGTTGCATACAAATTAAAGTTGCCATATGAACTAAATAAAATCCATGATGTTTTCCACGTGTCAATGCTCCGACGATACAGATCTGACCCTTCTCATGTGATTAATTCATCTAAAGTGGAAATTCAGCCCGATATGACGTATGAAGAAGAACCAATTCGCATCTTAGATCGTGAAGAAAAAGAGTTGTGAAACAAGAAAATATCTTTGGTTAAAGTACTGTGGCATAAGCATGGGGTAGAAGAAGAAACTTGGGAAACCGAAGAATCAATGAAGGGACGTTACCCACACCTTTTTACTGGTAAGATTTTCGGGGACGAAAATTTCTTAAGGGGAGGAGAGTTGTAACAGCCCAAAAACGACCCTAATCGGAAAGGTGGTTTCGGGACCACGAATTCGAGTTAGAAAAATAATTATTATCATTCATTTTATATTTTCGATATATATTAAGCATGTGTTAGAATGTCTTGAGATAATTTGATTGCTTACATGTTTGATTTAGGAAAAGGACTAAATTGTTGAAGTGATAATTGTAGCTTTTACTTAAGTATGATGGCTTAATTGAATTATATCCATCATGATGTGGACTTGCATGGCAAATAATCCTAGAATAAAATTTAATGGATGGCATGATGATGATACCATATATTAAATTATTAAAATTGGTTAGTAGAATTATATTAGGAATATATTATGATTAAAAAAATAATAAAGAAAAGAAAAGTGAGTGGGGAATGTTCATCTCCCACCTTTGGTCTCTCTTTTGCTGAAACAAGAAGGGAGAGAAGAGAAGTTTGCATCTCCATTTCCGGTTCTTGCATGCTAAGATAAGGTTAGCATTTGACCTTAAATTTTGAAAGATTTTGCATTTTTAAGTTCATTTCCATGAGTATTATTGAACCCATGTTAAAATTTTTAGTTTCTAAGCATGCCATAGATTCGGCCATTGATGAGTAAACTATACATTGTCATGCTGGATGGATAATATTGAATATATGTTTGGGATTAGTAGATTTTGTGTAGGAAGGGTGAATGAAATGGAGTATGGTGATTGAAATTATGAAAATAAATAGTTGACGGACCAAAATGCAAAAGAAATGACTTGTAGGGACTTATATAAGCATGAGGGGCATTTGGCCCTAAAGGACTATGTCCAAATTTTGTATGATTTGTGTTTTATGCAATAGGGATTAAATTGTAAAAATTTCAAATGTCAGGGGTAAATTGGTAAATTTCCCATTTATGTGTTTTGGATTATATTGAATGAAAATAAAAATATGTTGATTGAGCTTAAATTTAAATTCATTAGATCAAGTTCACAAAGAAAGGAGTTTAGATCGTGGTAAACGAAATTGGACGAGTAGCCGGAACACTCGAATTCATCAACTCTCAAGGTAAGTTTATAAGCAATCGGTTTAATTGATTGGTTATTATAAATAAATGTATCTGTGCAAATGAATTTAAGGATTTAGTTACTAAATTGCGAATGGGACATGGATTTATGAGTATATGGATCAAATGTGATATGGTATTATAATAAACATATATGAATTAGCCGAATGTTAAGTTGAATAATATGTACATGAATAAGTGTGGATCAAATCGGCTAATAATTAGACTTAATTGGGGAATGTATAAGTTGTTCATGAATTCAAATTAAAATGAGTGAAAATATGTATGTTAAGTAGATCATGTGAAATAATGTGAAATTAGCTCAAGTTTAATATATTGAATGCTATGTTTTGATATTAATAAATGTAAGGCCTGTAACCCTAATCTGGTGACTGATTCGGGTTAGGGGTAAAATATAAACTGTATGTGAACAGCCAAGAATAAAAAATAAATATGTTGATGCTATATCCTATAATATATTTATATCAAGTAAGCCTATAATTCATAAAGGTTATTCATCACAAAAAAAATAGTAGACAAACTAACAAAACAAAATAATGCCTAAAAACAATGACAACTTGAAACCTATGTTTCACGGTTTCAAAATATTAGCTATTAAAACAATATATTTACTTTAAAATAGAAAAAAAACACAATATATAAGGTAGCTCTCTCCATTAATTTTAAGCATTAGATAGTAAAGAATTCAATAAACATTTGTTACCCTTATTTCTTTGAGATTAGAATAATTTCAAATGGAATTTCGAGGAGTAATCTTTATTAGTTTTCTTATTTTTCAACTTGGAGTTAACTCCAATGCCTTCCCAATGAATGATTTGATAAGCAAATTGCCAGCACAACCAGATGTTAATTTCAGGCAATTTGCTGGATATATTGATGTGGATGAAAATGTCGTTGGTGAAGTCTTTTTACTATTTTGTTGAAGTGAAAAAGATCCCTAGCTCAACCCTCTTTGTTTGGTTAATCGGAGGTTAACTTCTTTGAATTTTTATTGCATTTTCTGATGTTATGCGGATTTTCCAGTAGGTATCCTATATGAATAAGTTAGATAAATTTTATTGCAAGTCAAAGCCAAGGGAGGCTAGGGCTTCACCCCATTGGTTAAATGTTACAATTGCATTTTCAGCCCTTCCCAAAATTTATAATTCGATTTAGTCCTCTTTTGCCCCTTCAAATGGAAATATTATCACTTTTTCCCTCCTTAGAAAGTAATAATTCAATTTAGGCCATTTCCATGCAAAGATTTTAGCTTTATCTCCATCCCTAACACAAAATTTATAGCCTTGCTCTGACTATGATTTTCTCATCATCTGGAAGCCATACATTTAAACATATATTGAGTACTTGTCGAACTAGACTAGTCAATACATTAGATCGAACCATTACTCTATTTTTCTAGCTTTCCTTAAGTCTAGCCGATAAGTTTGTTTGATTACTCGCATATAATAAAATCTTTTGTGTAATACTATTCAGGACCAGGGTGTTCTTCAGTTGGAGATGCCTTTGGAAGTGTTGGTCCTTTCATTGTTACGAAAGATGCTCATGGTCTCCAAACAAATTTATTTTCTTGGCACAAAGGTTGTCTAATTTCCTACGCTTATCTTTTACTGATTTTGTGTGTGTGTATATATATATACACCATGTTTGATATTTATTTTTTCATATCGATATAAATTTATGAAAAAATATTAAATGTTTTAGAACTATAAAATGTTACCCGACGTTTAGTTTTCATTGTGTTTAAGCGAATTACATTGTGTTTAAACGAATTACTATAAAATTCATCTAATATATGTTTCAAATGTCAAATCTATTGTTTATCGACTCCCAATTGGATCCGGATGGTCATATTCAAACACAAGTAGCGATTATAATAATGGAGATGATAGCACTAGTAAGATCATAGTATATATCATTCATTATGAATTAAAATAGTTTGGATTTCATATATATTGATCGTTTTCAATTGTTTGTTTAAATACAGATAAAATATTGCTTACATTTATGCAAAATGGTATGAAAAATATCCGGTCTTCAAGTCGAAAGATCTATATCTAGCAGGATCAAGTTTTGCGGTGAACAATTTCGTTTTCTTTTCTCTTATCTGGTTGTATATTAACATATTTTAATACTCCAAAATATACTTAATGAATAACTAAACAAAATATAATGCGATCTCTAGCATATAGTTTTTCTCTCTGTATATTGTACTTTATTATTTACATATCAAGCTTGCCACACTATTATTTTTAGATTCAAACTCAAATAATTAATCAAATTTCTTATTAAATTAATAATTTTGAAAAATAATTCAAAAATATAAAATTTTCAGAATTTTTTTTTGTAACATACTTCTTGAATAGAATATGTCAAACTAATTGTTTAATAGAAATATAACAATCAAATGATCTTGTCTTAATACGAGTTATGGATAAGTCTCCATGCAACAATACAAACAATATAACATGTTTATTAGTATAATTAAATTTGTGGACTTTATTTCAGGACACTACGTACCAAATCTTGCTAATGCTTTACTCGACGACAACAAGCAATCCAAATTTAACCTCAAAGGATTGGTTGTAAGTAAAATTGTATCTAATTAATCAAATTTAAATGCCACTTGAATGTGTATATGCATAGAAGGATTAGTTAGAAATGTTCTTGCTTGAGTAACTTGCCTAATTCGAGAAGGCTTAGCTTTATTAGACTTGTACGTTTTGGATCAAATCATTATGACTTTGATTATTGTTCATTAGCTTACATCATCGACAGTAAATTTTGATTTAAATCAGGCATCGACACTAACAGAAAAAAATTAGAATTATACTGAAATATTTTTAAGAATTTTATCGGGCCTAGATAAAACAAAAATAACATGTGTTGCAGCTCAAATCTCCCGTAAACATGGTTAGGTTCAACTCAATGTTAATTTAAATATTTTATTGTGAACTTTATTTTATTTTATTTTTTAATTGTAACTGTTTTGAACAGTTGGGAAACCCAATGCTTCGTAAAAAGCTAGACGATATTGCAAAAATTGATTTCTTTTTCTCTCGGGAGATGATAAACAGCTCGTTGTATAACGAAATCAAGAAAGAATGCAATGCCATTGATGAAAATAATTACTTTTCTAGCATCAAAACCACTTGAAGCGCAAAATGCGAAAACCTTGTGTTTGAGGCCGATTTGGCTGCTTTCAAGACCGATGCTCATAATTACTCCCCACAGAAGCTATTTGATGTCTTTCGCCCTCCTTGTGCTGAAACTGAGCAAGATTTGATGAACTTAGCAAAACAGGTTTTCTTTTATTTCTTTACATTCCTCTTACTTTACTTCAATTCGAAACTACAAATAACATACGTTCGTATAGAATCGAATTAACTGATCAACTCGGTAGAACTAATTTGTGTTATTTTTCTTTTATTGGTCATATCAAAGGCGTAAAATTTTATTTTTCGGTCCAGGTTCCTATAGTTAGCACAGAAGTAGACATGTGCCATCCATTAAGGGTACAATTTTACTTTAATCTCCCGGAAGTTCAAAAAGCTTTCCATGGGAATCAAACAAACTTGACATATAGATGGAAGGGTTGTTTCACGTAAGTTCTCCCTGAAAATTTGAGAATAATTGATGTTTCTTTTTCCTGATATGTTGATATAATTACTTTTTAGAAATTATTTTAAATTCAAGTTTTAAGACTCGCGGTCAATTTTCCTTATATCCATATTTGTCACCTCTTGTTTTGGTAAATTAAATACACTACTTTTTTATTTAGGTGAATGTTGTGTAAAAATTGTTAACCTTAAAATTTTCATTATATGTCACTCTTATTTATTTAGAGCTAATTTTAAATACAACGAAGCTGATAAGGACCTTGACATGCTTCCTGCGCTTAAAATCTTCTTCAACAATCCGTTCCCATTACAATATTCAGGTTGGTATTGTATTTGTATGCCATACTTCTTTCCAATACTTTCTTGAAATAAGTTAAATAAGTATAAAGAATCAAAGTGTACGATTTTGAAAAGAAATTCTCAAGCCATTTGACTGATTTTTTTATTATTTTATTAATATGACTACAATGTTATAGTGGAGATCAAGATGGTATAATACCGATAGAGGGAACCTTCCAACATTTGGAAAAGTTGGCCGAGGAGTTAAACATCAAGTTAACAAAAGAGGAAACATGGAGTTTTGGAACCAAGGTTTTATGTTTACACATTTAATTATATATATTATGATTAGATATATTTAAGCATCAAATTATCTGTCCGGTATGATTACCAATTTGGATCTAAACTTGGACAAGAAATTTTAAGTGTTGACTCGATTGGCTTGACTAGCGCATTCAAGGCAAGCTCACACTACTTACCTAGTTCAATAGGCTTGACCAATACGTGCTAGGCCGTGAACAATATTTTTCACAAATTTTGGGCAACTCGTCATGAATTTTTATTTAAATATGAAAATATTAATGTAAACATATTTTATATTTACTAAATAGTTAGTCGAGCCAATAGGTTGGGTCGAGCTAATTAAGATGTAGTAATTGAATTTTTTTAAAACTTAATCATAAAAAAGTAAATATATTAGAAGAAAATAGTTTTGCAGCATTTCATATATATGGAACAATGAAATGGGTTTTCTTTTTTACTATTTATATTTATAAATTTCTATTTTAATACAATAAAATTAATTTTAAATATTTAACAGGAAGGAGGGTTGAAGTATGAATTTGGTGACTTACTAAAATTCTTGACGGTGAAAGGAGGTAATCATCATGTTACATCTTCTAAACCATCACAAGCTTTTTCTATTTTCTCAAATTTCACAATTAATTGGATGCATTGAGGATTGGTGATGAAACTTATGGAGCACACGATCATGATTCATGTTGAATCCGTCATTCACCATAATAAGACTTGTCGTTGTAATAATTTATTGTGATGATATGTATTATTTTATGATGCATGGACATCATAAATTTTTATATTATGCAATAATATAATTAGTTAAATCATCTGATATCTAACGAATAATTATTATTTTAATAAAATCATGCAATTTTCATACATGAAATTAACAAATAAAGAGAACCCAACCCAAAATGCGTAACAATTTTTATTGAAGATTTTGTTTTCTAATGCAAATAAATTGGTTAATGCTTGAACCTGTTCAAACACCTTTTATAATTTTGTTATATGCATTTTGTATATTTGAATATATTAGACACATACTCTAAAACAATGTGAATAGTAATTTCTTATATTTTCTTGATCATAAGTGTATTATATAAATAATTAGGAAAAGGATGGAGTAATACATTTGTGTAGTGCTTATTATAAAAGATGATTACAATATGTACACAAAACCCTTTTTCCTTAAACTCTCCTATGAAGAAAACTTAACCTTAGATTTGCGTTCTTGTGTGATTGGTGTAACACTCAAACCCGGCCTAGACGTTACGACCGAATCGGCGTGTCACATCAAGTGGTTTTCAAAATTTGGACTTGTTGATAGAAATCCGTATTTAAGTAAAAACCCATTTAGTTTTTATTAATTGAGAGAATTCGACAAATTAAGTTATTACAATTTGAAAATAGCTTATCAAAACGATTGCCATATTTGTTACCGTTGATTTCTTATCTTTGAATAAAACCGCGGAAGCTTCTCTAACTAAAACCTTGAAGTTTAAAATGCGTGTTTATCTTGAAAACAATTGTGATTTTGAAAACCCTTTTGTGTGCATTTGGTAGTTTAAAACAAGAAATCAAAGCCCAATTAAAAATTAAATCCAAATACCAATGGCCTTATTACATAATCATTAGCCTAATATGAAAATTAAAATTAAATAACAACGTCTAAAGTAGAACATGAACGATCATGTGGCCACCTCCGAGTCCCTCGCGGCTCCAAATCATCTAGGGCTAGGGATTACTTGCACAGTTAAAAAGAAAGGGTGAGTTTACGAAAACTTAGTGTGTAATCCCCTAAAAGTCAATCAATAACAACATATGCAGTAACAGTGCAGTGTGGACCATAGCCCAATACAGTGACAATGTGGGCCTTAGCCCAATCAAGAATAAAGATGCAGCAAGATATGAAACCCACCCCAATCCAAACCAACACACCACCGTACCAACCAACACACCATGTGAGGATAAAATCGACCCACCTAGTCAACACACCAATATCGCAAAGAAAGTCGCCGAGAATGATATCGCAAAGAAAGTTACCAAGCGATATATGTGGCAAAGCCACCAATCTGATATACTTCCTCCGTAGAAAAGATTACCCCAACCCCATGTAGTATGTCGTGTATGTAGAATGCCATGCTCAGAATCAGTCATTTAATTCACAAACAAATCAGTCATTTAAATCACAGACAAATTAGTCATTTAAATCAGAGCCAAATCAGTCATTTAAGTCACTGAAAAATTAGTCATTCACCCACGAGGGACAAAATAGTCATTTTACCCTTTGGAGGGTATTACGGTCATTTTACCTTATAGGGGCATTACGGTCATTTTACCCTACAGGGGCATTACGATCATTCTACTTATTTTGGGGTCTTGATGCAGATAACAACCTCTCTGGAGGTCTACAGTCGCCTCGAGCGACACAGGTAACCTAAATGGTCATAACGGTGTAAATGGGCCAAAGGCCCATTATTCGGTCCAAGAGGGCCCACATGCTCATGTGGCCTATTTCAGCCCAATTTCAGTCACGACTATGCGAACGATATAGCCCAGTCCAGTATTTTCCATGTAACACCCTTACCCGAAACCTTTGCGGAGTCGGTATGTGGCATTACTACACTTGACTACTAATGGGGCATAAAATTTAAAGCTGTCCAACTGCGTCATGCAGACTAAATTGACCATAACTCGAGTTACAAAACTCAAAATTTAGATCCGTAAATTTTCCTTGAAACTAGACTCATATAACTTTTTACCATAATTTTTCCAGAATTTTCATATGGCCAATTAGTACAGTTTATTCATCAAAGTTACCCCTATTTCACTGTTTGAGAATTCTGACCTATCTTTACAAAAACTCAGTTATTTCATTGTACAAAATTTCAATAATGTTCTTGTTTATTCCAATCAAAATAGACTCATTAAGGATTCTAAACATATAAACTATGCTCCATAATTATTTTTGTACAATTTTAACAATTTTTCCAATACAGAACAGGGACTCACAAATTCATTCAGGACAAGTCTCACTAAAACTTAAATATCTCATAATATATAATTCCTTTGCCTACTCTGTTTCTTTCATATAAAAATAGACACAATAAGATTTAATTCTATATTTTATTCACTTTCTAATTCAAGTTATCCTATTTTGGCGATTTTCAAAATAACATCTCTGCTGCTAACTAAAACTATTTCATTGCAAAATATGATTTACTAGTTTATAATCAAACATACCCACATATAACTCATACTGTCCATGCATTTTAAATCTTTTATGCAAATTAACTTATACCTAAAACATTCACATAATATCCTAATTCAAAGGTTCATTTCGTAAACATACACTTCCTTACCAAAAACGATTAAACTTCGACTAAAAATGCACGAACATTACCAACATAAACCGACATTGTATAAAAAGCACAAAAGCATACTTAACTAAAACTTAAGCCATATTCGCATGGCTATTATATACATGAACTTTTCATCAAACAAAGACAAAGTCTTTCCTATACATGCCTCTATCCAAAAACCAAAATGAAAGAGTACCAAAGTTAGATCGATAGTGTGGTCGACTGTCATGACGATCCCGTTGAGCAGGTAGCCTTTGCCTAATCTATAAAACAAAAGAGAACATTACACACAAATAAGTTTACTAACTTAGTAAGTCCCAAGCTCAAAATAATAATGCTACAATCAATTACTTAAACACTTAAATCATTCAACTCAACCATGTTATCATATTAAAATTTCTTTCACCTTTAGCACTACTATTTGAAAACCGAATCTCCATGATAGTACATTCAAGCTCAAACTCGGTCATAAAATACTTGTGCACATCAATCGAAATCTCAAATGTACATAACAATGTACTCGTAATATTAGTTAAACTCTAGTAACATTAAACATATCATACCTTACTTACTTACCGAGCCTTTAACTAGACTCATTAGCTACAATTTACCTTGAACAACAATTCGGTTTCTCCTTTGTAAACACATCACCCAAGCATAAAGCACGCTAGGTATTAAAGCCGAAATAAATCACCAAGACAAGGCCTGCTAGGCTCAAGCCCGAATATGTCACGGCACTAAGCCTGCTAGGCACCAAGCCCGAATATGTCACCAAGCACTAAGCCCGCTAGGCACCAAGCCCGAATATATATCCAAGACTAAGCTGCTAGGCTCAAAGCCCGATACAATATTATTATCATCTCATACACATTACAATAATGCTACCCAAAATAACATAAATCACACATTATTCAAATCACTTTAACATACCAACTCGGTTAAAGATGTAACGACATTTCATTTCAAATTCACTATCACTTATAATTCACGTATTATATCGAATAACAAACCAAAACACTTATTCACATCACTTTGAATAAAATTCCAACCAATCTATATCAATACTTTCACATTCGCTAACACAAGGTTTTATACAAAATTCTATTGAATACTATCATTTAACACATTCATAAATAATTGATAACCTATACTTGCTTAAGGACTTACCTCGGTTGTCGATAGACCAAATGCAGATCGGCTATTCGAGAACCTTCGTCTTTCCCCGATCTAAATCTGTTTTCTTTGCTCTTGATCTAAAACACATTAAAATTTAGCTCATTCAAGTCCATTTCATCTCAATTTGATCCTTAAACACATAATTTAATAAATTACAAATTTACCCCGACTTTTACAATGTTTACAATTAAGTCCTTATAGTTCAAAACACAAAATATCTAGAATTTGACCATATCACCTAAGGGCCAAATACTTATAGCCCTTCCATCAACTCAATTTTTCCCTTTTGTTGATATTTAGTCCTCCAAAATTTTTCTTTTACAAAATCACCCTTTTACCAAAATCTATTAAAAGTTCTAAAGGAAATCTTATTAATCTAACTTATATATAACATATACTATCATTAATCATCCAAACACTCAAATTTCGTCCATGGCAATACTTGAAACATACCATAAAATCAAAATTCGAACATGGGCTAGTAAATATACATGTCAACCACTTCAAAAATGTTAAAATTTACAAAAATTAAGCTTAATCACTAACCTTATTTGATCATGCAAGGTGCGAAATTCAAGCTCCAAAGATGGAGTTTTCACCCTCCACATTCGCCAAGAGAAGAAGAGCAAGACATGTTCTCTTTCTTCCCACTTATTTCATTATTTTATGCTTTAAAATTAAAGGAAATTTTATTTATTCATTACCTAATATAAAACATATAATTATAAAACAAATTTTTGTTTTTCTTTCTCATATATGCCGTCCACTAACTAAAGGAATGGACTAATTGTCCTTTTAGGACATCCACTTTAAAAGCCACAATAAAAAGGTACATTTCACTTTAGCATGCCACTTTTACTCTTTATGCGATTAAGTCCTTTTTATCAAATTGAGCACTTAAACAATAAAATTTTTCTCTGAAACTTTCACACCTTTTAATTCACACATCATAAACACAAAATAAAATATTAAAATGTTTCTCGGGCTCGGATTCGTGGTCCCGAAACCACCGTTCCAACTAGGGTCTAATTCGATTTCATTATAACTCTCCCCTTAAGGATTTTCGTCCCGAAAATCTTACCATTAAACAACGTCGGATATTGTTGCCTCATTGAATCTTCAGGCTCCCATGTAGCCTCTTCAACTCCGTGCCTTTTCCACAGTACCTTCACTAATGGGATATTCTTGTTTCTTAACTCTTTCTCTTCCCGAGCTAAAATACGGATCGGTTCTTCCTCATCGTCATATCGGGTTGTATCTCAATCTCAGACATAGCAATCACATGTGACGGATCCGATCAGATCTCACGAGCATAGAAACATGAAATACATTGTGTATCTTTTCTAATTCAGAGGTAGCTTCAATCTATAAGCAACAGCCCAACACGTTCAATGATTTCATACGGTCCAATGAACCTCGGGCTCAACTTGCCTTCCGGCCAAAACGGAGCACTTTCTTCCACGGAGAAACCTTTAAAATATCGATCTCAATCTGAAATTCAATGTCTTTACGTTTCATATCAACATAAGACTTTTGACGATCCGAAGCGACTTTCAAATTGTCTCTAATAATAGCTACTTTCGATTCGGTTTCTTTAATCAAATCAACCCTGTATCTTATTCTCACGAGCTCGGTCCAAAGATAATGGTGTTCGACACTTTCGCCGTACAAGGCTTCGAAGGTGCCATTTTGATACTAGATTGAAAACTATTATTATAAGCAAATTCAATCAAAGGTAGGTATCGTTCCCACGTACCTTCAAACTCGAGAACGCAACATCTCAACATGTCCTCAAGTATCTGAATAGTTCGCTCGGATTGACCGTCATTGCGGATGGAAAGTCGTACTAAAATGAAGTTTAGTACCTAAAGCATCTTGCAACTTCTTCCAAAACGCGATGTAAATCTCGGTCTCCGTCTGAAACAATGGAACTCGGTACACCATGCAATCTCACAATTTGCGATACATACAATTCAGCAAGTTTATCGAGTGAAAAGTCCTGCATTTAACCGGCACAAAATGAGTGATTTAGTAAGTCTATCAACTATAACCCGACGGCATCTTTCTTACTCGGTGTCATAGGAAGACCGGATACAAAATCTATTGTAATTCTATCCCATTTCCATTCAGGTATCATGATTGGCTGAAGTAATCCGGATGGCACTTGATGTTTAGCTTTTACTTGCTGACAAATTAAGCATTTCGAAACAAATTCAGATATATCCCGTTTCATGCCCGGCCACCAATAGAACTGTTTCAAATCATTATACATCTTTGTGCTACCGGATGAATTGATAGTCGACCACTATGGGCCTCACTCGTAATCACCGTATCAAATCGAGTTTTTTGAACACACTTTGGCTTTTAAAATTCAAACAGTCATTTGCATCAATCTGAAAATCTGACTCTGCATCTACATCTTTCCCACACTGAATTCGTCTAGCGATCAAATCTTTGTCAACTTTCTGTGCATCACAAATTTGCTGAATAAACATCGGTCTTGCTTGTAACTCGGCTATGATCGAACCATCACCAGACATAGCTATCTGTGCGTTCATTGCACGAAGAGCAAACAATGATTTTTGACTTAACGCATCTGCAACGACGTTAGCCTTTCCCGGATGGTAGTCAATCACCAACTCATAGTCTTTCAACAATTCTAACCATCTGCGTTGTCTCAGATTTAGATCCTTTTGAGTCATTAAATACTTTAGACTTTTATGATCTGAATAAATGTGACATTTCTCACCAAATAAATAGTGACGCCAAATTTTCAATGCGAAAACAATGGCTGCAAGTTTTAAGTCATGCGTCGGGTAATTTCTTTCGTATGCGGCTTCAGTTGTCTTGAAGCGTAGGCTATGACTTTTCCTTCCTGCATCAAAACGTAGCCCAAACCATTCAAAGAAGCATCAGAATAAACAACAAATTCTTTACCCAATTCAAATTTGAACTAACACTGGAACTTCATCAAAAGGGCTTTCAAGCGATCAAAACTTTTACGACACTTTTCGACCACTCGAACTCGACATCTTTTCGCAATAACTTTGTCAACGGGTAGCTATCATAGAAAAATCTTTCACAAATCGTCGATAGTAACCCGCAAGTCCCAGAAAACTTGAACCTCGTAAACATTTTTCGGTGGCTTCCAATCAAGTATAGCCAAGATTTTGTTCGGATCAACTCGAATGCCTGATGCTAAAACAACATGTCCCAAAAAGCTGACCTCTTTCATCCAGAACTCACACTTACTAAACTTCGCATACAGCTGATGATCTCGCAAAGTTTGTAGCACTAATCTCAAATGTTCAGCATGTTCAATTTCATCTTTGGAGTAGATCAATATGTCATCAATAAACACCACCACAAATCGATCCAAAAGCGTATAAAACCCGATTCATCAAATCCATAAAAACAAAGGTGCATTAGTAAGCCCAAAAGGCATAACCAAAAACTCAAAATGTCCGTACCTCGTCCGAATGCGTCTTTGGCATATCTCGTATCTCGACTCAAGAATCGATAATAACCCGATCTCAAATCTATTTTCGAAAATCTCAAGCCCTTTCAATCGATCAAACAAATCATCAATTCGAGGTAATTGGTACTTATTCTTTATAGTTACCTTATTCAATTGCCGATAATCAATACACATTCGCATCGTTCCATCTTTCTTTCTCACAAAAGAACAGTGCACCCAAGGAGAGAAACTTGGTCGTGCAAAGCCCTATCTGTTAACTCTTGCAACTGTGCTTTCAACTCTTTTAGTTCAAGAGGTTCCATCCGATATGGAGCTATTGAGATCGAGTTGTTCCGTTACTAATTCAATGCCAAACTCAATCTCTCGTCTTTGGGGTAAACCCGGTAGTTCTTCAGAAACACATCCGGTATTCACATACAATCGGTATGGATTCAATCTTTTCGAGACAATTTATTATCCAGTATATAAGCCAAATAAGCTTTGCACCCTTTTCTCACATACTTCAGGGCTAACATCGAGGATATAGCTATAAGAAACCCACCTAAATCACTGGATTCAATTCTAACGATCTCACCGTTCTGATGTCTCAAATCAATAAGCTTTCTTTTACAATTCACCACTGCATCATGCGAAGTTAACCAGTCCATTCCCAAAATTACATCAAACTCATAGAAAGGCAACAGCATTAAATCGACTGGGAAGCAAAAATCTCGAATCATCAATGGGCAACTTTTACACACTTTATTAACAAACATACATCTACCCAAAGGGTTGGATACACGAATCACAAACTCAAGAGACTCAATCGATGAGTCTTCTTGAATACCGTAGTTTCACATACATATGAATGGGTCGAACCAGATCAATCAATGCAATCACGTAGTATCATAAAGGGTGAAAGTACGGTAATGACATCCGAGAAGCGGCATCCTCCCTAGCTCGAGTAACATAAGCTCTAGCTGGAGCTCTAGCCTCGATCAAAGCTGCTGTGTTCTTCGTCCCTCTCGACTACCACCTACATTGCTGAATGCCCGGGTGGTCCGCCTGCATCGATGCCTTTGCCGACTAGAGTTCTGCGTTGTATTACGCTTTCGGCTAACATCGGGCACTCTCGAATAAAATGGTGCGAAGATCCACATTTAAAACAGGGACCGATCACGAACTCTACAACTCCCGTAATGCCATTTTCCACAATGTTTGCATTCAACTCGATTCGTGGAACGTTATCAACACCGCCATCGAGGTAGCTCAGAGCCCACGGAAGGTCGATCATGTCTAGGTGAATCAAGTAGTTTTATGTCACTGAAGTCATCTCTAAACTTCTTAAATGTGGAATGGAAATTCCTACCCGACGGTCTTTTACGAGTGTCTCTAGCTTCGTCTCTCACCTTTCTTTTCTCTTTCCCAAGCTCTTGGCTTTGCAAGCTCGCTCGACTAGTGTCACAAACTCTTTGATCTCAAGAATGCCAACTAGCAACTTTAAATCTTCATTCAAACCGTCTTCAAACCTTTTGCACATAATGGCTTCGGTTGATACACACTCCCGAGCATATCGGCTCAATCGACAAATTTTTGCTCATATTCGACCACGGTCATTTTCCCTGTTTCAATTCAAAAATTCTTTTCGTTTCGGTCGATGAACCTCTCGATCGATATATTTCTTGCGAATTCATTCGGAAGAAATCCCATGTCACTTTTCTTTTGGAACCACCGATACTAGTGTATTCCACCGGTGATAGGCGGTCCAAGTAAGGATATAGCACATTTCAAACTTTCGTGCAGAGTGTAGGATAGCTCATCAAGTACCCGAATAGTGTTATCAAGCCACATTTCATCTCGCTCTGCATCATCATCATCATTAGCCTTGAATTCCTCGGCCCCAAATTTCCTGATTTTATCAACAAGGGGCCTACTAGATCTCATTGGATCTATCATCGGGGGTGCTGAAGGTACCGGAGTTGGATTATTCGGGGGTGGAGGTTGTTGTACAACCGGATTATTCTGAACAAATTGGGTAAACCATTCATTCATCATTTGGTAGAAGGCTTGTTTAGCCTCTCCCTCTTGGTTACCCGTAACTGGTTGAGAGTCTAATGGTGCTGATCCATGTGCGAGACCAGGCGCAACACTCTCCACATCATCAGCTACGGCTCTATCGGGATCGGAATCCATTTACTATATTAAATACAATTGAAATCGTCAGAAGTCACCACACTATCACATATAAGATTCAGAGGCATGTATAGCTAGACTCTTACGTACTACGGTAGTCCTAGAATCGACTAAACCGTAGCTCTGATACCAATCAAATGTAACACCCTTTACCCGAAACCTTTGCCGGAGTCGAGTATGTGGCATTACTACACTTGACTACTAATCTGGGGCATAAAAATTTAAAGCTGTCCAACTGCGTCATGCAGACTAAATTGACCATAACTCGAGTTACAAAACTCAAAATTTAGATCCGTAAATTTTCCTTGAAACTAGACTCATATAACTTTTTACCATAATTTTTCCAGAATTTTTCATATGGCCAATTAGTACAGTTTATTCATCAAAGTTACCCCTATTTCACTGTTTGAGAATTCTGACCTATCTTTACAAAAACTCAGTTATTTCGTTGTACAAAATTTCAATAATGTTATTGTTTATTCCAATCAAAAGTAGACTCATTAAGGATTCTAAACATATAAACTATGCTCCATAATTATTTTTGTACAATTTTAACAATTTTTCCAACACAGAACAGGGACTCACAAATTCATTCAGGACAAGTCTCACTAAAACTTAAATATCTCATAATATATAATTCCTTTGCCTACTATGTTTCTTTCATATAAAAATAGGCACAATAAGATTTAATTCTATATTTTATTCACTTTCTAATTCAATTTATCCTATTTTGGTGATTTTTCAAAATAACATCTCTGCTGCTAACTAAAACTATTTCATTGCAAAATATGATTTACCAGTTTATAATCAAACATACCCACATATAACTCATCTTGTCCATGCATTTTAAATCCTTTATGCAAATTAACTTATACCTAAAACATTCACATAATATCCTAATTCAAAGGTTCATTTCAGTAAACATACACTTTCTTACCAAAAATGATTAAACTTGACTAAAATGCACGAACATTACCAACATAAACCGACATTGTATAAAAAGCACAAAAGCATACTTAACTAAAACTTTAGCCATATTCGCATGGCTATTATATACATGAACTTTTCATCAAACAAAGACAAAGTCTTTCCTATACATGCCTCTATCCAAAACCAAAATGAAAGAGTACCAAAGTTAGATCGATAGTGTGGTCGACTGTCATGACGATCCCGTTGAGCAGGTAGCCTTTGCCTAATCTATAAAACAAAAGAGAACATTACACACAAATAAGTTTACTAACTTAGTAAGTCCCAAGCTCAAAATAATAATGCTACAATCAATTACTTAAACACTTAAATCATTCAACTCAACCATGTTATCATATTAAAATTTCTTTCACCTTTAGCACTACTATTTGAAAACCGAATCTCCATGATAGTACATTCAAGCTCAAACTCAGTCATAAAATACTTGTGCACATCAATCGAAATCTCAAATGTACATAACAATGTACTCGTAATATTAGTTAAACTCTAGTAACATTAAACATATCATACCTTACTTACTTACCTGAGCCTTTAACTAGACTCATTAGCTACAATTTACCTTGAACAACAATTCGGTTTCTCCTTTGTAAAACACATCACCCAAGATAAAGCACGCTAGGTATTAAAGCCCGAAATAAATCACCGGCACAAGGCCTGCTAGGCTCGAAGCCCGAATATGTCACCGGCACTAAGCCTGCTAGGCACCAAGCCCGAATATGTCACCGGCACTAAGCCTGCTAGGCACCAAGCCCGAATATATCACTCTAAGCACTAAGCTGCTGAGCTCAAAGCCCGATACAATATTATTATCATCTCATACACATTACAAGTAATGCTACCCAAAATAACATAAATCACACATTATTCAAATCACTTTAACATACCAACTCGGTTAAAGATGTAACGACATTTCATTTCAAATTCACTATCACTTATAATTCACGTATTATATCGAATAACAAACCAAAACACTTATTCACATCACTTTGAATAAAATTCCAACCAATCTATATCAATACTTTCACATTCGGCTAACACAAGGTTTTATACAAAATTCTATTGAATACTATCATTTAACACATTCATAAATAATTCGATAACCTATACTTGCTTAAGGACTTACCTCGGTTGTCGATAGACCCGTGCAGATCGGCTATTCGAGAACCTTCGTCTTTCCCCGATCTAAACTGCTTTTTCTTTGCTCTTGATCTAAAACACATTAAAATTTAGCTCATTCCAGTCCATTTCATCTCAATTTGATCCTTAAACACATAATTTAATAAATTACAAATTTACCCCTGACTTTTACAATATTTACAATTAAGTCCTTATAGTTCAAAACACAAAATATCTAGAATTTGACCATATCACCTAAGGGCCAAATACTTATAGCCCTTCCATCAACTCAATTTTTCCCTTTTTGTTGATATTTAGTCCCTCCAAAATTTTTCTTTTACAAAATCACCCTTATACCAAAATCTATTAAAAGTTCTAAAGGAAATCTTGTTAATCTAACTTATATATAACATATACTATCATTAATCATCCAAACACTCAAATTTCGTCCATGGCAATACTTGAAACATACCATAAAAATCAAAATTCGAACATGGGCTAGTAAATATACATGTCAACCACTTCAAAAATGTTAAAATTTACAAAAATTAAGCTTAATCACTAACCTTATTTGATCATGCAAGGTGCGAAATTCAAGCTCCAAAGATGGAGTTTTCACCCTCCACATTCGCCAAGAGAAGAAGAACAAGACATGTTCTCTTTCTTCCCACTTATTTCATTATTTTATGCTTTAAAATTAAAGGAAATTTTATTTATTCATTACCTAATATAAAACATATAATTATAAAACAAATTTTTGTTTTTCTTTCTCATATATGCCGTCCACTAACTAAAGGAATGGACTAATTGTCCTTTAGGACATCCACTTTAAAAGCCACAATAAAAAGGTACATTTCACTTTAGCATGCCACTTTTACTCTTTATGCGATTAAGTCCTTTTTATCAAATTGAGCACTTAAACAATAAAATTTTTCTACGAAACTTTCACACCTTTTAATTCACACATCATAAACACAAAAATAAAATATTAAAATGTTTCTCGGGCTCGGATTCGTGGTCCCGAAACCACCGTTCCAACTAGGGTCTAATTCGGTCTGTTACATTCCACTTATCGTGGATTTATTCCGTGTAGGACCCATGAGCCGATTGGCACCATACGGCCTATTTCAGCCAAACGAAGCCCATATCGTCCCAAGAGCACGAGAATGCTCGTGGTAGCCTCTATAGTCTATCCCCCATGATTTGTGGGTTCAGCTTACAACACGAGCGATTGCACGCTCGTGGGGCCACAAGTGTCGAAGGTTTGATTTTTCAGATTTTTGACTTTTACCGATTCACAGTAGAGAGGGGTGTGACTACAAACTTGTTTGCACAACGAACAAATTATCCCACGCGCGATTAACCTACAATCATCCCAACACAATCAATCTCTCCTTCTTTAGAACATTAATACTGAAATCCCAAATCGATATCACCACTTACCTTGACCGAAAGTTATACGATTATTATTCTTAGATCACTGATTGTAAACGATTGCCCCCTTATTCTTGATTTACTGCGCATAAGACGGTTTTCATTAGCAATAATTGTTTAACACCAGGCTTGAGTTGATGCCCAACGCCTAAAGAATTAGAGTTAGAACGAGTTGGGTATTTGTCAAGACTAAAAACAAGCCTACTTACCCCACGTATTCATCCAAAGAGGAGAAGGCAGAGATGTGCAGAGAAACAAGGCAGTTGATGCTCCACCGACAGTCAGAGACTATCATCCACAGGGTTTTGAAATAACAAGACAAGATTTGTGTCATTTAGTCTATATTGGAAAATCAGAGAAACAAAAGAGAGGGGCAAAATGAGATGTAGGATTCGGCTTACTACAGTGTTATGAACAGAAGAAGAGATCGTCGCCCACTACCAAACCGACTGGCACAGCTGAGAAAGAGAAAAAGGAGTCGACCATAGAGTCAAAGAGGAAAAATAAATGTTGGGAAGAAGAACAAGAAGGTTTGGCTAAGAGAGGAGTCAATTGAAGAAGAAATGGTAAGGGAGAGTAGGTGCTAGATTCGGCCAAGGAGAGAAAGAAGCAGTCGGCAGCAGTAAAGAATTCAGGTAAGCAAAAAAATGACACGAATGGTCAGAAAAAATGTCACGAATGGTTAGTTTCCCCCAAAATTGCAGCAAGAGAATTTGGCAGCCCCTCCCTACTAGTCTAAGTCGAATATTTGAGTAGCTAGACACTCAATTCGGCACAACTCTCTTCTCACTCAAATTCCTTGATTCTCTCCCCTTATCCTTCCTTGAATCTCTCCAAGACCAGTTCGAACACCATTTAAATCTATTCAAACTCCTCCTTAATTGTGTTTCAGTCCAACTCTACTTCCTACACAGCTCAAGCAAAAAAAAAAATACCCATTACGCAACACAAGACTTGAACCTCAGACGTCAAAGTTGCACACATGCCACCTTGCCACTAGGTCACAAACTCTTCTTGTGTCATAAAACAAGCATTAATATTTATAAGGCCTATATGCCAATGTCTAGATTCATTTAAGAGAAAAACTAAAAATTTTGCAAAAGCCAGGACTTGAACCCAGGCTTCTCAAACACTCCCATACACACCCAAGCCACTTAGCCATTAAAGCAAACAAACAATTTGTGTCATTTTCTTGCACACAGAAACTTTTATGTGTTCCCACGCTCAAGACCTATTTCCTTCTAGGCCCAAATTTAGGGTGTTACAATTGGCCACCACCTTCTCCCTTCTATTACTTCCCTCTTTAATTTACTTTTTCGATTTCCTTTGTTACACCTTGTCGGGGTGGTTTTGGAGCAACAATATCGGGAAATAACACGATTGAGCTTGTTTCATAGCCGCTATCTCATCTCCTGCATTAGGGTGCTTGTTTTCATTACAAATTTGGCATTGTTGTGGAAACATCAAAGAACAAGATGAGTGTGCTTTTATGGCACATTGGGGTGGACAACAAGTGGCTTTCAAGTTTGTTGTGTCTTGACCTTTCTTTGCCCTGGTTCTTTTGTTCGACTCTAGTGTCTATGTGATTCCCTTGTCTTTTAAATTTCAGCTTTGCTTTAGCCTTTGGGTTGTAGTCAAGAACTACGATCAGGTTGCATGAAAGAGAAAGGTTTGTGAATGCATAATGACTTGATGCGCCAATTCTCTCGAATTACTTTCCTCCATGCTTTCAATAAATTAGTAAAGGAAAACCTAGTCTTTGCAAGGCTTATTCCAAGGGTTATTTTTGCTCGATTTTCAATGCATTCTACCACCTTTTTATATTACACTGTATTGTTAAATGCTTATACAACAACTTTTACTTTAATGAAAGTTTCTTTTCGTTTGTTAAAATTACACAATTTCCCAATCCATGTACTTAAGCGAATATCGAAATATGTCAATAACTTCATTTATCCAATCAATTACGCTCTCTTCTTTTATCTTCATTTCTCAATAGCTCAACTTCTCTAGATCAAGTAGTTAGTATCATACTAGTGGATGCAAAGTTTTTGTTTTGGTAACAGTACTAGTGTATTTTATGTTTTGTTTCACCTTATTGTTGTTTCTTAAATATATTTTCCTGTTTATATCTTAGTTTCTCAATAAAATATATTATATATGCAAATACACCATAACAATACACATTTGAACAATTTATTGAAATATATATATATATTAAATTATATTTTATTTCTAAATGCAACTATAAAATAAAAATCTTACATTTTAAGACAAAATAGCGTAAATTTTTTATTGAAACTGTGCAAATCTTATGCCAACTAGTATGGGCTAGGATATGCTGAAATAAACTGAAACACAAGAAAACCAATTAATTTACTAGTGAATCAATACAATCAGAATCTAGTGAATGGCGAAATCTCAATTTTGATTCACTAGTTCTGTCAACAACGCAAAGATAAATTCTCTTTTCGATTACTAAGAATTTGAATTTTACCCACATACTACTCTTTTAGGCAAGACAACTTAAGGGAAACAAAATTATTTTGTTTTACACACAAGATTCAAACATGAAACCTAAGGATAAGTCAAGCCTTACCATTGAACAAGAGGCTCATTCTTGTCAACAAACTAACAAGAATAATGTAACCCAAAAATGACCCTAATCGAAAGGTGGTTTCGGGACCACGAATCCGGTTAGAAAAATAATTATTATCATTCATTTTATATTTTTGATATATATTAAGCATGTGTTAGAATGTCTTGAGATAATTTGATTGCTTACATGTTTGATTTAGGAAAAGGACTAAATTGTTGAAGTGATAATTGTAGCTTTTACTTAAGTATGATGGCTTAATTGAATTTTATCCATCATGATGTGGACTTGCATGGCAAATAATCCTAGAATAAAATTTAGTGGACGGCATGATGATGATACCATATATTAAATTATTAAAATTGGTTAGTGGAATTATATTAGGAATA
Organism: Gossypium rotundifolium; assembly: GCA_025506655.1. Taxonomy (NCBI): domain Eukaryota; kingdom Viridiplantae; phylum Streptophyta; class Magnoliopsida; order Malvales; family Malvaceae; genus Gossypium; species Gossypium rotundifolium. Next base: position 13,051,211 of record CP106726.1, read on the forward strand.
TATTATGATTAAAAAAATAATAAAGAAAAGAAAAGTGAGTGGGGAATGTACATCTCCCACCTTTGGTCTCTCTTTTGCCGAAACAAGAAGGGAGAGAAGAGAAGTTTGCATCTCCATTTCCGGTTCTTGCATGCTAAGATAAGGTTAGCATTTGACCTTAAATTTTGAAAGATTTTGCATTTTTAAGTTCATTTCCATGAGTATTATTGAACCCATGTTAAAATTTTTAGTTTCTAAGCATGCCATAGATTCGGCCATTGATGAGTAAACTATACATTGTCATGTTGGATGGATAATATTGAATATATGTTTGGGATTAGTAGATTTTGTGTAGGAAGGGTGAATGAAATGGAGTATGGTGATTGAAATTATGAAAATAAATAGTTGACAGACCAAAATGCAAAAGAAATGACTTGTAGGGACTTATATAAGCATGAGGGTATTCGCCCTAAAGGACTATGTCCAAATTTTGTATGATTTGTGTTTTATGCAATAGGGATTAAATTGTAAAAATTTTAAATGTCGGGGTAAATTGGTAAATTTCCCATTTATGTGTTTTGGATTATATTGAATGAAAAAAAATGTGTTGATTGAGCTTAAATTTAAATTCATTAGATCTAGTTCATAAAGAAAAGAGTTTAGATCGGGAAACAAAATTGGACGAGTAGTCGGACACTCAAATTCAGCAACTCTCAAGGTAAGTTTATAAGCAATCGGTTTAATTGAGTGGTTATTATAAATAAATGGATATGTGCAAATGAATTTAAGGATTTGTTACAAAATTGCCGAATGGGACATGGATTTATGAGTGTATGGATCAAATGTGATATGGTATTATAATAAACATATATGAATTAGCCGAATGTTAAGTTGAATAATATGTACATGAATAAGTGTGGATCCATTGAGTATTTTGAATATATATATATGATAAAAAAAGGAGCTAAATATGAATATGAAATGAGATGGATGTTGTATTGAATATATGGTTGAAAATATATATATTGTACACATATATATGATTGTGCCGAATGAAATTGTATGACATTGAGAAATTGAATGGTTGCTGTTGGGTATTTGTATAATTGTTTATATATACATGAGTTGAAATTATAAATGTTCGTTTATACAAAGAAAGATTCGGTTAGAAGGCACTGTGTGTGCGGAATTTTAATCACCGAGCACTGTGTGTGCGAAATCGGTCAGAAGGCACTGTGTGTGCAAAATTTTAATCACCGAGCACTGTGTGTGCGAAATAGGTCAGAAGGCACTGTGTGTGCGAAATTTTAATCACCGAGCACTGTGTGCAAAATAGGTCAAGGCACCGTAATGTGAATTTTAATCATCGAGCATTGTGTGTGCGAAATCGGTCAGAAGGCACTTGTGTGTGGAATTTTAATCACCGAGCACTGTGTGTGTGAAATCGGTCAGAAGGCACTGTGTGTGCGAAAATTTATTACCGAGCACTTGAAGTGTTGGTTTCATGGTGTTTTAGGTCTTTAAAGTCGCAGCTCGAACTCGGAATCCTTGTCGAAGTCAAGCACACTATCGAAATTTTTGGTACTTTTGAAATAAACTTTAAGTAAATGGCATGTATAGGCTAAACTACAGATGTTAAACATATCTTTTGAATGTGATGTTAAAATACCATGCGAAAATGGTTTTTAATTCTTCTATGAATTAAGTGAAGATAGTAAGTTAGTGTGTATATATATATATGTTCATGAGAAATTTTGGTTGAAAGCTACTTAATTTGAATGAGTATGTACGTTTGATAATGGATGGAATGAGATTAGGTGAAATGGTTGGAATTAGTCTAACTGAGTAGTAAAGATGATAATATTGTTTGGCTTGGTATATGTTCTCAATTGGAGGAATTCGGATGTGGTTAAGTTTCTATGATGTTGTTTGAGTTGAATCGTTTTGCTTAACATGATGAATGTATATATATATGCATTATAAATTCGGCTTGGAGTATATTACCTTATGATTATATGAAATTGGTTTAAGTAGCATACTTGTTCGGTTATGAAATAAATTCTTGAATGTGGTTGAGATGGTTAATGAAATTTCTAGGTTGATGGAAAGTTAGAAATGATGAGCCATTTATCAAGGTTGCTAATTAGGTTCTTTTATCATATCGTGACTTGAATAATTGTATAGAAGTTTTGAGTAAGCTAAACTTGCTTTTATTAAAAATGTACATGGGTTAAGATTTATAGTATGTATCATGGAGTGTATACCTATTTTATGCATTTAGGTATTCGGTATTTTATATTGAGATGTTCGGATATATGGTAGTTTTATAAAAGGATAAACGTTAATGTTCATATATGTTTTAAATTGGCTAATAATTAGACTTAATTGGGGAATGTATAAGTTGTTCATGAATTCAAATTAAAATGAATGAAAATATGTATGTTAAGTAGATCATGTGAAATAATGTGAAATTAGCTCAAGTTTAATATATTGAATGCTATGTTTTGATATTAATAAATGTAAGGCCTGTAACCCTAACTGTTACCGATTCAAGTTAGGGTGTTATATTTTATTGGTATCAGAGCTACGGTTTAGTCTATTCTTGGACTAACATAGTGTGTGAGAGTCTAGCTATACATGCCATTATTTACAATGTGAAAGTGTGATGACTTCTGACAGTGAAATTTATTTTGTTTCTTTTATATAGTAATGGATCTGGATCCCGAGCGAGCATTAGCTGATGATGTCGAGAGTGTGGCGCCTGCTTCCACGCAAGGGACTGCGTCGAAAGAATCTCGACCTGCTGTGAGTGGCCCAGACGAGAGGGTAAAGCAGGCCTTCCATAATATGATGAGTGATTGGTTCAGCCATTGCTTGCGAACCACTCCGGCTGTTCAACCATCCCTGAATCCGAATGTTCCCCCCGTAACACTATTTATACCTCTTGTTGCCAATCCTGAAAGAGTATCTAAACCTTCTATTGATCGCATAAGAAAACACGGAGCTCAAGAATTTAGAGTCAAAGATGGTGACGATGCTGAAAGGGCTGAATTTTGGCTCGATAATACTGTCCATGTTTTTAACGAGTTGTCTTGTGCACCCGAGGAGTGCTTGAAGTGACCATATCTTTATTACGGGATTCTACCTACTAATGGTGGAATACTCTCGTATCTGTTGTACCGAAAGAGAGAGTTACCAGGGACTTCTTTCAGGCAGAGTTTCGAAAAAAGTACATAAGTCAGCGCTTCATAGACTCCAAGTGTAAGGAATTTCTCGAGCTCAAGTAAGGCCGTATGACTGTGTCTGAATACGAGCTCAAATTTGTGTGACTTAGTCGCTACACTCGCGAATGTGTATCTTCTGAGGTTGTTATGTGCCGGAGATTCGAGGATGGTCTGAATGAAGACATAAAACTCCTGGTTGGCATTCTTGAGATTAACGAGTTTGTTGTACTTGTGGAGAGAGCTTGTAAAGCTGAAGAACTGGGAAAAGAAAAATGGAAAGCTGAAGTCAAATCTAAAGATTTTCTAAGAGATCCATGGTAGATTTACAGATGGCAACAAAGAAGACTAGGAATGATGATAGTTGACCCAAACCCAATACTGGGATTTCTATTAGTGATCGGCCACCAATGAGTTCTCGAGCTACATTAGTGGCTAGTGTTGGTAATGCTCGATCAAGCAAACCTGAATGTCAGCAGTCCGATGATGACATTTTGGAGAGTGCTGGGTTAAATCTTTTAATCGCGCTTGTTACCAGTGTGGTTCGCAAAATCACTTCGTCCGGGATTGTCCGGAGACTGTTGAGAAGGGTACTACTCAGAGCGCAAGACTGAGCAGCACTACAGCTAGAGGTAGACCAGCTCGTAGTGGGGGAGGTAAGAGTGGTACACGGAGAGGGACTTCAGATGCGATTATCCGAGCAGATACTCGTGTACCAGCTAGAGCTTATGCCATCCGTGCTAGAGAGGAGGCCTCATCTCCAAATGTCATTACTAGTATTTTTACTCTCTTTGATACTGATGTAACTGCTTTGATTGATCCCAGCTCTACTCATTCATATGTGTGTGAAACATTAGTAGTCAGTAAGACTCTACATGTTGAGTCTACTGAATTTGTGATTCAGGTTTCAAACCCCATGGGTCGATGTGTATTGGTGGATAAAGTGTGCAAGAACTGCCCTTTGATGATTCGAGATATGTGTTTTTTGGTCGATTTGATGTTATTACCTTTCGATGAGTTTGACATCATCCTCGGTATGGACTGGTTAACCACTCACGATGTAGTAGTGAATTGTAGACGAAAGACTATTGATGTGAGGTGTTGGAATAACAAAATACTTGGATCGAATCAGAGATTTGAAAGGGTATCAATGTGATATCCTCATTATTAGCTCTAAAGATTTGAGAAAGGGTTGCGAGGCTTATCCGCAAATGTGATTGACAAAGAAAGTAATGTAAAAGAAGATTGAATCGGTACCTATTGTTTGTAAATACCGGATGTGTTTCGGAGGAGTTGCCGGATTGCCACCTATTCGTGATGTGGAGTTTGGTATTGAGTTGGTGCTGTGGACCACCCCGATTTCAATAGCTCCGTATAGAATGGCACCTCTGTAATTAAAAGAATTGAAGGCTCGATTGCAAGAATTGATGGATAGAGGTTTTGCTCGACCAAGTTTTTCTCCCTGGGGTGCGCCCGTTCTTTTTGTGAAAAAGAAAGAGGGAACATTAAGAATGTGCATTGATTATCGACAACTCAATAAGGTGACAGTTAAGAACAAATATCCTTTGCCACGCATTGATGATTTATTTGATTAGCTGAAAGGAGCCTCTGTGTTTTCAAAAATTGATCTGAGATTTGGATATTATCGGCCAGAGTTAGAGAATCGACGCATCAAGACCGCCTTTTCAACAAGATACAGACATTATGAATTTTTGGTGATGCCATTTGGGCTCACTAATGCCCCTGCGATTTTTATGGACTTGATGAATCGAGTTTTCAGACCTTATCTAGATCAATTTGTAGTGGTATTCATAGATGATATACTGATCTATTCCCGAGATAAAACTGAGCATGCAGAGCATTTGAGATTAGTACTACAAATTTTGCGTGAAAGAAAATTATACGCGAAATTCAGCAAATGTGAGTTTTGGTTGAATGAAGTTAGCTTCCTGGGGCATGTTATTTCAGCATCGGGTGTTCGGGTTGACCCGAGTAAAGTATCAATCGTACTTGAGTGGAAACCCCCGTGGAATATATCTAAAATTCGTAGTTTTCTGGGACTTGTCGGATATTATAGACGCTTTGTGAAAGGGTTTTCCATGATAGCACTCAGGCGACAAACTGTTACAAAAAGACGTGAAATTTGAGTGGTCTGAAAGGTGTCAGAAAAGTTTTGATCAGTTGAAAACTTTGTTGACGGAAGCCCCGGTACTCGTTCAACCAGAGTCGGGTAAGGAATTCATAATATTTAGTGATGCATCTTTAAATGGACTCGGTTGTGTATTGATGAAAGAGGGTAAAGTTGTAGCCTATGCCTCGAGACTGCTAAAACCGCATAAGAGAAATTACTCGACACACGACCTTGAGTTGGCTGTGATAGTCTTTGCCTTGAAGATATGGCGTCACTATCTTTACGGTGAGAAATGCCACATCTACTCATATCATAAAAGTCTAAAGTACTTAATGACTCAAAAGGACCTGAATCTGAGGCAGCGATGATGGTTGGAATTATTAAAAGATTATGAGCTTATAATTAATTATCACCCGGGAAAGGCTAACGTGGTTGCTAATACGCTTAGCCGAAAATTGCTATTTTCTTTAAGAGCTATGAATACGGACATGGCTATTGTTGAGGATGGTGCGATCATTGCTGAGCTGAAGGTGAGACCAATGTTTGAGCAGCAGATTCGATAAGCTCAAGAAGTTGACAATGCTTTAAAAGCAAAGAAAGATCTTTGTGGTTCGAGTACGGATTCAAATTTTTGGATAGGTGCTGAAGGATGTCTATGGTTCAAGAATAGGATTTGTAAAATCAAGAACCTTGAGTTAATTGGAAAGATTTGTAATGAAGCTCATAACGTAGGTTGTTGATTCATCCCGTAGCACGAAAATGTATAACAATCAAACAAAGATTACGGTGGTGGCACGGTGAAACGAGACATCTCGAATATGTGTCAAGTGTTTAGTGTGCCAACAAGTAAAAGCCAAACATCAAGTGCCATCGGACTACTTCACCGATTATGATACCGAGTGGAAATGGGACCGAGTCACTATGGATTTTGTATCGGGTTTGCCTTTTTCGCGAAGCAAGAAAGATTCAATCTGGGTCATTATTGATCGATTGACGAAATTGGCTCATTTTATTCCAATACGTACGAATTTCTCACTTGATAAGTTGGCGGAGTTATACGTATCACAGATCGTATGGTTGCACGGAGTACCAATTTCTATTATATCAGATAGAGATTCGAGGTTTACATCGAGGTTTTGGAAGAAACTGCAGGATGCTTTAGGTACTAAGTTGCACTTTAGTACTGGTTTTCACCCTCAATCAGATTGTCAATCCGAGCGTGTTATTTAAATACTTGAGGATATGTTGAGATGTTGCGTCCTTGAGTTTGGGGGTATATGGGAACGATACTTACCTTTAATTGAATTCGCGATAACAATGACTTTTAATCAAGTATCAAGATGGCACCTATGAAGCTTTGTACGATCTTAATGCCGCATAACCTCTATCTTGGACCGAACTAAGTGAAGGCAAGATACACGGGTTGATTTAATCGTGGAGACAGTAGAAAGTTAAAATAATTCGAGAAAGTTTGAAAGTCGCATCGGATCGCCAAAAGTCGTACGCAGATCTAAAATGAAAAGATATAGAATTTCAAGTGGGTGATCGAGTATTCTTAAAGGTATCATACGGAAAAAGATACTCAGATTCGGTCGTAAGGGAAAACGAGCCCGAGGTTTATTGGGCCGTACGAAGTTGTGGAGCGTATAGGGCCGGCTGCATACAAATTAAAGTTGCCATATGAACTAAATAAAATCCATGATGCTTTCCACGTGTCAATGCTCCGACGATACAGATCTGAACCTTCTCATGTGATTAATTCATCTGAAGTGGAAATTCAGCCCGATATGGCGTATGAAGAAGAACCAATTCGCATCTTAGATCGTGAAGAAAAAGAGTTGCAAAACAAGAAAATATCTTTGGTTAAAGTACTGTGGCATAAGCATGGGGTAGAAGAAGAAACTTGGGAAACCGAATAATCAATGAAGGGACGTTACCCACACCTTTTTACTGGTAAGATTTTCGGAGACAAAAATTTCTTAAGGGGAGGAGAGTTGTAACAGCCCAAAAACGACCCTAATCAGAAAGGTGGTTTCGGGACCACGAATTCGAGTTAGAAAAATAATTATTATCATTCATTTTATATTTTCGATATATATTAAGCATGTGTTAGAATGTCTTGAGATAATTTGATTGCTTACATGTTTGATTTAGGAAAAGGACTAAATTGTTGAAGTGATAATTGTAGCTTTTACTTAAGTATGATGGCTTAATTGAATTATATCCATCATGATGTGGACTTGCATGGCAAATAATCCTAGAATAAAATTTAGTGGACGGCATGATGATGATACCATATATTAACTTATTAAAATTGGTTAGTGGAATTATATTAGGAATATATTATGATTAAAATAAATAATAAAGAAAAGAAAAGTGAGTGGGGAATGTTCATCTCCCACCTTTGGTCTCTCTTTTGCCGAAACAAGAAGGGAGAGAAGAGAAGTTTGCATCTCCATTTTCGGTTCTTGCATGCTAAGATAAGGTTAGCATTTGACCTTAAATTTTGAAAGATTTTGCATTTTTAAGTTCATTTCCATGAGTATTATTGAACCCATGTTAAAATTTTTAGTTTCTAAGTATGCCATAGATTGACCATTGATGAGTAAACTATACATTGTCATCTTGGATGGATAATATTGAATATATGTTTGGGATTAGTAGATTTTGTGTAGGAGGGTGAATGAAATGGAGTATGGTGATTGAAATTATGAAAATAAATAGTTGACGGACCAAAATGCGAAAGAAATGACTTGTAGGGACTTATGTAAGCGTGAGGGGTATTCAGCCCTAAAGGACTATGTCCAAATTTTGTATGATTTATGTTTTATGCAATAGGGATTAAATTGTAAAAATTTCAAATGTCAGGGGTAAATTGGTAAATTTCCCATTTATGTGTTTTGGATTATATTGAATGAAAATAAAAATATGTTGATTGAGCTTAAATTTAAATTCATTAGATCAAGTTCACAAAGAAAGGAGTTTAGATCGGGGAAAACGAAATTGGACGAGTAGCCGGAACACTCGAATTCATCAACTCTCGAGGTAAGTTTATAAGTAATTGGTTTAATTGAGTGGTTATTATAAATAAATGTATATGTGCAAATGAATTTAAGGATTTAGTTACTAAATTGCGAATGGGACATGGATTTATGAGTATATGGATCAAATGTGATATGGTATTATAATAAACATATATGAAATAGCGAATGTTAAGTTGAATAATATGTACATGAATAAGTGTGGATTCATTGAGTATTTTGATATATATATATATATATATATATATATATATATGATGAAAAAAAGGAGCTAAATATGAATATGAAATGAGATGGATGTTGTATTGAATATATGGTTGAAAATATATATATTGTACATATATATATGATTGTGCCGAATGAAATTGTATGACATAGGGAAATTGAATGGTTGCTGTTGGGTATTTGTATAATTGTTTATATATACATGGGTTGAAATTATATATGTTCGTTTATACAAAGAAAGATTCGGTTGAGAAGGCACTGTGTGTGCGAAATTTGAATCACCGAGCAATCGTGTAAAAGTAAATCGGTCGAAGGCAATCGTGTGTACGAAATTTTAATCACCAAGCACCGTAAAGTAAATCGGTTAGAAGGCACTCAGGTGCGGAATTTTAATCACCGAAAGCAATCGTGTGTGCGAAATCGGTCGAAGAATCGCGTGCGGAATTTTAATCACCGAGCACTGTGTGTGTGAAATCGGTTAGAAGGCTCTGTATGCGAAAATTTATTACGAGACCTTGTGTAGCGTAGATCGGTTGCATGGCACAAAGGTGTGCGGATTATTAGATTTACTCAAGAATAGAGGCAATTATTAAAGGTAAATAAAAGTGTCCGTATGTTCGCAAAAGGGTTTATTATCTTGATGTAAAACTAAATAAGTTGTTTAAATACGGCTATGAAGCATATGACTATGTGGTTACTATATTTTCTTTTGTTTATTATGGGATTGAGTGAGCATGGGATTGATGAATGTTAATCTAGTTTATGTCGATAGATGAATTATTAAATCTTTAGTTGAAAACTAAAGAATAATGGTGAAATGCTTATTTGTGTATTTTACCTTTTTGCTTAAAACTTACTAAGCTATTTAAGCTTACTTGAAGTGTTGGTTTCATGGTGTTTTAGGTCTTTAAAGTCGCAAATGAACTCGAGAATCC